>JAVLUX010000014.1:44585554-45805554 GCA_032164185.1 Moxostoma hubbsi | reverse complement strand
GGGTGTTTCCACAAGAAACATATTACACTTTTGTGTGCCCAGCCCCATGGGAACCCATTTTATTACAGTAAAAATATGCTTAATAAAGTCTGCCTTCTATAAAGCCTCTGTGAAACGAGTACGTTTTAGGCCGCCGTGTTGGCTACGAACGAGCAATCGTTCCCAAACTTTGCACAGACTATGGGGGTCTTTCCACGAGAAACATATTGCATTTTTGTGTGCCTAGCCCAATGGGAACCCATTTTATTACAGTAAAAATATGCTTAATAAAGTCGGCCTTCTATAAAGCCTCTGTGAAACGAGTACGTTTTAGGCCGCCGTGTTGGCTACGAACGAGCGATTGTTCCCAAACTTTGCACAGACTATGGGGGTCTTTCCACGAGAAACAGATTACACTTTTGTGTGCCCAGCCCCATGGGAACCCATTTTATTACAGTAAAAATATGCTTAATAAAGTCGGCCTTCTATAAAGCGTCTGTGAAACGAGTACGTTTTAGGCCGCCGTGATGGCTACGAACGAGCGATCGTTCCCAAACTTTGCACACACTAGGGGGGTGTTTCCACAAGAAACATATTACACTTTTGTGTGCCCAGCCCCATGGGAACCCATTTTATTACAGTAAAAATATGCTTAATAAAGTCGGCCTTCTATAAAGCGTCTGTGAAACGAGTACGTTTTAGGCCGCCGTGATGGCTACGAACGAGCGATCGTTCCCAAACTTTGCACACACTAGGGGGGTGTTTCCACAAGAAACATATTACACTTTTGTGTGCCCAGCCCCATGGGAACCCATTTTATTACAGTAAAAATATGCTTAATAAAGTCTGCCTTCTATAAAGCCTCTGTGAAACGAGTACGTTTTAGGCCGCCGTGTTGGCTACGAACGAGCAATCGTTCCCAAACTTTGCACAGACTATGGGGGTCTTTCCACGAGAAACATATTGCATTTTTGTGTGCCTAGCCCAATGGGAACCCATTTTATTACAGTAAAAATATGCTTAATAAAGTCGGCCTTCTATAAAGCCTCTGTGAAACGAGTACGTTTTAGGCCGCCGTGTTGGCTACGAATGAGCGATTGTTCCCAAACTTTGCACAGAGTATGGGGGTCTTTCCACGAGAAACAGATTACACTTTTGTGTGCCCAGCCCCATGGGAACCCATTTTATTACAGTAAAAATATGCTTCATATAGTCGGCCTTCTATAAAGCCTCTGTGAAACGAGTACGTTTTAGGCCGCCGTGTTGGCTACGAACGAGCGATTGTTCCCAAACTTTGCACACACTAGGGGGGTCTTTCCACGAGAAACATATTACACTTTTGTGTGCCCAGCCCCATGGGAACCCATTTTATTACAGTAAAAATATGCTTAATAAAGTCGGCCTTCTATAAAGCGTCTGTGAAACGAGTACGTTTTAGGCCGCCGTGTTGGCTACGAACGAGCGATTGTTCTCAAACTTTGCACAGACTATGGGGGTCTTTCCACGAGAAACATATTACACTTTTGTGTGCCCAGCCCCATGGGAACCCATTTTATTACAGTAAAAATATGCTTAATAAAGTCTGCCTTCTATAAAGCCTCTGTGAAACGAGTACGTTTTAGGCCGCCGTGTTGGCTACGAACGAGCGATCGTTCCCAAACTTTGCACACACTAGGGGGGTCTTTCCACAAGTAACATATTACACTTTTGTGTGCCCAGCCCCATGGGAACCCATTTTATTACAGTAAAAATATGCTTAATAAAGTCGGCCTTCTATAAAGCGTCTGTGAAACGAGTACGTTTTAGGCCGCCATGTTGGCTACGAACGAGCGATCGTTCCCAAACTTTGCACACACTAGGGGGGTGTTTCCACAAGAAACATATTACACTTTTGTGTGCCCAGCCCCATGGGAACCCATTTTATTACAGTAAAAATATGCTTAATAAAGTCGGCCTTCTATAAAGCCTCTGTGAAACGAGTACGTTTTAGGCCGCCGTGCTGGCTACGAACGAGTGATCATTCCCAATCTTTGTACACTCTATCGGGCTCTTTCCACGAGAAACATATTGCAGTTTTGTGTGCCTAGCCCCAGGGTAACCCGTTTTATTACAGTAAAGACACGGTAAATTGACATAGGCCTTTATAAATTTATCACAGTGCGCCGAAAGCCAGTTTATTCTATTAACCAAGAGAACCCATTGACTTCTACTGTCATCCTGCCCAGGAAAGCATGGCATTTCTGCTTGGCACTGCTGCGGTCACGAAGGAGCTGCCGCTAGCATGTCAGGGATCACTTTACCTGATCGAGCTTCCTCACATTCTCTGTCTTACCGCATGGCTGCCTGTCGGTGCATCACAAAATGGGTGGTTTTCATCCCTATATCCCATAACCTAACCTAACCCTAACTAACCTTATTCTAACCTAACCTAACTTCTTAACCTAACCCAACTTCTAAGCTAATAAAAGTCAAAAGTATCAAAAAGACACCAGGCTTACACAAATTAAGATTGTATCAGTTTATTCAACTTTAACTCTAAACATAACCAACTTCTGAACAGAACACATTTCCAAACTAAATACAAGTCACACTGATCAAGAAGACACAACATTTACACACTATAGAGCAAGTTAGACCATAAGAGAAGTATGTTTTTGAGACTAAAAACTCTTAAGACTGATCGATGACAAAGTCAATCAGATAGCTAGAGGATCACATATAGAACATAACATTTTTTAAAAAATCGGACCAGCGGAACCAAAGTTAAAGACGATGGCGTGTTCGCCGTCGGTAGTTTCTATCCTATATCCTGCTCTGACCTGACCTAAGGCTGCCACGGGCCCCCGAAAACACTCCACTCAAACCTACACCAATGGACTCCAAACGCCCCCAGATGCGCTCCTAGCACGGTCCCCCGGGACGCCAGCGGGGCAACCAACCACGCCGGACAGCTGTCAAATTCCGCTACAGCACGGACCACATAGGATGGGGGCCAAGCCCCGTATCTCCGCAAACGTACCTGCCAGAGTCACGGGGCCAACGCTGGTCTTCTCGGAAACCCGCAGGCCCACACCGCCAGCACCTTCAGAACAGCAGCCACCCACAGACAAACATTTTTCCATAGACTGACATTGTATGGACTGCCGCCCAGCGGCGGGGGCTAAGCTATTACCACGTGCTGGTGGTTGGGAGCAGAGGGATTCAAGCCTTTAAGTTGCATTTTTAAAATCTGAAGGGTCCTTACAAATGTAGCTCTTCGTGCGCTCAATTTTGGAACAATTTCTTTAAATATTTACTGGACTCAAGTCTGCTCTGCTCGCAACAGAATGATCTCCTCCTCACAAGCATGGTCCGATACATTTCATGAGATGATAATAATAAAAGGATTGAGTTCATCCCACCCAAAAATTCCTACAAAAACATTTCAGGAGTGATACATGGATATGATACTGATTTCAGTTGCTCAACTGAAATATAAACAGTATTTAAACCGCAAAGGGCTGTTTACAAATCAAATTAAATGCTATTATTGTTGCCCAAAGCTAACGTGCTGCAGGCCTACATGCTGCCAAAATGCGCAGGAAAGAAGAAACGTCGTTCTTGTGAAAAATGCGTTCATTACCACGTCTCCTCTATAGTCGTATTCATGCAAATCTTAAAGGCGTGCAGGTGACTTTTTCCACCACTCAAAACCTACATGCAAATGACTGTTTTCCTTTTTAAGTGCTACATTTCTAATGCTTTCTTTTTCTGTTCATCTCGCCCCGTCACATGAAGAACGACGGAATTCTGAGTTCGATGACACCAAGCTTGGCAAAATCGGACAGACCGTTCTAAAGATTGATCTGTGAAACAATCCAGCCAATCAGATTCGATATGCAAATGAGGGTGGAGATAATGAGGGTGAAACTCGTAATTACCTCTATACCTAACCCTAACCCTAACCCTAAACCCTAACCCTAACCCTAACCTAACCCTAACCCTAACCCTAAACCCTAACCCTAACCCTAACCCTTTGGTGCACACCATGAATGATGCACAATCTTTATCTGAAACATCCACCCCATTAATAACAAAACCGACCAAAACAGCAGGCACAATGACAGACCCACCGAACGATTGGTCTCCTATTAGAAAGGAGGACTCGGACAGTGATTCTGAGATCATCTTAAAGATTCCTGCCTCCCCAAAAGAACAACGCATTCCTCACATTCGTTCCAACCCCTGTGTAAGACAGGAAGAAGAACTCATCCTTATTGAGGATCAAGGGGAGTGCGAACGTGATAATCTCACAAAGAGTCACCTTAAGCCCCGAAAAAGTCACCAGCCTCAGGACAGCCACACAGGCTCGTTTGAGTGTCGAACTCAACACACCTTCTGGTGCACAACGTGACTCCCAGGAGTACGGACCGAATAGACACCTAAACACGTCCAGGAAAATGATAGAATGGAAGCTGACGGTGTGAAAAAAGTGGCTCGTTATCGGGGACTCCAATCTGTCCAAAATTACACCTTTTAAGAATCCTGACCTCCAAATAGAAAGCTATCCAGGGGCCACGTTTAGACACATGGAGGCTGTGATTAATAAAAATGCAGTATCCACCGAGGTGGAACATGTCGTTTTATCATTAGGGATTAACAGCCGGGCACAGAACGCCAAAGACACTGCCATCAAACAGATGCAGGCGGCTTTAAGAGCGGCCAAAGAAAAATTTCCACTGGCTGAAATTTGGGTTCCAGAGGTCAACTTTTCAGGAATGCTCCCAACAAAGGAGCAGACACAATTGACCATCCTGAACGCCTATATTACTGCCAACTTAAAACACATTCCGGCCCTGTCCAGATCTGAGTTTCACACCGATAGCGACCACACACATTGGACGGTGGACACAGCCAGAAACATGCTCCAGCACTGGCTTCGGTATTTAAAATAAATCTCCCCACAAGCCTGCATGCACAGGAGGGGCATCGAAACGTTGTAATTCTTGCAAAAAAATTCCACATCACTCCCCCACAACTTTGCCTGCTCAACAGGGGTTTGACCTTTATTCCATCGGGTACAACGAGCAGAAAACGCCACGAAATGCAGACACGATACGATCTGCAACAATACCACAGGAGACTTAAATTGGCAGCCTATTTTCAAAATGAGACAGACTCAAATCCCCCTCCGTTCACACCCAAATCGGACTGGGTCCCACCCGCGGACAAACTACCCACAGATCTACGCACGTTATTCAAAAGGGATCTGGAATATTTTAAAAAACATTTTAGACCATCCCAGGAAGAGCCTAACCTCACTTTGGAGGAAACAAACGCTCTAAAACAGTTAAAAAGCGATAAACGGATAGTTATTAAACCTGCAGACAAGGGCAGTGCGATAGTCATATGGGACCGAGAACAATATTTATGGGAGGGATATAGACAATTGAATGACCCAAAATATTACAAGAAATTGGATAGACCCATTTATTTAGACACGGTACCTATGGTAAAAAATATAGCCCAAACCCTATATCAGAAAATACACATCAACGCAAAACAAAAGTCTTACCTGTTGGGTAACGCGGAACCTAGAAGCAGGAGGTTCTACATGCTCCCCAAAATACACAAAGACCCAGCCAAATGGAGCAAACCGCACGAAATTCCCCCAGGAAGGCCTATAGTATCTGACTGCGGCAGCGAAACATACTATACGGCCGAATTTTTAGATTTTTACTTAAATCCCCTCTCGACGGGCCACCCCAGCTTTATAAAAGACACTTATGATTTTGTCCAGAAAGTCAAAGGACTAAAAATTCCCCAAAAGGCCATCCTGTTCACAATGGACGTGGATGCCCTTTATACAAACATACAGAAGGAATTCAGGCCATTAAAAATAGTTTTCAAAAAAACCCAGATACCTCCAGGCCCGACAAAGAACTCGTCCAATTATTAGAAATAAATTTAAACAGAAACGATTTTTAGTTCAATGGGGAATTTTTCCTGCAAATTAAAGGCACGGCGATGGGCAAGAAGTTTGCCCCGGCCTACGCCAACATATTTATGGCAGAATGGGAGGCTTCGGCCTTATCTCGATGCCACAAACAGCCCCTTCACTATTTTAGGTACTTAGATGATATCTGGGGAGTATGGACTCATTCTGAAGACAAGTTCAAGGAATTTGTGGCCACACTTAATAATCATAACCCATCTATAAAATTAAAATCCACCACCAGTCACCTATCGGTAGACTTTCTGGATACCACAACTTACAAGGGTCCAGATTTCAACACGTCACACAAATTGGACATTAAAGTCTTCTTCAAAGAAACTGACACACATGCCCTACTACACAAAAGGAGTTTTCACCCCAAACACACTTACTCAGGCCTGGTCAAGTCGCAACTTCTCAGGTTCCGTCGCATATGCACCCAGGAACGGGACTTCAGAGAAGCAACACAAATACTCTTCAAAGCACTCCGGCCCAGAGGATATAACAGGTCCTTCTTGAGAAAGGTTTTTAAATGCTACTTGACAAGCAGGGCCCAGGCGGAGGGGACCGGCGTCCCCATTGTCCTTACTTACTCCTCAGCTGCTTTGAAACTGACCAAAGAGGTAAAGTCTAACTTCCAGTACATATTGGGACAGACACAAATATTGAAGAACCACAAAGTTATTCCAGCATTCAGAAAAAACAAAAGTTTACAAGACTATCTAATTAGAGCCAAACTCCATCCTCTTCACGACACGAAACCCAAACATCAGGGACAATATTTGGAACAAAAAGGATACGTACAAAACAAGTTCACAAAAGAGGTCTTCAATACTTGCCAATCAGGAACGATATACTGTAAAAACTGCATTTACCTCATCACCTGCAAACAATGTGGAGCTCAATATGTTGGAGAGACGGGCAACACCATTTTGGTCAGAATGACACAACATAAATATAACATTCTGAAAGGAAAACAAAAAAACACTTACCTGGTCCAACATTTTCTTCAACACGGATGGGAATCCTTCCGGGTCACGGTCCTACAGGCCAACCCGCAGTGGTCCGTGCCTCAGAGAAAAAGAGCAGAGAGAATTTGGATCAATAAATTAGGTACTATATATCCACAAGGCCTGAATGAGAAGTGAATCCAGTCGAGTGAGCGACATTGATGGCCTGTGCACACTGGTTAGCGCCGTTCCACATTTACTAACCCTTCTTAACCCCTTAACCTAACCCCTTAACCTAAACCTAACCCCTCAACCTAACCCCTTTACCCCTTAACCTAACCCCTAAACCTAACCTCTTAACCTAACCTTTTAACCTAACCCCTAAACCTAACCCCTTAACCTAACCCCCAACCCTTAAACCCTTACTTTAATCCCAACCCCTAAACCTAACACCCGACCCTTAACCGCTAACCCTTACCCTAAATCTAACCCCTAAACCTAACCTCTTAACCTAAACCCTAAACCTAACCCCTTAACCTAACCCCTAACCCTTAAACCCTTACCTTAAACCCAACCACTAAACCTAACACCCAACCCTTAACCGCTAACCCTTACCCTAAACCTAACCCTAACCTCTATACCTACAGAGTTTTTAACCCCCGGGGCTAGGGGTTAGGGTCATCTAGCGGTTTAACACCAACTAACCCCAGCGGACTGGGGTTAGCCCTAGTGGACTGATGGAGAATTGCACTTTCCCACTTACAACTTTAAACCTATGGTAACTTTATTTTATAAAGTTATAAGGGCAATATTTGGTGCAGTTTGTTTTCTCACAACAACAACAAAATGTTTTCAAGTCCATCTTTTTTTTTTTTTTTTTATTTACTTCATTTTTGGAAACATTTTTTTAATAAAATGAACTGGACTCCAAAACATCCTCCTCACAAACAAGTCAAATAAATGCAAAGGGTCTTGCTATATTTACTTGGGTTCATTTCTTTCATTTGTTATTAACAGTCTTACAGTAGGAATCAAATATAGCAGTCTGTTTTGGACTTTATAGAGTAGAATATGAAGTTGCTGTAAATGACCACCAGATGGAGACTCGATACCACAAAACAAAACATCCTTCTGTTATTTGTTTTTTATTTATTTCATTTTTGGAAACATTTCTTTGATACAATTAACTGGACTCAAAAATACTCCTCACATACAAGTAAAAGAAATATCATGATATAATAATAATAATGATAGTAAAAAGTTTAAACATTATTTAAAAGCTTCATTAGTTACAGACAGAGAAACAAATAGACACACAGACAGAGAGACAGACAGACACACAGGCAGAAAGATAGACAGACAGATAGTTAGACAGACAGACAGATAGTTAGACAGACAGACAGACAGAAAGAAAGACAGATAATTAGATAGACAGACAGACAGATAGTTAGACAGACAGACAGACAGACAGACAGTCAGACAGATGGATTTTTTAACACAGATTCACAGACAGTTTCAATGCTGAGCCTTTAGGGGGCGTCCACTTAAGGACAGCCGTTCATTTGAAATATGAATGATTTATCAATAAAATTGAAGTTTACAAATACTTGCAAAAGAAATCTAACAGGAAAAATATGTTCCTGTTCATACTGTACAATGATTTTGAACGCAAGTTATGCTGCTTAAAACCTTTATTTTACAGCAATGTTTTTAAAACATGCGGATTTTATATATATGGCCAGTTAAATGGGCAGCCTTTGCTGTGAATGTCTGTCTCTCATCCGTGTCTAGAAAAGCACTTCATAAATTAAATGAATTATTGTAATTATTAATGTTATTATTATTATTTTGTTTATTCTTGTTATTATCCTTATTAATCCATAAATAAAACTTTCCTCGTATAATTGTATAATTCCACCTGAATTATTCACTTTAACACTGTGCTTGCAAAATTCAGAATGACATTAAAAATAATTTCTGCAACAGAACACCTCAGATGTAAAAAACTCTTATCATTTGTGAGCACTTTTCCATAGACTCACATTGTATAGACTGCCACCCAGTGGGGTTAAACAATAATGGTCCTCTGTGAAAAGAGTATTTTTTAGGCCGCCGTGTTGGCTACGAACGAGCAATCGTTACCAAACTTTGCACACACTATGGGGGTCTTTCCACGAGAAACATATTACACTTTTGTGTGCCCAGACCAAAGGGAACCCATTTTATTACAGTAAAAATATTCTTAATATAGTCGGTCTTCCATAAAGCCTCTGTGAAACGAGTACGTTTTAGGCCGCCGTGTTGGCTACGAACGAGCGATCGTTACCAAACTTTGCACACACTATGGGGGTCTTTCCACGAGAAACATATTACACATTTGTGTACCTAGGCCAAGGAGAACCCATTTTATTACAGTAAAAATATGCTTAATATAGTTGGCATTCCATAAAGCCTCTGTGAAACGAGTACGTTTTAGGCCGCCGTGTTGGCTACGAACAAGCAATTGTTACCAAACTTTGCACACACTATGGGGGTGTTTCCACGAGAAACATATTACACTTTTGTGTGCCCAGACCAATGGGAACCCATTTTATTACAGTAAAAATATGCTTAATATAGTCGGCCTTCCATAAAGCCTCTGTGAAACGAGTACGTTTTAGGCCGCCGTGTTGGCTACGAACGAGCGATCGTTACCAAACTTTGCACACACTATGGGGGTGTTTCCACGAGAAACATATTACACATTTGTGTACCTAGGCCAAGGAGAACCCATTTTATTACAGTAAAAATATGCTTAATATAGTTGGCATTCCATAAAGCCTCTGTGAAACGAGTACGTTTTAGGCCGCCGTGTTGGCTACGAACGAGCAATTGTTACCAAACTTTGCACACACTATGGGGGTGTTTCCACGAGAAACATATTACACTTTTGTGTGCCCAGACCAATGGGAACCCATTTTATTACAGTAAAAATATGCTTAATATAGTCGGCCTTCCATAAAGCCTCTGTGAAACTGAGTACGTTTTAGGCCGCCGTGTTGGCTACGAACAAGCGATCGTTACCAAACTTTGCACACACTTTGGGGGTCTTTCCACGAGAAACATATTACACATTTGTGTACCTAGGCCAAGGAGAACCCATTTTATTACAGTAAAAATATGCTTAATATAGTCGGCCTTCTATAAAGGTCCAATGTGAAACGAGTACGTTTTAGGCTGCCATGTTGGCTACGAACGAGCGATCATTCCCAAACTTTGCACACACAATAGGGGTGTTTCCACAAGAAACATATTACACTTTTGTGTGCCTAGCCCAATGGGAACCCATTTTATTACAGTAAAAATATGCTTAGTATAGTTGGCCTTCCAATTTTGGAACAATTTCTTTAAATATTTACTGGACTCAAGTCTGCTCAGCTCGCAACAAAATAATCTCCTCCACACAAGCATGGTCCGATTAATTTCATGGAATGATAATAATAAAGGATTGAGTTCATCCCACCCAAGAATTCCTACAAAAACATTTCAGGAGTGATACATGGATATAAAAATGATTTCAGTTGCTCAACTGAAATCTAAACAGTATTTCAACCGCAAAGGGCTGTTTACAAATCAAATTAAACGCTATTATTGTTGCCCAAAGCTAACGTGCTGCAGGCCTACATGCTGCCAAAATGCGCAGGAAAGAAGAAACGTCGTTCTTGTGAAAAATGCGTTCATTACCACGTCTCCTCTATAGTTGTATTCATGCAAATCTTAAAGGCGTGCAGGTGACTTTTTCCACCACTCAAAACCTACATGCAAATGACTGTTTTCCTTTTTAAGTGCTACATTTCTAATGCTTTCTTTTTCTGTTCATCTCACCCCGTCACATGAAGACAGACGGAATTCTGAGTTCGATGACACCAAGCTTGGCAAAATCGGACAGACCGTTCTAAAGATTTATCTGTGAAACAATCCAGCCAATCAGAATCGATATGCAAATGAGGGTGGAGATAATGAGGGTGAAACTCGTAATTACCTCTAACCCCTAACCCAAACCCTAACCCAAACCCACTTCAAAACTCACCATGCACTGAGCCGTGTACGTTTACTGCTTACACAGAAGCTGGCAGGTATTTCTATGTGCACAAGCGACCAACTGTGTTCAGGCTGCACGTACTCTCCCCCAATGCCCCAAAAAAGTCATCAAAATCCTTTTGGTTACCCTAGGGGGGAACAAGGTGACGCTCCCAACTAGGGAACGGGCCAAGCCTGGCTGGGCCTCTTTTCTCTCTATGTTTACTCGGCCTAGAGCAAGAGCAGCCGGGGCCCTTACCGCATCGAGGGAAGGGGGTCTTATCCCGAATTCCTATTCTTTTAGGGGAAAAAGACCCTGCGGAGGCCACACCCGCCCGAAAGGGGAGGTAGAGGTGGCAAAATACATCACATGGCCTCTTGGGTCACATGTGGGAAGAATGGCGCAGTGGTAGATCCAACCTCGAGAAGGGGGGAGTTGCTACAACACGGCGACCGGAGGGCAGCAAAGGACTGCCTAAGGGAGACGCGGGTCAGCTCGTTAGGTGACTGTACCGCGGAAGTACACACAGGAGGAGTCCCGTAGGAGGCCTGATCTGTGGAGCACCTATTCCAGTAGGGGTAGTCTGGGGTACCCGTAGTGGACTGGGCCAGCAAGTTCCTCCGCTGAACTGCTGCGGGCCCAAAGGGCTAGGGAGGAATCAACCAGGGACCTAGGTCTTCTGGGAAAGAAGTGCACTGTTTTGCCTCGGCAGAGGGAAATGGCGCTGGAACAAGCGATTCACCCGGTCAGACCGTCAACGTGTACCGAGTTCTACGGGCTTGGACCTGAGAAAACACGGGACAAGACTGACTCAACCCTGAGATTGTAATATCTTGTAAAGGTGTTAGGTGCTGCCCAGCCCACAGCTCTGCAAATGTCTGCTAGAGAGGTGCTGGGAACGCTGCAGGGCCGTCTTGGCCATCGAACGCAAACCGCAGGAAGGGGCGGTGTCGAGGCAGGATGGAGATGTGGAAGTACACGTCCTTCAGGTCTACCGCTGCGAACCAATCTAGACGCCGGTCACAGGTTAAGCGTGAGCATTTTGAACGGGAGTTTGTGCAACGCTTGGTTGAAAACTCGCAAGTCCAAGATTGGTCGTAATCCGCCACCTTTCTTGGGTACGATGAGGTAAGGCCTGTAGAAACCCTCCATCTCGGTTGGAGGGACAGGCTCTATCGCGTCTTTGGCCAGAAGAGTTGCGATTTCCATGCGCAGGGACTGGGCATGTTCGCCGTATACTGCGGAAAAGTGGACGCCCATGAAGGGGGGCGGGGGCCTGGCAAACTGAATTGTGTAACAGAGTCAGATGGTCCGGGCCAGCCAGCGAGACGGATTGGGAAGTGAAAGCCACGCGTCCAACCTCTGCGCTAGGGGCACCAAGGGGACGATTAATTTTGACATACCCGGCGGGGCGGAGCAGCGGGGCGGAGCAGGTAGGGCAGCATTGGGCGGTGACAGGGCGACCCGCAGCTGGGGTGCTGAGAAAAGACTCAAAGCACTTACCTTGCTCCGCACACCCGGCAGGGGGCAGGTTAGTGACTGAGGAGGAGGTCCCGGGTAGGCATCCTCTAGACTCGTCGGAACCGGCCGGCCGGGGGGAAGTCGTGGGGCTGGAGACGGGTAGTCCGTGTCCAGAAAGCAGGGACTGCTGAGATCTGGTGGCAGAGTGCCGTGAGAATGGCATTTGCGGGCCAGGTGACCCAGAGACAAGAGGAAATAGCTCGTTACAGAGAATGTGAAAACTAATTCGACAAAAAATTCTCCTCCCGGCCCTCCACCGGGGACGGAGCGGTCTTACCACCTCTGGAGCTAACATCTTGGTCCCTGGGTTGAGCGTCTACGGACAACCTGGGAGACTTCCGGGTCCTCGAGGGGGTCCATGAGACGGGGGCGTCTGCTTTCTGTGGAGTGCTCGACGCTGGGGCTGAGAGCTGGGCCCGGGTTGAGGCGGAGCAGGGTGTTTCATAGCCGCAGGAGAACGCCCTCGGCGAGCAGATGGGGCATGGCCCATGGCGGCAGGCTTGCGGCGGGGCAGGATGTGCGGTGGCCTCCGTCTGCTTCACCGCTGAGGACTGCTGGGCAGAGTCATCAACAGTGGTGCCAAATGGACGGAGCTGGGAGACGGGGGTTTGGGAGAAGGTGTGCCTTGTCTACCTCCCGCATTTCGACCAGGTCCAGTCCACAGATGCGTTTCTGACCTCCGTGGCACCGGGGGCGCGGTTGGTCATCCAGCGCAGTTCCTGCAGCACATCAAGAACAGGACTACCCAAGGTGGAAGTTTTGAAGTGCCTTGGCCTGGCGTTGGTTGCAGGAAGGGCCGTTGCGTGCAGAGTGGAAGTGGTCTGGGACCTTTCCACCGCGAGGGTAGTGAGAGCGGAGGAGCGAAGAAGCCTTGGCTTTGCTCAACTTGTCAGGCACGTCCGAGAAGAAAGGAACCGGGGGGTGTGGCTGTGAGCGGCGCACCTGCCCACGGGACCGATCAAATAGCCCGGGAAAGCATAGCGGATCTCCGTGCGTCAGGCTCAGGCTGGGCGGCAGACCCGAAGGTGGCGGCCCAGGCGAGTGATCAGCATCCGATGCCGTTATAACGCTCTCGATGCAGCGGTGATGTCATCCAATTCTGAAGCAAGCAAGCGTGCCGGGGAGGCGGGCGGTTCGAGGGGGTTTAACCGGCGAACAGAGTCCGTCATAGTCCCCAAATCGCCTTCATCGCCCGCGGCGCCTGCGCCGATCCCGTAGGAAGAAGGCGGAGCGCGGGGGGCGGCTGAAGTGTCTTTCTCTCATTACAAAAGAAAGCCGTGCGACCGCAATGCTGTAACGGCCATGTTCCCACACTGAGAAGATGAACCATTGGAGAGAATGCTCATCCCGAGCTCAGACGGAAGCAAACAAGCGTGCCGGGGAGGCGGGTGGTTCGAGGGGGTTTACCCGGCAAACAGAGCCCGTCGTAGTCCCCAAATCGCCTTCATCGCCTGCGGCGCCGATCCCGTAGGAAGAAGGCGGAGCGCGGGGGGCGGCTGTAGTGGCTTTCTCTCATTACAAAAGAAAGCCGCACGACCGCAATGTTGCCATGGCTATGTTCTCGCACTGAGAACATGAACCATTCATAAAACGCTGCCTGCGTGTGATCGCAGCCCAGGCATGCAAGACAGCTTTTTATGACCGAGAGAGGTGGGGAGAGATCACCGCATCCAGAAACTACACAGGGGCGGAAATTACATCTTTATAAATACGCGTCCTGAAAAGGACGTTCAACGCCACTGTGTAATGCTCTTTCAGAGAAATAAACTCTTTTACAGAGAAAAATCACTCTTTCAACTCTTTTAACTCTGCACTGTCGAAGCGCCCAGGGGCAAACTGCACGCCGGCAGTGAAGAGAAAAGCCGCTGAAGTGTGCCGTAGATCCAACAGCAAAGCAGAGCGTCAGAGGATCAGAAGTAGGATCAGTTGTGTCATTCGCAGCTGGCTGCATACACACGACCATCGGCTCCGAAGGAAATTACTGAATGAACGAGTGTATTTCCCTCGCCTTTATATCCGTATCCGGAGGCGGGGTATGCAAATACTGTTCGCCAACTCTCATTGGCCTTTTTTCATAGATCAGAGGCATCTTTCGGCACTCAAGAGAGACCCCATAGTGTCGCTTCTTCGACACGACGTTGAAGTGAGCGACAGATGGGGAACTAACCCTAACCCTCTTTTTTATGTAATTATTTAAATTATGTATGGATTGTTTTTCCACAGGAGGACGTTTTGTCTGATTTAGCAATAGTTTAGGTACAATTTGTACCAAGCAGTGAGCTAAGTACACACTGTACAGAGGACACACTTCTAACTATGAAAACGTTATACATTTTATAAAAGACTGAAGTATAAAACACTTTCTGTTCTTTAGAGTTTCTCATATCTTTTAAACATTTGTCTTAGATAAAGCACTGGATGGCAAGCATGGCAAGATCACAAACAAAATAAATAAAAATTAAATAATTACAAATAATAAAAATATGCAATCAATGTATTGCATGTATTGCACCAATGTAATATATTTATTTATTTACATAAAATGAAAACCACATGAAATCCAACATGGGATATGCCTTGAAATTTACAGTAAACTTTCAAAGAGAAATATTTCTGAGAAACCCACCTCCAGCAGTTGTATTGAAGAATAATCAAGTAATACATCTTCCCCAAAAGTTAGCCTACTACTACAAATAAGATAAATACTACTAATAATAATAATAATCATTTACTATTAACACTAGATTGCAATGGAATTATTATAAATTTTATTATTATTATTATTGTAAATTTAGATAAAAATAATTATTAACATTTATTGAAATATAAAAGAATGTGTGGTTAGTTGTAAGTAGAGCACATAGACCTTATGATAGCTGTCACTGAAGGTGGTTATCGATAAAACAATGCAGTGTTTACAGAGACTGTTTAAAGAAATAGTTCATAAATAAAAATAAAAAAGGGTAACACTTTACAATAAGGTTTCATTTGTTAACATTTGTTTACAACATTAGTTAACATGAACTAACAATGAAAAATACTTATTAAAAATTACTATTTTTCAACATTATAGTAATAAATTTTTTAAATCAAAAATTTTATTTGTTAACATTATGCACTCTTTTTTTTATTATGCAACCCATTTTTTAAGTCTACATTTTTTAATTAGGAAAAAAAATGTGTAATTTTGAAACACGTCTTCATCTACTGGTGTACTCACAATTACAAGTACAAGTCATATCAGTAACCTTATAAAAAGCCATTTTATTCTACATGGAGAGAGTCCCCAAATGGGGGAGGCCATGTTAAGATTACATGACCAGCCAAATATACTCACTTAATCTTAGTTATTAGACACTTTCACTCATGGGTTATATTGATCATGGTTGACTGTGAATAGTTCATTTCTACAATGGCATCTGTAAACTGTCATGTTTGAATGATGCTGCATCCACACCACTAGGTGTCAGTGCAAGATCAAGAAAACATTGAAAAATAATAAAAATTGCTCAGTGCACCTTTAATGCTCAATGAACTAACATTAACAAAGATTAATAACTGATGTCAAAAATATATTGTCAATTCTTTGTTCATCGTACCCAATATATCAACTAATGTAAACAAATAAAAACTTATTGTAAAGTGTCACCTAAAAATTATGTTTTTTTTCTTGAACATCATCAGCCAACTTCACATTCAAATTAGAAATTAATAGCAGACAGGCAGTCTGCTGGGTGTTTTCAGTCTGTGGTTTATCCATATTATTTATTTATTTTTTACCACAAAACACATTTATATGTAAATTATATCTATATAATTATGTCTGCAAATTAATTAGTTCCCTTTGTAACACTAGCTGGATTTAGGGGCAAATTAAACTTCATAAACGTATTATCCTTGTGTTTTCTCAGTTCCACTAAGCTAAATGTCAAGTTTGCCTGACTGTTAATGTGATTGTGTAATTTCGTTGGGCTAACCGATGATAGAGAGCAAGTTGATATTTATACATAAAAGAGCAGGAGTCGAGTTCTGCTGTAGGCTCTTTAAACTAATCATCTATCAACATACACAAATAGCAAAATAGCTGTGCTTAATAATATCTAACAATATGCATTAAAATAAAGGGAAGGTATTTTGTTGTACAAAACACATTTTACTATTTACTTAGTTGCAATTGCAATTAAAACACTATAGTGAAACATGTGGCTTGACTGATACATAAATATAAAGTTTTAAGAAATATTTCATCCAAACATGAAAATGATTTAAATGACTCTTTTCCATACAATGACAGTTTACAGTGGCCACCGCTGCCAAGAAAGGGACAGAAAAGGCACAGTGACTGACACCCGTAGCCACTACAATCTGTCGTAGTATGGAAAAGAGCTGAATTTTCACTCTCATTTTTGGGTTAACTAATCCTTTAAAGGAATACTGTTGGTGTTTACACATTGAGGGACAAGTCAACATTGAGGTCTATGATTAGCAATGCAACACTCGTCTTTGTCAACACATTGTTATGATTATTGCAGTCCACCCTCCACTCATTTGGGGTACTGGTTAATCATGCCACTAATTAAATTAAACTGCCCTGGGCAATTATTGATCTACAGATATGGCTGATGTAATTATGAACATGCTCTGCCATTATCTAAGCATAATTACCTAAATATTGAACTGTGACTTTTATACATAAAATGCACAATTATTTCAGCTGGATGATCTGAATTGGTCAAGTGCAAATGCTCTCAGTTCATTGTGCTCTGCAATCCTCAGTGCAGTCTGTTTTTTGTCCAGTGTTTGTTTTCTTAAAGCTATCATGCTACAATTCACATGTTGCAGTGCTGTCAGCACACAGGTGATGTGGTTAGCTTTCAGTCCTGTGAATGATCTATATCACTAAAGACATAAATGGAGTGTAAATATGCCTGTCCTTCATTTTTATAAAAGCTTTAAGTAAATGAGCAAGAAAGCTAAAAAAAAAACAATGCATTAATAGAAAATTCTTTGAGAAGTTTACAATTGGTGTGATTTCAACAGTGGAGATAAGCAGAATTAAGGGAGTATTCTGATAGGTTTATTTATTTTGTGATAATGACTGGCTGACAATACATGGGAATTAGATTCCAAAAGAGTCGACTCCTCAACTCTGATGTAAATGTTTGCTGGTTCTATCAGTATATATGTGTTTGCCTTTATTATCCCTCCACTCTCCCTTCAGTCTGCTGCTGACGATTTGTTTGTAGATTCATACATTTTCACATGTAAATTAAATCCACTGCTTCTATAAATCGACCCACTATGTTGTCTTGTCAATTTGGGGACGCACCTGGGCATGACCCAAGTGGAACCCCAGATACCGCACCTCCACACACCCAGTCACGCACTTGTTTGCCGTGAGCCCCGCCCGTCGCAGCGATCTCAGGACCGCCCTCAGATGTTGTATATGCAGCTGCCAGTCGTTACTATAGATGATAATATCATCCAAGTAGGCAGCGGCGTAAGCCGAATGCGGCCAGAGGACAAGGTCCATTAGACATTGGAACGTGGCCGGGGCTCCAAACAAACCGAATGGAAGTGTCACGAACTGGTGTAATCCGAACGGCGTGGTGAAGGTTGTCTTTTCACGGGAAATTGGTGTCAAGGGGATCTGCCAATAACCCTTTGTTAAATCCAGGGTCGAATAAATCGAGCAGTACCTAACCGATCAAGCAATTCATCAACCCGAGGCATTGGGTATGCGTCAAACTTAGACACCACGTTGACTTTTCTGTAGTCCACACAGAACCGCACAGACCCGTCGCTTTAGGGAACAAGAACAACCGGGCTGGACCAATCACTGTGAGACTCCTCTATTACTCCCATATCGAGCATTGCATCCAATTCTTCCCAAACTATTTTCTTTTTCTGTTCAGGCAGGCGATAAGGGCGGTTATGCACAACTATCCCCGGCTCGGTCTCGATGTGGTGTTCGATGATGTTCGTACGACCCGGTAGAGGGGAAAACACGTCCGCAAACTCTTTTTGCAACTTGGCAACCTCTGATTGTTGGAACGGTGAGAGGTGGTCCACAAGCGACCACGGTGTTATGAACAGGTTTTGGATTCACCTCCGGTCCGAGCTCCGTCCTCTCCGGAACTACCATAGCCAACGACACAGGGACCGCCTCCCTCCACAATTTGAGGAGATTGAGGTGGTAAATTTGATGTGCATCGCCCCTATCGGTTCGTTTAACCTCATAATCGAGATCCCCCACTCGTCGTGTGACCTCAAAGGGTCCTTGTCACTTGGCGAGCAATTTGGAGCTCAATGTGGGGAGCAATACAAGAACTTTATCTCCCGGTGCAAACTCCCTTAGCTGTGTACCCCGTCATACAGTCAGCGTTGGCGTTCTTCGGCTCGGAGCAAATTCTCTTGTGTTAGTTTCCCCAAAGTGTAGAGTTTTGCTCTGAGGTCAAGGACATATTGAATTTCGTTCTTGCTGTTTGAAGGCCCCTCCTCCCAGGCTTCCCGAATGACATCTAAGACACCGCGTGGGCGTCGCCCATACAGCAGCTCAAATGGGGAGAAGCCAGTGGAGGCTTGCGGGACCTCCCGCACTGCAAATAACAGGGGATCGAGCAATCTGTCCCAGTTTTTAGCATCTTCGTGCACAAACTTGTGGATCATATTTTTGAGGGTTTTATTAAATCGTTCCACTAGGCCATCGGTCTGCGGATGGTACACACTAGTGCAGATCAATTTAATGCCCAACAGATCGAAAAGCTCGCGAAGTGTACGTGACATAAATGTTGTGCCCTGATCGGTGAGGATTTCCTTCGGAATCCCCACCCGGGAGCTTATTTTGAAGAGTGCCCCTGCAACACTATGTGCTGAGATGTTGCTTAGAGGCACTGCTTCCGGATATCGTGTTGCATAATCCACCAGGACTAACACAAAACGATGTCCGCATGCGGTCCATTCTAATGGCCCGACGAGGTCCATTCCAATTCTTTCGAAGGAAACCTCGATCAATGGAAGAGGGCGCAAAGACACTTTTGGGGTGGCCGGGGGGTTTACCAGCTGACATTCGTGTGACTGCTCCAAAGGGAAATCCCCCTCAGGGAATTTCCTGAGAGGAGGGGAGTAAGCCTCGCCCCTTCCCTCGTCATTCCGATTTGGAGCAGTCGAGGACGGCCCCGGCTCCGCCTCCCCTGCCAGAACATCGCACATCTCCCCACTTTAATGCAGGACCCATCCACAAAAATTTCCCCAAATACATTCTTAAATGCTGGCCAATCAGTCCCCAAAATCAGCGGATGGGTGAGGCGGGGACTAACCTCTGCCTCCACTCTAATGTTTTTCCCCCGGAATTTAATCAGTAGGGTCACCATCAGATATTTGTGAATATCCCCATGCACACACCTCACCCTCACCAGTTTAGCTGTGCCCAAAGCTTCAGGTTGAACCAAGAATTGGTGGATGGTGGTTTGGTTACAACCTGTATCCAGCAATGCTTGGTAAGTACCACCCTGAATTCTTACCAGAATTCGGTGTTTCATCAGCGGACACTGATCCTGGAATTGTTCCGGGTCCCCACATCTCCAACAAGCTGGCCCAGGCGCCACACCCGTACCTGTGTTGGCGGGCACCCCCACCTGAGGGGGAGAGCGGCTGAAGCTCGGGGAAGGGGAATGTGTAGTCTCCCACAGCCGGGAGGCTGGCCTCTGGTATCCTCCTTGCCTGCGTGGGGCAGGAACGGGCCCTGGAGAGAGATCAGAGCAAGAGGGCAAAGAGGGAGGGGAAAACACAGGGGAAGGGGGAAGAGAGAGAGAGAGAGCTCATGCGCTCTCGGGATCACCACCATGTGGTCCTCAGCAAGCCGAACAGCAGCCTCCAGCGACACCGGGCAGTGGCATTGGACCCACTCCGCCATTCCTCGTGGCAGCCGTTGCACGAACTGTTCCACCTGGTCGATGATTCCCTCGGCGTCACGGTCCCCCTGTAGCAGCCACCTCTGACATGCGTCATGGAGTCGTTGGGCAAAGGCAAACGGGCAGTTAGATTTTTCCAGCTTCATGCCCCGGAAAAGCTGACGGTTCTCCTCCGGACTCCGACCAACCCGCTGCAGGATGGCTCTCTTCAGGTCTGCATAGGCCAGGAGGTTCGATGCCAGCAGTTGTTGCGCCACAAGCTGGGCTTCCCCGGACAAAAGAGGGACAATGCGAGCTACCCACTGGTCGTGCAGCCAGCCCCAAATTTCAGCAGTCCGCTCAAACAGATCGAGGAAGGCTTCTGGATCGTCCGCCGGCCCCATCTTCTGTAAGGTGGGCGGGGGCAATGAGGAGGGGGGGGTCCGGGGTCGCGGCTGTGGCCGGAGCAACCTCCCAGCTGAGGAGACTCCGGATCGCATGCCGGTCCTCTGCTTGAGCCCACAGGATCTCAGAAAATGTATGATCTTGGTCCTCCCGGAGCTCAAGCAGTGTCTGTTGATGGTTCCGGTGCAACGCTGCGAGGGACTGGAGGACCTCCGTCAACTTTGAGGACTCTATGGGGCGACTTCCATCACTTGAGATGATTAATCTTCAAATCTTTCCTGAGTTTCGGCACCAGGTGACAAGTTTCAGGTCACCAGAAAAAAAGGACACACAGGGAACTGGGTTCGCAGGTCAAGGTAAGCTTGTTTAATCACTGAATCGTCACAGTACAGAGTTTCAGTTTCACAGTAACAATTCTCAATTCTCTGCTTCTCATGCTAGTTTGTGCGTCAGTCTCTCTCTCTCGACTGGTGGTACTGTGACTCTTTTATGCTGCTCTCCCCGTACAGACATAATTTAGCTCAGGTGCAAGCGCCCTTACCTCTTTCTCCCCTCGGACGGGCGCTTGACAATGCCCCCGCTGCCACATAGATATATATCTTGGAAAAACCTATTTTAATGCTAGCATAATTTTTATATATATATATATATATATTTATATGAACGATGGCGCCACAGATGGCCGCCTCGGTGTGGAGCTCTCCAATTCTTTTGGAAACGAGAGGCGGTGGAACGTGCTTTTACATCAACGAAAGTTGGTGTACAGATATAACAACGTTAAAGAGGATGTGCTGTCCTAATCTGGAAGCGCTTTATTAACTGTAAGCCGTTCTATTCACCACGAGAGTTTTCTTCGTTTATCCTGGTGAGTGTTTACATTCCTCCAAACACGTCTGGGAACATAGCGCTGCAACAGCGGTCTGATCAAATCTCAGACACAGAACAACAATACCCGGACTCAGTTATTATTATTCTTGGGGACTTTAACAAAACAAATCTCACACGTGAACTGCCAAAATACAGACTGCACATTACATGCCCCACCAGAGACAGAAATATATTGGATCACTGCTATACAACAATTAAGGATGCATATCGCTCTGTCCCACGTGCAGCCTTCGGACTCTCTGATCACTGTCTGGTTCATCTTCTTCTGACCTACAGGCAGAAATTAAAATCAACAAAGCCATTTGTAAGGACTGTAAGGAGATGGACTAATGAAGCAGAGCTGGAACTACAAGCCTGCTTTGCACTGATTGGAGTGTTTTTGAAGCTGCAGCTACAGACCTGGACGAGCTCACAGATACTGTTACATCATACATCAGTTTCTGTGAGGGTATGTGCATCCCTACTAGGACATTTTTATCATTCAACAATGATAAACCATGGTTCACAGGAAAACTCAGACAGCTTCGTCATGCCAAAGAGGATGCTTACAGGGGTGGGGATAGAGTCTTGTATAATCAGGCC
Source organism: Moxostoma hubbsi (assembly GCA_032164185.1). NCBI lineage: Eukaryota > Metazoa > Chordata > Actinopteri > Cypriniformes > Catostomidae > Moxostoma > Moxostoma hubbsi. The sequence continues at coordinate 45,783,303 of JAVLUX010000014.1, read as the reverse complement.
AGGAACACACTGAATAAGGAAATCAGATAGGCTAAAAGAAGCTACTCTGAGAAGCTGAAAAACTAATTTTCAGCTAACGACCCTGCATCAGTGTGGAGTGGCCTGAAACAACTTACTAATTACAGGACTCCTACCCCTGACCCTGTGGTGGACCAACGACTGGCTGACGACCTGAATGTGTTCTATTGCAGATTCGAAAGGCCCAATTTCACACCCCACATTCATTTGGACCTTCATTTCACACAAACATTAACACCTCCTGCAACCCCCCTCCTCCTCCTCCCTCCTGCTACACAACCTGCACTCATGATCTGTAAAGATGATGTGTGCCATGTCTTTTGGAAACAAAGGTCAAGGAAGGCTCCAGGCCCTGATGGCATCTCACCAGCGTGCCTTCGTTCCTGTGCTAACCAACTGGCCCCCATCTTCACACAGATCTTCAATAGATCACTGGAGCAGTGTGAAGTCCCATGCTGCTTCAAACGCTCAGTTATTATGCCTGTCCCTAAGAAACCTAAAATCACAGGACTTAATGACTAAAGAACTGTCGCCCTGACATCTGTGGTCATGAAATCCTTTGAGAGACTGGTGTTGGCCCACCTGAAGGACATCACTGGGCCCTTTCTGGATCCCTTTCAATTTTCTTATCAAGCAAACAGGTCTGCGGATGATGCAGTCAACGTGGGATTGTATCACGTCCTGCAACATCTGGACAGACTGGGGACATATGCAAGGATCCTTTTTGTGGACTTCAGCTCAGCTTTCAACACAATCATCCCAGCTATTCTCTGGACTAAGTTAAACCAACTCCCTGTTCCCATCTCTACCTGTCAGTGGATTACCAGCTTTCTGACGGACAGGCAGCAGCTTGTGGGGCAGGGAAAATTCACTTCCACCACCTGTACCATCAGCACTGGTGCCCCCCAGGGATGTGTGCTCTCCCCACTACTCTTCTTGCTCTACACAAATGACTGCACCACCAAGGATCCCTCTGTAAAGCTCCTGAAGTTTGCAGACGACACCACTGTCATTGGCCTCATCCTAGATGATGATGAGTCTGCATATAGAAAGGAGGTTGAACGGCTGGCTGTCTGGTGCAGTCAAAATAACCTGGAGCTGAACACGCTCAAAATGGTGGAGATGATTGTGGACTTTAGGAGGAACACCCCAACATTGTCCCCCCTCACCATTCTAAACAGCACTGTGGCAGCAGTGGAGTCATTCAGGTTCCTGGGCACTACCATCTCACAGGACCTGAAGTGGGAGATACACATCGACTCCATTGTGAAAAAGGCCCAGCAGAGGTTGAACTTCCTTTTCCAGCTGAGGAAGTTCAACCTGCCACAGGTGCTGCTGAAACAGTTCTACTCAGCAGTCATTTGAGTCTGTCCTCTGCACTTCAATAACTGTCTGGTTTGGTGCAGCTACAAAATCAGACATCAGAAGACTACAGAGGACAGTCCGGACTGCTGAGCGGATTATTGGTTGCCCCCTGCCCCCCCTTCAAGAACTATATACTTCCAGAGTGAAGAAAAAGGCTGGTAAAATCACTCTGGACCCCACTCACCCTGCCCACTAACTTTTTGAACTGTTGCCTTCTGGCCAGCGCTTTAGAGCTCTGAGCACCAGAACCGTCAGACACAGGAACAGTTTTTTCCCTCAGGCTATCCATCTCATGAACAATTAAATTGCCCCATTGAGCAATAATTATGTGCAATACACAGTTTAAGTCTATTTATAGTATCCAACATATCCACTTCTGCCATTACTTACATTGCTCTGTACATAATATACTGTATTTTTGTTCTTTATATAACAGATTGTAATAGATTTGCACTACGTGTGTGTATGTGGGTATGTATGAAGGTGAGTGTATGTACGTATATGTATGATTATTTATTAAAAAAAAATTTAATTACATATGTCTTGCTGCTGTTTTTGGTATTGTTTGTATTGTTGTACACTGGAAGCTCCTGTCATCAAGACAAATTCCTTATATGTGTAAGCATACTTGGCAATAAAGCTGATTCTGATATATATATATATATCAAATGCGTATTTGCTGAGAATATGTAATAATTATTTTAAATAATTGTACAAAATTAAGTAAATTTTTTAGTTGAATCAGCTCTTCCAAAAAAAGGTAGGGTTTGGATTTTAGAAACTTATCCTATACCAGCAGTTACAGAAAAATGTCAAATTTATGACAGAGCATAAATCGGACACAGTAATCAGTGGATTGAGTGAGCTTTATTCGAGTGAATAAGAGGATTTTTACAATTCCACTGATTTTCCCCTTAAGTTTGACGATTAATTTTGGGGATTTACAGTAGGTAAATCCCCAAGGCACTGCCCTCTAATGGCTACCCCTGGCAACAGCCCTGAATCTTAAAGGGGTTATGACATTGATTATTTTAATATGTTCTTTGAGGTTTTTGCACAAAAAACATTTAATATATTTGTAAAACATGACAATTTTTCACCCTCTTTCTGACCCACTATCAGAAATGCTTTGTTTTGGGCCGGTTCACCTATAAGACTTAACAGTAAACGCCCACTGTTATGATTGGCTCTCCGGTCTTGACTGACCTGCTCTTTTCTTGCGGAATTTATAGCCTCGGCTGATGAAATCATTAGATGCACCTGTGGCCAGGCTATAAATGGATGCGTCACCAGGTGTCGTCAGATAATTCTTTTTGAAAAGCAGTCCTGGGGCACCCCAGTGCGGCAAAGCAGCACAGCATCTCATTCCGCTTCTCTCATGGAACAAGGGTTATATACGTAACCCGAGCCGTTCTCTTTACAAAAAGCTACACTAGGATGCTGCGCTGAAGAGAGCTATGGGGACGGGAATACCCACGCCGCCGTACTGTGGTTGTCCGGCTCCCTTACGGTTGTGTAGTGTGCTCACAAGAACGTGAGAGGCATCAGACATGAGCTTGAGATGTTGACTCAAGTACATAAGAGCCCGGAGTGGCAAGAACATCCAAACTTATATGAATCTAATGAATGTGTGCGGAGAGGACCAACCTGCCGCATCACAAACCAACTGCAGAGGGAGACTGCGAAGCCTGACCGCGCACCTTGTAGTCCTGGGCAGTAATGCCCCTAACCCAAAGTGACATAGTCTGCCAGGAGGTGACTGCCACCTGGTTACGGCTTCCAAGGGAAGAATTGCTGCCCTGACTTTACGCCACTAGCAAATGCGGTGGACATAAGTCTTAAGGGTACAGACTGGACAAAGTCTGAGAAGTCTTAGCCGCTACGGCGCTACAAATGGCAGGGAACAGAATGCTTAGAGAGTAACCGGCCAAGGGTCGCGAAAGGCACCTTGGGCAGGTAGTCAGGGTGAGGGTGCAAAGAATGCTATTGGTCTGGGGCAAACTCTAAACAGGCTGGCAAAAAGAGACAGAGCCTGTAGGTACCCAGACGTAATTGCCATAAGAAAAAACATCTTGAGAGTCAGAAGTCTACCAAACGCTGACTCTAGAGGTTTAAAAAAAGAGGGGGGGGGTTCTTGATCAGACCCTCAAGGACTACTTGCTCAGTCCTATGAAGAGGTCCTAGCAAGGATGCCTCTTAGAGGGCACCCTGCCCACCTAGGTGTGGCAAACCGAAGTGGAGGCCACGTAGAACCTGGCAGTGGTGAGGCAAGTGCCCGCTGACAGTTCTTCATACAGGCACTGTGAGGAACATAAAAAGGCAAGAAACACACACATACATGTAGAGCAGAACATCATGTACATTTCCTGTATGTGTGCTCATTTCACCCCAAATGTCAGTTGCGCGCCTTTTTATGAATAAGTGTGAATAAGATACTGAGTCAAACTCTCTCTTCCTCTTTATAATGTTCCACACTTCATGAAGAATGCTTATTTCTGTAAGTTGAATAAATTGCACTTGTCCTCGTGAGGTGAACACGTGGACAAGTGGCTGAACGTCCAGGGGATCTTTATGTGACCTTGTATGGCTTTGTTCCTGTATTACTCCAGGATGCCCAATTGCTCCCCCTTGATCATAAGCCTTGTTGTCGCTTCATTATTGGCTGTTCCTTGTCTCATAAAGAATATAAATACTATGCTTGATATAATAAACGTTGAGTAGATTGGATACAGACCAACTGTGTGTTGTTGTTGTTGTTCTTTCTACTTCCTTCCGACTCGGACTCACGACTGCATCTCGCTGGGCACAGACATAGAAAGACGGGACCGGGGAATTGGGGATTGTGACTAGATCCAAAATATTCCTAACAGGCACATTTGTGTCATGTATGCGCCACTACGATCAGCCCAGTAGAAGTAGAGGAGACATTACGGCGTTCATAGAGGCGAAGAGGTCCTCTTCTGCCCTGTGCAATCTCACCCAAATTTGCTGCAAGTGGGAGGAGTCTGAGCATTTAAAATGATCTCGATAACCTCAGGAGAAAGCCCTGTGTACCTCAGTTGGTACCCTACAGGGGCCAAGCATGAAAGGTTTCACAATTCGGGTCGGGGATGAATTTTGTCCCCTGAGCCTGAGAAAGAAGGTCCTCCCTGTTCGGAGGAGAGATATTAACTCCGAGAACCAAATCCTGTTCAGCCAGCGCGGCGCTATCAGTAGGAGGCAAGACCCTTGCTGGCGAACATTGGCCAAGACTCCTGGGAGCAGAGAAACCAGGGAAAGAAACGCATACAGACGCATTCTGAGTCATGTATGTGTCATAACGTCCAGACCCAAGAGGGCTGGGTGAATCAGGGAGAAGTAGAGGAGACATTGTGCTGTTCATAGAGGCGAAGAGGTCCTCTTCTGCCCTTTGCAATCGCACCCAAATTTGCTCCAAGTGGGAGGAGTCTGAGCATTTAAAATGGTCTCGATAACCTCAGGAGAAAGTCCCTCAGTTGGTACCCTTAGGGGCCAAGCATGAAAGGTTCCACAATTCGGGGCAGGGATGAAATATTGTCCCCTGTGCCTGAGAAAGAAGATCCTTCCTGTTCAGAATCGCCCAAGGTGAACCGCAGAGGAAAGAAATGAACTCCGAGAACCAAACCCTGTTCGGCCAGCATGGCGCTATCAGTAAGAGGCCTTGCTGGAGAACTCTGGTCAGCTAATACCTTAGGGTGGAGTTTCCACTCCCCCGTCGGGATTTTTGCCTGGACAGTAAATCCGTTCCCACATACGGGTATCCAGGGATATAATCTGCCCAGAGTAACAGGAGCTGCCCTGGACCCAAAGGAGTATCCGACGCATCAGGAATACAGGAACGTGGATCTCCCTGATGTTTTATATAAGAGGCTACCGCTGTATTGCCCACCCGCACCAAGACATGGCAGCCTCAGGAGGAAGTATTTCAGGGCCAGAAATACAGCCATCAACTCGAGACAGTGACTGTGACAACTGAGCTGATGACCCTCCTATCCCCTTAAGCTGGACGACCACTTAAGGCCGCTACCCAGCCCGTCAGGGAGGCGTCTGTCGTTAGCAGCCTGCGATGACAAGACGCACCTAGAGTGGAACCCAAGGTAAGAAACCGGGGTCTGAACCACATAGAAAAGGAATGAAGCCCACGGCACGTAACCCTTAGCCTAGGGGATTCGGCCCTTGGAAGGAATTCCCTGCCTTTGAGCCACAACAAAAACGGTCTCATGTGCAGACGGTCCAGAGGGATTACCGAGGACGCAGTCACCTGAGACCTAGTACAAACTTGACGTAGCCTGATTTTGCTCAGGGTATTCTGAATGGACTCGATTCTGCGGGTTGTGCCCGCATTGTGATCGAACTCCATACCCGATAGTCAGCGTTCTGAGTGGGAAAGAGGACACTTTTCTTGGCGTTGAGCCTCAACCCCAGAGAACCTAGATGAGCAAAGACGGTATCCCTGTGCTGAACTGCCAGTCGCTGGAACTGCGCTATGATCAGCCAGTCGTCTATATAATTCAAAATGCAGATGCCTCGGAGTCACAAAGGAGCCGGCGCTGATCCTGCATTTATGAATGTGCAGGTTAAGAGGGCTAGACCGAATGGAAGAACCCGATACTGGAAAGCTTCGCTCCCAAAAGCAAACCAAAGGAGCTTCCTGTGTTGTGGCAAAACTTCTAAACAAAGAAATAAAGAAGTGCGTCATAAGATCGATGGTGACCAGCCAAACGTGATGTTGGGCTTGTGACACGATCATCTTGATAGGCAGATCTTGGACTTGAACACCTAAACAGGGCAGTTTGAGCTTTGAGATTTACGGTAGTGGAAACCATGCCGTTGAAACATGGAAGGTGAGTGAATTACATTTTGTAGCCCTTTCCTGCTGTTCTTAGGACCCATAGGGAAATATATATCTGGCAGAAATTTCTACGCTGCCAGGTTCTTTAAGATGGGTTTTAATCTTTAACACTTCCTGTAGAGGGGGTGTCGAGTGTTTCGCATCCTGGAAAAATGTAGGGAGCAGCAAAACACCCAACTATTTGATGGGAGCCTCTACCACCCGAAACACAGAAGGCGGCGGGAATGGAGAGGCTTTGCGGGGTACCGGGAGGGGCGAAGTGGAGCATGCGCCCCGTCCCGAGGGGAGCTACCCCACAAAACTAGGCACAAAACCATCAGGGTATTCTTCTTTTAGAAATCATGGTCCTGAGGTCTTGCTTTGGGGGCTGTTGAGGGCGACGAGACTGTCCCCAATCCCTGGGAGGAGGAGCAGGACTTGCCATGCTTTGCTTTTGAGCCTCCCTTCTAACAGGACCGAGGCGGGCCTGGGGGGCCGAAGGACCTGCCCCCTGAGTGCGGCGAGGGAGGAACCACCTGAAGGCTTCCTCGTGGCTTTTCGCCTCCTGGAACCTGGAGATGACCGAGCTCATGGCGTCTCCGAATAGGCCAGTGGATGAAATCAGGGCATCAAGGAGGAAAATTCTATCCTTATCCTTGATACCCGAAAGGTTGAGCCAAATGTGCCTGACCAAAGCAGACATAGACCGGCCAATAGCGGGGGCTGTTTGCTTGGTCACGCGGAGAGAAAGATCTGTGGCTCGACGAAGCTCAGAAAAAGTTTGCTCATCGAGCGCAGTACCCACTCTCAGGTCGTCCAGTAGGTCAGCCTGGTACGCCTGTAATATAGCCATAGAGTGCAGAGCAGCACCAGCCTGACCTGCTGCTTGATAAGCCCTTCCCACTAAAGCGCAGGTCACCCTACAAGGCTTTGAGGGGAGAGAGGGTTTTTTCTCTTCGACCGGTGGCATCACTGAATATCCCCGTGCCTCAGCACCCACGATAGTCGAATATAAAGACGTTGAGGGTACCTGAACACAGGAAGAATACGGGTTCCTCCATGAGCAAGAAAGCTCCTCATGGAGGTTATCAAAGAAGGGAAGGGACTGATGAGGAGTTCCCTTCCCCTGTTCCCTGGACAAAAATCTATCCCCTCTCTTTGAGGGTTTGGGGGTCTCTTTTTGCCGTGGCCTGTCCAACTGGAGTCTGGCCACCGCCCGAGTAACTACATCGAGCAATTCCTCCGTAGATTTTTTATCGCGGACAGAAAGCTCGGAGGCAGGCAGAGATTTGAGGTCCCCCTCATGAACCGAAGAAGCGTCAGAACGCGCTTTGAGAACATGGGAAGGACCAGCTGGGTCTGGAAAGAGAGCGATAGAAAGGGACGAACATGTCTCTCGCTTCTCAGCTAAAACCATGCAAGAGCCCCACGAACGAAGCGTGGGTGCTGACTCCCGGAAGCAAGCAAGACGAGCGCGAAGCACTTTGCCCAAAAGCAGATCACAGTGCTCACACCCGCCTCGCTCCAACGCGAGGGCAGCGTGCTCTTCCCCTAAACAAATAGAGCAAAACTGATGCGTGTCCCATTTGGCTATAAAGCGTAAACAAGGGAACACGCATCGCCTGCCCTGGTTTTCGGTCATTCTCACTTTAACTCTAAAATATATATATATTTTTTTTTAAGGTTCACTGCACACTGCTTAACCAAATTCTAACTCCTAGCAGAGGGAAGAAAGTTTTGACAGGCTTGTGAAACACACACACACAGAATCACTCTGAAAAAAGAGGATCTGACGACACCTGGTGACGCATCCATTTATAGCCTGGCCACAGGTGCATCTAATGATTTCATCAGCCGAGGCTATTAATTCCGGTCAATGTTCATTGACGTGTTACACACATATTCACAGCTCGGTCACAATTAGGATTGTCCCCACAGCGCTCTTCAGCACAGCATCCTAGTGTAGCTTTTTGTAAAGGGAATATAAGGTAAAGTATGCTTTGATGTGTTTGATGTAGAGGCGGTCAGATGCTAATGTCTGTACAGTGTCACATCACAATGTGCAGGAAGTAGAGAATGAGTCGTTTTGGCAGCTTGGTTTCAACAAATGCTCTTGTTGCAGAGAGGAGGAAGTTTTGAGTTTGGTAACTTACAGGATGTTTTTATAGTACAATGACCTATATGTCAAGAGAATAAGGGAAATTTGATTCCTCATGTCATGACTCCTTTAACACTGATTAAAAACAAATGTAGAGGAGTTGGAGATGACTCCAAAAAACTTGGAATCAAACACCCCTACTGTACATTATCCTTCTTATTACATGGCTACATACCAAAAAATTAAATGGGCATGACATATTGATTAAAGTTAAATTTATATTATATTATTATTTAATAAGAAAATCACCAGTTTCCAGAAACACTGAATTCAATCTCCGGTTTGCATATCTGAGTTCTGTTTTAGATGTTTTCATTTGGAAAGCATCACAATCTAATACTTATTGACATATGAGAACTATGTTAATAATACATCTTTCAGATGGAAACACACGAACATCAAATACATGGCTGTGTGATGCATGTGTGCTATCAGGGGTATGTCATTAACAGTAGTACACTTAAATATCAGGTATTCCGGTATTATTAAAACTAAATGTATTCCTTTTCTCTGGGAACACCCTCAGTCAAAATGAAGAACTCAGCAATCAATAAAGGTTATATAAAATAAACAATTATAAAGAAACAGCTCAATTATTGGCTGTAATTGTCCATGCTTCGATGTCAACCTGTATTAATAATTATGGATGTATATATATTTGAGCTGTCAAAATTAACACATTAATTTTTGATTAATTAAACATTTTTAAAGTGTTCATTTTCCTAAATAGCTATGCATTTACAGTTACAGTATAAACCAACAGTTCTTGGAAGGGTGGAACTTTAGCGATGTATCCACCTTGAGTCATTACACGGACATGCACACCATAACATATACAGCAGTGATTCAGTGTCAATGAAAAGTGATGGGAAAAGGCTCTTAACACTATTTGTTATAAAAAATGAGCCTAGATGGAGCTTGTGACAGAAATCAAGTATTTTTTAGCCTAATTACCACAGAAGCACAAGTTTTAACTATCTCAGGAAGAGGAGGGTTCCACTCAAGCCTGCTGTTCGCAGCCGCCCGGGCAAGCACGGCTGCCAACTCAGTGTCCACTTCATCCAGAGCTATACCGTCCGAGAGCTGGAGCTCAGAATACTCATCCGCTTCTGAAATACAATGATGCAATCATTAAATCCACCCTGAGGCGGACCGCCTACATCGCTTGTGAACTCTACCGGCAGAACGAGCATGCAGGAGGGTGGGCGGACCACGGGGACTGAGCCAGCGGAAAAACACCCATATCTGCATCCAGATCACCCATGGTACTTGCCGACCCAGCCGCCTGAGTTTCAACCCAGGATGGACCGGGTCGGGAAGCTGCCGCGGTAGCTCTCTGCTTCACAAAGGAAGACAGCCGTGACCACAAAGTTCTCATGGGCATGTTCTCACAGTGAGGACATGACCCCTCCACAAAAGCTGCCTCGGCGTGCTGGCAACCCAAGCCATCCGGTCATCCGGGGTGGAGAGGTAACTACCACAGCCAGTAGCACAAAGGTGAAAGGACATCTTTAAAAAAACGGCAATCATTTGTGTGAGATCTTTTAGAGAAAATATACTCTTTTAGAATATACTCTTTTACACCTGTGGACAACACTCGACGATGCAAGGGTAACCACTGATATGCGTCATAATTCCAGCAGCAGACAGCAAGGTGATGAGACAAACACACACATGTGCTTGGCTCCGAAGAACAATTCTGAATGAGTGGCGCACACCATCTCCTTTTATACCTGTATGTCAGGGGCGGAGAGCGGCATACAAATTCCACTTGCCAATTTTCATTGGCCTTTTCTGAATAAAGCAATGGTGATTGGGACTCTCAAGAGTGAACCCCTAGTGTCACTACATCGACACAACATTGAGTGAGTGACAGACAGGGAACCTAATGTTCTAACTGTCAACAATACTGCATAACCAGCCCATAAACGCACACAGCACATTTGTGGTATTTGCTTACGGTGAGGCGGGAACCACTGTGCGAATACATATGAATGAGAAATAAGCGAGTAAAAAATTTTTTTTTATATATGTCCATGTTTTTAATCACAATACACCAAATGTGATGAATAAAGAACAGTTCTTCTTGAACTGTTAATTTTAACTCCAGTCACTTGTCCTTGCAACACAAATGCAAATTCTCCAATATCAATCCTTCATCGAAGTGTAAAAATTCAAGACAGTGGGCACGCAACCAGGGTTGTTTGGGGATAGGAGGGGATAGTAAGAGGGTTTGGTGAGGGGAGCAACACTGATACACCTTATCACTATTTTATTTGCTCATTTCTGCGGTTATTTTATTTGAATGACAGGGGGTTGGATGGGAGGCGATGAATCTCGTCTGGCAGAGAAATTGTTCCCTTTACAAAAAGCTTCACTAGGATGCTGCGCTGAGGAAAGCGCTTTGGGAACAATCCTGCATTGAGACCAGCTGTGAATATGTGTGTAACACATCAATGAACATTGACCGGAATTATAGCCTCGGCTGGTGAAATCATTAGATGCACCTGTGCAGGCTATAAATAGAGGCGTCACCAGTGTGTCGTCAGATCCTTTTTTTTCAAGAGATATTCTGTGCTGTGTATCTCACAAGCTTGTCAAACTTTCTTTCCTCTGTTAGGAGTTAGATTCTGTTAGGCAGTGTGCAGTGAACCTTTTCTCCTTTCTATTTCCTCTGAAAAAGGAGCGAGAGACAGGTTCGTCCCTTTCGCTCGCTCTCTCCCCAGATCCAGCTGATCCTCGTAAGCCTGAAGCGCACCTCGGCGCCTCTTCGGTTCACGAGGACACTGAACCTCTGTAAATCCCACGCATAATAATAAAGCGGCCTTCTAGACGGGAGGCTCTAAAACTAAACATGGCGAATCGTGCTCCCCTCATAAAGACTGGGGTCCAGTTCGTCACCCTCAGCAGTGCCCAATGCAAGACCTCAGTGGCGTGATTTCTAAGAGAAAGAAACCCTGACAGTCTTGTACCCAGCCTTGTGGGGGTAGTTCCCCTTGGGACGGGGCGCGTGTATCATCCACTTCGGCCCTCCCGATACCCTCACGAAACCTCTTCACTCCCACCGCCTCTTGGTGTTTCGGGTGATAGAGGCTTCCAACAAAGAGTTTGGTGTACCGTTGCTTCCTGCCTTGATCCAGGACGTGGAACACTCAAGATCCCCTCAACAGGAAGTGTCAGAATTAATACCCATCTCAGAGAACCTGGCAACGTGGAAACTTCTGTCAGGTATTTCTATGTGGGTCCTAAGAACAGTAGAAAGTGGTTCAATTCACTCGCCTCTGCGTTTCAACGGCGTGGTTCTCTCTACAGTAAACCGGAGTAGGCATTTCCACTGTGGGTAAAAAAAAAACAAAAACTTCAAAATCTCGGACATGTTCCCCTTCCTGAGAAAGAGTCGGGTTATTACGGCAAATACTTTCTGGTTCCAAGAAAGGTGGGGGGTTCTTAGATCTTCAAGGCTTGAACTGCTCAGTCAGGGTGTTCAAGTCCAAGATGCTGAATATCAAGACAATCGTGTCACAAGCCCAACATCACGTTTAGCTGGTCACCATCGATCTCATGGACGCATATCTTCATATAGAGCCACAGCACAGGAAGTTCCTGAGGTTCGCTTTCAGGGGTGAAGCCTTCCAGTATCGGGTTCTTCCATTCGGCCTAGCCCTGTTAACCCGCACATTCATGAAATGCATGGATGCAGCACTGGCTCTTCTGCGACTCCAGGGCATCTGCACTCTGAATTACATAGACGATTGGCTGATCCTAGTGCAGTTCCAAGATCTGGCAGTTCAGCACAGGGATATCGTTTTGACTCATCTGGTTTCTCTGGGTTTGAGACTCAACGTCAAAGAGCGTTCTCTCTCCCACCCGGGGAATAATTTATCTGGGGATTATATGGAATTCGGTCATGATGCAGGCACAATCGTCTCCAGCATGAATCGTTTCCATTCAGAACACCCTGAGCAAGGTCAGGCTAGGTCGAAGTTGCACTGCTCGTCAGTATCATCGAAATACTAGGTCTCATGGCATCGGTGTCCGTGGTGATCCCTTCGGACCTTCTGCACATGAGACCGTTTCAGCTGTGGCTAAAACCCAGGGGGTTTTATCTGAGGGCCAGTCCCCTAAGGTAAATAAGGGTTACGCGGCGTGTGCTTCGCTCCCTTTGTATGTGGTTCAGATGCCGGTTTCTTACCTTGGGTCCCACTCTAGGTGCATCTTGTAGTCGCAGGCTGCTAATGACAGACACCTCCCTGACGGGCTGGGTAGAAGTTTTAAGTGATCGTCCAGCTCAAGGGGAATGGGAGGGTCATCAGCTCGGTTGTCACAGTAACTGTCTCGAGTTAATGGCTGTATTTCTGTCCCTGAAATACTTCCCCCAGAGGCTGCCATGTCTTGGTGCGGGTGGGCAATACAGCGGTAATCTCTTAAACCATCAAGGTGGTCCATTTTCATGTCAGCTGAATTTCTGGCGTGTCAGATTCTCCTTGGTGCCCAGGGCAAGCTCCTGTCACTCAGGGCTGTTTATATCCCAGGATGCCCAAATGTGGGAGCAGATTTACTGTCCAGACAGAAAATACTGACGGAGGAGTGGAAACTCCACCCTGAGGTAGTGGAACAAATCTGAGTGAGATTTTCCAGGGCAGAAGAGGACCTCTTCGCCTCCTAATGGACAGCGCAATGTCCCCCCTACTTCTCTCTGAGTCACCCAGCCCCCACCTGGGTCTGGACGTGTTGGCGCATACATGGCCTAGAATGTGTCTGTTTGCGTTTCCCCTGGTTTCTCTGCTCCCGGGAGTCTTGGCCAGAGTTCGCCAGCAAGGGACTTGCCTCTTACTGATAGCGCCACGCTGGCCGAACAGGGTATGGCTCTCGGAGTCAATATCTCTCCTCGACGGCTCGCCTCAGGCGATTCCGGACAGGTAGGACCTTCTTTCTCAGGCACAGGGGACAACTTTTCACCCCCGGCCCGAACTATGGAACCTTTGTGTTTGGCCCCTGAGGGGTACCAACTGTGGGACACAGGGCTTTCACCTGAGGTTATCGAGACCATTTTAGTGCTAGGGCTCCTCACACTTGGAACAAATCTGGGTGAGATTTTAAAGGGTAGAAGAGGTCCTCTTCGCCTCTATAATTAGCACAATGTCTCCTCTACTTCTCCCTGAGTCACCCACCTGAGTTACTCCGGGCTCCTACGTCCTTGATTCCACATCTCAAGCTCATGTCTGAGACCTCTCGCGTTCTTGTGAGCACACTTCACAACCGTAGGGGTCTGGACAGCCCTAGTGCGGCGGCCTGGGTATTCTCGTTCCCAAAGCGTTTTCCTCAGCACAGCATCCTAGTGAAGCTTTTTGTAAAGCTTCACTTCACACAGCCAAAGACAATGATGGTGCACTACTACACAGTCATCATCGAGTCCATCCTCATATCCTCCATCACTATCTGGTACGCTGCTACTACTGCCAAGGACAAGGGCAGACTGCAGCATGTCATCCGGGCTGCAGAGAAGGTGATTGGCTGCAATCTGCCACCGCTCCAGGACCTGTAAGCCTCCAGGACCCTGAAGCATGCTTGAAAGATTGTGGCTGATCCCTCCCACCCTGGCCACAATCTCTTTGAGACACTCCCCTCTGGCAGAAGTCTCAGGACAAAAACCTCACGCCACAAGAACAGTTTCTTCCCATCCGCCACTTGCCTAATTAACAAGGCCCGGTACCCACCCTGACACTCTCCACACTCCACCTCTGGCTCTACATGCCACTGTACTTACTCTGCTGTACTGCTCTCTTTTATTTTATTCTTACTTTTACTATTAATATATACTGTGTGGACATATTTATATTTATTTTGCTTAAATTTTAATACTTGTTTTCTATATTTAGAGATTGTGTGACGCGCCTACAACACCAAAAAAAAATTCCTTTTATGCATAAAAAACGTACTTGGCAATAAAACTTTTTCTGAATCTGATTCTGATTCTAAAGGGAACATCTTGGGTTACGTGTTGTAACCCTTGTTCCCTGAAAAAAGCGGAACACGATGCTGCAATTATCTGCCTCACTGGGACGTCCCAGGACTGCTCTTCAGAAAAAAAAAGATCTGACGAGACACTGGTGACACCTCTATTTATAGCCTGGCCACAGGTGCATCTAATGATTTCACCAGCCGAGGCTATACATTCCGGTCAATGTTCATTGATGTGTTACACACATATTCACAGCTGGTCTCAATGCAGGATTGTTCCCAAAGCGCTTTCCTCAGCGCAGCATCTTGTTCTGCTTTTTTCAGGGAACAAGGGTTACAACACGTAACCCGAGACGTTTCGAGTGAGGAGGCAAGTTGTTGTTTTTGATTAAAGATTAAGAGGGCAAACCATTTTTGAGAAGCAAAATGCCATGCACTGATAAATAGTTTACAATAAAAACAGCAACATACAACAAACAAAGAAAATAAGAATAGTCAATTTTGAATTCATAGTGACTAAACTTTCTGTGAGCAGCATACACTGTGAAATTTTTTATTATTCATTCATCTTATTCTGGAGAATATAATAGGATTTATAGACAATTGGAAGAGTTTTTGAGGAAGACCAGACCTGCTTAAGAGAGAGACGGTCTCCATCCTTCCAGGGAAGGTGCCGCTCTCCTCTCTAGTAATTTGCCTCATAGTCTTAATAATGATAGTATTTGACTATCTGGGGCCCATGATAGACAAACTGGTTAATCAGAACATCTGCTAGCTGCCTTGAGATGTCACACAGGTCACATAAACTACAACACATAGTGAGTGTCTGTTCCCCAAACTACCAACCACAAAACCCTCACTAAATCATTTAGAAAAAATTTGATTAAGGTCAAACTTGAACAAAACATCCTATAAAAATAGGGCTACTAAACATTGGATCTCTTTCTACCAAAGCACTAATTGTTAATTAAATGATTACAGATCATAAATTGGATACGCTCTGTTTGACTGAAACCTGGCTTAAACCAGATGAATATGTTAGTTTAAATGAATCTACTCCCCCAGGATATTGTTACAAACATGAGCCTCATCTGAAGGGTCGATAAGGAGGTGTTGCTACAATTTATAGTGAAGTTTTTGGTGTTACTCAGAGGACAGGATATAAATGCAAGTCTTTTGAACTAATAATAATTAATGTGACACCGTCAGATATAAATAAAAAAACTATATTGTCTTTTACCCTTGCTACAGTATATAGATCACACTGGCCTTATTCTGATTTCCTTGGTGAATTTGCTAATTTTTAATCAGATCTTGTAGTTACTGTAGATAGAGCTTTAATTGTTGGTGACTTCAACATTCACATAGATAATGAAAATGACACATTGGGATTATAATTTATCGATATTCTCTACTCTCTTTGAGTCAGACAAAATGTAATGGGACCAACTCATTGCCATGATCATACGCTAGATTTAATTCTGTCAAATGGAGTGCATGTTGATAATATAGACATTTTTCAGCAGAGCGATGACATCATGGATCATTACCTCGTCTCTTGATCTATCTCATACACTCAATAAATCCCAAAGCCCAGAAGAACTTGATAAAATAACAAAAAATATAAATGCAGTCTTCTCTAGCACTCTCACCCCCCTTCGATTAAAGAAAATTAAAGAAATATGCCTGCACCATGGTACAATGACCACACTCATGCTCTCAAGAGAGCAGCTCGGAAAATGGAGCGCATGTGGAAGAATACAAAATTAGAAATATTTTGTGGTGCATGGAAGTATAGTGTCTGTAGCTGCAGACAGGCACTAAAAGCTGCCAGGTCAGCATATTTTAGCAAACTCATAGAAAATAACCACAACAATCCTAGGTGTTTATTCAGTACTGTGGCTAAATTGGTTAGGAATAAAGCCTCAACTGAACCAGATATTATGTCACAGAACAAGAGTAATGACTTCATGAATTTCTTTACAGATAAAATTGAAATAATCAGAAATACATTTGGAGTTATGCAATCATCTGTCATAGCACCTCAGAAAACAGTCTAATAATTTTCCTCACACGCAGCTTCAATCCTTTGTTATCATAGGTCAAGAAGAGCTAACAAAACTAATTGAAACATCAAAAGCCACAACATGTTTGTTAGATCCAGTACAAACTTGGCTCTTAAAAGAGGTATCTCCTGTAATTTCAGAACCTCTTCTTATAGTATTAATTCCTCGCTATCCTTAGGACATGTCCCAAGAAACTTTAAAATGGCAGTTATAAAACTGCTTATTAAGAAGCCACAACTTGATCCTGGAGAACTGGTTAATTATAGACCGATTTCAAATCTCCCGTTTATGTCGAAAATACTAGAAAAGGTAGTATCTTCCCAAATATATTCATTTCTACAGAGAAATAGTATATATGAACAATTTCAGTCAGGATATAGGCCTCATCACAGTACAGAGACTGCACTTATCAGAGTTACAAATTACTTGCTCTTATCATCTGATCGTGGCTGCATTTCACTTCTAGTGCTTTTAGATCTTAGTGCTGTATCAAACACGATGAGATTTCTCCAAATCTCCAACTTCTGCAGGTAATATAGGATGGACTTCAAAGACAGTAGTCATTAATCTTACAGTTCATACAAAATCAATGTAACCAATTTAAACAATGTGCCTTAACATTTACTTAGTTTAATCATTTTAAATCATGACTTGCACTATACATAAGTAATATTAGCATTATATTAATGATGTGAGCCAGAGGGAAACTGGCCCCCACAGTGAGCCTGGTTTCTCCCAAGGTTATTTTTCTCCCATTAACCAACACCTTATGAAGTCTCCTTCGGCTTGCTATTATAATAATAATAAATACAATTATTATTAAATTATTTATTTTTAAACACAATTCAAAATCGTATTTTATCTAATTACACTATGATGACTCATCGACATTATAAACATTACAGTTTTATATTCTGTTAATGCCTGATTTTCTGTAAAGCTGCTTTGAAATGATGTGTGTTGTGAAAGGTGCTATACAAATAAAATTGACTTGACTTCTTGCATAAAAGTCCAAGTTGTTTATTGAGCTGTTGCTAATTTAGCTAATCCTTATATCTTAAAAGATATAAGTGGATGCTGCTCACAGAAATCTTTTTAATAGAGGTCAAAGGAATGTATTATTTGGGTCTGTTGCCAATGTTCTGTCATGTACAGTATGCAATACTTATCCCTAAGTGACTGTAATATGATTAAATATGAAGCAATGCTCAAAAGGCTCTTACAGCATTTGCAGATGGCAATGCAGACATAAACAGCACTAATTACCTGCCGTTTCATTCCTCAGATCTTTGTAAAAAAAAAATTGCTCAAGAGGTTGCCACTGGGGTCAAATGTCATATTTTATTTCACATCTTTTACAGCAATATCACCGAGATGCAAAAATGTATTAATATTTACATTTGGATAATGCGTCTGTTGTCTAATCTATGAAAGACAACACTAATAGATCTATACACAAATAATTCTGATTCACTCAAACCTATTTAATGGTCAATAATGAAATGGGAAAAGCATGCATTAAAGCCAGTCTCTAATTAACAGATCTTAACTAATGAGATTATCATAAAGAATAGGCCACTTTATGGTCTGACAGGTTCCAGATCAGTGCTAGTTTTGCTGACAGCTGCTAAATATGACAAGATTCAAATTACAGGACTTTCTCACATTGGGCATTAAGCATGGGATAATTCCTAATGCTGTGCAATCAGACCAAGAGTATCAAGAGGTCATTTTGACAATTCATTGATAAATGAAAGTTGGAGAAATACTTGGGTCGTGTCATATGTATAGATCTTTCTGATTGATAACATTTAATACTTGCTCACAAAAAGCTTTCAGAAAGGTTTCAGAATGTAACTAACCAAATAAAAATTAAGTGTATCACACTACGTAAAAAAAAATCAGAGTGAGAATTACTGTATTTCCATCCACTTTGTATATTAGCCCAGTATACCTGATAAATATAGATTCCTGAGAAAGCTGTCAGGAGATATAAATTTATCCACTTTCATTTTCTGAAAACTGCACATCTCTGCCTATAGTCATCTCTATCTAGTGTTCGTAACGCAATGAGGAGTGTACAGAATTCCCTGCAGTAATAAATATGATTATTTGTCATTGTTATGCGACTCCCCCATCCTTTGCATTGTCTGCAGGGAGCAGACATGTTTGCTCTGCATCCCACGCAGCCTCAGCTGTGAATGATTCAATGGCCCAAAGGTTAATTTTCAATTTGCACAGTGAAAGGTTACCATTACAATTTGACCTCCAAATTGTATCTTCTCACTAAAGCGCTATCATTTTGGCTTCTTTTGTCATTACGGGTGCTGTGACTACCATCTGTTTATTATTTAGCTCATGCATGAATACACAGCCTACCTGAGTCTGGAAACATTCGTGTTCATTCCTGCCAATACCTGAGCTAACGCAACTTTCAGCACCATGAGTGCAGTTAAGAGCTGTTCACAAGCACAACAAGAAAACGTAAAAAACAAGTAATAATGCAATGATTACAAGTGATTAAAAAGTGAATTAAAGACCATATGAAATAGCTTTAAGAGTACAGTTGTCTTTCCTGTGTTGATGTATTTCCTATTGGAACATGAAGTTTGTTTTTTACATGACTTTCTTCCACTGCACACAAACGAAGATTTTTGATTGAGATATGAATATATCCATACAAGGCAAGTTAATGGGGACCAAATATTCAAGCTCCAAAAAGGACATAAAAGCAGGATAAAGGTAGTCCAATCTGATCAGTTCTGGGTGTGAATAGACCAAAATGTAACTAGGCAGAAACATGATTTCAAGCTCAATTACACTTCCTAGTGCTTGGTGTGTAGCGTGGCCACATAAGGGGAAGTTTTTATATAAGCTTAATGACAAAAAACTAATTATGTTTAGTCATTATATGCAGTTACTTTTATTGCTTTCCCCTGTATGCTGTATTCGCCAAAGCTGTTGTGTATTTGACCTCGATTCCTGTTCGCGCGATAACTTCTCATGACTTCGAGTCACGTGATGACCTGTCATGTAAACAGGAAATGACTACGAGTTCACCGTATATAAGGAACGCGTATGCGGTCTTCAGGAGAGCGTACTCTCATTCACAGATTTTTCCCTTCTTTAATGGATTATTGCTGAACTGACTTGGAAGCGCTGGGTCGCCGTTCCTCAGAGGAGTATTTCCGTTAGTCTCGCAGCCTGGATTAACTTTATCAGAGGACTAAAGACAGTCATCATTTGATCTTGCTCACGCACTACACAAAGTTACCGGTGAGGCTGATCTGAACTCTGCCATTAACTCTGCACGCGGGAATATACTTTACACACACACACACATACACATCACTTACATGCGTTGGTTTGGTATTATTGTAAATTTTCTTTTGTCTTGTAAATACACTTGGGTTGATTGTTTATTTAACAGTGTTGAGTCTACTTTTTCTTACTCCTTAGTTTAAATAGAAACGGGACTTTTGTTCCCTTTATTTTGTTTACACTCTACATTTTAATATTGTGGAGTGTTACATAGTGGTGGCCCGTACGGGGAACTACGTGCTGTTTCTTTTTGTTATAGTGTTTTTTGTGTGTCCATAAATATGGAGGAAGAGACACACGTAAATGGAGGAGTAATTAATCAGAAACTAAATACTGATGAAAATGATGTAAATGAGTTAAGGTGTAGCTTTGATGAGGCTGATTTCACTGCAGGACCATTTGTTACCAGACGTAATCCGGCAGCTGAAATAACCTCTATGCTGAGTTCAATGTATATTGATGATGATGATGGTGATGATGATGATTCTGATGAAGGAGATGTAGTGAATGTAAATATTGTACAAACAATGCAAACAGAGGTTGATAAACTGAAGGTGGATTTATTGGCTCTTAGTGCTAAAATACAACATAATGAACAGGAGTTAAAACAGTCTGTAGATAGTTCCCTTAATAGAGAAACTAGTTTCCGGGAGGCAGTGGACGCTGGCTTAGCAGAGTTAGAAGATCATTTCCAGAGGTCTATAGAGAAGTTGGAGAGAGCGGTGGTTGACTGTTTTCTGCGGAGAGATGCCAGATGGGAGAATCAAATGAAAAAGTTAAGATTCACCAGTACCCCATCTCGCTCTCAAATACAGACTTTTAACCCAGCCCCTTCCATATCCACTGTTAATGATTTGAGAACTCCTATACCAGCATCGAGAGTTAAAGTCCCCCCTGCCAATAGGGTCAACGCTACCTTTGATGTCGCTTATGGAGCTCCACTAACAAATATGCCTCACTCTACTGCCGTTCCCAGTATCTCGTCCTTCTGTGGGAGACCCCCGATACGGCTGGAATTCCCTTCCTTCGGGGAATCATGTGAGACGTCGGACGTACTCCATTTCATTGAACAGTGTGAAAATTATCTGGACATCAGGCCCCTTCCTAGTGTGGAGCTTGTTGGCACGCTGAGTACAGTGCTCAAAGGACCCGCTTTGAGCTGGTGGAAGGCAGAAAAAGCCAAGGTAACAGATTGGCAATCTTTCAAAGATGCTTTTATGTCTGCTTTTCTCCCAGAGGATTACCTCACGGAAGTGGAAGACAAGTTGAGGTCCCTGGTGCAGCAACCACGTCAGCGATTGAGAGATTTCGCCTATGACTACCGAGCTCTGTGCCTCAAATGGAAGCCTGATATCACAGAAGATGAGATGGTGAGCAGAATTCTGAACAACATCAATCCAAGGGTTGCGGGCTGTCTGAGAGGGACGGTGAAATCTGTGGAACAGCTGGTGAAGGTGGGATCTATGGTGGAGAAGGACTGGATGGGTGCAAATGATTACTGGCAGAAAGTGGGTAATTTGAACGGTAAAGACAAGGTGAATAAAAAACCACCTGAACGGAATACCTCCAAAGGTCCAGCAGGTTTGTCCATTGCACAAACACACCCCATAACTTCCCTTCTGGTAGTGCCTGTAACAATAAAAGGACAAGAGGTGAAGGCGGTGCTGGATACAGGGAGCACGTACACCCTTATTCAGGAAAACCTGTGGAGACAATTAGGAGGGGAAGCAAATCCTGACCCTCCAGTTCCCCTTCAACGATTCATTATGGCTGATGGAAAAGTGCATCAGGCTATTAGCCAGAAAACCATATGTTATAAGTGGCATGATAAGGTATGCATAGTGGAGACTTATATAATGAAGGATGTTCACCTGGCCTTTTCCATTATAGCTGGCTTGGACTTCCTAAGAGCCGCTGAAGCCATAGTGGATGTAGGACAAGGGAGATATGGCCTGAAAATGGGCAAAGGATATATTTATCATCCCTTCCTAAACACCCTTATCAATCCGGGGCTGTCTACGAATCCAAGAGGTGAAAGAGTATGCTCTACTGCTGTGAGCCTCTATTACGCCTTACCACCAACCTGGAAACCTCCACTCGATTCCCTGCACCCAGAAGTTGCTCCCAGCTGGGATTCCGACGATCAGGAGGAATTACGGAAGCTGATGAACACTTGGCCTCATACCACCTCCAAGGCGCTGGGTAAAACATCTGTGGAACAGCACAAAATTATCCTATCTGAGGAAATGCCCATTAAATCCAGAGCTTATAGGGTCTCACCTTTCAAGAAAAAAATTATTGATGAGCAAGTAGAACGTATGCTAAGAGACCACATCATCAAGCCTTCTTTCTCGCCTTGGTCATCACCTGTAGTCCTTGTCCCCAAACCCGATGGTACCTACAGGTTCTGCGTGGATTATAGGAGGCTGAATAGTAAGACCATACCTGACGCTTATCCAATGCCAATCATTCATGACATCTTGGAATCTATGGAAGGCGCCTCCTGGTTCAGTACATTGGACTTGCAGTCAGGATACTGGCAGGTAGAAATGGAGGAAAGAAGTAAAGATAAAACAGCGTTCATCACCTCTCAGGGACTGTTCCAATTCCGCTCCATGCCATATGGGCTTCGGAATGCCGCAGCCACTTTCCAAAGGCTGATGGAGAAGGTCCTAGCAGAATTGAGAGGGAAGTTTTGTTTTGTGTACATTGATGACATTATAATCTATTCACGGACTTTAAACGAACATGTACAACATCTGAACACCATTCTGCAAAGACTAAACCAAGCATCCCTTACCCTGAACATGAAGAAATGTCACTTCTTTAAAAAACAGTTAAAATTCCTTGGCCACCTCATCTCAGTGAAAGGAGTGGAGGTCGATCCTGAGAAGACCCGGGCAGTTGCTGACTATCCTCCTCCCAAAGACCTTAAAGCCCTCCAACGCTTCTTGGGATTAGCAGGGTGGTACCACAAGTTCATTCCCCATTTTGCAGACATCACAGCTCCGTTAAATAACCTGAAAAAGAAAGGAGTAAAATGGGATTG
This sequence comes from Moxostoma hubbsi, assembly GCA_032164185.1. Lineage (NCBI taxonomy): Eukaryota > Metazoa > Chordata > Actinopteri > Cypriniformes > Catostomidae > Moxostoma > Moxostoma hubbsi. The sequence continues at coordinate 45,760,516 of JAVLUX010000014.1, read as the reverse complement.
GACTCCTGAGTGCCAAACCAGCCTTGAGAACATCAAACAAATATTGCAAGACCCACCTGTATTGATGCAGCCTGACCTCAATCAACCTTTCCAGGTACATACAGATGCCAGTGATGTGGGCTTAGGAGCCATTATTACTCAGCGAACTCCTGAGGGGGAACGGGTAATAGCTTATGCATCACGAACATTGCGTGGACCTGAGGTGAACTATTCAACAGCTGAAAAAGAGTGTCTGGCGGTGGTCTGGGCGGTGGAAAAATGGAGACATTATCTTGAAGGAAGACAGTTTGACATTTACAGCGATCATGCTGCCTTAACCTGGGCCTTCAATAGCCCTAAAACCTCCTCTCGGCTGACCCGGTGGACTCTTAGGCTGCAGCAATTCATCTTCCAAGTACATCACAGGAGAGGATGTCTGAACCTGGGACCAGATGCTTTGTCACGAGCCTGTGAATCTAAGGAAAGAGAAAGTGTGCACTGTATGGCCTTAACATCATCGAAATGTGCATCAGACATACCTCACACGTTAGCGGAAATCTCTCAAGCACAAAGTAGTGACAATACTGTTTCTCTCCTACAATTGGCCCAAAAAAACAGAAAGGTACAGGATCAACAGATTACCATCGAAGCCCACCAGGGGGTGTTCTATCGCCGGGTACCTGTAAAAAATAACGGAGATAAATTCCAATTGATTGTACCTCAGGCATTAATACCTGGATTTTTACATTACTTTCATGATAACCCGCTGGGAGGACATCTGGGACGACTAAAAACATTGCTGAGGCTCTTGGAGGTGGCATGGTGGCCCACTGTCCGAAAAGACGTTTGGCAATACGTCAAAGGATGCGATACCTGTCAAAAATATAAACACGACAATACTAAACCCAGTGGCTTCCTACAGCATACGCAAGTGACAGAACCGGGTCACACTTTGGGGATGGATTTTATGGGACCTTTTCCTCTCAGTAAGAAACAGAACACTTACCTTCTGGTGATAGTCGACTATTACACCAAATGGGTAGAGATGTTCCCCCTTAGAGATAGTAAAACACAGAAGATCGTCAAAATTCTCAGGGAAGAAATCTTTACCCGATGGGGGGTCCCTAAATACATCATATCTGACCGGGGAGCACAATTCACTTCCAACGTACTGTCAGAGCTATGCAAGTCCTGGGGAAGCATCCAAAAACTTACTACCAGCTATCACCCTCAAACAAACCTGACAGAAAGAATAAACAGGACAGTGAAAACTATGATTGCGTCATATGTGGGACAATATCATCAAACATGGGACCAGTGGTTACCTGAGCTAAGGTTTGCTATCAACACAGCACACCAAGAAACCACAGGTAGAGCTCCGGCTGAATTAATGCTGGGCAGACAGCTTCACGGTCCACTAGAGAGGTTAATCCTCAAACCCCCCACTCCTGACCAAACCTCGTATAATCTAGTTGAAAGACAGAACATCATGGCAGAGGAGGTAAAGCTCCGAGTAGGGGTGCAACAAGCCAGACAAGCTAGATATTACAATGCCCGACGGAAAGATGCGCAGTTTCAGCCGGGTGATCTAGTCTGGATTAAAACTCACCCTCTCTCGTCTTCCTCGAATAAATACTCTGCTAAGCTAGCGCCCAAGTGGGAGGGACCAGCGAAAATAATTAAAAAAATGGGGCCAATAAATTACACAGTTGGTTGGGGTGACCCATATAAAACAGACATTTTAAATGTGGTTAACCTGAAATGCTGGTACGGACGATCTCCTCCTATGCCGATGGCTGGGGGGGGGGGATCTATGTAGCGTGGCCACATAAGGGGAAGTTTTTATATAAGCTTAATGACAAAAAACTAATTATGTTTAGTCATTATATGCAGTTACTTTTATTGCTTTCCCCTGTATGCTGTATTCGCCAAAGCTGTTGTGTATTTGACCTCGATTCCTGTTCGCGCGATAACTTCTCATGACTTCGCGTCACGTGATGACCTGTCATGTAAACAGGAAATGACTACGAGTTCACCGTATATAAGGAACGCGTATGCGGTCTTCAGGAGAGCGTACTCTCATTCACAGATTTTTCCCTTCTTTAATGGATTATTGCTGAACTGACTTGGAAGCGCTGGGTCGCCGTTCCTCAGAGGAGTATTTCCGTTAGGCTCGCAGCCTGGATTAACTTTATCAGAGGACTAAAGACAGTCATCATTTGATCTTGCTCACGCACTACACAAAGTTACCGGTGAGGCTGATCTGAACTCTGCCATTAACTCTGCACGCGGGAATATACTTTACACACACACACACATACACATCACTTACATGCGTTGGTTTGGTATTATTGTAAATTTTCTTTTGTCTTGTAAATACACTTGGGTTGATTGTTTATTTAACAGTGTTGAGTCTACTTTTTCTTACTCCTTAGTTTAAATAGAAACGGGACTTTTGTTCCCTTTATTTTGTTTACACTCTACATTTTAATATTGTGGAGTGTTACAGGTGCATGCACAAACACTGCAATGACAAGATGTGCAGTGAAAAAGGAGGTACTGTATATTTCTGTTTGTATCCCCTGTAATGGAATACATTGATGAGCCAAAACATTATGACCACTCACAGGTGAAGCAAATAACGTTGATTATCTCCTAACAAGGCTACAAGTCAAGGTTGGTAGATTAGATGGTAAGTGAACAATCAACATAACTGAACAATGGGACAGTGGAAGATGGTTGCCTGGTCCAATGAGTCCTGTTTTCTTTAACATTGTTGGACAGCCGTGTATGTATGCACTGTTTACCTTGGGAAGTGTTGGCAGGATACACTGCGGGAAGATGACAAGCTGGTGGAGAGAGTTTGATGCTCTGGGCAATGTTCTGCTGGGAAATCCTGGGTCCGTCCATTCATGTGGACATTAATTAGACACATGCCACCTACCTAAACATCATTGCAGACCAGGTACACCTCTTCATGGCAATGGTATTCCCTGATGGTAGTGGCCTCATTCAGCAGGATGATGTACCCTGCCACACTGTACACATTGTCCAAGAATGGTTTGAGGAAAATGATGAAGAGATCAAGGTGTTACCCTGGCCTCCAAATTGCCCAGATCTAAATTCAACTGAGCATCTAAGGGATGTGCTTGACCAACAGGACTCGAAGGATCTGCTGCTAATGTCTTGGTGCCAGATACCACAGTACGCCTTCAGGGGTCTTGTAGAGTCCATGCCTATGTGGGTCGGCACTGTTTTGGTAACACACAGAGGACCAACAGCGTATTAGACAGGTGATCATAATGTGTTGGCTCATCTGTGTATATAAGATGTTCGCCAGTCCATCGGGGCAGGGGATCGCCTTCGACTGTTTCGCTGCTTAAATACAGGACAATGGCCATCCCAATGCATTAATTTTGACCAAAATACGAAATGTCCTGGTTAACACAAGACAAAAAAGACTGCAGCCACCAGCTTGTACTAAACAACTCTCTTTTGTTGCTCTCAGCGCTACATGTTCTTCTTACATAATACAATAATTTAATCTCACATCAATATTTCGTGAGCAATTACACTGGCAGCCAAAGGTTTGGAATAATGTTCTTATGTAAAGAAATTGGTATTTTTGTTCACCAAAGTGGCATTCAGCTGGTATATATAATATATAGTCAGGACATTAATAACATGAAAAATTACTATTACAATTTTTATTTTTTCTTCAGAACTTCTTAAAGTTAATTTCTTCCCTTACAAAAACTCTAAACTAGCCTCAAATTTGCTGCTTCTTATTTTCACATGCAAATGAGACAGTTTGGCAAAAGTATCAGCTCTTCGCCAGAAGTGATGAACCTCCGGCAAACCATTGGCAACAATGGACAATTTGCCATAAGTACCTCAAAGACACTCCAAAAATCTTTCATAAACATCCATTTGTTTTTGTTTTTTCGTGCACTCATTGAGACTCAAACATGTCAAACATGAGCACAAATTGCCCTAATCATTAATACTACTAACAAGCTTCTTGAACTAGACTAAATCTAATTATGTATGCCATCATGCCACACATGAACATTTTTGCTTTATCTGACCTTTTTGCTATATTGGGGAACATTGCTTGAAAAAGCTGACAAATATCTTCATGGCTCAAACGCGCAATTAAACTGGGTTTTCCTCGAAATTGTGGCACATGCAACGCATTTAAATTCTACATGAAACTACTGAAGTACCTTAATTTCTTGTGGATGTCTCAATTTGTATACGTGATGTGCACTTTTTAGAGAACTAAATAAAATATTAATTTAATATTTTGCTTTTTTGATCGCAGGCCTCTGAATCGAATTTAATCTAAATCACATCGCAGCAGACTTTGAGGTATCTGCAAACACTGGTTCCCCATCTGTCGCTCACTTCGATGTCGTGTTGAAGAAGCGACACTAGGGGTCTCTCTTGAGCGCCGAAAGATGCCTCTGATCTATGAAGAAAGGCCAGTGAGAGTTGGCGAACAGTATTTGCATACCCCGCCCCCGGACATACGGGTATAAAGGCGAGGGAAATACGCTCGTTCATTCACTCCAGCAGCTTTTCTCTTCTCTGCCGGCGTGCAGTCTGCCCCTGGGCGCTTCGACAGTGCAAAGTTAAAAGAGTTTATATTAAAAAGAGCAATTTTCTCTGTGAAAGAGTTTATTTCTCTGAAAAAGCAATACATAGTGGTGTTGAACATGCTTTTCAGGACGTGTCTTTATAAAGATGCCATTCAACCCCTGTGTAGTTCCTGGATGCGGTAGAGTGCTCTCCGCTTCTGACAGCCACAGGCGCTGTCTCGTGTGTCTGGGCGCCGATCACACCGAGGCAGCGTTTGTGGATGGTTCATGTTCTCACTGTGAGAACATGACCATGGCAACGTTGCGGTCGCGGCTCGCTTTCAATAGAATGCACGCCACTCCAGCTGCCCCCCGTATCGCTCCTTCTTCCCATGGGATTGAGGACAATTCGGTTGGCGATTTAGGGAAGGCAGCGGGTGCAGTTCCGCCGGGTACGCCCCCTCGGACCACCTGCCCCCCGACACGCTTGATGACCTCCGTCCAGCCTCGAGGTAACGGCGACTCGCCTCCGGGCCAGTCTGCCTATCCTCTGGAGCTTGAGGTGGATGAGCTCGCCGCTTCGTCGGAGAGTGCAACATCTGATGCTGATTTCTCCCCTGGGCTGCTGACTTCTCCCCTGGGCTGCCGCCTTCCGGGCCAGCACGCCCAGGCTGAGGCTGACACGCAGATGTCCGACATGCTTGCCCGGGCCGCCATCGGGGTGGGGCTGGATTGGAACACTCTATCCTCCCCACACCCGTCTCGGTTGGATGACTGGTTCCTGGGGTCTGGGCACCACTCACAGCCACGCCCCCCCCGGTCCCGTTTTTCCCGGAGGTGCATGACGAGCTGACGTCTTCATGGAAAGTAACGCTTTCCACTCGTCGAAAGCCCTGCTCTTCCGCTCTCGCTACCCTCGACGGCGGGGCGGCCCACGGATACACGGCGATTCCCCAGGTGGATAGGGCGGTTGCGCTCCATCTTTGCCCCGGATACCCTACCACCTGGCGCGGGCGCCCTGTACCCCCTTCCAAGGCCTGGACGTCATCCTCATTGAACTCCAAAGCCTACAGCGCCGCGGGACAGGCCGCCACCGCCTTGCACGCCATGGCCATCCTGCAAGTCCACCAGGCCAAGGCGCTCAGGGATCTGCACAAGGGTAGCCCTGACCCCGATGTGCTGCAAGAACTGCGCTCAGCGACCGACCTCGCCCTCAGAGCCACGAAGGTCACCGCGCAGGCACTCAGACAGGCGATGGCCACCCTTGTGGTCCAGGAACGTCATCTTTGGCTCAACCTGGTCGAGATGCGCGAGGCCGACATAGTTCGCTTCCTCGACACCCCTGTCTCCCATCTTGGCCTCTTTGGCGACACCGTCGAGGACTTCACCCAGCAGTTCTCTACGGTGAAAAAGCAGACGGAGGCCATCTCTAACATCCTGCCTCGCCGCAAACCTGCCGCCAAGGCCACTGCCCCGTCTGCTTGCCGAGGGCATCCCCCTGTGGACAAGAAATCTGCTCCGCCTCAACCCGGGCCCAGCTCTCAGCCCCAGCGTTGAGCTCACCGCAGGAAGCAGATGCCCCCCGTCGCTCGGACCCCCTCGAGGACCCGTAAGGCTCCCAGTCGCTCCTGAGACGGATGACCCAGCGACACAGACGTTAGCTCCAGAGTTGGTAAGACCGCTCCGTCCCCCAGGCCGGGAGGAGAATCTTTTGGTCTTAAACAATTTCATTTGCCGCCCCCCTTAGATGGGGTTATGGTACCCACATTCTCAATAAAAGAGATATTTCCTATGTCTCTGGGTCACCTGGCCTGCAAATGCCGTTCTCATGGCACTTTGCCACCAGATCTCAACAGTCCCGGCTTCCTGGACACGGACCACCCGTCTCCAGCCCAACGACTGTTCCCCGGCCGGCCGGTTCCGACGAGTCTAGAGGACGCCTAACCTGGACCTCCTCCTCAGTCGCTAACCCGCCCCCTGCCGGGTGTGCGGAGCAAGGTAAGTTGGACGCGTGGCTTTCACTTCCCAACCCGTCTCGCTGGCTGGCCCGGACCAATCGACTGTTACGCAATTCAGTTTGCCTGGCCTCCGCCCCCCTTCATGAGTGTCCGCTCTTCCACAGTACACGGCGAACATGCCCAGTCTCTGCGCGCAGAAATCACTACTCTTCTGGCCAAAGACGCGATAGAGCCTGTCCCTCCAACCGAGATAAAGAAGGGTTTCTACAGCCCTTACTTCATCGTACCCAAGAAAGGCGGTGGCTTACGGCCAATCTTGGACCTGTGAGTTCTCAACCGAGCATTGTACAAACTCCCGTTCAAAATGCTCACGAAGAAGCACATCTTAACCTACGTTCGGCATCTAGATTGGTTCGCAGCGGTAGACCTGAAGGATGCGTACTTCCACATCTCCATCCTGCCTCGACACCGCCCCTTCCTGCAGTTTGCATTCGAGGGCCAGGCGCATCAGTACAAAGTCCTCCCCTTCGGCCTGTCTCTGGCCCCTTGCTTCTTCACGAAAGTCGCAGAGGCAGCTCTTGCCCCGCTCCGAGAAGCCGGCATTCGCATACTCAATTACCTTGACGACTGGCTTATTCTGGCCCACTCACGAGAGTTACTATGCGCCCACAGAGACCAGGTGCTCCGGCACCTCAGCCGTTTGGGGCTTCAGGTCAACTGGGAAAGAGCAAGCTTACTCCAGTCCAGAGCATCTCTTTTCTCGGTATGGAGTTAAACTCAGTCTCAATGTCAGCACAGCTCACCAGCGAGCGTGCCCAGTCAGTGTTGAAGTGCCTCGCCGCCTTCAGGCCAGGCACAGCGGTCCCCTTAAAACTTTTCCAGAGGCTCCTGGGGCATATGGCGTCCTCCGCGGGGTTGATGCATATGAGACCGCTTCAGCACTGGCTTCAGACCTGAGTCCCGAGACGAGCATGGTGTCATGGCACGCATCGGGTGAAAATCACCCCCGCCTGCCGCCAAACATTCAAACCCTGGACAGACCTCTGTTTCTTATGGGCAGGAGTACCTCTACAGCAGGTGTCACGACGCGTCCTGGTCACGACCGACGCCTCCAGATCGGGTTGGGGCGCTGTTTGCAACGGGCATGCAGCCTCAGGCTGTTGGAAAAGGGTCCAGCTGCGTTGGCACATCAACTGACTCGAGCTGTTGACCGTCCTTTTGGCCCTGCAGAAGTTTCTCCCGTTAATTCGGGATGAACATATCCTAGTCAGGTCGGACAGCATCACTGTGGTTGCGTACATAAATCGCCAAGGCGGCGTACGCTCCTGCCACATGTCACAACTCGCCCGTCGTCTCAAGCGACTCAAGTCGCTGCGCGCTACTCACATCCCCGGCAACCTCAATGTGATAGCGGACCCGCTGTCACAACAATGCTTGCCTGGTGGAGAGTGGAGGCTCCACCCCCACTCGGTTCATCTGATTTGGGAACGGTTCGGCAAGACCCAGGCAGACCTGTTTGCCTCCCGAGAGACCTCCCACTGCCCGCTCTGGTACACCCGCTCAGAGGCTCCCCTCGGGGCAGATGCACTGGCACACAGCTGGCCGGTGGGGCTGCGCAAGTACGCTTTCCCCCCAGTGAGCCTTCTTGCTCAGGTGCTGTGCAAGGTCAGGGAGGATGAGGAGCAAGTCACTCTCGTGGCTCCTTACTGGCCCACCCGGGCCTGGTTCTCGGACCTCATACTCCTCGCGACAGCCCCTCCCTGGCGAATTCCCCTGAGGAAGGACCTTCTCTCTCAGGGACGGGGCACGCTCTGGCATCCGCACCAGACCTTTGGAAACTCCACGTCTGGCCCCTGGACGGGACACAGAAGATCTAGCTGGTCTACCACCCACGGTCGTAGCCACGATCAATCAAGCCAGAGCCCCTTCTACCAGGCAACTCTACACCCTGAAATGGCATCTGTTCGTGAATTGGTGTTCTTCCAGGGCAGAAGACCCACAGAGGTGCGCAGTTAGGTCAGTCCTCCTGTTCCTACAGGAGAGGTTGGAGGGGAGGCTGTCCCCTTCCACCTTGAAGGTGTATGTTGCCGCTATTGCAGCTCACCACGACCCAGTAGACGGCAAGTCTCTGGGCAAACACGACTTAATCGTCAGGTTCCTAAGAGGTGCCCGGAAGTTGAACCCTCCCCGGCTAAACCTGTTCCCCTCCTGGGATCTCTCGGTGGTCATCACCTGATTTCAGAGATCCCCTTTCGAGCCGCTAGAATCAGCTGGACTCAGGGCCCTCTCTCTTAAGACGGCCCTGCTGATTGCGCTGGCCTCCATCAAGAGGGTCGGGGACCTGCAAGCGCTCTCTACTAATGACACTTGCCTGGAGTTCGGTCCGGCAGACACTCATGTGATCCTAAGACCTCGACCGGGCTATGTGCCCAAGGTTCCTACCACGCCCTTCAGAGATCAGGTAGTGAACCTACAAGTGCTGCCCCGGGAGGAGGCAGACCCAGTCCTCTCATTACTGTGTCCGGTACGTGCTTTGCACACCTACCTGCAACGCACCCAGAGCTTCAGGCACTCTGAGCAGCTCTTTGTCTGCTTCGGGGGACAGCAGAAAGGGAACGCTGTCTCCAAACAGAGGCTGTCCCACTGGGTCGTGGACGCCATTCAGTTGGCCTATCACACCCAGGCCATGCCCCCCCTCTACGGGTCCGAGCCCACTCCACTAGGAGTGTGGCTTCCTCATGGGCACTGGCTAGGGGCACCTCCCTAGCAGACATCTGCAGAGCTGCGGGCTAGGCAACACCTAATACCTTTGCCAGATTTTACAATCTCAGGGTTGAGTCAGTCTCGTCCCGTGTTTTCTCAGGTCTGAGCCCATAGAACTCGGTACATGTCCACGGTCTGACCGGGTGAATCACTTGTGTCCAGCGCCCTTTCCCTCTGTCGAGGTAGAACAGTGCGCTTTCTTCCCAGGAGACCACTTTTAGGCTCCTGGTTGATTCCTCCCTAGCCCTTTTGGGTCCGCAACAGTTCAGCGGAGGAACTTGCCGGCCCAGTCCACTACGGGTACCCCAGGCTACCCCTATTGGAATAGGTGCTCCACAGGTTAGGCCTCCTACGTGGACTCCTCCTGTGTGTGTACTTCCGCGGTACGGTCACCTTACGAGCTGACCCGCGTCTCCCTTAGGCAGTCCTTCACTGCCGTCCGGTCGCCATGTTGTAGTAACCCCCCCCTTTAAGGTGGGATCTACCACCGCGTCATTTTTCCCACATGTGACCCAAGAGGCCATGTGATGTATTTTGCTACCTCTACCTCCCCTTTCGGGTGGGTGTGGCCTCCGCAGGGTCTTTTCTCCATGAAAGAATAGGAATTCGGGTAAGACCCCCTTCCCTCGATGCGGTAAGGGCCACGGATGCTCTTGCTCTATGCCGAGAAAACATCAAGAGAAAAGAGGCCCAGCCAGGCTTGGCCCGTTCCCTAGTTGGGAGCGTCACCAAAAGGATTCTGACGACTTTTTTTTTTTTGGGGCATTGGGGGAGAGTACGTGCAGCCTGAACACAGTTGGTCGCTTGTGCACGTAGGATAGCTGCCCACTTCTGTGTCAGCAGTACACGAACACGGCTCAGCGCATGGTGAGTTTTGAAGTGGACCCCTAATGTTGCTTCTTCGACACGACGTCGAAGTAAGCGACAGACAGGGAACGTCTCGGTTACGTATGTAACCTCCGTTCCCTGCTGGAGGGAACGAGACGTCGCGTCTTCCCGGCCACGTCGCTGAGCCGAGCCGCTGAGGTGCCCGGAACACTCCCAGCTCCTCAGAAAAATCTTGAATGAACGAGCGTATTTCCCTCGCCTTTATACCCGTATGTCCGGGGGCAGGGTATGCAAATACTGTTCGCCAACTCTCATTGGCCTTTATTCATAGACCAGAGGCATCTTTCGGCACTCAAGAGAGACCCCTAGTGTCGCTTCTTCGACACGATGTCTCGTTTCCTCCATCAGGGAACAGAGGTTACATACGTAACCGAGACGATTGTGGTGGTGGTGTAGTGGTCTAAAGCACATAACTGGTAATCTGGTAATCAGAAAGTCGCTGGTTTGAGCCCCACAGCCACCACCATTGTGTCCTTGAGCAAGGCACTTAACTCCAGGTTGCTCCAGGATTGTCCCTGTAATAAGGGCTCTGTAAGTCGCTTTGGATAAAAGCGTCTGCCAAATGCATAAATGTAAATGTAAATGTACTGCTCATTGCTGATGGAACTTGTCACTGTTAAATGCAGACCTTTTTATTTACCACAGGAGTTCACCACTGTTATCATAACTGAAGTTTATGGCAGGGCATCCAGGCCATCACCAACTAAAGGACAACATCAGTTGCCTGTGACAAAGATGCCTCCCTTCCATATGCGCTGAAAGACTTCTATGCCCGGTTTGAAGTGCAGAATGACGTGGTGAAGGAAGACCACCCCTCCTCCCAACGACCAGGTGCTCTGTCTTACCACGGCGGATGTGAAGAAAACTCTATGTAGAGCCAGACAACATTCCTGACATTCCATTCATAGTATGTGCTATGTGAATAAGCTGTGTTGCCAATCAGAGCTCATGCAGCTGCTTTCAAGAAACTGCACTGGCAGAGCCAGACATCTGCTCTCTAATCGCTCTCGCATTACTTTGATGGCATATGTCACGGTGAGGTGGCGGTAGCGCTTTCTCAAGTCGGACAAAAAAACTGACATGCACAGCTTCAAGTCTAGCACCAATCAGTCTGTGTGAAGTCACTTGTGTAGTATCTACACACATACCCCAACACAGAGGGAAATGACAGGACAATGCCGGTGTCGTGATCAAATGTGTCTGACATCAGATGGGGACTTGATTTCACAGGCGTAGTGATTCTATTGGTCATAGAAGAATTCTACGAAATCATTTTATGATGTGTCAATATAACTTTGTGCCCTCTAGCGACATCTGTGGTTGAAACTTGCAAGCAATTTGCAGAGGAAAACTTTATCTCAGTCATGTTTCAGCACTTCTCTTCTGGTGGATGTTGCCTGTGTGTGATCATGAATGGGAGATATTCAGAGCCAAAGTGATAACATGCTTTTTTATGATGATATTATGTTATACGATTAAACATTTAAAACTCAAATATTACTTGCTTTGATGAAGATAAAAACATACGAAGATATTTACATATTTTGAATGAATTAATTACACTTATAGCACTTTTCTGACACTACATTCAAATTGTTTTTAAATAGAGAACATGGGACTCTCCTAAACCACCATGCAGTTACCAGTATTATAAATTGCAATATTTAACAATTTTCATGTAATATTTGCCTTTTTTTATCAATGTGTGAACGGCTTGTAACGCAACTTAAAAAATTAGCCCTTCCCAGACTTCCTAGGTTGCCTATTAATGTAGACTGATATTCATGTGAAGGGAGCGGGTCACTTTTGCCGGGAAAATCCAAAGGATGTGACGTTTATGCAAACTCCGAGAGCCTTGCCTCAGTGCTTCACTGCAACATTAGGTAATGTTATCTTAAAGATGGAATCCAGCAAATGTCCGGCTCACAGCACAACACTGGCTCCTACACAAACTCCAAGTAAGCAAAAAAAAAATATATATAAAATGTATCTACTGAATACCATCTGGCTAAGCAGAAACATGATCGTGGTCGAGTGAAAACTAGAGTGAACATCGGCAGGACTTTGGATTCCTGGAGGGACATTCTTTCGGTTTAGGGGATCAAAACCAACCCTGAATTGGCATTCTTCTGGTTGGACAGTTAAGCTTACATAACTGCAAATCATGTGAAATATAGTGCCATAAGGACTGATCTGTGTAATTTTAGCTAACTTGATCTTGCCTGCACAGTAACTGTCATAATGTTAATCTGTAATTATTCAGCAAAGTAAACTACAATACCACATGAAATGAATGCTAGAGTATGTTCAAGATAATGCAAAAAGCTCCATTCATAAGTGTAATGTAACTTGGTTATACAGAAAATATATATACATTCTATTATTATAAAACAATAGTGCATCAATACAGTATATCAAAATGACAGTTGTGATGGAATCACATCAATACTGAACTGTGTCAACATATTTATAATGTACAGTCTAATTTATGAGCAGGTACTGTCATCATCCACCAAATTTAGATTTGCATATTGATAAAGCTGGCTAGCTAGCTAATGCCGACATAAGCTATTGCATAAATGCCGTCAATGTATCATGCAAAGAAATTTGATTACTTCAAACAACAGTCTCGCATATTTAGACCGATATCCACACTTTGTTTCAGCTCTGTTCCAGCACTGGAGAGTCAAATATAAAATACAGACTCAAAGTTTGTAGTAAAAAAATCATAACTGTAATTTTAATTATGCTATTATGATAATTATTTAATTATCTGTCAGCATGATGCCGGTGAATCACGTTGTCTCTTTGCACGTTACATCATTGTTTTGGCCGATGCACGCATCCCTGTGGAGTGTGTGCACGAGCACAAGCATGAGCAACAGGTATCTGGCTGCAGTTCACTTAACGGCCACAGATGTCATTAACAACAAGGGTTTCTGAATTTGAAATACAGACCGCACCTTTAATATGATCATTCAAGAGTTTTATCAACTCTAAATTTTTGTATTGTAGGCTACTACACTTGAAACTTGTGTTATGGCTCATACGAGTTCAATCGAAGACTTTATTATTTTTATATTATATTGTACAGCCTCAGTTGATAATGCAAGTGAACTGTAATACTACAATAGTATGTCTATGCATTGCACACAATAACACAGTAAACAAAAAAACATAAAACGAGGATTCAGTAATGATGGGGTATCAAATAACTAATATAAGCTTCAACAATCCTATCAGGCAACATTTCCAAGCATTATAGTAAGTAAACAACTTTGCCAAACGGATAACAGATAATCGTCCATTCAGATTGCTGCAATGCTGTCCTGAAAACTGTGTAACTGACTGAACGTAGATTCCCAAGCTAGAACACGTGACTGCCGGTACTTCTTTCCTGTATTTATGGACATGACATAATGACACAAATATGAACGACAAGCCAGCGATTTGGTATCAAATCTGACACGAAAGCTCAAAATACAAATATATTTTGTAGGCTTGCCATAATTAATTGGGATAAAGTAAGGACATTGTTTTGAACACTGATTGTTCATTAACTCAATCAATAATTACAATTTGTTAATTTTAACCAAAAAGTATTTTGAACTAATAATGCTTAATGTGACACCATCAAAAATAAATAAAAAACTAGGTCATCTTTTACCCTTGCTACTGTATGTAGATCACCCGGGCCTTATTCTGATTGCCTTGGTGAATTTGCAAATTTATTTTCAGATCTTGTAGTTACTGTAGATGGAGCTTTAATTGTTGGTGATTTCAACATTCACATAGATAATGAAAATGACACATTGGTATTAGCATTTATCGATATTCTCTACTATCTTGGAGTCAGACAAAATGTAACAGGACCAACTCGTTGCCATAATCATAATCAATCGCTAGATTTAATTCTGTCATATGGAGTTGATGTTGATAAATGTAGAAATTCTGGCGAAGAGCGATGACATCTCGGATCATTATTTCATCTCTTGTATGCTGCGATCAGCTAATGTTATTAATTCTACACCACGCTATCATTCAGGTAGAACAATTCGTTTGACCACTAAAGATAGTTTCACTAATAATCTTCCAGATCTATCTCATATACTCAGTAAACCACAAAGCCTAGAAGAACTTGATGAAATAACAGAAAATAGAAATACAGACATCTCTAGCACTCTTGATAGTGTAGCCCCCCTTCAATTAAAGAAAATTAAAGAAAAAAGCCCTGCACCATGGTACAATGATCACACTCATGCTCTCAAGAGAGCAGCTCGGAAAATAGAGCGCAAATGGAAGAATACAAAATTAGAGGTATTTTGCGGTGCATGGAAGGTTAGAGTCTGTAGCTACAGACAGGCACTAAATGCTGCCAGGTCAGCATATTTTAGTAAACTCATAGAAAATAACCACAACAATCCTAGGTGTTTATTCAGACTGTGGCTAAATTGGCTAGGAATAAAACCTCAACAGAACCAGATATTATGTCGCAGCACAAGAGAAACGCCTTCATGAATTTCTTTACTGATTAAATTGAAATAATCAGAAATAAAATTTAAATTATGCAATGATTGTCATAGCACCTCAGAAAACAGTGTCTCGTAATTTTCCTCACATGCAACTTCATTTCTTCACTGTCATAGGTCATGAAGTGCTAACAAAACTTATTGAAACATCAAAAGCCACATGTTTGTTAGATCCAATACCAACTAAGCTCTTAAAGGAGGTATGCCCTGTAATCTCAGAACCTCTCCTTAATATTATTAACTCCTCGCTATGCTTAGGACATGTCCCAAGAAACAATAAAATGGCAGTTATCAAACCGCTTATTAAGAAGCCACAACTTGATCCTGGAGAACTGGCTAGTTATAGACAGATTTCAAATTTCCTGTTAAAGTAAAAAATATTAGAAAAGGTAGTATCCTCCCAAATATGTTCATTTCTACAGAGAAATAGTATATATGAATATTTTCAGTCAGGATTTAGGCCTCAACACAGTACAGAGACTGCACATAACAGAGTTACAAATTACTTGCTCTTATCATCTGATCGTGGCTGCATTTCACATCTAGTGCTTTTAGTTCCCCTTCTGTAACTCACTCAATGTTGCGTCAAACGAAGTGACACAAGGGGTCTCCCTGAGATGCCAAATGTACCTCTGAACATGAGAACATGACAGAATTTGTATGCCCCACCCATACGGGTATAAAGGGAAGCGGGGCAGTGAGTGCCAGTTAGAATTTTTCTTCAGAGCCGAACGTTTGTGCAACAGCAAGCTGAAGTTCACCACTGTTTCACTCACCTCTGTCAGCAAGAAGGATTTCTGTTGGATCTAAGCCGCATTTCCAGCTGGCGTTTTCTTTCTCTGCACGCTGTGCAGTCTTCTCTCGCCCTGTTCGGACGCTCTTGCTTGCTGATCCGCGCTTTGCTCTATCGCTTTTAGATTTTTTATCTCCTTTTATCAACTAATTTTAATTTAAGCAAATCAGCACAGTGCTCAAAAGCTTGGACTACTACAAAAAAATAAAATAATAAAAGGCAGAATTCTTTTATCCGACCAGCCTCCCACTGAAAGTTTTCATTCCAGGGAAGGGAAAACACAACTGCCTACATTCAAAAGGATAAGAGAAAATGCCTCTTCTGGAATCTACTTGCTGCACTAACTGCCACAGACTTTTACAAAGGATTGCAGTTCTTGAAACAAAGTTACTTGTGGGACCAACAAACCAGACGGAACACACAACAGAGCTTTGTCATGGACGCCCTCAGCATACAGCTGGTGAGTCCCATGAATCTATTGCTCCTCGACAGGCCATAATGAGTGTAGAGAAACAAGCCGATCGACTTACAAATCGATGGCACAAACAGGGAGCGAGACCAAAAAGCACTCGAGACATCAGATTGTCACGAGCATCACATATTGCCGCAGTTGCATCCTCTACCCCAGATATGGCTCTGACAAGGATTGCAAACACTGGTTTCCTACCACTGCCTATACATCTTGAGAACAGATTTGAAGCATTAATGAATGAGGAATCCCCAAATATAATAAATGTGATCAAACACAGACTGAATCAGCCAGTAGCTAACACTGATGCTAACTGGCGCTCAAGGTCGAGCAGACAGCGGCACTCAGCTCAGAGCACAGCTGGGCCCAGGACTCTGATAGTGGGTGACTCCATAATCAGAAACATTAGCAGCAGGGATACAACTACGTGCTGCCTTCCACAAGCAACAACTTCTGATGTAAACAGGGAACTTCAGAATATTCTGATGAAATATCAGACTGCAAATCGACTCATCATTCATGTGGGGAAGAATGATATTCATAAAGAGCAGTCAGAACTCCTTAAGAAGGATTTCAATGAACTTTTTGAAACACTTAAAAGACTGAAAGTTCAAACATTCATCAGTGGACCACTTCCAGCAAGAGGAACAAACAGGTTTTCATGGTTGCTTGGGCTTAATACATGGCTGCAAAAAACCTGTAATATAAAAGGAGTGAACTTCATTGACAACTTCAATCTTTTCTGGAGTCAGAGGCAACTGTTTCAACAGGATGGCCACCACCCAAACAAACTTGGTTCAAGAGTGCTAAAGGACAATATCTACTTCTCCCTCAATCATCCTTCTGCAGTGTGTGCCAATCCAATCAATCTGAATGGCACACACACACCTGGACACAGTATGAATGACCACAGGACTTCACTTCAGCACCTGAATGGACATTTGGTTGACAATTCACACAAGGACAATGATAACACCACTTAGCCACAACAATTTCTGCTTACGGACACAATCTCAGCTGAGCCCTGCCCACAAATCTCACCACAGACAGACTGTGACATATTAGAACTGCTCCAAGATTCAGCACCCAAGGACGACTTTCTGGAAAAACCCAGGGAGACCAGGACAGCATATTACAGCCGATAACACCACAGCAACAGCCCCTCTCACCAGACACGTTATCCCTCTCTCCAGCATCTCCACATCTGTGCTTCTCAGAGAAAATGGAAGAACTGCTGTATGCTGGAACCAAACTATCCCACTCATTTGCTGCAAGCCCCCAGATATCAAGCAAAAAACGGCAGGCCCCTAAACCACCAAAGCCTGCAGGCAAAGCTCGCCCTCCCCCTCGTCCTGTGAGAGCTCTTCGGCCTCTGCCACAACGCAAGGGCTCACACCCTCCTCCATCTGCTCGAGGTGAACCAAAAACAACTGATACCAGCTCTCAGTGATATGTGTTGGGTCCCCGCTATGATAACAGTAACTTTCTCAAATGTTTACAAAACAAGTGGGAACCCAGTGTGCCTGTATCTTTCTCTATTGCTGTTTGATGTCATGATAGAAAGTCTAAGGCCTTCAAAAGCCATACAGCAAACCCATCTAATCTGGTGCCTATTACACGCCAAACTAAGATTGCTGTGGGGTCAAAAAGTAAGACTGTTAAGTTAGCACTTTTAAACATCCGCTCACTTAAAAATAAATCACTTCTAGTCAACGAATTAATAAGCACATACAACCTGGATTTTATGTTTTTAAATGAAACTTGGCTAGAAGACAGCTGTAGTGCAACAGTCCTTAATGAAACATCCCCTCCTAACTTTACTTTTCTGAGTGTCTGCAGAGAAGGCAGGAAAGGTGTGGGCTTAGCTGCTCTTTTTAAAGATGTCTATCAATGTAAGCAAATATCATTTGGGAATTACCCGTCTTTCGAATATCTGGGTAGTGTGTTAAAAGGTGCTCCACGCATTTTACTTATCATTATTTACAGGCCTCCAAAATACTCTCCAGCCTTTGCTGAGGACTTTACAGAACTGTTATCAACAATTACCTCAGAGTTTGACTGTTTTGCCATTGCTGGAGATTTTAACATTCACATAGATAATGCAGAAACCAATATGACAAAAGAAATCAAAACTGTTTTAAAAATGTTTGATCTGACTCAGCATGTACATGGACCCACACACAATCATGGACACACTCTAGATTTACTTATCAGTAAGGGTCTAAACATTTCATCGATTGTTATTAAGGATGTAGCACTGTCTGATCATTTCTGTATTTTCTTTGATATATTGATCTCTCCTGCCATTGAAGCTAGATCTGTGTCTGTCAAGAAGAGATGCTTAAATGAGAACACTAGTGTACTATTTATGAAGGCTATATCTTTAACACCAAGTATAACTGCTGACACTGTTGATTTTCTCCTTGATTCTTTTAACTCAAAAGTTAAAAGTGTAATTGATGATATTGCTCCTGTGAAAGTGAGGAAGAAGAGTGGCAGTCAAAAAGCACCTTGGAGAAACTCAACAGCAGTGCAAAATATGAAAAGACAATGCAGAAAAGCAGAGCGCATTTGGCGAAAGACAAAACTTGTAGTCCATTATAATATTTACAAAGACAGCATCCATGCTTTTAATATGGAACTAGGCAAAGCTAGACAGTCTTTCTTCTCGAATATTATAAACAGCAACTTAAACAACACACGCACTCTTTTTGCGACTGTAGAGAGACTGACATACCCCCCAAGCCAGATTCCCTGTGAACTGCTCTCAGACAGCAAGTGCAGTGAGTTTGCTTCTTTCTTCTCTGAGAAAATAAATAATATCAGAAAGGTGATCAGCACATCCTTGAGTTGTGCTGGGGTCCGACAAATCAAACCACAACCTGAGAAAGTAGTTACTTTGTCTGACTTCAAAGAAATTGATGGCAAAATTTTGGAAGAAACCGTACGGCACCTTAAAACATCAACCTGCGCCCTTGATGCACTTCCAACATCTTTTTTCAAAAGTGTGTTCAACTGTTTAGAAGCAGATCTCCTAGAAGTGATAAACTCCTCACTTCTCTCTGGGAGTTTTCCAAACTCCCTGAAAACTGCAGTTGTCAAGCCCCTCTTGAAAAAGAGCAATCTGGATAAGACCATATTAAGCAACTATAGACCGATCTCAAATCTTCCTTTCATAGGCAAGATCATTGAAAAAGTTGTCTTCAATCAACTGAACAAATTCTTGAACTCGAATGGATACTTTGACAATTTTCAATCTGGTTTCCGATCGCATCACAGCACAGAGACAGCGCTCATAAAGATAATAAACGATATTCGCTTAAATACTGATACAGGCAAATTATCAGTACTGGTACTACTCGACCTCAGTGCTGCATTTGACACTGTCGATCACAACATACTTCTGGAAAGGCTGGAAAACTGGGTGGGGCTTTCTCGGATGGTCCTAAAATGGTTCAGGTCATACTTAGAAGGGAGAGGTTATTATGTGAGTATAGGAGAACATAAGTCTGAGTGGACGCCCATGACATGCGGAGTCCCTCAAGGCTCAATTCTTGCTCCACTCCTGTTCAACCTGTATATGCTCCCAATTAGCCAAATAATGAGAAAGAACCAAATTGCTTACCACAGCTATGCAGATGACACACAGATCTATTTAGCCCTATCACCTAACAATTACAGCCCCATTGACTCCCTGTGCCAATGTATTGATGAAGTAAACAGTTGGATGTGCCAAAACTTTCTTCAGTTAAACAAAGACAAAACTGAAGTCATTGCGTTTGGAAACAAAGATGAAGTTCTCAAGGTGAATGCATACCTTGACGCTAGGGGTCAAACAACTAATAAAGTCAGGAATCTTGGTGTGTCTCTAGAGTCAGACCTTAGTTTCAGTAGTCATGTCAAAGCAATAACTAAATCAGCATACTATCATCTGAAAAATATTGCAAGAATTAGATGCTTTGTTTCCAGTCAAGACCTAGAGAAACTTGTGCATGCTTTCATCACAAGCAGGGTGGATTATTGTAATGGACTCCTCACGGGCCTTCCCAAGAAGACCATAAGACAGTTGCAGCTCATACAGAACGCTGCTGCCAGAATTCTGAGCAAAACCAGAAAATATGAACATATCACACCAGTCCTCAGGTCTTTACACTGGCTCCCAGTTACATTTAGGATTGATTTTAAAGTATTATTACTGGTATATAAATCACTCAATGGGCTAGGACCTCAATATATTGCAGATATGCTCACTGAATATAAACCCAACAGATCACTCAGATCATTAGAATCACATCAGCTAGAAATACCAAGGGTTCACTCTAAGCAAGGAGAGTCTGCTTTTAGCTATTATGCCAGCAGCAGCTGGAACCAGGTTCCAGAAGAGATCAGATGTGCTCCTACAGTAGTCACATTCAAATCCAGACTCAAAACACATCTGTTTAGCTGTGCATTTACTGAATGAGCACTGTGCCACTGTGTGTCCGACTGTTTGTACTGTATTTTATTAGATTTTTTTTTATTCTAAACCATTTGAATTATTCTTATTTTATTATTCTTATTTTTTTTTTCTTTTTAATTTCTACTATGTAAAGCACTTTGAATTACCATTGTGTATGAAATCTGCTATATAAATAAACTTGCCTTGCCTTGCCTTGCCTATGCCCCTGGGCGATTCGACAGCGCTTTTCACTGCTAAAAGAGTGTTCTCCTCCAAAAGTGTTTAATTTCTCTAAAAGAGTTTGAGTTTTCCACTCACAAAAGAGCAATACACAGCGGTACTGAACGTCCTTTTCAGGACGCATCTTTTTTAGTTTATGGATGGCTCATGTACTCATTGCGGGAACATGACCATGGCAGCGTTGTGGTCGCGGCTCTCCTTCCTCAAGGTGAATGCCACTTTAGCCGCCTCCCACATCGCTCCTTCTTCCCATGGGATTGAGGATGACCCGGCTGGCGATGAAGGCAATATAGGGATAACGACGGGCTCGGTTTTGCCGGGTAAATCCCCACGAAAAACCCATCCCCCTGACATGCTCGCTTCCGTCTGAGCTCGGGATGAGTGTGGCTCACCTCACAGCCAGCCAGCATTCTCCCTTGAGCCCCTGGACTTGGATGATGACATCGCCGCTGCCTCAGAGAGTGTCCAGGCATCTGAATCGGTAGACTCGACTGGGCTTCCGCCTTCGGGCCAGCCTGCCCTGTCCGAGGCGGACGCGCAGATGGCCGACATGCTTACCCGGTCTGCCGTGAGCTTGGGCTTGGACTGGAAACCTCCTTCCTCCCCACAGCCTTCGCAGCTTGACGACTGGTACCTCGGCTCCAGGCGCCGCTCACAGCCACCCCCCAGTACCATTCTTCCCGGAAGTGCATGACAAGCTGATGCGGTCGTGGAGGGCACCTTTTACTGCCCGTAACCGACCCTTACGCTCGTCCGCTCTCACTATCCTGGATGGCGGGGCGGTCCACAGGTACACGGAGGTCCCCCAGGTGGATAGAGCGGTTGCGATCCACCTGTGTCCTGAGAATGTTGCCACCTGGTGGTACCACCTGGTACTCCCCTCCAGAGCCTGTTGGATGATGTCATCATTGACCTCCAAAGCCTAGAGTGCCACCGGATAGGCTGCCTCCGCCCTGCATACCATGGCTCTCCTGCAGGTCCATCAAGCCAAGGCACTTAAAGATCTGCACCTGGGTAGTCCAAACCCCGTTGTGCTGCAGGAACTGCACTCTGCCACCACCCTCGCTCTCAGAGCCACAAAGATCACAGCGCAGGCACTTGGGTGGGCGATGGCCACCCTCATCGTCCAGGAACGCCACCTCTGGCTGCACATGGTCGAGATGTGTGACGTTGACAAGTCACAATTTCCCACTTCAGTGATGCTGTTGACAACTTCGCCCAGCAGTTCTCGGCGGTGAAGAAGCAGACGGAGGCCTCCCAACCAGCACGCCCTGCCTGCTTGACGAGGGTGTCCCCCTGCGACCAAACAACAGGCAGCTCCGCCTCAACCTGGGCCCAGCTCTCAGCCCCAGCGTCGAGCACCTCGCAGGCGGCGTATGCCCACTATCTCCAGAACCCCTTCCAGGACCAGGAAAGCTCCAAAGCGCTCCTGAGACGGGCTATCCAGGCAGTCAGATGTTCGCTCCAGAGCTGGTAACAAGCCCACTCCGTCCCCCGGTGGAGGGCCGGGAGGAGAATCCTTGTTTTCATTACTTTTATTTGCCGCACCGCATTTGGGCTGCGAAACACACATTCTTAATAAAAGAGCGATTTCCTCACTCCCTGGGTCATCCAGCCAGTGCACGCCATTCTCACGGCACCCCGGCTCTACAGTCCCGGCTCCCCAGACGCAGTTCCTACTCCTCCAGGCCCACGACTGCTCAGAACTGGCAGACCAGTGCTGACGAGTTCCAAAGACGCCTCTCTAGGACCTATTCCTCAGTCTCTAACCCACCCCCTGCCGTGCGTGGAGCAAGGTAAGTGCTTCGAGTCTTTCCTCAACACCCAAGCCAAGGACGGTCTTCTGCCACCCGACGTGCTCTAACCCTTACCTGCTCTCCCCCGCCACGAAGCCCTGCCCGGTATGTCAAAAGTGATCGTCCCGTTAGTGGCTTTCACTTCCCAATCTGTTGCGCTGGCTGGCCAGGACCATCTGACTCAGCTTCGCTCCACTTCATAAACATAAACTATCAATTAACTGCAAACAAAACTCTTCAGCAGCCAACTAACAAGGACAATTTCATCTGGGAACTTCTGCAGTTAATCCAGAATGGACTTCAAAGACATTAGTCATTTGTTCATACAAAATCTTTGTTTAAACACTGACCCTTAACACTTATTTTGTTTAATAATTTTAAACTATGACTTGCACTATACATAAGTAATATTGGCATTATATTCATGATGTTATTCAGAGGGGAACTGGCCCCCACAGTGAGTCTGGTTTCTCCCAAGGTTATTTTTCTCCATTAATCAACATCTTATGGAGTTTTGTGTTCCTTGCCACAGTCGCCTTCGTCTTGCTCACTGGGGTTATTAATACAATTACTATTTAATTACTTATTTTTAAACACAATTCACAATCATATTTTATCAAACTACAGAATGATGACTCATCGACATTATAGACATTACAGTTTTATCTTCTGTTAATGCCTGCTCTTCTGTAAAGCTGCTTTGAAATGATGTGTGTTGTGAAAGGTGCTTTACAAATAAAAATGTCTTGACTTGACTCTTAAATCAAATGTTACACATAATAGTATATAAACAAATCTATAGATTGTGAATTAAACATTTCTTGTTCTGTATGTTTTTCAGTTAGCTTACATTTTGCAAGCTATCCATTACAGAGTTAATGAAAGACCATGTTACAAAATATATTACATATTTACACACCTTAAAATATTATATGCACATCAGAAATGATGAGGGGAAAATAAATGTGTCCTAAACAGGTGTGATTACACTTAAGAGCATTTTGGTAAAACCAACTTTCCTAAAACTTTTAATTCATGAATGTTTTCTTTTTAAATAAACATGTTCATTATTTATGTGAAGCCAGTTCATTTTCATATACAGTATGTATATTGCTTTTTATAATACACAGCGTTTCAAAGCTGTTGCGATAACACAATTGGTCAGGGGTCGGAAATCTATGGCATGTGTGCCAGCACTGACACACAGAGGGGTATTGACTGGCACGGCAGCAACGACGAGAGAGGAGTAGACTATTGTCACAGTCTGTCTGCTCCACGTTCAAGGACTCTTATTTTGAAGTTCTCTCCCTCACTACATTTCCCAGAAGTCACTGCCCTAATCACTCCATCATTATCCCCACCTGTGTGTCATTCCCTCGTTTAGTTCCAAGTGTATATATACCCTCTAGTTTTGTCAGTCGTGGTCAGTCCTTGCATTGTGATGTTTGTAGTCATGTTCCACTCCAGCGTATGTTCCACTCCAGCGTATGTTCCACTCCAGCGTATGTTCCACTCCAGCGTATGTTCCACTCCAGCGTATGTTCCACTCCAGCGTATGTTCCACTCCAGCGTATGTTCCACTCCAGCGTATGTTCCACAAGGATTTGAAGTTCTTACTCCTGCGTCTCCTATCCTCTTGACTCCTAGAACCCCAAACGTTACAGCTATTTTAATTATATAAATAATTTTGCAGTTTCACATTACAGTGTGAAAAATTTACATGTTTCCATTGATCATGGTATAAATATGGTATAAGTACTTCCTTGTTTTGATTATTTGTGCGGTTACCCCCCATCCCCCCGGAATCTACGCCCCTGGTCACATTTCAAATTACATTAAAAGATTAAAAGGGAAAACATGCTGTGTGATCATGACGAAGGATTACATCAAAGATGTAGATTGGAATGCAGGTGCGAAAAACGTCACATAAATAAAATAGACTGCTCCTCTCTCGCTGTTGCTTGCATGATAGTGATTACAATTACATAATATAAGAAATATTTAAGATTCCACAGAATTGTGTGATCGGTAATCAAATAAGCAAATTTTTAACATTAACTTGTGTTAACTAATTTTGTACAAAACAGGTTTTCTGTTATTAAAGCACCTAAGATTCTCTGTGAAAATATAAAATGGCACTCCATGTCAAAAAGGTTGCCGACCCCTGCAATAGTATTTTGATCAGGCATTACAAACTGTTACCCCCTGGGAACTAGATTTCACAGGCGGACTCATTTCTTCACCAGACCTGTTACAGCTACATATGCACAAATTGTGACATGCTCCATCATTTGTGTCAGAAAAAAAATATGAATGAAAATGAGGGAATGTTTAAATTTACAGTACAACTTAGTGAAGTGTTTCTTTTCTCATGTAATTACAATGGAGAAAATTAATGGGAAATATCTCGAGCCCTGGAGCAGCACTCAGGAGCAGCACACTATTTACATTGAACCAAGTAAAAACCGCATGGGCCACTCTACTCTCTGCAAGGCAAAGGTTTTCATTCAACCTTACGACTCAAGGAGGAAATGTTTAAACAAAAACATTTATTACCTGGGGAAATGTATTTTAAGACTTTTTAATACTTTTTGATGGCCTCATATGACCCATAAGAGCTTAGAGTACGTTGTGTCATGTGCTCACAGCGCTTTTAAGACAAAACATGCTGCATTTACCTCATATTCCAGGAAACACTGATTTTAGGTAACATTATTTTATAATGAGCTTTCTTTAGATTTTCATGAAAAACGTCAAGAATTAGAATTCAGAATTAAATTTCTTCAATATTTAGGTTTAACTGTACCTTTTGATGTAAAATAAGACATTACCCAAATATACGCCCCTGAATGAGGATAAAATGCATATGTTGGAAAACTGGAAGAGAGTGAGTATTGATATTGGCTATACAAATTGCTTGTCAACTGTAAACAGAATCTATAGGGCATCTGTCTTCCACAGAACGAGTGCTCTAGACAGTAATGGCTCATGTCAGTGACAATGATCCTCGTCTTGAATGCATTGACAAAGACACATGATTGGTTGGCCTGACTAAGCAGTTGCTGCAGCATTTATCGGTAACATGGGAATGTACCGTGGTCATTTGAGTCATTAGTGCTGTGACACTCAATCAAACAGAACTGCCATTACACCAAAGACTGCATACTTTCCTCCATACATCAATTAATACACAAACAATGTCTGTTCTTGCTAGCCTAATTTTGAGCTACCTTAACTTTGCTTTAATGCCTGGGTTTTCAACCTGAAGTCAATGGAAAAGGTCACTGGCTCTATAAAGGCCACAGTATACTTCGGTTTTCACAAATTTTGTCATCAGCACAGTCTGTGAGGACTATC
The DNA here is from genome assembly GCA_032164185.1 of Moxostoma hubbsi. NCBI lineage: Eukaryota > Metazoa > Chordata > Actinopteri > Cypriniformes > Catostomidae > Moxostoma > Moxostoma hubbsi. The sequence continues at coordinate 45,734,726 of JAVLUX010000014.1, read as the reverse complement.
TGTGTGAAGTCAAGCCATTTTTATTGTATATCGCTTTTCACAACACACCATTTTTAAAGAAGCATTTCAGAAAATTATGCTGGAACAGAAAATTATGCTGTAATGTTTAAGTCCTCATTGAACAGTTTAAATAAAAATTGTGACTGAATATAATACTTTAAAAAATATTTGTAATTTGGCCGAGATGTTCATGTTGTAATTTTTACAGGTTCGATAATAACTCCAAAAGATGACTTTATGGGGAAATAAACTTGTTTAATGAATATGCTACAATCCAGGATAGACTGACTCCTCTTAAATATCAGTGCCAGTAGAATGCTATTCTGAGATGATATTCGTCTCACCACAATTGTACAGAGTGGTTATCTGAGTTACCGTAGACTTTATCAGTTCAAACCAGTCTGGCCATTGTCTGTTGACCTCTCTCATCAAGCATTTCCGTCCACAGAACTCCCACTCACTGGATGTTTTTTGTTTTTGGCACAGAAGATCTGCTGTTACAGAAATACTCAAAACAGCCCATCTGGCACCAACAATCATGCCAGCTCATTTGTATTGATTCAAAGAACAGGGATTACACAAACAAAACATACACACACTGAATCAATTTATAAAATTGTTTGTCCCTCCCCCTTATCATCCTCCACACTACACACATCCAGTGGTCCGACACAAAATGAAAGTAACCACACATAAAAAAACAGACAAGCTAAAACAGTAAAGAATTTATATATATATATATATATATATATATATATATATATATATATATATATATATATATATATATATCTAATTCAACAAATATATACCCAAACAAAACAAAATGTCTCTCTCCAAAGCCTGTCTCTGAGCACCATCCATAAAGGCCAAAAACCTGCTCCATTTCCTGTCATATGCAACCAAACTGCCAAGCCATTTATACGACATCTCTTCAAATGACGCTACTTTGACCAATTCGATGCACCATTCATAAAAAGAGGGAGTGCTCCTTGATTTCCATTCCCTCAGAATTACCCATCTCCCGATCATCACGCTGGTGAGTATCCACCTCTTTACATACCTTTCAGTTAAATCAATAATTGCCCCATCACCCAACACACAGAACAGAACTTGAGTGCCCAGGGCCTCACAAACAAAATTCTAGACTCTCAACCAAAACTCCTCTAGCAAGACCGGAAAGCATGTGTTAAATCTCCATCCTCCAACTGGCATCGCTAACAGGTGGGTATGTCTTTTAAACCAAGCTTATACAATCTAGAGGGGGTCAATGCAAGAAATCTATGCAAAATCTTAAATTACATCAGATGCACCCTTGCATCTCTAGATGTAGACTTGACGTTTTTGTCCTAGTCCATACTCCCTCCTCCAATACCAAGTTAAAATATTTCTCCCATAATCTCTTGAGAGAAGTTGAAGTTCTGTCCCCCAGACTTTGAATTAGCAGGGTATTACACCCTTATGCCTCTAATGCTTTTGGAAAAGATCATATCACCACTTCCAAAGTACCACTTTAGGGGGGTTTATGCTACTCCATAAAATAGTACAGAGCAGGTGGCGCAGCTGTAGATACCTAAAGAACTGACATATGGGAATGCTAAAATGTTGAACCATATTTTCAAAATATCTCAACACTCTAATATAGGTCACTGAGCATGTTAACCTCACTCACAATCCAATCTGACCAGCAGAAAGGGGACTTATTAATATGTAATTTTGAGTTCAGCCAAATGCTTGAGGCAACATTTAAATAAATGTCGGAATTAAACACACTGGGCAGTTTTGTCCATACTTGTAGATAACAGGGTGTGACTTAACTTCTCCGGATAGTTTAATAGAAAGGCTTTACAATGGCAAAATTGGGGCAAGAACTTTCTGTTCAATACAAAATCAGGGAGGGCTCTCTCAGGTGGGAGTGACCAATGAGCCAAATGTCTGAGACTGAAAGCATAATAATAAAACAAAATCGTGGGTAGGCCTAGCTCACATTTGTCAACTGGCCTAAGTAACTTATTGAAATGTAATCTGGGATGCTGTCCATTCCAAATGAAGGACTTCGCTATGCTATCAAATTGCTTGAAGTAAGAGATGGGGACATCTACAGGGAGAGATTGTAGCAGGTAGTTACATTTTGGAATACAATTCATTTAATAACACCTTCCCAATCATAGATAAATGTAATGAAGCCCATCTGTCCACATTGCTTGAAAACCTTTTTATTTATTACGATTTTTATTAAAATAATCTGAAATTAATCCATTTGTTTGTACTGCCGCTACCGGATGTATATAAAGTTTTTAATCCATCCAATAAAAGTATTATCGAACCCATATATTTAAAACATTTTAAAAAGATAATCCCATTCTACCACATCAAATGCCTTTTCGGATCATTCGCCACTGACCACATGATATTGATGAAACGCCTAATGCTATCAGAAGACCTGCAGCCCCGAATGAACCACACCTGATCTGTATGTAGAAGAGATGACATAACTTTACTTAATCGGTTAGACAAAATATTTGACAAAATTAATCATTAGACAAGGACATGGATCTGTAAAGATCAAGATATAATTCTTTAAAAGCATTATTAATATCAATGGCCAAGGAAACATGTACCACCAACAGATTTCACTGAGGGAATGGTAGAAAAGACTCTCTCTGCTTTATAAATCTAGCCAAAAGCTTCCCTGCTTTGTCTTCTGACTCAAAGTATGACTGTCTTGCCCTGAATAGGCAAAACTCCACTTTCCGTGACAAAATTGTATTAAATCTGTATTTCAATTGGGTCAATCATCAGATGAAATTCGGTGCTTCAGTTCTGTCTTAGCACTTTTAATATTGTCTTTCCAACTCCACGAGTTCTCGTGCTTTGGATTTTCAGATGAATGAGGCATACTGTATGATCTGACCCCTAAGAAATGCCTTAAGTGCCTCCCAAGCCACACAGGATACTGAGTACCAGTTGGTCTCCATTTAAACATTAATTTCAGCCTTTAACAATTGTTGAAAATCAGGATTTTGCAAAAGGACACAGTTTTGCCGAGACACTCAAATCATTTTTAACAGCCACCTCGTTAACTGTGTTTGCATAACTTGGAAAAAATTTGATACTTGATTTTTTTTTAAAGTTTAAAGGAGCAGTAGAGAAAAAAATATTTATTACATAATACAAGTTGTCCACTGTAATGGGTCCATTGGAATAACCAGGAGGAGCATGAGCAGACAAACCAAGAATTGTGTGTCTTGGACAAATGGTTCAAAAGATATGCTCAAAAGAAAAGTGAATTTTGGCACTATAGAGTATGTCCTAGAGAACCCTAATTTGGTATGGGGGCTATTCACGACAAGTGTGCCAAATTTCAGAATTGTCCTATATATGGTTCATAGGGCTACCGTAGACTCCCAACTAGAAAAAAATACTAATGGATACGGTGCTTGGCCCTTAATAATACAATACAATCAGTAAGTGCAGCACAGTGCTCATTCAGTAAACACACCATATTCAACAACCATTTCTGCAAAGACCTGAGGACTGGAGAAATACGCTCCAATTTCTTGGTTCAGGTCAGAATCCTGGCAGCAGCATTCTGAATATAGAGATAATGGTAGGTTGATTTAGTTACTGCTTTGACGTGACTTCTGAATCTAAGGTCTGACTCAAAAATGACACCAAAATTCCTGGCTTAATTTTTGGCCCCTGGAGTCAAGGTACGTTGGGAATTTCACCTTTGTTGCCAAATACAATGAACTCCTTCTTGTTGTTGTTTAACTAAAGGTTTAGCACATCCAACTTGTTACTTCATCAAGCACTGGCACAGAGAATCTATGGGGCTGTAGTCATTTGACAATAGGGCTAGGTAGATCTGGGTCTCTGTGTAGCTATATCCAGCTTAACCCTCTGGGGTCGACGGACATGCCGGCGCGTCCTGCTGGATTTTTTCTTCATTACAGAGAAAACAACATAAAATTCTCCATAATTTTGGGGCATACAGATAAGTGTAAGACATCATTAGAGACTATAAAGGGTCTACCTTTATTTGTGTACACACAATAACAACAAAACCTTGTGCTTTTGTAAAATAAAGAAAATAAAAAAGGGAGAGCTGTCCGCAGTCTCTGGGTTCGCGTGCATATATCTGAAACACGTCACAAAAACTCCACAAATACTTATCACACAAACACGAAACATATGTCTAAACAAAGCTTAAAATATCAACTTTTAAATAAAACAATTCAAATTTAAAACAAATATTCTCCTGCAATGTAATCTGTATGAAACAAAGCAATGTACAATTTCTCCTGGCTCAGCTAATTATCTCTTATGTGATCACACCCACGGGCAGAGGACACTATTCATACACTAATGTGCTGAGACGATAAATGCAGATGGTAAACGCCCCTGACTGTGCAGTAAAAACAAAGTTCATTTACTTTTTTCTGCACGTTTGAAAGAGAGCACGATACACAAGTGTGAAAACTCCTGGATAGTGACGAAGAGTTAAAATTTTCCTCAGAAGAAGAGCAGGACTCCGATGAACGTTTGCATTTTGAAGAGAGACTTGATCCAACCGAGCATACAATTTTGGACGAGTATGTCATTAAAGTTGAATTAGTTGACATGCTATTTTATATGTAAACATGTACATATTTTACTAGTGGGACTGTTGCCAGACTTGCCAGCCAGGATTCAGAGTATTGAAATGTGTCCTAATAAGAAAGTTTTGGTTACATTTAAATGCTGTTTTGGCAAAAGCAGGCATTTAAATTGTATGCTGTATGATATAAATATGATATGTAATATGATATAAAAATAATATGAATGTTTAGATTATATTTTAACTAGTGTTTATGCTGCCTCATCATCAACAAAGCTTGTGCTTGCAAATATGGGTTCAGGTTAAATGAGTAAAATGCACTCAGCATATTCTAATGATTTCTGAAGTATCATGTGAAACTGAAGACTGCAGTAATGATGCTGAAAATTCAGCTTTAATCACACATTGCATTTTACAATATATTCAAATAAAAAACTGTTCTTTTAAATTGTAAAAATAGTTCACAATATAAGTATTTTTTAACTGTATTTTGGATCAAATAAATGCAGTAAAAATGATAGTTCATGCCTCCTCAAATGTGACATTTCTAACACTAAAAGTGTCTCAGAAAAGTTCAATTACTATATTGTTTTGTATGAATGAGTGAGTGATCAGGATGGTTTTCACATCATTTTGTAGCAAAACCTCTAGGCTACAAGATCCAGTTCTCAAAAGGGTTGTGGACAAATGTTTAGTATGTGTTATATGGCCTTATTTCAAACATGCATAAACATTATTTTCTCAAAAATACAAACATGTACACACATGTTGCTCACATATTATTGTAGCCCAGTTTGTGCCGAATACAGTGCTATCAGACTTTAGTCATTAATGTGTTTTAAGCATCTGAAAAAAGCACAAATGTCAAGGCATGTCAAAATTTCTCCAGGGCCCAAAACACCCTCAGACCCCAGAGGGTTTGTTTCTTGCTCTTCCAAGCTTCTCATTAGCTTGTCCAAGCTGGTCTTTAGCTACCAGCTCATCATACCAGCTCAAGGTGGTCAAGCTGGTTTTCGGAAAATGGTAGCTTTTCTTCTAAGTGGAATACAACACACGGTCTTTCTGGGTCGGCGCGTAAGCATGTCATACGGAGCGGCACCGGTGTAGGTCCTACCTAAGGAGTTACTACAAACACTGTGACCAAGGACAGAGGGCCCTCTGCCCAAGGAAGACGTGGTTTACCAGTGGGGAAACCATTTTGTGGAATATTCATCACACAGGGTTAACTAAGGAGACAACCAGCACATGTGGACTACTTACCAGATTACGGGGGCCTAAGTGACGTACATATTGGGGCAGCGGCGAGCCTCTCTGAAGACTCGTTGGCCGCTGGGCTAAGGAGGAATAACGTCCAGGGTTCACACCTTTTTGTGAACGCAACTGGGAAAAAAGCACGTGTTTTAAGCTCAAGGGAGGGAAAAGGCGCTATGCACAAGTGGTACACCCAGCCAGCTGACCCGAACTTACCTGTTTGTGTCACCTAATAACACACGGGATGAAACTGGCTCAACCCTGAGGTTATAAAACCTTGCAAATGTATTCGGTGTTGCCCAGCCCACAGCTCTACACATGTCTGCTAGAGAGGCCCCGCGGGACAACACCCCTGGTAGAGTGGGCTCACAGGCCAGCAGGAGGCGGCACATGCTGGGCATGGTATGCCATGGTGATGGCATCGATAACCCAGTGAGCGATCCTCTGTTTGGAGACAGCGCTTCCTTTCTGCTGTCCACTGAAGCAGACAAAGAACTGCACGCGATCCATGTAGATGCGAAGGGCATGAACCGGACACAGCAATGCCAAGGCTAGGTCTGCCTCCTCAAGGGGCAATGCTTGCAGGTTCACCACCTGATCCCTGAAAGTGGTCGTGGGAACCTTGGACACGTAGCCCGGTCAGGGTTTCAGGATAACATGAGAGTAGTCTGGACCAAACTCTAGGCACAGTTCGCTGACAGAGAACACCTGCAGGTCCCTCTTGATGGAGGTGAGCGCTATCAGGAGAAGGGTTTTCAAAGAGAGCGCCTTTAGCTCAGCTGACTCAAGGGGCTTGAAGGGAACTACCCGAAGGCCCCGAAGGACCACAGAGAGGTCCCGTGAGGGAACGAGGTGCGGGCTGGAGGATTTAACCTCCTCGCACGTCTCAGGAACCTGATGATCAAATCATGCTTTCCCAAATACCTACCATCTACTGTGTCCTGATGCGCTGGTATAGCAGCCACATAAACCTTCAAGGTGGAGGAGGACAGCCGTCCCTCCAACTTGTCTTGCAGGAAGGAGAGCATTGATCCTACTGCGGATCTCTGGGGGTCTTAACCTCAGGAAGAGCACCACTTAGCGAACAGGTGCCACTTCAGGTCATAGAGACGCTTCATAGAGGGGGCCCTGGCCTGTGTGATCGTGTCTACCACTGCAGGTGGTAGGCCACCTAAGTCTTCCACTTCCCGTCCAGGGCCCAGACATGGAGATTCCAGATGTCTGTTCATGGGTACCAGATGGTGCCCCGTCCCTGAGAAAGAAGGTCCTTCCTCAGGGTAATTCGCCAGGGGAGGGGGCTGTCGCGAGGAGCATGATGTACGAGAACCAAGTCCGGCCGCAACCAGGAATTACACACAAACGAAAGGGCATCATGAAAAAGATGCTTTCGTTTGTGCCACTCTTTTAGAGAAACTCTTTTAGTTATATATATATATACACACGTGTATGTGTATATATACAGGTGCTAGTCATATAATTAGAATATCATCAAAAAATTTATTTATTTCAGTAATTCCATTCAAAAAGTGAAACTTGTATAATGTATACATTCATTCCACACAGACTGATATATTTCAAGTGTTCATTCCTTTTAATTTTGATGATTATAACTGACAACTAATGAAAACCCCAAAATCAGTATCTCAGAAAATTAGAATATTGTGAAAAAGTTCAATATTGAAGACACCTGGTGCCACACTCTAATCAGCTAATTAACTCAAAACACCTGCAAAGGCCTTTAAATGGTCTCTCAGTCTTGTTATGTAGGCTACACAATCATGGGGAAGACTGCTGACTTGACAGCTGTCCAAAAGACGACCATTGACACAAAAGGTCATTGCTAAAGAGGCTGGCTGTTCACAGAGCTCTGTGTCCAAGCACATTAATAGAGAGGCGAAGGGAAGAAAAAGATGTGGTAGAAAAAAGTGTACAAGCAATAGGGATAACCGCACCCTGGAGAGGATTGTGAAACAAAACCCATTCAAAAATGTGGGGGAGATTCACAAAGAGTGGACTGCAGCTGGAGTCAGTGCTTCAAGAACCACCACGCACAGACGTATGCAAGACATGGGTTCAGCTGTCGCATTCCTTGTGTCAAGCCACTCTTGAACAAGACACAGCGTCAGAAGCGTCTCGCCTGGACTGCTGCTGAGTGGTCCAAAGTTATGTTCTCTGATGAAAGTAAATTTTGCATTTCCTTTGGAAATCAAGGTCCCAGAGTCTGGAGGAAGAGAGGAGAGGCACAGAATCCACATTGCTTGAAGTCCAGTGTAAAGTTTCCACAGTCAGTGATAGTTTGGGGTGCCATGTCATCTGCTGGTGTTGGTCCACTGTGTTTTCTGAGGTCCAAGGTCAATGCAGCCGTCTACCAGGAAGTTTTAGAGCACTTCATGCTTCCTGCTGCTGACCAATTATATGGAGATGCAGATTTCATTTTCCAACAGGACTTGGCACCTGCACACAGTGCCAAAGCTACCAGTACCTGGTTTAAGGACCATGGTATCCCTGTTCTTAATTGGCCAGCAAACTCGCCTGACCTTAACCCTATAGAAAATCTATGGGGTATTGTGAAGATGAAGATGCGATATGCCAGACCCAACAATGCAGAAGAGCTGAAGGCCACTATCAGAGCAACCTGGGCTCACATTATACCTGAGCAGTGCCACAGACTGATCAACTCCATGCCATGCCGCATTGCTGCAGTAATTCAGGCAAAAGGAGCCCCAACTAAGTATTGAGTGCTGTACATGCTCATACTTTTCATGTTCATACTTTTCAGTTGGCCAACATTTCTAAAAATCCTTTTTTTGTATTGGTCTTAAGTAATATTCGAATTTTCGGAGATACTGAATTTGGGATTTTCATTAGTTGTCAGTTCTAATCATCACAATTAAATGAAATAAACATTTGAAATATATCAGTCTGTGTGTAATGAATGAATATAATATCCAAGTTTCACTTTTTGAATGGAATTACTGAAATAAATCAACTTTTTGATGATATTCTAATTATATGACCAGCACCTGTACGTGTACCTCTGCTGTACTGCCAAAGCACCCAGTGCAACCCTATTGTAGCAACCCTTCCAAACCTACTGTACCATCTCTGTTTCTCTTTAAACTGTGCTATATGGACAATAAAATTGATTGCAGTCAGTCTGAGCCTGTTTAAAGCATGAAAAAATGTTATGTTCTGTTCAAAATTTTATGGAAATGTGGTTACATGATAGCATCCCTGATTTGGCAGTTCACATCGACTGATACTCTCCCTTTCGGGCAGACAGAAATGCTTAGTCTGGGAAAACTAGTGTTGGAGGACAGATCACATTACCTTCCGTGGGAGTTTACTGTTGTTGTCACATTAGCAGTGTAAATACCCCCAAGCGGTAATGCTAACAACGTGCTAGCAGAGCAACAGGACAGAGCTCAGAACAGCGAGGATCAACCTCATACATGGCATCAAAAGAGCCAAGCCTCGTACACCACAAAAATCCAGGACCACTTAAACAACAACAACCCAAAACGCATATGGAGGGGCATACATTGAATCGCTGACCACAGGAAGAAAAGACACTTCACCTTTATTAATAACACCTCCCAACCAAAATACCTCAACACCTTTTATGCATGCTTTGAATCATTCAACATCACACCAGCTGTAAAACCTACCCCCTCTGCTGACAACAAATTGATGTCTGTGACCACAGATGAAGTAAAGTTAAGTCATTTTTATTTGTATAGTGCCTTTCACAACACACATCATTTCAAAGCAGCATTACAGAAGATCAGGCATTAACAGAAGATAAAACTTGAATGTCTATAATGTCTTAGTCATCATTGTGTAGTTTGATCAAATACGATTGTGAATTGTTTAAAAAATGAGTAAAAAATAAGTAATTAAATAATAATTGTATTTATAATCGAAGGCGACTGTGGCAAGGAACACAAAACTCCAAATGTTGGTTAATGGAGAAAAATAACCTTGGGAGAAACCAGACTCATTATGGGGGCCAGTTCCCCTCTGGCTAACATCATGAATATAATGCCAATATTACTTATTTATAATGAAAATCATAGTTTAAAATGATTCAACTTAGTAAGTGTTAAGTGGCAGTGTTTAAACAAAGATTTGGAATGAACTATAAATTCATATGTTAGTCCATCCTGGATTAACTGCAGTTCACATAGATGCAATTGTCCTTGTTAATTGGCTGAAGCAGGCTTTTGTTGGCTAATTGTTAGTCTATGCATTCCATTTCAAGATCATAGTCCATCAATAGACCAAGGTGATGCAGGCAGAGATCAGGGATATGAAACACAGTTCAACCTGGCCAGTAGGTTTGGTGTAGTCTATCCTAAATCCAAGGTTCAGACAATGGCATATGAAGTATCCCATGTCTTATGGTTGGAGTTGGCATCAGTTCATCCTCTGAAGTCCATCATAATAGACTGAAGTGATGTTTGGCTGGCACCGGCTGCTATTAGTCATCATCACACAGCGACACATAGCAGTGGAGTCCAACACGAAGCAGGAATGGAGCTGGATCCAGCCGGTTCTGGTGACCTCAGGATAGAAGTCCTGAGGTTGAGACAGGGAAACAAATAAAATAACATTAGCATAGATGCCATTCAATTAACTGCAGAGTTATAGATCATGATCACTGTTTCTTGTTCCGGCAGACCTAATTAAAGCAGCCTAATTGTGAGTTGAAGGATAAATTAGGTGTATGCCTGGCTAAATAGATGAGTCTTTAATCTAGACTTGAAATGAGTGAGTGTGTCTGCATCTCGAGCATGTTTAAGGAGACTATTCCATAGTTATGAGCCAAATATGAAAAGGATTTGCCTCCTTTTGTGGATTTTGATACTTTAGGAACTATTAACAGGCCAGAATTTTGCGATTGTAATGAACACAATGGAATATAGCGTGTTAAAAGGTCACTTAAGTACTGCGGAGATGGACCATTAAAATCTTTGTACGTAGTTAACAGAATTTTTAAATTAATATGAAATTTAACAGGTAGCCAATGTAACGATGATACAATGGGGCTAATATTATCTTATTTCTTGGTTCTCGTCAGCACTCTGGCTGCAACATTTTGAAACAATTGAAGTTTATTTATTAATCTTGCTGGATATCCCCCAGTAATGCATTACCAACAATCTAGTCTTGAGGTCATGAATGCATGAATTAGTTTTTCTGCATCAGCAATTGAGAGCATGTGTAGTAATTTAGCAATAGTTCTTAGGTGGAAGAATGCTGTTCTACAATCATTGGTAATTTGATTCTCAAAGAACAGATTGGTATCAAATATAACACCCAAGTTCTTCGCTGTTGAAGATGATGTAACAGTACATCCATCGAGAGACAAATGATATTTTAGTAGCTTCTTTTTAGAGGTTTTTGGCCCAATAATTATTAACTTTGATGATTATTGATCGTAGGCTGGAGAGTACGCTGGCGCATGTTGGCTGCCGCTTCTCTGTCCGTTTTTTATCGGTTTTAAAATGGTTTTTATCCATTTTATCTTATTTTTATTTTTTAATTAATTGTTTTAAATTAGTATACTATACATATTACACTCTGGTAACTGTGAGCTAGTACTGTTTGGGAATTGCCGGTTGATTGACGGCGTTTAACACCGGGCTAACGTCACCAGCGTCCGGCATGATGTTGAAATATTCCACTTCTCAACTGCTGAGTCTCAACAGCAACATTACTCCACCCTGCATTGCAGTCATAAGACAACTTGGACTTCTGCGCCGATCCCGGTATTGTCACAGAAGTGCCCGAAAAAACTTTGTTTACCTTTTCCATGGTATATCGGCGATCCCTTCTATTTGGTCTTCAGCTGCACGTGTCGCACCCCAGCGACGTCATTGGAACAATGGCGCACTTGGAATATGTAACAACCCTGCACCCCACCTTCTCTCACTCTCAAACGCGGAGAGAAATACAAAACATGGAGTGGACCACAGTGTACTACGGAGTTTACAGAGACATTCACCATCAGCTCGGTCTCCTGCCACTATGGAATTATTCAACACACAATCCCTCACTAATAAATCCCTGCTCATCCATGACCATATTTTAGATAAAGGATTAGACTTCATGTGCCTAGTGGAGACTTGGCACAAAACAGGGGACCACTCAGTACTCAATGAAGCATGCCCCCAGGGCTATGGCTACATGGAAAAAGCACGCAGCTCTGGACGTGGGGGTGGTTTGGCTGTCATTCATCGGGACGAACTGAAACTCTCTCCCTTGCCACTACCTGAGCTTATCTCAATGGAATGTTTAGCTTTCAAATGTAGACCACCATACTCCATGACAGTGCTTCTTATATACCGTCCCCCCAAACCACACTCCTCATTTCTCCCTGAAATACATGATCTACTTACATCATTCTGTTCCATGTCAACAAAAATTGTTATTCTTGGTGATTTTAATATCCATATTGACAAACCTTCCTGTCATCTTGCAACAGAGTTCCTGAGTCTAATTGATTGTCTTGGTCTCCAGCAACATGTGAAGGCTCCTACGCACATCAAGGGCCACACCCTAGATCTGGTCATTACTGATGCGGCCTCCGTAAACAGCCTGGAGGTAAAAGATCTGGGTGTGTCTGACCACAAGTTGGTATCTATGGCCTTTACATTTTTTCTCCCCATCATCAGACCCAAGCGCCAAATATCTTTTCGGAACTGGAAACAACTTGACCCAACGTCCATCACTGTAGACCTTCAATGCAATAGCAACTGCCCAGTCTCTGCAACAGTGGACGGACTGGTGGATTACTATAATACATCTCTGAGCAGTGTTTTTGACCTCCATGCCCCTATTAGGACACGGGAAGTCAACTTTGAACGCTCTGCTCCCTGGTTCACACGGGAACTTCGGCAAATGAAAACTGAGGGCCGTATCCTGGAACGCCGCTGTAAACAGTCTGGTTTAACTGTTCATAAATTTGCCTTCCGCAATCATCAAAAGGCTTATCTTAAGTCCTTGAAGGATGCGCGCTCTAAATTTGATTCCAACCTCATCAATAAAAATACTGGAAATTCTAAGCAGCTTTTTTCTACAGTAAACAATCTCCTGAAGCCGAAATCATCTTTATCCACTGAAACCACAGTGGAGCGATGCAACAGCTTCATTGACTTTTTTAGAACTAAAGTCAATAACATCCGCTCTTCAATATCTGGCTCTTCCACCCTGTTTCCACCGTCCTCTGACCGCCTGCCCGGTAGATTGTCATTTCCATTCCTTTCGCAGTTCACTGAGGTTCAGCAGAGCCATGTTGAGGAAACCATCAGGAAAATTAAGCCGACCACCTGCACCTTGGATCCCATCCCGACTGCTCTGCTTAAGTCATTCATTCCTAGTGTTAGTCCAATCATCACTGAGTTTGTTAATCTCTCTTTCAAAATTGGTTTCGTTCCTCCTGCTCTTAAATCTGCTGTCATCCGTCCAATACTCAAGAAACCAACCCTAGACCCTGAGGTCATGGGAAATTACAGGCCGATATCCAATCTCACTTTTCTGTCAAAGGCTCTGGAGAAGGAAGCCGCCTTTCAGCTACATAATCATTTAAAACACAATAACCTATATGAGACGTTTCAATCAGGCTTTCATTCAGCCCACAGCACCGAAACAGCTCTGCTCAGGGTGACAAATGACCTTCTTATGGCAGCTGATTCAGGATCATCATCACTGCTCGTTCTCCTCGACCTAACAGCAGCATTTGATACAGTAGATCATACCATCCTCCTGGACCGCCTCCACAACACAGTCAGACTGTCGGGAACAGCACTGCAGTGGTTTCAGTCCTACCTTTCTGACAGGACTGAGCGTGTCATATTGGGAGATAGTGAGTCCAGGCTGCTCCCTGTTAAATGTGGTGTTCCGCAGGGGTCCGTTCTCGGCTCAAATTTATTCATTCTCTACATGCTTCCCCTTGGTTCTGTCATCAGCAGACATGGACTGTCCTTCCATTTGTTGTGAACTTATTCCTTCTAAAGTGTAGGAAACTCAGAAGCGAAGACCAGGAGACGTTGGGATATCTTTCAAGCAGGTTTCTTTATTGAGAACTCGCTGTGCGTCGCTGTAGTCATCCCAATCTAGTCTGAACTAAGGGAACTTTACATTGCAATTTATATACATTTAGGGGGAGGGATTTACATTGTGATGAACAAAGCATGCAAATGAAGTAGCCGTTCGCTCGATACTAAACTTTCCCCACCCATGCTCTCATACAAAGGGTGAGAGTCTCAATAATCTGAAACAAGACTGGCAGGAATCTCGTGCTTAACAGATACTATGGTATTGGAACCTAAATTAAACATTTAATAAATTTGTAACACAACACATTGTTATGCTGACGACATGCAACTTTATATCAAGACTGCCTCAAGCCCCTCCATAGCCATGTCACGACTCACCACATGTCTTGAGGAGATAAAGGCATGGATGAAAAGCAACTTCCTCCAGCTGAACCCTAGTAAAACTGAGGCACTACTTGTTGGCACCCCTCATCAGATAAACTCTTCTGCCTTATCTCAGCTCATCTTTGACGCCCAGGTCATCACTGTCTCCTCCTCAGTCATAAACCTGGGTGTTCGGTTTGACCCGCAACTGACCTTCAATGATCACATTAAACACATTTGCAAAACCTCCTTTTATCATCTTCGAAACATCTCCAAACTCCGTCCCCTTCTAACTCTTCCAGATGCAGAGAAACTTGTCCATGCCTTCATTTCCACCAGGCTGGACTATTGTAACGGACTCTTCATTGGGATTTCTGGCAGAAATATCCAGAAGCTACAATACATTCAGAATAGCGCTGCCAGAGTCCTAATGAGAGCCCGAAAATATGATCACATAACTCCTATCCTACACTCACTGCACTGGCTCCCTGTCTCATTTCGGATCGATTACAAAATCCTCCTGCTCACACAAAAATGTATCACTGGACATGCACCTTCATATCTGCAGGAACTCATCACTTTAAAATCCTCTCCCCGCACCCTCAGATCATCAGGCCACTTGCTTCTTCAGGTCCCCACTACCAGGCTTCGTACCATGGGGGACATAGCTTTCTGTTCAGCTGCACCGCGGCTTTGGAACCATCTCCCGAGTGAGCTTAGAGCAGTACAGAGCCTGGATACCTTCAAAGCAGAACTGAAGACTTTTTTTATTCAGGAAAGCTTTTATGTGCTGATTGTTTTTAATTATTTTATAATTACTGTCGTTCTTCTGTGTAGCACTTTGAGATTCTTGGAATGAAAAGTGCGTTATAAATAAAATCTATTATTATTATTATTATTATTATTAACTCTGTTTTGTCAGAATTGAGTAGAAGGAAATTTCTCCCCATCCAATCTTTTATTACATTGATACACTCTGCTAGTTTCAGGTTTTGAAGAAATATAAAGTTGGGTATCGTCTGCATAACAGTGGAAACTTATTCCACTATTCCTGATAATATCTCCCAGGGGAAACATGTACAAGAAGAAAAGCAGAGGCCCTAAAACGGATCCCTGTGCCACTCCATACTTTTGTTTGGTTTGACAATTCCTCATTTACATAGACAAAGTGCTAGCGGTCAGCTAAATAAGACTTGGTAATGCAACTCCACAAATACATATATAAATGCAACATAATTCTCTAGCCTATTCAAGAGAATGTCGTGATCTATCGTGTCGAATGCAGCACTAAGATCTAAAAGCACTAGAAGTGAAATGCAGCCACGATCAGATGATAGGAGCAAGTCATTTGTAACTCATGTGCAGTCTTTGTACTGTGATGAGGCCTAAATCCTGACTGAAATTGTTAAAATATACTCATTTTCTGTAGAAATGAACATATTTGGGAGGATACTACCTTTTATAGTATTTTCATAAACAAGAGATTTGAAATTGGTCTGTGATTAGCCAGTTCTCCAGGATCAAGTTGGGGGGGAATATCAAGGGGATTAGGGTGCCTAAGGCACTGGCAGCAGGGTGCCGTTTGGTGTGAGCAGCGAGGAACCCACTAGTTTGAGTCAATGGTGCAAACACAAGATGGTATGCAGAAGAACCACAACCATGGTCAACGGATGGCGTCAACAGCAAGTAAGATGCTACTGCGGGACAGCCTCCTCACCAACCTTGTTTGTTGCACCTTTGTGCACCACGTGGTAATCGGCGCGGAGGCCCAGAGAGGCAGTCTGGTGGGGGCACGACGCCAACTGCCTTTTTTCACTGTGCAAGGCGTCTTGACTGGAGGCATAGGTGGAAGCCCTGTGGTGATGAGGGGAACGCAACATCAGCAGGCTGAAGTAGCTGGGAGCTGATAGCGGAAACCTTGCACACAGGCGGCTCACAGCTGATGGTCGCAGCATCACTGAATCCTGAGCGCCAGTGGGCTGAGGCAGCACTGTGAGCGTCTGGGCAGCCCTTTATTTAGGGAAAGCACTGCCTACCCCAGAAGGGGAAGCCCCTAGAAAAGATGGGGTAAAAAAACCGTGCTCAGAACACATCCTGGCTGGTTCACTGCTACCAGCGGGAACTTCACTTCAGCGGTCAAAACAGAAAAAGTAAAAAGTTGATTGTTGCGTCATGGAACGTCCACACTATGCTAGACGGAGTTTCCAGACCTGAGCGGAGAACAGCTCAGATTCCAAGAGAACTACAACGATATAGAGTGAACATTGCTGTCCTTCAAGAGACCAGGATTGAGGGTCAGGGTCAGGTGCAAGAGGAAAACTACACCTTCTTCTGGGTTGGGAAGACAGAGGGAAGGAGAGACGCTGGTGTGGCCTTTGCTGTCGACAACAAGATCAAGCTGACAACTCTGCCAACATCCGTGTCTGAGAGGATGATGGTTATATGTGTACCAATTGAGAACAACAGGCATTTGACCATTGTCAATGTGTATGGCCCCAACCATGACCTGCCCAGATGAGGAAAAGGAGGCTTTCTACCAGGACTCCCCCCACAACACAAGCTGTTAGTTGTGGGTGATTTCAATGTAAGGGTGGGAAGTGACTGTGAAACCTATGCTGGAATCATTTGAAAGTTTGGCAAAGGTAAAAAGAACACCAACGGAGACCTCCTGCTTAACTTCTGTGCTCAACAAGAGCTATGTCTCATGAACAACTACTTCAGCCAGCCAGATAAGAACTTCTTCACATGGAAACACCCACGCTCTGGACACTACCATCTGTTAGACTACATTGTTACCCATAGGAGCGGGCTTCATGAGATCATGTGCACCAAGGTCATGCGTGGGGTGGAGTGTTCGACTGACCATTACCTTGTGAGGTGTCAGATCAGACACAAGATAACCATGCCAAGGAGAAAAACTAATGGCACAACCCCTAAAAAACTTGACCTTAGAAAGCTTGCAAATGAAGAGCACTGCAGAAGACTGGCTGAAACTGTGTCATCTGCAGTAAATGGTGCAAAAGTCAAAACAGTAGGATCAGAGGACATTGAAGAACAATGGCAAGCACTGAAGAAGGCAGTCTATTCTGCAGCAGAAATGACCTTAGGTCACCCACAGCGTAGGACACCTGACTGGTTTCAGGAACATGATGAGGAGATCCAGAAGCTGCTGGATGAAAAGCACCTCCTGCATAAGCGACATCTCTAATAGGAGTAAGGCTGCTTTTGCTGAGATCAAGACCAAAGTACAGAGAGAGGTGAGGCGAATAAAGAACGACTGGTGGCGTAGGCAGGCAGAAAAACTGCAAAGCATGGCTGACAACTATGACTATCATGGATTGTTTACAGGACTAAAGGCCATCTATGGTCCAAGGAGCAATGCAGTGGCACCTGTCAAGTAAGCAGATGGAGGAAAACTCTACACTGAACTACATGAGATTCAGAGTAGATTGAAAGAGCATTTCTGTAATCTACTAAATCAGCAAGGATCCGCTGAACCAGATGCCTGTAAATGGCTAAAGAGACATCAGAGTGATGACCTCTGCTGTGAGATCACTATGGAAGAGCTTGAGAAAGCCCTAAAGGCCACAGCAAGCCACAGAGCACCAAGTCTAGATGGAATCCCCTCAGAGGTGCTCAAGAAAGGAGGAAGAGTACTCAGAGAGGAGCTCCTGAAACTTTTTAACAGCTGCCTTGTTCATGAGTGTGTACCTCAGGACTTCAAGGATGCACTGATTGTCACAATCTACAAGAGAAAGGGAGACTGAGCAGACTGTGGAAATTACAGAGGCATTTCCTTGTTAGCCATAACAGGCAAAGTTCTGGCTAAAATCATACTCAGTCGGCTCAAAAATATTGCCGAGCAAGTCTTACCAGAGAGTCAATGTGGCTTTAGGTCGGGGAGATCTACAACTGACATGATTTTTACTCTACGGCAGCTACAGGAGAAAGCAGTGGAGCAACAGAAAGGTCTCAAGATGGCGCCGAGTATGGCTGCTGCGTCGCGAGCTCCGTCAAAACACTGCAGTTTATTGTTTGTTTTGTTTACAGTTCTGTGTTTTTTTGTCTTGGATGTTGTCTGCCTTATTGTGTACGACAGACAAACGCTTTTGGACATTGGTTCGGCAATCACACACGAAAACCGGACTTCACATTCCTCAATGCCGACCCGCGGTTTACAAACACGCCAGCGGATCCCTTTGTTTGGGCTGCCCGGCCGCGGAAACGCAGACGGAAAAGAGGAAAAAGAGCCGGCGTTCTCATCAGATTAAGACGTCGCGCAAATCGCCCCCCGCTACCCAGTATACTACTGGCAAATGTTCAGTCTCTGGACAACAAGCTCTGCGAGCTGAGAGCGCGGATCTCTTTCCAACGAGAGACGAGAGAATGCTGCATTATCTGTCTTACGGAAACCTGGATGTCCGCGGAAATTCCAGACTCGGCCATCGAACCCACGGATTTCTCCGTGCACCGAGCGGACAGAGCGAAAGACCTCTCAGGTAAAAGCAGAGGTGGAGGTGTATGTTTTATGATCAACAAATCATGGTGTGATCAGAGGAATATACATTTTATCAGGTCTTTCTGCTCTCCTGATCTGGAATTTCTCATGCTTCTGTGTCGACCATTCTGGCTACCGAGGGAATTCACAGCGGTCATTATCACTGCTGTGTACATCCCCCCACAAGCTGACACAGACCGGGCACTCAAGGAACTGTATGGCAGTATAAGTGAGCAGGAAACCGCGCACCCTGAGGCTGCGTTCATTGTTGCCGGGGACTTCAACAAAGCCAACTTCAAAACAATAGCACCAAAATACCACCAACACATCAGCTTTAACACACGAGGGGACCGGGTTTTGGATCATTGCTATTCTCCTTTCCGGGATGGCTACAAATCCCTCCCCCGCCCACCATTTGGCAAATCTGACCACTCTTCCGTTCTGCTTCTGCCCGCTTACAGGCAGAAACTGAAACGGGAATCACCCACCATTAGAATGATCCAGTGCTGGTCGGACCAATCAGAATCTGCGCTACAGGACTGTTTTGATCACGCGGACTGGGAGATGTTCCGGTCTGCCTCCGATGACGACATCGAGGTTTACGCTGATAGCGTAACGTGTTTCATCAGAAAGTGCGTAGAGGACGTTGTTCCGACAAAAAATATACGGATCTACCCCAACCAGAAACCATGGGTTAACGGCGATGTTCGCGCGGCACTTACTGCGCGGACCACCGCTTTTAATTCCGGGAACGCGGAGGAGCGTAAACAAGCCAGTTATGCCCTCCGTAACTCCATCCGTGCAGCCAAACACCAGTACAGGCACAAAGTTGAAGAACAGTTCAACACCACTGACTCCAGAAGTATGTGGCAGGGAATTAACACCATCACGGACTATAAACGGAATAAAAACTCCGCCATGAACACCGCTGCCTCTCTCCCGGACGAGCTTAATACTTTTTATGCTCGTTTCGAGGACAACAACACCGCCCTCACAGAGAGAGCACTCGCGGCCGATACTACAGATGATGGTTCACTCTCCGTCTCTGTTGCGGATGTAACCCGATCCTTTCGACGGGTGAACATCCGTAAAGCCGCGGGTCCAGACGGCATTCCGGGCTGCGTCATCAGAGCATGCGCGAACCAACTGGCTGGTGTTTTTACGGACATTTTCAACTTGTCCCTATCCCTGTCTGTAGTCCCCACATGCTTCAAAACATCAACCATTGTGCCTGTACCGAAGCAATCAAAAATCACTTGCTTAAATGACTGGCGTCCTGTTGCCCTCACCCCCATCATCAGCAAATGCTTTGAGAGGTTGATCAGAGATCACATCTGCTCTGTTCTGCCCACCTCTTTGGACCCATTGCAGTTTGCCTACCGTAACAACCGCTCCACTGATGATGCCATTGCATCTACAATACACACTGCTCTTTCCCACCTGGAAAAAAGGAACACATATGTGAGAATGCTGTTTGTAGACTACAGCTCAGCATTCATCACCATAATGCCCTCCAAGCTTGATGAGAAACTCCGGGCTCTGGACTTAAACAGCTCGCTGTGCAGCTGGATCCTGGATTTCCTGTCGGGCAGACGTCAGGTGGTTAGAATGGGCAGCAACATCTCCTCATCACTGACCCTCAACACTGGAGCCCCGCAGGGCTGTGTTCTCAGCCCACTCCTGTATTCCCTTTACACACATGACTGTGTGGCAACACATAGCTCCAATGCCATCATTAAGTTTGCTGACGATACGACGGTTGTAGGTCTGATCACTGACAATGATGAAACGGCCTACAGAGAGGAGGTGCACACTCTGACACGCTGGTGTCAGGAGCACAACCTCTTCCTCAACGTCAGTAAAACCAAGGAGCTTGTGGTGGACTTCAGGAAGAAAGACAGAGAACACAGCCCCATCACCATTAATGGAGCACCGGTGGAGAGAGTCAGCAGCTTCAAGTTCCTCGGTGTCCACATTACTGAGGAACTCACATGGTCCGTCCACACTGAGGCCGTTGTGAAGAAGGCTCACCAGCGCCTCTTCTTCCTGAGACGGCTGAGGAAGTTCGGAATGAACCACCACATCCTCACACGGTTCTACACCAGTACTGTAGAGAACATCCTGACTGGCTGCATCACCGCCTGGTACGGCAATAGCACCGCCCACAACCGCAAAGACCTGCAAAGGGTGGTGCGAACTGCCAGAAACATCATCGGAGGTGAGCTTCCCTCCCTCCAGGATATATATAACAGACGGTGTGTGAATAAAGCTCGGAGGATCATCAGAGACTCCAGTCACCCGAGTCATGGGCTGCTTCCATCAGGCAGGCGGTATCGCAGCATCAGGACCCGCACCACCCGACTACATGACAGCTTCTTCCCACAAGCAATAAGACTTTTGAACACATGATCTCTCACGATCAACAATCAGCACTGCACTTTATTAATCATCACTCTGTCAATATATTCTCCCAATTCAATTAGTGTTTATATATATTTATACCCGTATCTAGTGTATGTGTATTCTACATTGTGTGTATTGTGTACATTTGTTATGTAAATTGTTGTGTAAGTATGTGTACATTTGTTATGTAAATTGTTTTGTGTAAATATGTTGTTTATTGTAAAGTGGTTTATGTCTCGTCACTGTCATGACTGCTATGTTACTCGGAACTGCACACAAGAATTTCACCTACTGTTGCACTCGTGTACACAGTAGTGTGACAATAAAGTGATTTGATTTGATTTGATTTGACATCAGTCTCAATTTGCGGTGTTCGTAGACTTTTCAAAGGCTTTCGACACGGTCGACCGAGAAACTCTTTGGAAAGTCTTACAGATCTATGGATGCCCTGAGAAGCTTGTCGACATCATCAAGCAGTTTCACATAGGGATGAAAGGACAAGTCTTCATTGGTGGGGAACCCAGTGAAGCCTTTGAAGTTAGCCATGGTGTGAAACAGGGATGCGTGCTTGCACCCACGCTTTTCTCGCTATACCTCACAGCTGTGCTAGATTCAATGGGCCTTGATCTGCACAAGGGGATCTTTATTTGCACTAGGACAGACGGCAAGCTTTTCAGCATAGGACATGCAACATATAGACTGATATTATACAATATCAGTCAGTTGGTGATCATCATGTTCCGCTACTAAGGTGTGTATACAGGTGCTGGTCATATAATTAGAATATCATCAAAAAGTTGATTTATTTCAGTAATTCCATTCAAAAAGTGAAACTTGGATATTATATTCATTCATTACACACAGACTGATATATTTCAAATGTTTATTTCATTTAATTGTGATGATTAAAACTGACAACTAATGAAAATCCCAAATTCAGTATCTCCGAAAATTTGAATATTACTTAAGACCAATACAAAAAAAGGATTTTTAGAAATGTTGGCCAACTGAAAAGTATGAACATGAAAAGTATGAGCATGTACAGCACTCAATACTTAGTTGGGGCTCCTTTTGCCTGAATTACTGCAGCAATGCGGTGTGGCATGGAGTTGATCAGTCTGTGGCACTGCTCAGGTGTTATGAGAGCCCAGGTTGCTCTGATAGTGGCCTTCAGCTCTTCTGCATTGTTGGGTCTGGCGTATCGCATCTTCCTCTTCACAATACCCCATAGATTTTCTATAGGGTTACGGTCAGGCGAGTTTGCTGGCCAATTAAGAACAGGGATACCATGGTCTTTAAACGAGGTACTGGTAGCTTTGGCACTGTGTGCAGTTGCCAAGTCCTGTTGGAAAATGAAATCTGCATCTCCATAAAATTGGTCAGCAGCAGGAAGCATGAAGTGCTCTAAAACTTCCTGGTAGACGGCTGCGTTGACCTTGACCTCAGAAAACACAGTGGACCAACACCAGCAGATGACATGGCACCCCCAAACCATCACTGACTGTGGAAACTTTACACTGGACTTCAAGCAACGTGGATTCTGTGCCTCTCCTCTCTTCCTCCAGACTCTGGGACAAGGAAATGCAAAATTTACTTTCATCAGAGAACATAACTTTGGACCAATCAGCAGCAGTCCAGTCCTTTTTGTCTTTAGCACAGGCGAGACATTTCTGACGCTGTGTCTTGTTCAAGAGTGGCTTGACACAAGGAATGCGACAGCTGAACCCATGTCTTGCATACGTCTGTGCGTGGTGGTTCTTGAAGCACTGACTCCAGCTGCAGTCCACTCTTTGTGAATCTCCCCCACATTTTTGAATGGGTTTTGTTTCACAATACTCTCCAGGGTGCGGTTATCCCTATTGCTTGTACACTTTTTTTTCTACCACATCTTTTTCTTCCCTTCGCCTCTCTATTAATGTGCTTGGACACAGAGCTCTGTGAACAGCCAGCCTCTTTAGCAATGACCTTTTGTGTCTTGCCCTCCTTGTGCAAGATGTCAATGGTCGTCTTTTGAACAGCTGTCAAGTCAGCAGTCTTCCCCATGATTGTGTAACCTATAGAACTAGACTGAGAGACCATTTAAAGGCCTTTGCAGGTGTTTTGAGAATTAGCTGATTAGAGTGTGGCACCAGGTGTCTTCATTATTGAACCTTTTCACAATATTCTAATTTTCTGAGATACTGATTTTGGGGTTTTCATTAGTTGTCAGTTATAATCATCAAAATAAAAAGGAATGAACACTTGAAATATATCAGTTTGTGTGGAATGAATGTATACATTATACAAGTTTCACTTTTTGAATGGAATTACTGAAATAAATCAACTTTTTGATGATATTCTAATTATATGACCAGCACCTGTATATAGACGGTGTGAATAACAAGATTGTTAGTGTTAGATACGACAGACCGCATTACGTATCAGTTAATAAATCATCCATCACTGAAATAACCATTCAAGTGAAAGACTATCAAAATCAAGACGTAAGTTTCAGTTATGGGAAGGTGTGTGCTAAGCTACATTTTTTTGCCTGTGAAACTATTTGTTTAAAAATTGTATATTTCGTTTAAATGTTTTTTTATTCGAAATTTCAGCAGAAGATCATTTGTAACTATAGCTTTTATATACACACAAATAAAAATAACATCATATACACTACCGTTCAAAAGTTTGGGGTCACATTGAAATGTCCTTATTTTTGAAGGAAAAGCACTGTACTTTTCAATGAAGACAACTTTAAACTAGTCTTAACTTTGAAGAAATACACTCTATACATTGCTAATGTGGTAAATGACTATTCTAGCTGCAAATGTCTGGTTTTTGGTGCAATATGTACATAGGTGTATAGAGGCCCATTTCCAGCAACTATCACTCCAGTGTTCTAATGGTACAATGTGTTTGCTCATTGGCTCAGAAGGCTAATTGAT
Organism: Moxostoma hubbsi; assembly: GCA_032164185.1. Taxonomy (NCBI): domain Eukaryota; kingdom Metazoa; phylum Chordata; class Actinopteri; order Cypriniformes; family Catostomidae; genus Moxostoma; species Moxostoma hubbsi. The sequence goes on along the minus strand of JAVLUX010000014.1, from coordinate 45,710,624 downwards.
GATTAGAAAACCCTTGTGCAATCATGTTCACACATCTGAAAACAGTTTAGGTCGTTACAGAAGCTACAAAACTGACCTTCCTTTGAGCAGATTGAGTTTCTGGAGCATCACATTTGCGGGGTCAATTAAACGCTCAAAATGGCCAGAAAAAGAGAACTTTCATCTGAAACTCGACAGTCTATTCTTGTCCTTAGAAATGAAGGCTATTCCATGCGAGACATTGCTAAGAAATTGAAGATTTTCTACAACGGTGTGTACTACTCCCTTCAGAGGACAGCACAAACAGGCTCTAACCAGAGTAGAAAAAGAAGTGGGAGGCCACGTTGCACAACTGAGCAAGAAGATAAGTACATTAGAGTCTCTAGTTTGAGAAACAGACGCCTCACAGGTCCCCAACTGGCATCTTCATTAAATAGTACCCGCAAAACACCAGTGTCAACATGTACAGTGAAGAGGCGGCTGCGGGATTCTGGGCTTCAGGGCAGAGTGGCAAAGAAAAAGCCATATCTGAGACTGGCCAATAAAAGAAAAAGATTAAGATGGGCAAAAGAACACAGACATTGGACAGAGGAAGACTGGAAAAAAGTGTTGTGGACAGATGAATCCAAGTTTGAGGTGTTTGGATCACAAAGAAAAACGTTTGTGAGACGCAGAACAAATGAAAAGATGCTGGAAGAATGCCTGACGCCATCTGTTAAGCATGGTGGAGGTAATATAATGGTCTGGGGTTGCTTTGGTGCTGGTAAGGTGGGAGATTTGTACAGGGTAAAAGGGATTCTGAATAAGGAAGGCTATCACTCCATTTTGCAACGCCATGCCATACCCAGTGGACAGCGCTTGATTGGAGCCAATTTCATCCTACAACAGGACAATGACCCTAAACACACCTCCAAATTGTGCAAGAACTATTTAGAGCAGAAGCAGGCAGCTGGTATTCTATCGGTAATGGAGTGGCCAGCGCAGTCACCAGATCTGAACCCCATTGAGCTGTTGTGGGAGCAGCTTGACCGTATGGTACGCAAGAAGTGCCCATCCAACCAATCCAACTTGTGGGAGCTGCTTCTGGAAGCATGGGGTGCAATTTCTCCAGATTACCTCAACAAATTAACAGCTAGAATGCCAAAGGTCTGCAATGCTGTAATTGCTGCAAATGGAGGATTCTTTGACGAAAGCAAAGTTTGATGTAAAAAAAATCTTATTTCAAATACAAATCATTATTTCTAACCTTGTCAATGTCTTGACTCTATTTTCTATTCATTTCACAACGTATGGTGGTGAATAAGTGTGACTTTTCAGGAAAACACAAAATTGTTTGGGTGACCCCAAACTTTTGAACGGTAGTGTATATATATATATACATACACACACACACACACACACACACACACATAATATCCAACCCCACCCAAAAACTCAACCCAAAAGTGCTATCCAGTGGTAAAAGCAAGTCCTGAAGACATATTAAACACTAATCACTAGTTTGCAGAAAAGAAGTAAAAGGTGACCAGATTTTTTCAAATACCAAAATCTTGTTTTTTTTAGAGCATATCTGATTCTCTCTAAATGCAGTGTCCCACTCAACTCTGCCAGCCAAAGTTTAATCGTTGGAACTTCCTTTTTTTCCAAAACAACAGAATAAGTTTTTTAGCAGAAATTAACCCATATGAAACAAAATGTTGTTGAACCAATGTAAGTCTCAACGACTCTTCAGAGACTCCAAATATAATTAAAATAGGATCTGGTTCCAATCGTATGTCCAATGTCTCTGAAAAAACCTGGAAAATCTCATTCCAGAAATTTTGGAATTTTGGACAAATTACATAGCAATGAGACAAATTGGCATCTAAACTTTGACATTTGTCACATAATGGAGACACTTCTGGGAATATTTTGTTCAGTTTACACTTGGAATAATGAAGCATATGAAGCACTTTAAACTGAATAAGACAATGTCTTGCATTAATGGAACATCTGTGTACAATTTCCAGACCGCGTTCCCATATTTCCCTAGGAATTTCTACTGCAAGTTCCTCTTCCCAGGTAGATTTACTTTTCTCCATTGAAGGGCTTTACACCTGTTCTAAAGCTTTGTACAGAAAGGAGATGGTAAAACCATCACTATGACGTCTTTACAAAAATGTGTCTAGTAACATCGGTGTGGCAGAGACATAGTTAGGGATGTGGGACTTCACAAAGTCTCTAATTTGAAGATACCTAAAGAAATTATTTGAGGGAATATTATATTTTTAACAGAGCTGTTGAAATGAAGCAAATTTTGCATCCATATATAAATCCCCTATATGTCCCCTATATGTCGATTCCCCAAATCTCAAATGCACTGTCTAACAACGAAGGGCAAAAGGAGGGGTTAGCTGAAATAGAGAGCAAAAATGACATCTGGCTGAATTTAAAATGCGTTTTTAACTGTTTCCAAATACGAATAGAATTATGAATAACAGGATTGTAACTATAAAGTGAACTAGCTATACCTGTGGGTGATAAAAGTATGGTGTTAATGGAATAAGGGAGGCATTCCTCCCATTCCAGCTTTAGCCAGCTCTCCTCTATCATATTAGAATCTATCCATAAAGACAGAACTCTCAGGTTTGTCGCCCAATAGTAATAAAGAAAATTAGGTAGGGCGAGCCCCCCCTGTATTTTGGGTTTACATAGGTGCTGCTTAGAAATCCTATGGGCTTTATAGTCCCAAACAAAAGGAACCAAAATAGAGTCCAATTTTTTGAAAAAAGATTTGGGCAGAAATACGGGAATGTTCTGCACCATGTACAAGAATTGTGGTAGGAATATCATCTTAATTGCATTTACCCTGCCCAGAAGAGAAATAGGAAGTGTTCTCCAGAACTTGATCATGGATTTAAGTTTGGACAAGAGAGGTTGAAAATTAGCCTTAACTAAATTGGAAAACTTTTGTGTCACTTCTATTCCTAGATATGTAAATTGTTCTGAAGCAATCTTAAAGGGCAAGTGATGAAGCCATGAGGGATCCCTGATAGTGACTGGCATCAGCACACTCTTGTCCCAATTAATGTTATATCCTGCAAATGTACCAAATAAGTTAATCAAATTAAGGATATTTGGAATGCTACTGTTTGGCTCAGATATAAATAATATTATATCATCCGCATATAACGCTATTTTATTATCAGTATTTCTGGTTTCATAGCCTTTAATACCAGAATGGGCTCTAATGGCTTCCGCTAAAGTCTCAATCGCTAATGCGAACAAAAGTGGCGACAGCGAGCAACCTTGTCTTGTACCTCTATGTAAATTAAACCGAGAGGATATTGTTTGGTTTGTGAGAACCCTCGCACACGGATGGGAATACAACAATTCAATCCACGAAATGAAATTATCTCCCAGATTAAATTTCTTCAATATTGCAAATAAGTACGGCCATTCTATTTGGTCGAACGCCTTCTCCGCATCCAGTGACAGAATGGCTAAATCATGCACCCGGGCTCTGGAAGAGTACGCATTATGTTGAAGAAACGCCTAAGAGTAGAAGAAGACTCACGCTTTGGAATGAAAGCGGTTTGATCTGGGTGCGCTACATTTCTAATTACTGTGTTTAATCTGCGTGCCAAAGTTTTTGCCAGAATTTTTTGATCTGTATTTAGAAGTGAAATCGCCCTATAAGATCCCAGTTCTTCTGGGTTTCTTCCTTTTTTTGGAACAACAATAATAATTGCCTCATCTAGTGAGCGCGGCAGGAACTGCTCTATAAATGCCTGTTTATAAACCCTGTGCAGATAAAGTGAAAGTAGTTCATTATAGGCTTTATATTATTCATTACAAAATCCATCTGAACCAGGGGTTTTTACAGCCTTTTAGGGATTTTATAGTATCTGATATTTCTTCAATAGTAATTTCTGCACCTAATTTGTTAATTTGTTCTTGATTTAATTAGGGAAGATTCTATTGGTCTAGAAACTGAGTCATAACTGTTGGGTCTATACTTCCTTTAGATGAGTATAGTGCCTCATAAAATGTCTGGAACTTACTATTTATATCTCTAGAAGAAGTGAGAGTTTCTCCTGTGTTTGACCTAATTTTGTATGGTACATTCCGATATTATTTTACGTAGTTGTCGAGCTAAAAGTTTCTGCAGTTTATCACCGAATTCGAAGTACTTTTGCTTCACATACAGAAAGGATTTTGAAATTTTGTAAGAGAGAATTTGATTCAGTTTATATTTGAGTGCACATATTTCTTTATATTTTTCAATACATGGGTGTTTAGCATTTTCACTATCTAATTCTCGGATTTTAGTTTCCAATACTTCTAATTCCACCCTACTTTTTTTCCTTTGAGATGCTTGATAGGAGATAATACAACCCCTAATGCATGCTTTAAATGCGTCCCATATCACCCCTATAGACATGTCAGGCTTGTCACTGAACTCGAAAAAGGCGTTTATTTCCTGTTTTAAGTAATTGATAAAGACTTTATTTGTGAGTAAATGAGAATTAAGCCTCCAATTTCTTTCTGAGTTCTCTATATTATCTGTTTTAATGGAAAAAGTCACTGGGCTATGATCAGAGATAACAATATTATGATATTTAGCCATACAGACCTGGGGCAAAAGTTTCCCATCCAGAATAAAATAATCTATTCGGGTGTAAACATTATGGACTTGAGAGTGAAAAGAGTATTCCCTGTCCGTCGGATAGAGAACCCTCCACACATCAAACATATTAGAATTGCTTATATATACACATTCAAAAATTTACTGGAGTTAGAACTAAGTATTTTCATGGAGGAGGATTTGTCCAAATACGGGTCTAGGACACAATTAAAATTGCCCCCTATTATGAGATTTGTATCTGAAATATCAGGAATTAGGTGAAACAATTTTTTTAAAAACTCTGGTTTGTCACAGTTTGGTCCGTAAACATTGACTAATGTCAATGGCACAGAAAATACTTCTCTGACAACAATCAGATATCTCCCTTCTTTGTCTGAAATAGTCTGATTATTTTTAAATGGAACTCCTTTGCGGATAAGGATAGCTGTGCCTCTAGATTTGGCCGAGAAATTAGAATGATATATTTGTCCTATCCATTTACACCTCAGTCTAACGTGGGCAGTTTGTTTCAAATGGGTCTCTTGCAGGAACATAATATCCGCAGATAGTGATTTTAAATGTGATAGTATTTTCCACCTCTTGACTGGTTCATTCAGCCCTTTAACATTCCACGTTGCAAAAAACATACAAAGTGACGTTGTTAGCAACACATTATCATGGTCTTTTAATAACAACAGTACTCAAGACGGATCCGGTCTAATGGTGATGGCTCGCAAAAGAGCATCTAGGCCAACAGGTGTGCGGAGGAGTGGCCAAAAGTAGAAGAAAACAAAACATGGCCCTAAGAAAGCATCGGTCGTAAAATGCAAGCACAAAGAGACAACAAAACGTGCTACATCAAAAAGACCTAAAACAATATTTTAGATCATGGCTTTACTACACAACATGTCAGAAGAGTGTTTCAAAACAGATGCGTTTACAGGTGCCTAAACTAAAATCCCATTTGCATTTGAAAACAATGACCTAGAATATTTGGCCATTTATCTGGATGGACAACAGCACCCAGTGAAGCCTCTGCAGACACTATATGAAAGTGGATCTGCATAGCGGGGATTTTACCAGTTAGCATTGGCTTCTGGAAATCATCTTAAAAATCAGGCTCCATCATATGATAGGGAGGATTTCAGCACAGCTATACCCTCTACGCATTCAATCTCACAGCAGATTAGGAGTGCAGTCAGCACATATCACTTATCAAGTCTGGAAATATTAGACTAGAAGCTTGTTTTAGACAACCGCTACACCGAACGATCAACTTAATTGTTTATGCCATATTAGACATCATCATCGAAGTGTCAAATCACTGACAAATCCTGGTTGATTACTATTAATATGTACAAATGGACATTGTCCAGTTTCCGACTATCATGGATAAGATCTCATGCAACATCCATTTTCTCAGTGTAATCCCATGTGACTATCTACCAAAAGACCCTTTAAGAAAATTACCATCAGTGGTTATAATCAACACACATCCTTCAGGACTCACAGGTGAACACTGGTTAGCCATCTACATAAATGAGGATGTGTTGGGTGTTTTTTCGACAGCTTTGGTAATAAACCAGATTACCCCCATTTTCCGCCAATTATCAAAAATGTTCTAAACTGTAATTCAAGTGTGGAAAAGCATTCATCAGTGCAAGTCAAAAAAATTTCATCAGAGACTTGTGGTCAGCATTGTGTGTTCTTTCTCTACAACACGGCAAAGGGGTATGATTATGCTTATGTGTTGAATCTGTATACTAATGATTTTATAAAAAATGACAAAAAGGTGTCAGCTTTTGTGAAAAAACTCAAACTAAAACATTCTCATTGTAATGTTTTCAAGTGTGGTCAATGTGTTCAGTCAGGTGAAATGTTTATGTCTTGTGCTTAATATTTTCAATAAACAACTAAAGAACAGAAATGTATTCTTTTTGACTCTTTATTATACATATGTCACATTCAACAATACAGATAATAACAAAGATCAAAACATGAGAACACAGAACATACAACACTGAGATTAAAAACTTAGCCACTGACTCTGGTCGAGAGTGGGGGACTTGAATACATATCATCAGAGTAATTTGAATGTTTTTTTTAATGGCGAACGCGGGTGACCTTTGTTTTTTACTCTTCTTAGATGAGCTGGTTATAGTCTGTGCTGATTTGGTTTTGAAAGAGTTTACTGCGTGTCTGACATAATGATTTGGTACCATTGATTATGGCATGTTTAAAGTAGAAAAAGCCTCCAGAAACTCGTTCCATCCAACAGGTCTCCATGCATCAGCAATCTTTTGTGGAGCCGTGATAACTTTTACTAAATCGATTATTTGTACCAGGGATTGATCTACCTTTAAACGCAAACTTGCCCGACTCATCCCAAGAAGTGACATCTTTAGTTTTAGACATTTTATCCATTCTTCAAAATGTCATCCACAACATTATCTAAAACCTCCTGGACACTTACACCAACCGTCATTGGTGGGTCTTCTTTTTCAAAAAAGTGGTCAGGCTGTGGAAGGTTTAACCTGTTGATACGCACACCCTTTTTGAGCACAAACTATAAAAATGCATTTACTGAACCCTTTGGAGTATGGACACAGTTGTAGTATCTTTGGAAAGACGACACGTTGGGCTTTATTTCCCAAGTTTCAGAAATAATATATGCTGTTATTTTTTTTAAAAAAGAGAAGCTTAAGTTTATAGTAATGGAAATATTCTGTGCTGAACATGTTTTTAGAATCTAAAAAAATTATAATAAAAGTAGCAAGACAACCCAAAAATACAATGTTCTCAAAGCCACAAGTCTAAAGAAGTTACGTTTCAAATTTGAATATGATCCAACCAAATATTAGGTTCCTGCAAGCTTTTTTCTCTGTAAAAAAGAGTGTGGCGAACTGAATTCATCTGGCGATCGTGTTTTCAAAAGGTATGAAGTTCTGTTTTGATATTGCAACAATTCACAAATAACTAAATTGCTGTTTCTGGAGCATGGCTATTGTGAAACAGAGATCGGATATCTATGTTGAACCTTTGAAAATATGTATAATCTGTTAACATTAATTACATTTATAGACGGTAAATTATATATTAATGTAAGCAGAGTGACGTCACTACCATGTGCGGGGGGATTGTGTAGCAACAAGTTAATGTGTTGGTTTCCCTGTCCCCTTTTCTAGCAAGTGTTAAAAATCATTGTAAAGTATTTGTGTACAGTTTTGCCTTTTCATAATTGTCCAAATCAGATCTGTGCAAAATACTTCTTATAGTCATGTCCAAATCATTCTCCACAACCTGTTGAATAGACTCACGGGGGTACCAGTCTTTAGTTTTTACAATTTATGCTGTGGAACTAAAAACATCTTCTCTGCATACTCCATCCCCAAAGTTATCTAGAAGCAACCAAACTGGAGATAAAAGGGATTGCAACGCTTAAGAAGAGAAGAAGAAATCCACCCTGTTGGTTAATCAGCTGTCTCTTTCTGTTAACTCCAATCTTCTTATCTGCAACAAATTTGATCTCGCTTTTCATCCTTCTTAGTTTCTGGTATTGTTGTGATGTGAGTGGTATATTATAGTACATTAAGAGCTACTTCACATGATGACACAATGAGCTTGTCTGTGGCAGACTGTAAAATAACCCGTCTCTGTTTGGGTGTTGCTTTTAATAATATTTTTTAAATATTATAGTCAGCTATAGTCTAGCTGACATTTTCACCATCCAACAGTTTTTCATGACTTTCTTTTCTTGAGGTATACTACAGGATGTGGTGAAAGTAAATATGTTCGGAGCCAATAGTGTTTGGGTGTTTTTGTTTTATAATCAATCATCAGGTAACCAAAAGGTTTTTTGGTTGTATCTTGATAACATTCCATAAACAAATTGTGTTTCCGGGATACATTTGCCTTCCTAGTACATTGACCTGATTGATGTCTCTGAAATTTTTAAACAACAGCAGGTAATCTGTGTTTATAATCGTAATCCAGACAGAACCGCATCGACCCTTCGCACTTAGGCACTAGAACAACTGGGCTGGACCAATCGCTGTGGGATTCCTCTATTACCCCCATATCGAGCATTGCATCTAATTCTCCACAAACAATTTTGTTTTAATCCTCGGGCAATCGGTAGGGATGGCTACGGACCACAACCCCCGGCTTGGTCTCAATGTGTTGTTGAATGAGGTTCATACGACACGGTAGAGGGGAGAACACATCCGGAAACTCATGTTGTAACCTGGAGACCTCTGCGAGTTGGTACGGTGAAAGGTATTCTCCGCAAGTGACTGGGGTGAGCTGATTAAGTTTTGAAACTACCTCAGGTCCGAGCTCCGCCCTCTACGGAACTACCGTAGGCAACGTCACAGGAGCCGCCTCCCTCCACAATTTCAGGAGGTTGAGGTGATATATTTGAAGTGAGCCCCCTCTATCGGTTCGTTTGAGCTCATAATCGAAATCCCCCACTTGTCGTGTGACCTCAAACTGTCCTTGCCACTTAACGAGAGGCAGAGGAGGCTCCGGATTGCATGCCGGTCCTCTGCTTGAGCCCATAGGATCTCGAAAAACTGCCGTTCTTGGTCTTGCCAGAGCTCAAGCAGGGTCTGATGGTGGCTTTGGTGCAAACCAGCGAGGGACTGGAGGACTTCCGCCAACTGGGAGGACGCTACAGGACGACTTCCTTCCATCACCTTGGATATTCGTCTTGTTTCAGCACCAGTGTAAAGACTCCATGAAAGACAGTGGACAACAGGTTGAGTGAGTGGTCTTTTATTTGTGGTTTCACACTAGATGGCAGCTTCACTATAACACATACAGTTACAAAATAATGTCTCGTGTTCACATAACTCTCTCTGATCCAGATTCTTTTTCCGATCTGCTGGCTATGTCGCTCTTTTATGCCGCTCTCCTTGTGTTCACTGTAATCAGAAACAGGTTTTAGGCATAATTTAGCTCAGGTGTAAGCACCCTTACCGCTCTTTCTCTCTCCAGGCGGACACTTGACCATGCCCCCACTGCCACAAAGACTTTTAAAAAATGCAACAGAATTTGGCCAGGTGGATAAATTGATATGAGAAGTTATTATATAATAATATGACATTGATTATGCACTTGTTCTTGTTAAAATCCCCTGATGCTGCACAGAGTTTCTTGAGTGTGCATGCCACACAGTCTCCTATAATGTCATCTGGAGCACTGGTAAGTTTCATTAATTGTAGTGATTTGCTTTGTTCTATTTTTTATAGAAATAAGAGAATGATTCACAGCATCCCAGTGTCCCCAAGAGAGTGCTGTATGATTATATATGCAGAAGAATTCCAGCAACATGATTTGAATCTAGGAAAAACCCAGCCTTTCAGTTTGGAATGTTTCAACGTCATAAATTACAGGCCTTCAACAGGAACCCCCACACAAAGTAAACCAGGCTTTTCTGTGCACAACTCTTAAGACATTTAATCTTAATCTAGCCTTGCTAGATAATGCAGAAAATCATTTTGAAACGTGGTAATGTTTGTACCTGACAAATTAATGAATATAGCCTGATGGACCTCTTTAAAATGTGTTTAGCGATATGCAGTCACCTATAATTGATCAATATAATCTTTAATATTGTATGATTCATCTCATTCTACTAAGATTGGTAACTAAGGCTAACCTGTAGATACACATTTCCCCACATGCGGTGGTGACGTCACTCTGCTTACGTTTAATATATAATTTACCATCTATAAATGTAATGACTGTTAACAAATTATACATCTTTTCAAAGATCTAAGAGTTCAACTTTTGGAGCGTGCCCCGTCCCTGAGAAAGAAGGTCCTTCCTCAGGAGAATTCGCCAGGGAGGGGCTGTCGCGAGGAGTACGAGGTCCGAGAACCAGGCCCGGGTGGGCCAGTAAGGAGCCACAAGAGTGACTTGTTCCTCGTCCTCCCTGACCTTGCACAGTACCTGTGCAAGAAGGCTCACTGGGGGAAATGCGTACTTGCGCAGCCTCACTGGCCAGCTGTGTGCCAGTGCATCTGCCCCGAGGGGAGCCTCTGAGCGGGCGTACCAGAGTGGACAGTGGGAGGTCTCACGGGAGGCAAACAGGTCTACCTCGGCCTTGCCGAACCATTCCCAGATCAGCTGAACCGAGTGGGGGTGAAGCCTCCACTCTCCGCCAGGCAAGCGTTGTCGTGACAGAACATCCGCTATCACATTGAGGTTGCCGGGGCTGTGAGTGGCACGCAGTGACTTGAGTCTCCAAAGGAGGAGACGACAGGCGAGTCGTGACATGTGGCGGGAGTGTAGGCCGCCTAAGCGATTTATGTACGCTACCGCAGTGGTGCTGTCTGACCTGACCAGGACATGTTTGTCTCGAACTAACGGGAGAAATTTCTGCAGGGCAAAAAAGACAGTCAACAACTCGTGGCAGTTGATGTGCCAATGCAGTGGGGCCCCTTTCCAATGGCCTGCTACTGCGTGCCCGTTGCATACGCCGCCCCAACCCGATCTGGAGGCGTCGGTCGTGACCAAGACGCGTTGGGACACCTGCTGTAAGGGTACTCCTGCCCGTAAGAAACAGAGGTCAGTCCAGGGTTTGAGTGGGTGATTGTCACACGGTGCTTGCCGTGGCACCATGCTCGTCTCTGGACTCGAGTCTGAAGCGGTCTCATATGCATCAACCCCAGTGGCGCGACCACCATGGAGGACACCATATGCCCCAGGAGCCTCTGGAAAAGTTTTAAGGGGAACGTTGTGCCTGGCCTGAAGGCGGTGAGACACCTCAACACTGACTGCACACGCTCGTTGGTGAGACGTGCTGACATTGCGACCGAGTCAAACTCCATACCGAGAAAAGAGATGCTCTGGACTGGAGTAAGCTTGCTCTTTTCCCAGTTGACCTGAAGCCCCAAACGGCTGAGGTGCCTGAGCACCTGGTCTCTGTGAGTGCATAGTAACTCTCGCGAGTGGGCCAGGATGAGCCAGTCATCGAGGTAATTGAGTATGTGGATGTCGGCTTCTCGGAGCGGGGCAAGAGCTGTCTCTGCGACTTTCGGAAAGATGAGAGGGGACAGAGACATGCCGAAGGGGAGGACTTTGTACTGATATGCCTGGCCATCGAACGCGAACCGCAGAAAGGGGCGGTGTCGAGGCAGAATAGAGAAGTGGAAGTACGCGTGCTTCAGGTCCACCGCTGCGAACCAATCTAGATGCTGAATGCAGGATAAGATGTGTTTCTGCGTGAGCATTTTGAACGGGAGTTTGTGCAACGCTTGGTTGAGAACTCGCAGGTCCAAGATTGGTCGTAAGCCACTTTTTTGGGTACGAGATGAAGAAACCCTTCTTCATCTCGGTTGGAGGGACAGGCTCTATCACATCTTTGAGTAAAAGAGTGTCGATTTCCGCACGCAGGGACTGGGCATGTTCGGCGTGTACTGTGGAAAAGCGGACGCCCATGAAAGGGGGCGGGGGCCTGGCAAACTGAATTGCGGAACTGAGTCGAATGGTCCGGGCCAGCCAGCGAGACAGGTTGGGAAGTGAGAGCCACGTGTCGAATCTCTGCGCTAGGGGCACCAAAGGGATGATTAATTTTCACGTACCCGGTGGGGCTTCGTAGCGGGGTGGAGCAGGCAGGGCAGCGTTGGGAGGCGATGAAGCGTCCCGAGGCTTGGGTGCTGAGAAAAGACTCAAAGCACTTACCTTGCTCCGCACACCTGGCAGGGGGCAGGTTAGCGACAGAGGAGGAGGTCCAGGGTAGGCATCCTCTAGACTCGTCGGAACTGGCCGGCTGGGGAAAAGTCGTGGGACTGGAGACGGGTGGTCCGTGTCCAGGAGGCCAGGACTGTTGAGATCTGGCAGCAGAGTGCCGTGAGAACGGCATTTGTGGGCCAGGTGACCCAGAGACAAAGGAAATAGCTCTTTTATTGAGAATGTGGGTATCGCAGCCCCATCTGAAGGGGGGGGCGGCAAATGAAAATTGAACAAGATTCTCCTCCCGGTCCTCCACCGGGGGACGGAGTGGTCTTACCATCTCCGGAGCTAACGTCTTGGTCCCTGGGTCGTCCATCTCAGGAGCGCCTGGGAGCCTTACGGGTCCTCGAGGGGGTCCGGGAGACTGGGGACGTCTGGTTCCTCCGGTGTGCTCGACGCCCGGGTTGAGGCAGAGCAGGTTTCTTGGCCGCAGGGGATGCCCTCGGCGAGCAGACAGGGCAGGGCCTGTGGCGGCAGGTTTGCGGCGGGGCAGGATGAACTGCCTCGCCTCTTCCCTCGTCATCCCGATTTGGAGCAGCCGAGGATGGCCCCGGCTCCGCCTCCCCTGCCAAAACATCGCACATCCCACATCTCCCTATTTTAGTGCAGGACCCATCCTCACAAATACTCCCTAATAATTCCTTAAATGCCAGCCAATCGGTTCCCAAAATCAGAGGATGGGTGAGGCGGGTACTAACCGTTGCCTCCACTCTATGTTTTTTCCCTTGAAATTTAATCAGCACAGTCATCATCGGATAATTGTGAACATCCCCATGCACACACCTCACCCTTACCCGCTTAGCCGTGCTCAAAGCCCCGGGTTGAACCAAGCGTTGATGGATGGTGGTCTGATTACAACCGGTATCCAGCAAAGCTTGGTGTGTACCCCCCTGGATTCTTACCGGAATCCAGTACACTCCAGCCCGATCGGGGGCAGCATGCGGGGGATCGGAGACCCGAACCACCGTCCCCACCTCCATCATCGGACACTGATCACGGAAGTGGCCCGGGTCCCCGCACCTCCAACAGGCCGGCCCAGGCGCCACCCCCGTACCTGCATCGGCGGACGCCCCCACCTGAGGGGGAGAGCGGCTGAATGATGTGGAGGGGGGGTGAGGTGAAACTGAAGGTCTCTGCCAGGCTCCTCACCTGCGTGGGGCAGGAACGGACCCTGGAGAGAAGACAGAGCGACAGGGGGGCAGGGGGATGGGAGAAAGTAGGAAAAAACACAGGGGGAGGGGAAGGAGAGAGAGAGGGCTCATCCGCCTGTGGGATCGCAGCCATGTGGTCCTCCGCTAGCTGGACCGCCTCCAGCGACGCCAGGCAGTGGCACTGGACCCACTCCGCCGTTCTCCTGGGCAATCGCTGGATGAACTGCTCCAGCACCACCTGATCGATAAGGCCCTCGACATCGCGGTCCCCCACTAGCAGCCACTTCCGACAGGCATCACGGAGCCGCTGGGCAAACGCGAATGGGCGGTCGGCTTTCTCCAGCTTCATGGCCCGGAAAAGTTGGCGGTTCTCTTCGAGACTCTGACCAACCCGTTGCATGATGGCTCTCCTCAGATCAGCATAGGCCAGGAGGTTCGTTGCAGGCAGTTGTTGAGCCGCGAGTTGGGCTTCCCCGGACAAGAGAGGAACAAGGCGGGCTGCCCATTGATCGCGCGGCCAGCCCCAGATTTCAGCGGTTCGCTCGAAAAGGTCCAAGAATGCTTCGGGGTCATCCGTTGCCCCCATCTTCTGTAACGTGGGCGGGGGCAACAGGGAGCGATGGTCCGGGGTCGCGGCTGTGGCGGGAGCGACCTCCTGGCTGAGCAGGCTCCGGATGGCATGCCGGTCCTCTGCTTGAGCCCCCATGATCTCAAAGAACCGCCGATCTTGGTCCTCTCGGAGCTCAAGCAGGGACTGATGGTGGCTCTGATGTAATGCTGCGAGGGACTGTAGGACTTCGGCCAGCTGGGAGGACTCTACGGGACGACCTTCCATGTTTTACTGTCCCGGGTTTCGGCACCAGTGTAGGACAGACTCTTTGACAGGGTGGGGAAAAGGAGGACACGAGGACAGGCTTCTGCACACAGGTAAGGGGGTTTTTAATTCTTCAACGTAAAGTGACAGGGGTTCAAACATAAACTTCTTCTCATAACAAAACTTCAAATCAAATCAAATCAAATCACTTTATTGTCACACTACTGTGTACACGAGTGCAACAGCAGGTGAAATTCTTGTGTGCAGTTCCGAGCAACATAGCAGTAATGACAGTGACGAGACATAAACCACTTTACAATAAACAACACACAAAACAATTTACATAACAAATGTACACATACCTACACAACAATTTACATAACAAATGTACACAATACACACAATGTAGAATACACACACTAGATACGGGTATAAATATATATATACACTAACTGAATTGGGAGAATATATTGACAGAGTGATGATTAATAAAGTGCAGTGCTGATTGTTGATCGTGAGAGATCATGTGTTCAAAAGTCTTATTGCTTGTGGGAAGAAGCTGTCATGTAGTCGGGTGGTGCGGGTCCTGATGTTGCGATGCCGCCTGCCTGATGGCAGCAGTGAGAGCAGCCCATGACTCGGGTGGCTGGAGTCTTTGATAATCCTCCGAGCTTTCTTCACACACCGTCTGTTATATATATCCTGGAGGGAGGGAAGCTCACCTCCGATGATGTTTCTGGCCGTTCGCACCACCCTTTGCAGGTCTTTGCGGTTGTGGGCGGTGCTATTGCCGTACCAGGCGGTGATGCAGCCAGTCAAGATGCTCTCAACAGTACTAGTGTAGAACAGTGTGAGGATGTGGTGGTTCATTCCAAACTTCCTCAGCCGTCTCAGGAAGAAGAGGCGCTGGTGAGCCTTCTTCACAACGGCCTCAGTGTGGACGGACCATGTGAGTTCCTCAGTAATGTGGACACCGAGGAACTTGAAACTGCTGACTCTCTCCACCGGTGCTCCATTAATGGTGATGGGGCTGTGTTCTCTGTCTTTCTTCCTGAAGTCCACCACAAGCTCCTTGGTTTTACTGACGTTGAGGGAGAGGTTGTGCTCCTGACACCAGCGTGTCAGAGTGTGCACCTCCTCTCTGTAGGCCGTTTCATCATTGTCAGTGATCAGACCTACCACCGTCGTATCGTCAGCAAGCTTAATGATGGCATTGGAGCTATGTGTCGCCACACAGTCATGTGTGTAAAGGGAATACAGGAGTGGGCTGAGAACACAGCCCTGCGGGGCTCCAGTGTTGAGGGTCAGTGATGAGGAGATGTTGCTGCCCATTCTAACCACCTGACGTCTGCCTGACAGGAAATCCAGGATCCAGCTGCACAGCGAGCTGTTTAAGCCCGGAGTTTCA
Source organism: Moxostoma hubbsi (assembly GCA_032164185.1). Classification (NCBI taxonomy): domain Eukaryota; kingdom Metazoa; phylum Chordata; class Actinopteri; order Cypriniformes; family Catostomidae; genus Moxostoma; species Moxostoma hubbsi. The sequence goes on along the minus strand of JAVLUX010000014.1, from coordinate 45,694,929 downwards.
CATCAAGCTTGGAGGGCACTATGGTGTTAAATGCTGAACTGTAGTCTACAAACAGCATTCTCACATATGTGTTCCTTTTTTCCAGGTGGGAAAGAGCAGTGTGTATTGTAGATGCAATAGCATCATCAGTGGAGCGGTTTTTACGGTAGGCAAACTGCAATGGGTCCAAAGAGGTGGGCAGAACAGAGCAGATGTGATCTCTGATCAACCTCTCAAAGCATTTGCTGATGATGGGGGTGAGGGCAACAGGACGCCAGTCATTTAAACAAGTGATTTTGGCTTGCTTCGGTACAGGCACAATGGTTGATGTTTTGAAGCATGTGGGGACTACAGACAGGGAGAGGGACAGGTTGAAAATGTCCGTAAAAACACCAGCCAGTTGGTTCGCGCATGCTCTGATGACGCGGCCCGGAATGCCGTCAGGACCCGCGGCTTTACGGATGTTCACCCGTCGAAAGGATCGGGTTACATCCGCAACAGAGACGGAGAGTGAACCATCATCTGTAGTATCGGCCGCGAGTGCTCTCTCCGCGAGGGCGGTGTTGTTGTTCTCGAAACGAGCATAAAATGTATTAAGCTCGTCCGGGAGAGAGGCAACGGTGTTCATGGCGGAGTTTTTATTCTGTTTATAGTCCGTGATGATGTTAATTCCCTTCCACATACTTCTGGAGTCAGTGGTGTTGAACTGACCTTCAATTTTGTGCCTGTACTGGCGTTTGGCTGTGCTGATGGATTTACGGAGGGCATAACTGGCTTGTTTACGCTCCTCCGCGTTCCCGGAATTAAAAGCGGTGGTCCGCGCAGTAAGTGCCGCGCGAACATCGCCGTTAACCCAGGGTTTCTGGTTGGGGTAGATCCGTATGTTTTTCGTCGGAACAACGTCCTCTACGCACTTCCTGATGAAACACGTTACACTATCAGCGTAAACCTTGATGTCGTCATCGGAGGCAGACCGGAACATCTCCCAGTCCGCGTGATCAAAACAGTCCTGTAGCGCAGAGTCTGATTGGTCCGACCAGCACTGGATCATTCTGAGGGCGGGTGATTCCCGTTTCAGTTTCTGCCTGTAAGCGGGCAGAAGCAGAACGGAAGAGTGGTCAGATTTGCCAAATGGTGGGCGGGGGAGGGATTTGTAGCCATCCCGGAAAGGAGAATAGCAATGATCCAAAACCCGGTCCCCTCGTGTGTTAAAGCTGATGTGTTGGTGGTATTTTGGTGCTATTGTTTTGAAGTTGGCTTTGTTGAAGTCCCCGGTAACAATGAACGCGGCCTCAGGGTGCGCGGTTTCCTGCTGACTTATACTCCCATACAGTTCCCTAAGTGCCCGGTCTGTGTCGGCTTGTGGGGGGATGTACACAGCAGTGATAATGACCGCTGTGAATTCCCTCGGTAGCCAGAATGGTCGACACAGAAGCATGAGAAATTCCAGATCAGGAGAGCAGAAAGACCTGATAAAATGTACATTCCTCTGATCACACCATGATTTGTTGATCATAAAACATACACCTCCACCTCTGCTTTTACCTGAGAGGTCTTTCGCTCTGTCCGCTCGGTGCACGGAGAAACCCGTGGGTTCGATGGCCGAGTCTTGAATCTCCGCGGACAACCAGGTTTCCGTAAGACAGATAACACAGCATTCTCTCGTCTCTCGTTGGAAAGAGATCCGCGCTCTCAGCTCGCAGAGCTTGTTGTCCAGAGACTGAACATTTGCCAGTAGTATACTGGGTAGCGGGGGGCGATTTGCGCGACGTCTTAATCTGATGAGAACGCCGGCTCTTTTTCCTCTTTTCCTTCTGCGTTTCCGCGGCCGGGCAGCCCAAACAAAGGGCTCCGCTGGCGTGTTTGTAAACCGCGGGTCGGCATTGAGGAATGTGAAGTCCGGTTTTCGGTGTGTGATTGCCGAACCAATGTCCAAAAGCGTTTGTCTGTCGTACACAATAAGGCAGACAACATCCAAGACAAAAAAACACAGAACTGTAAACAAAACAAACAATAAACTGCAGTGTTTTGACAGAGCTCGCGACGCAGCAGCCAAACTTAGGCTTTTCATTAACTTAAACTACTTGTGGCTGCCAACACTGGACTGGCGTCCTGACTGGCGGTGCTGTGGCTCTTATATGCTGCTCTCCCCGTGCTCACTGAAATTAGAGACAGGTGTTAGACATAATTTAGCTCAGGTGTAAGCGCCCTTACCGCTTTCCCTCTCCGGACGGGCGCTTGACCACGCTCCCGCTGCCACACTATACTATACTAGATATATGAGGTTCCTTATGAATCTAATATGATGTTTGTGTGTGTGCAACATCACACCAAGAAAAATGCGCTTTGACTAAATGAATGTTTAAATGTCAGATGTTGGAGTAGAGAGATGCGCGGCTTGCTCTTATGTGTGTAATGAACTGTTTGCATAATTCTCCTCTGATGGACATTGATAAGCCGTAAAACATCCATTGAGAAAAGCTCTGTAAATGAATTATGACAGAAGCCTTCCTCTGCAGTTGACCCCTGCTGAACTCCTATATCTCTGATATTTATGAGGTGGCGGTCAATAGCGGGGCACTCAGTGAAAAGCGTGTGACACAGAACAGATCATAAACAGACAGTTACATGGCCGAAGGATTTATACATCCACTCACAGTTGATCTCTCTGCTGGAAGAAGAATCAAATAGGATTCTTGTCATTGAAAAAGCTACTTAGAAAGTGTAGCTTGTCAAGCAACTTATGATTTGAAGTAGTTTAAATACAGTCAACCTACGTGCTAGAAAAAATAGTTAGATACATTACAAGCTACTAACAAAAATGAGTTAACTACATTGAAGCTAGATATACTGTATAGCTATATCATATGATATAATGGTATTAATTTAGGGAACCAGAAATGCAAAAAAAAGGGTAAATGCATTAAAAAGTATTTGAACAATTTATACTTAATGCCACCAATAAAACTACAAAACACCATAATTTTAGTTGAAAAGAACAAAGTAGAAAATATTGTATGTAAGGGATAATCCATGGCTGGATGTGCATTTAATTATTTTAACACAAAACGGGAAGGCAAAGAACCAACTGACATGTTTAAATCATCTAACACACACCTAGCCATGGATTGTCCCACTTTTACCATGGTCACTTGTCAGCACTGAAATGGTAAAGCTGTCATTGATTTTTGCAGCACACATTTCTATCAACTTCACTTAACTACAGGGGGTTAGATCTAGAGTTCCTCCACTCCTAAATCAGACAGAGATAAAAGTAAAGCGATAAGATAATTTGTTTTGAATCAATTATAATAAAATGTAGTACACTGTAAACAATTGCTGTAACTTTTACAGTAATATCTCAAATAAGAGACTGTGTTTTTTAAGGTGCATTTTCCTGTTAATTCTGGGAATATGATTATGCAGTAAATTCTACAGGATATCATGTATACAATTGTTATATTTTTATTTATTTATTAAAGAAGAAGAAAAAAGCCAACTGTTGCACAGTTTTGAAATAAAATGTTGGTACTTCACAAGTAAATAACACTAAAGCAATAGTCAACTGTAATAAATACAGTCTTTTTAATTAATTATTTACACCATGTAAACTTTGATATATAATGTACACATCTAGTAGTTGAAAATGTATCAAAAGCACACATGATTTTACAACGACATCGGCGTAGCGCACTGCGTGTGATGTCATTTCGTCATCAGCAGTGGACATCTTGGGACTTTTTGCTTAACCGCTCAATTTTTGCACTCACCTCATGCGCCCCAGGATTACCAGAGGAGGACCTCAAAAAGTGAAATGAGGTAAGTGTAGCCAGTAGTTCATGCTTCAGTTAAAATGTGAAATAATGTTACATCCATAATTATTTTACCAGTCATCAAGATCTTTCATTGTACAACTATTATTTGTATTTTGTGATGTTGCAAAAGGGATAGATAATTTTTCAGATTTTATGTTACTGAATTTGCATGGTGAGCCTTAAGTCACAGATTTACGATTAGCTGGGTATATTTTCTTCATGAAAGTGTGACCGGACTTCCATATTGCTATTACATTTTTGCTAACTGTTTGGTATAAAATTATTTTAGATTGTTGTGTTGATTTTATGCAACTCAATAGTGATTCACTTGACTGCCAAGTCATTAACACGTGTTTGTTGAATATGCTGTAATGAAGTTTTATTTTAGTTTTATGTTAATATTTCTTGTAAGGGTGCATAATCTTCATTATCTTTTACTTTATAGTATTATAGTATCAATGTCTTTATTATTTTACATGATCTACCCATGAGCCATACTTTTACAACACTTATTAATCTATAATTAAAAAAATAATCCATATTTTTTATAGGCAAGTCCATGACCCCAAGCAAGTGGATGTTGTCAGTCGAAAGGGAAGTTCTCCTGGGCCCATGTTCAGAAGCATTTGTTGAGGACCTGGCAGCATTGTTTGCTACCTATTAAAATTTAAACCTTATCAGGATGAAGCTGCATGCATGCTGGAATTTATTCAGAGGTATGTCAGAGCATAAACTCAATATTTATTGTAGACATCCCAATTTTCTTGAATTTATTCAGGTTTTTGGGTTAGGATGGTTTATCAGGATTAGATATTTTATGGAAAGGTTTTCAAACAAACAAAAAAAAAAAATGCTAACCACACACTGAATTGAGTACAGACTATGAAAAGTCTAGCAAAAATATTTGATTCACTGCATGGTGCAAAAAAAAAAAAAAAAAAAAGTGCAAGTTGCGTGTGGATTAAAAACTAGACAAGCAGACGTTTCACAAGTTGCTTTCCTCAGTGCTCATATTCCAGCAAAAATTCACACTTTTCTTTGTAGACTAATTAAGGATAATCACCTGGAGTCAATTAGCAAGAGTAGAAATCAAGAGAGTATAGCATTTAAAATTTCAAATGTACAACTGCAGCAAATAATCTATTACAAATATGCAAATAATTCAAATACTACAAACAATGCAAAACCATATAAAAAAAATAAATAATAATAAATAAAAAATGATAATACCAAAAATAACAAAAACAAATCAATCAAATAAGATCATCAAAAATTATAATTACAGAATAATAATAATTTTAATACTTAAAAACATTACATTTATTTGTCTCTGTTCCAAATTTTTTGGAGCGTGTTGAAGCCATCAAAATGTATTTATTCACAAAATACAATTAACTTGGTCTGTGAAAATATTGGAAATATTTTCTTTGTATTTTTTTCAGTTAAATAAAGTTGAAAGAGAATTAACATCACAGATGTTATGGATTCTCCATTACAACTCTCCCAAAAGCAATATCTTAAGGAGGTCATTTAACTGCTCAATAATCACGGCAGGCTCCCTTTAGACAATGCACTAGTGGATAGCAGTGCGAGATGATTTACATTTTATATCGCCAAATTTTTAGAAGTGTGCTTTTAAAAATGCTAAACACAAGGATGGAAAACCAGCATAGAGCTCAATCTGTAGGCAGTAGGCACTGCTAAATTCTGCACATAATCTGTATAATAATTACATAATCTGTACATTTGTTTATTGTAAATATGGAAGGCTAAATATTTTAATATTTTAATTTCTGATGAAGTTAAATATGACCCTAACTCTTCATTAAATGAAATGTGGTTTAAAATGACACTTAGCTTTGTCTGACAAGTTTTGTATTTTATTGTTTGAGTATATGCTGTTTTTTGATAATTGGATGTTGTGGGTGTTTTTCATAGAGGAATTGTGGGTATTAATCCGGAAACTGGATCAAAAGTTGCTGCTGGAAAGAGAGACAAGTAAATCCATGGACACTGGATGCACACTGCTGCAAAAGCTCATGGATTTTGAATGGCTTGCCATTTAAATAAATAAATAAATAAATAAATATTTCAATGGAATTGAAATAAGATGAAAATCTGGACAGATTCTCAAGTAATTTTTTCAAGATTTTTTTTATAATTGATGTTCAAGCTAATGTACATGCAATGTCTTGCCTTTTCATGGATTTGGCCATTTAAAGGTAGGCACCGTTCAGACCATTTCTTTTGTGTTTGTTTATTTAAACTTTGAGTTTATGACTGAAGTTCAGTGACACTGTAGGGACGTGTCCCATTTATGGTTGATAATGAAATGCTGCTGTTCTCAGTGGTTCTTGTTGTGGACGGAAGTAGTTTTCTTTAATTTATTGGGCAATCTCCATTTTGTTTCTCCAAATATGTTTTGAAAACTGTTGCTAATGTAAAATGGCCATTATTATAATGGCAATAAATTGTTACACTTATGAAACCCTGTTATTTTGAAGGTTTCATTGTTTACATTACACATTAAATTGACAAAAAAGGGAAAGACTACTGAAATTTACAGCAAAAGTAGGTTTACACACTATCACTGCAGTGAAAAATATCAACTGTAGTTAATTTAGTGAATTGAATTTTACAACAAATGCTCTAATTTACTGTAAAATGTATGTATAGCAGTACATGTAAGTTCACATTTGCTCTTGTAATTTCACTTGCATTCATAAATATTTTCTACTGTAATTTTACAGTGACGCCTGTAAAAAAATATATAATTTTACAGCATATATATATACAGCAGTGTGCTGTGTTTTTACAGTACAATTGTAGTTAATTTACATTTATTCATTTGGCAGACGCTTTTATCCAAAACAACTTACAAAAGAGGAAAACATAAGTGAATCATCATAAGGAGACATTTGTACGAATTCGAAAAGTGCCATACTACAAAGTTCCCCTTCTGTCACTCTCTCGACGTTGTGTCGAAGGAAGTGACACAAGGGGTCTTCTCGGATGCCAAATCATACCTCTGAACCTGAGAAAAGGCCAATGTCAAGTTGGCAGACAGAATTTGCATGCCCCGCCCCGGACATACGGGTATAAAGGGAAGTGGGGCAGCGAATGCCGGTCAGAATTTTTCTTCGGAGCCGAATGGTTGTACTTCAAACAGTTGAATCACACTCCTGTTTTACTCACCTCTATCAGCGAGAAGTGTGGCTGTTGGATCCGCACGGTGCATTTCCAGCTGGCGTTTCTCTCCCTGCACACTGTGTAGCTCACGCCCCTGGGCGCTTCGACAGCACTTCTTCCTGTGTAAAAGAGTATATTTCCCTAAAAGAGCTTTTCCAATCACTGAAAGAGTCACAGGCGGCGTTGAACGTCCTTTTCAGGACGCGTCTTTTTCAAGATGCCCTTCCACCCCTGTGTTGTTCCTGGATGCGGGCGATATCTCTCCAAGAACGACGGCCATAGATGCTGCCTCGTGTGCCTGGGCAGCGATCACACTGAGGCGGCGTTTGTGGATGGTTCATGTTCTCATTGCGAGAACATGACCATGGCAACGTTGGAGTCGCAGCTCTCCTTCCTGAAGGTGAATGCCACTTCAGCCGCCCCCCGCATCGCTCCTTCTTCCCACGGGATTGAGGACGGCCCGGCTGGCATTGAAGGCGATATGGGGATAACGATGGGCTCCCCACGAACCACCTGCCCCCCGACACGCTTGGATGATGACATCACCGCTGCATCGGAGAGCGTTCAGGCGTCTCCCTCCTCCCCACAGCCTTGGCGGCTTGATGATTGGTACCTCGGTGCCCGGCGCTGCTCACAGCCACGCCCCCCTCCGGTACCATTCTTCCCGGAAGTGCATGACGAGCTGACACGGTCATGGAGGGCACCTTTTACTGCCCGTAAACAACCTGCTCACTTGTCCGCTCTCACTACCCTGGACGGTGGGGTGGCCCACGGGTACACAGAGGTCCCCCAAGTGGATAGGGCGGTAGCGATCCATCTGTGCCCAGAGAACGCCGCCACCTGGCGGGACCCCCCCTCCAAAGCCTGTAGGATGACGTCATCTCTGACCTCCAAAGCCTAGAGCGCTGCTGGACAGGCCGCCTCCGCCCTGAACGCCATGGCTCTCCTGCAGGTTCATCAAGCCAAGGCACTTAAAGATCTGCACCTGTGTAGTGCCGATCCCGATGTGCTGCAGGAACTGCGTTCTGCCACCGACCTTGCTCTCAGGGCTATGAAGGTCACGGCGCAGGCACTCGGGCGAACAATGTCCACCCTTGTGGTCCAGGAGCGCCACCTCTGGCTGAACATGGTTGAGATGTGCGACTTTGACAAGGCTAGGTTTCTCAACGCCCCCATCTCCCAGTGACACCATCGACGACTTCACCCAGCAGTTGTCGGCGGTGAAGAAGCAGACGGCGGCGATCTCACACATCATGCCGCGGCACCACCCATCAAGTGCGCCCCGCCTGCTTGCCGAGGGCGTCCCCCTGCGACCAGACAATGACAGGCAGCTCCGCAACCCGGGCCCAGCTCTCAGCCCCAGCGTCGAGCCCCTCGCAGGCGGCATACGACCCCCGTCTCTAGGACCCCTTCTCGAACCAGAAAAGCTCAGAAACGCTTCTGAGATGGACAGCCCAGGCAGTTAGATGCTTGCTCCGGAGATGGTTTCAAGACCACTTCGTCCCCAGGTGAAGGGCCGGGAGGAGAATCTTTATTTTCCTTTTGTTCATTTGCCCAAATACTCAATGAAAGAGCAATTTCAACACCCCCTGGGCCATTCAGCCGGTGTGCGCCATTCTCACGGCACCCCGGCCCTACAACTCTCCAGTCCCGGTTCCCCGGACGCAGCTCTCTTGCCTTTTGTCTCCGGCCCCGCGACTGTCCAACCCCGGCTGACCAGCGCTGACGAGTTCCAAAGACGCCTTCTCAGGACCTCTTCCTCAGTCTCTAACTCACCCCCTGCCGGGTGTGCAGAGGTAGGTAAGTGCTTTGCAGCCTCGGGATGCTCTTTTGCCTCCCGACGCATTATTACCTGCTCCCCCCCACCGCGAAGCCCCGCCTGGTACGTCAAATGTGATCGTCCCATTAGTCCCCCTCGCACGGAGCTTGGACACGTGGTTATCGCTCTCCACCCTGTCACGCTGGTTGGCTAGGACCATCCGACTCGGCTACGCGATTCAGTTCGCCTGGCTCCCACCTCGTTTCAGCGGTATTCACTCCACTCTAGTGCGCGCCCAACAAGCCAGTGCCTTACTAGCAGAGATTTCCACTCTACTCCTCAAGGACGCGATAGAGCCCGTCCCTCCAGCTGAGATGAAGAAGGGTTCGCCCCGGTTCACCCAGAGCATGGAGTTAGACTCAGTCTCGATGACAGCGCGACTCACCAATGAGCGCGCCCAGTCAGTGCTCAGCTGTCTCGCTCACTTCAAGCCCGGCACAGCGGTTCCTCTAAAATGATTTCAGAGGCTCCTGAGGCATATGCCATCCTCAGCCGTGGTCGCGCCGCTTGGGTTGATGCATATGAGACCGCTTCAGCACTGGCTACGGACTCAAGTCCTGAAATGGGCATGGTGCCACGGCACGCATCGTGTGATAATCAGCCCCGCCTGCTGTCAGGCTTTCAACCCATGGACAGACCTCTGCTTTTTGCAGGCCAGAGTCCCCTTGCAGCAGGTGTCCAGGCGTGTTGTAGTAACCACAGACGCCTCTCGACTGGGTTGGGGCACCGTGTGCAACGGGCACGCTGCTGCTGGCATCTGGAAAGGTCCCCGGCAGCGTTGGCACATCAATTGCCTAGAGTTGATGGCTGTAATCCTTGCTCTACGGAGGTTTATTCCACTAATCCGAGGCAAGCACGTTCTCATTCGCTCAGACATTACCGCGATGGTAGCGTACGTAAATCGCCAGGGCGGCGTGCGCTCTCGTCATATGTCACAACTCGCCCGCCATCTCCTCCTCTGGAGTCAGCCATGACTCAAGTCACTGCTCGCCACTCACATCCCTGGCAACCGCAACACGACGGTGGATGCACTGTCATGACAGGTTTTGCCCAGTGGAGAGTGGACGCTCCACCCCCAGGTGGTCCAGCTCATTTGGGACCGATTTGACAAGGCACAGGTAGACCTCTTTACCTCCCAGGACAATTCCCATTGCCTCTGGTATTCCCTGATGGACGCTCCTGCACGCAGCTGGCCCCGGGGACTGCGCAAGTATGCATTTCCCCCTGTGAGCCTTCTTGCATCGGTGCTGTGCAAGATCAGGGAGGACGAGGAACAGGTCATCTTGATGGCCCCCTACTGGCCCACCCGCACCTGGTTCTCGTAACTCACGCTCCTCGTGGCAGCCCCTCCCTGGAAAATTCCCCTGAGGAAGGACCTTCTTTCTCATCCGCATACTCAATTAACCTCCTGAAAGAATAGGAAATCTGCGGGCCGGACAGCTACCTTGCCTCCGGTCCTGCCGGGCGCTGAGGAGGTCTGAAGACACCTCCTTAGGCCTCTTCCTCAGTCTCTAAGCCGCCCCCTGCCGGGTGCATGGAGCAGGGTTAATGCTTCGAGTCTTCTCTCAGCACCACTATTCTCGGGACACCTGTTGCGCCCGACAGGCTCTCCTGCTCCCCCCGGGGAAAGACCGCCTTCCCCGACTTAGGTTGGGCCCCAGCCGCTTTACATCCTATGTGAGAGACATAGTGAGAGAGAAGGCCGTGGCTGCTGGGCTTGCTCCCATGCTAGAATGTAACACCTTTTTCCCTCAGGGGTGCGGGAAAACCTAAGGTGGATATGCTAAAACTCTTTGAGGGGGCGTTGGGGAGGGCTACGTACACTCGGTACAGGTGCCTCTAACATGCAGTAGCCTGCTTTGCCCCTGTTCCGACAATCACATAACATGGTCAGTGCGTGGTGTTTTTATACAGACCCCTTGTGTCACTTCCTTCGACACAACATCGAGAGAGTGACAGGAGGGGAACGTCTTGGTTACTGTTGTAACCTCCGTTCCCCAAGGGAGTGAACAAGACGTTGTGTCCCTCCTGCCACGGCACTAGACCTAGCACTGTAAATGGCTGTGCTTCATCTTTTCAGCTCCTCAGTGCAAAATCCTGACTGGCATTCGCTGCCCCGCTTCCCTTTATACCTGTATGTCCGGGGTGGGGCATGCAAATTCTGTGTGCCAACTTGAAATTGGCCTTTTCTCAGGTTCAGAGGTACGATTCGGCGTCCGAGAAGACCCCTTGTGTCACTTCCTTCGACACGATGTCTCGTTCCCTCCCTCGGGGAACGGAGGTTACAACAGTAACCAAGACGTTTTGCTAACATCAGAATAGCATTCAAAACAGATTTAAGTGCAACAATATTTTTTTTTTAGTGACTGTTTAAGTGCTCTTGGAAAAGATGTGTGTTTAGCCGTTTTTTGAAGACAGAGAGCAAGTCAGCGTCATGGATGGAGTTGGGAAGATCATTCCACCAATGTGGTATGATGAAACTGAGAGTCCGGGAAAGTATTTTGGTGCCTCTTTGTGTTGGTACAACAAGGCGGCATTCCTTAGCCGACCGCAGGCTTCTGGCTGGAGTGTAGATCTGCATAAATGATTTTAGGTATGCTGGAGCAGACACAGTGACTGTTTTGTATGCCAGCATCAGAGCCTTGAATATAATATGTGCATCAACCGGCAGCCAGTGGAGAGAGACAAAGAGTGGTGTTAACATGCGCTCTCTTTGGTTCATTAAAGACCAGACGTGCTGCTGCATTCTGGATCACTTGCAGAGAGTTATAGTAGTCCAGTCTAGTTATGTCAAGTGACTGAACAAATTCATTTTCCTGACATTGTAGAGTGTAAATCTACATGATCTTGCATTCTTTGAGATGTGGTCTGTGAAATTTAGCTTGTTATCGATGGTTACCCCTAGATTTCTGACCGTTTTTTAAGGTGATACTGTAGTTGAACCCAGCTGCACTGTGATGTTGTGTTCAACAACAGGGTTGGCTGGAAAGACAAGGAGTTCAGTCTTGGCTGGGTTGAGTTGCTGGTGGTGTTCCTTCATCCAGGCCTATATGTCTGCCAGACAGACAGCGATTCGAGCAGTCACTGTGGTGTCATTGGGCTGAAAAGACAGGTAGAGTTGCGTGTTGTCAGCGTAGCAGTAGTAAGAGAAACCATGTGACTAAATGATGGGTCCCAGTGATGTGTATATGGAGAAGAGAAATCGCCCAAGCACTGATCCCCGAGGTAACCCAGAAAGTAACTGATGTAGCTTGGATACCTCACCTCTCCAGATTACCTTGAAGGGTCTATCTGAGAGATAGGAGGTCAACCAGTCAAGCACAGTTCCTCTGATGCCCAGAGTAGAGAGGGTGGAGAAAAGGATCTAATAGTTGACTGTGTCAAAGGCTGCAGAAAGGTCCAGCAGAATCAGAATGGATGATCTGGATTCAGCTTTCAGCTGTCTCAGCGACTCCATGACAGACAGCAGGGCAGTCTTGGTGGAGTGTCCACTTTTGAAGCCTTACTGATTGTCATCCAGCAGCTTGTTCTGTGAGATATAGGCAGAGATCTGCTTGAAAACTGCCCTTTCAAGTGTTTTTGCCATGAAATGTTACTCGTGCCTGCTTAAATGTAATGGGAAAAGTGCCTGTAAGTAGAGATGTGTTAATTATGTGTGTAAGTGCAGGTAGGGTGGACGAAGATTTGGAATGGAGAAGGTGTGATGGAATGGGGTCAAGGGAACAGGTGGTGGGGTGGTTGGAGAGGAGGAGTTTAGAGACCTCAGTGTCAGTCAAAGGAGAGAACATAGAGAAAGAATAGTTGCATACAGAAGTCAGGTGTTTGACAGGGTATGGTGCAGCGAATGTATTGCTGATTGTTGTAACCTTATTTGTAAAAAATGTGGTGAAGATATCTGCTGTCAGTGATGTGTCAGATGGTGGAGGGGGAGGACAGAGAAGTGTGTTGAATGTTCTAACTAAGCTATGAGTGTCTGTGGTGCTGTTGATCTTGGTCTGGTAATAGGAGTTTTTTGCAGCTTTAACATTATCTGAAAAATTTGCAAGCTGAAGTTGATATTTACCTAGATCTGATGGATCTTTAGATTTCCACCATCTCCTCTCAGCTGCTCTGAGATCAGTCCGATGTTCACAAAGAACATCAGACAGCCAGGGGCTGGGTGGTGTAGTATGTGCTGGTATGTTGTTTAGACAGGTTGTTAAAGTAGAGTTAAGTGTGTCTGTGGCAGTGTTTACATCAAGCGTGGAAAATAAATTTACAGTATTGTGGGAAGAGAGGTAGAGACATTAGTGGAAGGGTGAGAGGGAACGGAGGGTTACAGCGAAAGGAAACCACAAGTGGAGTCTGTTTTACTATAGAAGGGAGAATCATGTTGAATTGAACAAAGTAGTGATCAGAGACATGTAAACGTGTAACAAGAATATTTGAGGTGGTACAGTTATGTGTACAAATGAGGTCCAGCTGTTGCCTGATCTGTGAGTTGCTGTGGTGTGTAGTCTTTCCAAATCAAATGAGGCCAGAAGAGTATTCAGTTCAGTGGCCTGGGGCTTGTCTTGGTGTATGTTGAAATCGCCAAGAACCACAAGTGGCCTGCCATCCTCTGGCAAGGAGGACAGCAGGACATCCAACTCCTCAAGAAAGCTTGTCAGCTGACCTGGTGGGCGATAAATGACAACAACATGTATTTTTCTGGGATGCATTGTAGTAACTGCATGGAATTCAAATTACATAGTGAAGCCTGTGGTGAAAAATTCCAGTTATTACGATTGAGCAAACCTGTCCCCCCACCCCTACCGGTATGACGAGGGGTGCTGTATCCTCAGGACATATCCATGTCTCCATCAGTGCCAGGATGCTGAGGGTGGACTGTGTGGCAAAGGCTGGAATGAATGCAGCTTTGTTCACAGCAGACTGGCAGTTCCAGAGTCCCTATGAGAACGAGAGCGGCAAAGTGGCCGTAGATTGTGTTGGTTGCATTTGGTCTTGCAACTGTATCCTGTGAGCGGTCTATAACAGATAACAGGGATGTGCTTGAAGGCATGTGTTATTCGTGAACTCGCCATGTTAGTATGTAGAAGTAAAATAATAAAAGAGATAAAACCAAAAAGAGATAAAACCAAAAATACTGGTGAGTGGCGCCTTGTCGGTGTCCTTGCTCGGTGAACTCACACAGGTAGACTCGCTGGTCTTTACCCAAGTAGGTCTTCACACGAGGGCTACCACTTCCACTGCCGCTTCCATGTCAGCATTTAGTCCAATAAATACACACTTTTAACTTGCCGTTCAGTGGAAAAAGCAGCCACGTCTTAATGCTACTTAGCATAAAAAAAGCTAGTCACGTGGTCAGCCGACAAACGCGACTTCCGTACACCATAAATAAATTATGATGCACTTTAGCAATAAAAAATACTCTAAAACAAGTGAAGCACTGTTTGCAGACACTAAAACGACGATAGTTGTACACACTGGATAACCAACCCTATATCTAGCAGCGAATACTATAGGACAAGTCAAAACAAATATAGCGCACACACACAAACCCACGTTTAAGCGACGTGCATTCAAGACAGTAAACAAACAGCACCTGATCTAGCAATGATACCACTAACAACGTTAAAAACAATGAAACACACTTACATACAACTGCAGACTCCTGTAGATAGATCGCTTCTCCTGATTGACTATGAATCTAACAGTTTAAATGGCCTAACTGGCGCTGGCCACGCCTTAATGCTACTTAGCACAACAAAGCTAGTCACGTGGTCAACCGAAACCAAGGGTTGCGTGAGGTGCAAAGCGCGGGAACAAATGCGAATTCCGTACACCGCAAATAAATTATGCAGCACTTTAGCAATAAATAATAAATAAAACAGTGAAGCACTGTTTGCCAGAAACCAAAATTGCCAGTAAGTTACTGAAAATTTGACATTAGATTTTTTAGTGTACACATCTAAACGTGGATTAACCCCTTACTTATACAACACGTTGGGATCCTTATGATATTTTGTTTCTGGATTATGCAATAGGGTCATGTTTACTCGCACCATACTCATCTTGACGGACAGTGAAAAATGCCTTTGATGGGTACTGGTTTCCTTTTCTCTTCCTCCAAGCAACACATTGCTTAATGACAAACCACACTTTCCTTACAAGCCCAATGGTTGTGTGAGGGGAAAGTGCAAGTGTATTTCTAATTTTCTCCAGGTTGGACTCATAAATATGGGGTGAGGAACACTGATGTCTTTAATCATTTTTCCCTGTAGTGCTAATGTTATATTTTCCACGTCAAAATACTTTCTCCTATCTCAATTTATTATGTAGAGATAACTAGAAGTAAGCCATTAATAGGTTGATTTCCCTGAACACTGTAAACACTGACTTTTACATGTGGCGTTCTGAAACGTCATGTAAATGTGACCATCTTATGCTGCTTAAGGGATTAAGAGAGTTTGGTTTCACAAAACTGGGTTTCTCCCAGACAATGTGGCTTATCTGCCCATGTAAATGCATAAGCACCATTCTGATGGGTTTTTGAAGAGAGCTCAGGTGCGTGGAACAGACCGAATAACTAACATCATAGGATGCAGCTGTACATCATATTAACAAGTCAACACAGCAGATAGAATTCAACAAGTCTGGAAGTACAGAGGGAAAAGGAAACATTACACACATGTTCCCATAGCCCCATGCAGCGTCGGTCTGGTCAGGCTCAGGGATGATTTTGTCAATTGTGATTTTGTCAATTGTCATTGTGCATGTGTGTGTTTGTTTTTTGAGCAACTGATGTCATCATACTTAAATTGACAAAAACATATGCACAAGTTATATAACTTCCTGAATAAGTGCAGACTTCAGTACAGGTTGCATTCTCACTAATGCAAACTTTGACACAGTTCAATTTCAACCCAAATGAGACCACCTCCTACAGGTTCAGTACTATGGTTCGCTCCCCAGTCCGCAAAACAGCTTTAACATTACTAACTTTATATGCGAACCATGCTCCGTTTCCGACTAAACTGCTGTTTCAAAGCCCCCTCAGTGTTTGACATATGAGGGAAACCCCACTATTGCAGCACAATTCTGTTGCAGGTCGGAATATACACTGATGAGAGCCAAACATTATGACCACCTGTCTGATATGATGTTGGTCCTCCGCATGCCAATAAAACAGTGCAGACCTGCCAAGGCATGGACTCTACAAGACCCCTGATGGTGTCCTGTAGTATCTTGCACCAAGACATTAGCAGCAGATCCTTCAAGTCCTGTAAGTGGATCAGATTTGTTGGTCCTGCACATCCCACAGATGCTCAACTGGATTGAGATCTGGGGAATTTGGAGGCCAGGGCAACACCTTGAACTCTTCATCATGTTCCTCAAATTATTCATGAACAATGTGTGCAGTGTTGCATGGTGCATAATCTTGCTGAGAGAGAGACAACATCCATTAGGGAATACCATTTCCCAACATCCATTAGGGAATACCATTTCCATGAAGGGGTGTACCTCGTCTGCAACAATGTTTAGGTAGGTGGCAAGTGTCAAAATGAAGTCCACATGAATGGCCAGACCCAGGGTTTCCCAGCAGAACATTGTCCAGAGCATCACACTCCCTCCACCGGCTTGTTGTCTTCCAACAGTGCATACTTTCCCAGGTTAATTGGTGCACACATACACAGCCCTCCACGTGATGTAAAAGAAAATGGGACTCATCGGACCAGGTGACCTTCTTCCACTGTTCCAAGATCCAGTTCTGACACTCGCGTGCCCATTGTAGGCACTTTCGACGGTGGACAGTGGTCATCATGGGTACTCTGATGACCTGCGACTCCGCTGCCTCATATGCAGCAGGGTGCGATGAACTGTGTGTTGTGACACATTCCTCCCATAACCATCATTAAAATGTTCGGTGTCTTGTGCCACAGTAGACCTTCTGTAGGTTTGAACCAGATGCGACAGCCTTCGTTGCCCTTGTGCATCGATGAGCATTGGGTGCGCAACACCCTGTCACCAGTTTGTGGTTTCTCCCTCCTCGGACCACTGTCAGTAGGTATTCACCACTGCTGACCGGGAGCACCACACAAGCCTTGCCATTTCAGAAATAATCTGACCCAGTCTTCTGACCATAACAATTTGGCCTTTGTCATGTCACTCAGGTCTTTATTCCTGCCTATTTCTCCTGCATTCAACAAGTTGACTATGAGAACTGATTGTTCACTTATCATCTACCCAGACCTTGACATGTGGCCTTGTTAGGAGATGATCAACGTTAGCCACTTCTCCTGTGAGTGGTAAAAATGTTTTGACTCATCAGTGTTAAGGAAACAGCTGCATCTCTGGAATATCAAGAAATAAAGCTAAGCAAAAGAGTATAAAAAATTTGAAGTGGTCCATATTTGTTATTTATATTGGGAAATTAGGTTTCTGTGAAAGCTGCTAACTGACTGAGCTGCATATTTATGGGGTAATGAAAAAAAACAATGGAGAAAATGAATGGGAAGTATATCGAGCCATGGAGTAACACTTATGGGATCAGCACCAAGGAAATGCACACACACCAAGAGAATAGCACCTGGCCATATTATTCTCTGCTACCTTTGTCACATTAAATGCTACTGTATTAAAATCATTCTGTTATCGCAAGCCCTTACAATATGCATATCGTGATATGTACATTTATTACATTTCAATAAATTCTATATATTGTGCAGCCCTAGTGAATGTGAATGGTGATCAAATTTCCAAGCTCCAAAAAAGGACAAGACAGGATAAAGGTAATCCATAAGCATCCATATTATCCATGTCTTCTGAAGCGATTCAATCAGTTTTGGGTGAGAACAGACCAAAATGTAACTCCTTTTTCAATGTACAGCTTGCCACTGCAGTCTCTTGGCACGATCATGGTTTCATGCTTGATTACACTTCCTAGTGCTCATATAATGAAGCTTGAAATTATGATCACCAAGAATCTGATGTCAAGATTTAAAGTGGAAAATTTGTTATATTTAGTTTGGGTGAACTATTCACTATAAAGGGCCTTCTGGTATCCATTGTTAATGAGCTTACAGCCTCAGTGGCACTTTCCAAAATTGCTGTTTGTTTGAGCAGCCCAGCCTGCTTGATACAACAACATCGGCTCAACCCTATATTAATTAATATATACATAACAAATCCTAATATTTGAAGATAAACTGTTGAAATATGTGAACATGGTTTATTTAAACTGTGAATGATGAATCAAAAATTTTGCACCAACTGTGAAGGGGGAGGAGAATGTATGTGTGTGCCAGGTGCTTCAACAAAAAAAGAGTTCTGCATAGGACCCACCTGTGCATTTTAGCTCAAGCATCCTCAGTAAGCTTCCTCTGTTGTTGATTTGACAGTGTGTCTGTATGTTTGTGTTTGTTCAGTTCTACACTTGTGCTTTTACTCACTAGCTTGGAACATGCTTAAAATGAGTTCTGTATGTACGTCTCTCTCCAAATCCAACAGATTTTACATCTTTAGCTGCTGCTCAGCACAGCGGATCGAGCGGTTGGGGATGTGGTGGCAAAATAAGCGAGATCTAGAACTCTATTTGTGTCATACAGCTGAGAGAAGGGCTCTTTTTCACGTTCTCGCCAGTGCAACAACCTTCAATTTAGCTCTGTGGTGTCCGGATACATGCAAGCAGGGCCAGCTGTGTTTGACACTATTTATCTGCTCTACTGAAGCATATCATTTTTGATTATTAACCTCACACACCAAAAAACTAAAATGCGCTCCAACAGTAAAGATGTGAAATGACAATGTAGCCAAGATTGAAGCAAATGATTGAGCCCTCTGCGATTACAGCTGCAACCGCCGTTTAGCTGCTGTAGTCACCACCCGTGAAAACACAAATCTCAATGACTTCAGGCAACATATACCAGCACACACACACCACACGAGTGGCACAGCTCTGTACGATATCTTCATTCAACACACTTTGGTGCCATTACGACCGCCTGTCCAATGAATTAAGGCCATTTACTGTTCTGTATTATGTTATGTATATTGATGCTCGCATAATTTAATTTCACAGAAATTCAATTTGAAATGATGCACTGAGGATGGTTGCCAGGGGAGCGAAATATAATTAGATTATAATGGATTTGAATTCTGCATTACAGTGGTAATACCCAACTGTCTTCATAATGTGCCACTGGTAAAGGGCCTTGTGAGTAGATGTTGTGTGTGCTTATAACGTCTTTTGAAAAAGTGCACATTATCCCACGCATCAGGATTGATATATCAATATAATTCACATCATTTGGTGACATCAGTGGTCAAGTAAAGAACTGAACCGAGAATGATTAAAAACTCTGCTTCTCATTTAAAGCTGATGTGTGTCATTTTTTAAAGTTAAAATTATTTATTTTATGCCAGTTCAATATGCAGAGACAATTTAGTAAGTAAGCCAATATAATAATATTAATAATGGCAAGAGCTTTCTTCAAAATGGCCTTTCCCACTTAAAACCCCTAATAAAACAAAATTAGTTTTGTGGCTTTCCTGTTTTATTTCAGAAATCTACTGCTTATGCATAATGTATAATATGCACAATGTACTTATGTACATCTAGCGGCCTAGAACACCTCAAAATTATTGATTGCTGCCATGGCAATGCTGATACTGAATGATGGGCGAGAGATACTGTGGCCCCAAAAAAAGTAGTTGGACACTTTTGGACAGTTAATAAACCCTTAGATGCGTATATAATTTGAATTACATTAAATAAAAAAATGTCAAACCAAGAGTCATTAGCATTCAAAAATATTTAGACATTTAACCAATTTAATTTCAATGGTTACGTATGTGATCTAAATTTGGTTTGAAATTTGAAGGGTCTAAATTTATTTTTATTTTTAGACATTAAACAAATTTAATATCAACGGTTATGTTTATGACTTAAATTTATTTGGAAATTTGAAGATTCTAAAATAGTTGTACATTTCACATTTACATTGTTAATGAAAGTGCAGACAGTCTTTGATTTAATGTGAACTTTTTATATGAGTGGTAATATGATCAGAGCCAATTATTCCACTGTGGTCCTCTGGAGCTTTCACACAGACATCATCTTTCAAAGAAAAATAATTCAATGAAACCTGTCATTATACATATACAACTGCCATAGACTTGATACATATGTATAATGTTAAAATAAAACTGTTATTAATTTAATGCAAACAATTAAACAGCAATTGTGACATTAGAAAATGTCTCGGTTACTGTTGTAACCTCCATTCCCTGATGGAGGGAACGAGATGTTGTGTCGATGTAGTGACACTAGGGGTCGCCCTTGGGAGCCCCAGACACCTCTGATGAAAGGCCAATGGGAATTGGTGAGTGGAATTGCAACTCATTCAGGTTTTGTGCTGAGGAGCCGAGGCAAGGTCCCAGTCATTTCAGCGTGTAGTTCAGTGTAGTTGCATGAGGGACACAATGTCTCATTCCCTCCATCAGGGAATGTAGGTTACAACAGTAACCGAGACGTTTCCCTTCTGTCACTCACTCGATGTTGTGTCGATGTAGTGACACTAGGGGCCCCTATACAAAATGCCACAACTAACTGAATTGTGTTACGTGGACTGGTGGATGTGAGACGGGCAGAATTGTGCCTCATAACCAGCGCACCCGGCCGTCATGTAACCTCCACCAATGCTCTTATAGGCGTCATAATGGTCCCCTGCACTGAGTTGACTGCCCAACAAATAAGGACCAGCTGACCCAGCCACAGCCTCTTCTCTTTTTTATCCCTAATAGGAACAAAATTATTCAGCTGCCACAGGGCTAAGGAGGAAGGACATCCAGGGCCCACAATTTTGTGAACCCCACTAAAAGCACGCATCTTCACCTCAGGGGAGGGGAAAAGCACTTTGCTCATGCGTTACACCTGGCCAGCTGTCCCGGAACTTACCTGCTCATAACTGACAAGACACGGGACGAGACTGGCTCATCCCAGAGATTATAGAATCTTGCAAAGGTGTTGGGAGTTGCCCAGCCAATGCTCTACAGATGTCTGCTAAAGAGGCACCATTGATCAGAGCCCAGGAGGCCACCATACTCCTAGTAGAGTGTGCACGCAGCCCCAAGGGGGGGGGGGCGTTACGTCCTAGACGTTATATAGCCGGCTAGGGCTTCAGGTCAACTGGGACAAGAGCAAGCTCACCCCGACTCTTTTCTCGGCATGGAGTTAGACTTAATGACAGTGCTCCTCACAAACGAGCTCATGCAGTCAGTACTGAAGTGCCTTGCCCTATTCAAACCAGGCACCGTGGTCCAACAGTTCCAGAGGCTCCTAGGGCATATGACATCCTCGGCGGAGGTTGATGCATATGAGACTGCTTCATCCCTCTCTGCTGTCAACTACTCAACCCCTGGACAGACCTCTGCTTTCTGCGGGTAGGAGTTCCCCTGCAGCAGGTGTCCAGATGCGTTGTGGTCACCACAGATGCCTCCAATCTGGGTTGGGGTGCCGTGTGCAACGGGCACAGAGCTGCCGGTTCCTGGACAGGGCCCCTTCTTTGTTGGCACATCAACTGCATGGAGTTGCTTTCTGTAGTCCTTGCCCTCCGCAGATTTCTCCCACTGATTCAGGGCAAGCACGTCTTGATCCATTCAGACAGCACCACAATGGTAGCATACATAAATCACCAAGGCAGCGTGTGCTCTCATCAAATGTCGCAACTCGCCCTCCATCTCCTCCTCTGGAGTCAGCAGTGACTGGAGTCACGACAGGTCACACTCAGCAGAGAGTAGAGGCTCCACCGCTAGGTGGTCCAGCTGATTTGTGACTGATTCGGCAAAGCACAGGCAGACCTGTTCTCTTCCCAGGAGAACTCCCACTGCCTGCTCATCTGTGTAAATACACATTTCCCCCAGTTAGCCTGTGCTGTGAACAGGTGCTGTGCAAGGTCAGGGAGGATGAAGAACGGGTCCTCATAGTGGCCCCTTATTGGCCCACTCGGACTTGGTTCTCTGACCTTATGCTCCTCATGACAGCACCTACCTGGCAGATTCCTCCTTTCTCACAATCATATTTTATCTAATTACACAATGATGACTCATCGACATTATAGATGTTATAGTTTCATCGTCTGTTAATGCCGGATCTTCTGTAATGCTGCTTTGAAACTATGTGTGTTGTGAAAGGCGCTATACAAATAAAATTGACTTGACTTTCTCAGGGATAGGGCACCCTCTTGCATCCGCGTCCAGACCTTGGACGGGTCGCGGAAGATCTAAAGTGTCCTGACCAATGGTCCTACAGCCCCGCTTCAGGGCCAGACAGTGAACATGCAAGCTACTGCTCCAGGTGGAGGCAGACCAAGCCTTATCGTTGCCATGTCCGGTGTGTACATTGCACACCGATTTTGGACCGCACACAGAGCTCTAGACAATTCTGAGCAGCTCTTTGTCTGCTGACGCTGTCCCCAACAGAGGTTTGTCCACAAGGTCATCAACGCCCTTGCACCGGCCTTCTAGACTCAGGCCATGCCCACCCCCTTGCGGGTTCGAGCCGCTCTATGAGGAGCATGGCATTCTCGTGGGCACCGGCCACTGGCACCTCTCTAGCAGACATGGGCTGAGCAGCGGGTTGGGCAACACCCAATACCTTCCGACAGGACAATGACCCTAAGCACACAGCCAAGACAATGCAATATTGGCTTAGGGACAACTCCGTGAATGTCCTTGAGTGGCCCAGCCAGGACCCAGACTTGAACCCAATCGAACACATCAGTGCAAAGCTTGTGCATCATACCCAAAAAGACTTGAGGCTGTAATCGCTGCCAAAGGTGCTTCAACCAAGTACTGAGTTAAGGGTCTGAATTCTTATGTAAATCTATTATTAATTTTTTTTCTTTTTAATAAATTTGCAAGGTTATCAAAAATATGGTTTTTACTTTGTCATTATGGGGTATGGAGTGTAGATTGATGTGAATTTTTTTTATTATTTAAAGCAGTTTAGCATAAGGCTGCAACATAACAAAATGTGAAAAATGTACTTTCTGAATGCACTGTAATGATTATCATAGGAGAAATTGTCTCGGGTTACTTGAGTGTAACTGATAAAAGCGGAACGAGATGCTGCACTGAAAAATTGCTTTGGGAACAACTTTAGGTGCGACCAGCTGTGAATATGTGTGCAACACGTCAACGAATATTGACCGGAATTTATAGCCTTTGCCGGTGTAATCATTGGATGCACATGTGGCAGGGCTATAAATAGATGCGTCACAGGCGCATCGTCAGGTATTTTGTCTGAAGAGTAGTCCTGGGGCATCCCAGTGCGGCAATGAAGCGCAGCATCTCGTTCCGCTTTTATCAGGGAACAAGGGTAACACTCAAGTAACCCGAGACGTTCCCTTTCAAAAAGCTACACTTATGATGCTGCGCTGAAAAAACGCTTTGGGAACGAGAATACCCACGCCGCCACACTGTGGCTGTCCGGACCGCCTACGATTGTGTAGTGTGCTGACTAGAGCGTGAGAGGTATCAGACATGTACTTGAGATGTAGACTCAAGACATAAGAGCCTGGAGTGGCAGGAACATCCAAACTATAAAACTGATGAATGTGTGCAGAGGACCAACCTGCTGCATCACAAACATGCTGCAGATGGACACCTCTGGCCAAGGCTTTAGAGGAGGTGACCCCACTGGTAGAGTGAGCCCTGATACCTACTGGCGAAGCCTGACCGCGCGCCTCGTAGGCCAGGGCAATAAGTGTCCCTCACACAATACGACATAGTCTGCTTGGTGGCGGCCACCCCCCAGTTGCAGCCCCCATGGCAAATGAGTAGTTGCCCTGACTTACACCACTGGCTAGTGCAGTGGACATAAGTCTGAATGGCACGGACTGGACAAAGTCTGTGAAGTCTTTCCTGCTCCGGCGTTGCAACAGCGGGGAGCAGAAGGCTTTGAGAATGACCCGATGTAAGGTCGAGAAAGGTACCTTAGGCAGGTAGTCAGGATGAGGGTGCAAAATTGCTTTGGCCATTCCTGGGGCAGATTCTAAACAGGCCGGCAAAACAGACAGATTCCCCAATTGTAATCGCCATAAGAAAAAACATTTTGAAAGTTAGAAGTCTGTCAGACACTGACTCTAGAGGTTTGAAGGGGGTCTCAACCAGACCCTCAAGGACTATTGCTTAGTCCCATGAAGGGGTCCTGGTCCTAGCAGGAGGCCACAGTCGCATGGCTCCATGAATGAAGCGAGCGAGTAGAGGATGCCTCCCCAAGGGCACCCCGTCCATCAAGGCATGGCAAGCCAAAATGGCGACCACATAGACTCTGAGAGTAGCGGGGCTTATGCCTGCTGACAGTTTTTCCTGCAGAAAGTCCAGAACTGAAGCAATCTGGCAGTTAACTGGATCTGCATTATGTGCACTGCACCACCTTTCAAAGACACCCCACTTATTGGCGTAACTTCTAGTAGAGGGAAACGCATACAGGCGCATTCTGGTTCATGTATGCGCCATCGCGTCCAGCCCCAGGGGGGGCTGTAGAGAGAAGTAGAAGGGACATTGTGCTGTTTGTTGAGGCGAAGAGGTTCACTTCTGCCCTGTAAAATCTCACCCAGATTTGTTCCAAGTAGTGGGACATCTATCTGGACAGTAAATCTGCTTCCACATTCAGGCATCCAGGGATATAGACTGCCCTGAGCAACAGGAGCTTGCCCTGGGCCCAAAGGAGAATCCGACGTGCCAGAAAATTCAGCTGACGTGAACATGGACCTCCTTGATGGTTTATGTAAGAGACTACCGCTGTATTGTCCACCCGCACCAAGACATGGCAGCCTCTGGAGGAAGTATTTCAGGGTACGTCAGGGAGGCGTCTGTCGTTAGCAATTTGCGATGACAAGATGCACCTAGAGTGGGACCCAAGGTAAGAAACCGGGGTCTGAACCACATAGAAAGGGAACGAAGCCTGTGGTGCGTAACCCTTATTTGGCTTAGGGGACTGGCACTTGGATGAAATCCCCTGGCTTTTAGCCACAGCTGAAACGTCTCATGTGCATAAAGGCCCAAAATGATCACCATGGATGCAGACAACATGAGACCTAGTATTCGTTGATACTGACGAAAATCAGCGCAGCATCATAAGTGTAGCTTTTTGAAAGGGAACTTCTGATTATCAATATCTGAAAAAAGCATTGATCCCAAGGCTAGTTATTAGAAGAGAAAAATATATATGCCCACTTATCTGGGATAAATTTGCGATTAAATGGATTAACTCCAATATCTGCAACTGGTGTCAAGGTGATTTTTAAATTTCAAGTTCACACAAGTTTCCTAGCAGAGTAATCACAGGTGTAGTTAATTACATTAACTATGAACATGTTCCATTTACATTTGATAACTACAAAGTGCCACAAATCTGGATGTCTTAATTATCAAGTACCTCTGTCTGTATAATTTTAAACCTAACAAATGTCTTTTTTTCAAATGTTTTTGAATGCTTTATACAGAAAAAATAATTCAGAGTTTGAAATATGAGATGATTTTGCATGTATATAGTGGAGGGTGAGACGTCTCTTCAGGCAGCGCTGGTGTAATGTACAGTTTGTGTTTCCTCTGCCACACTGTCTATCCTGTTCCCATCATGCACCAGTTGAAGCAGAATAATAACTGGAATTAAGCTCTTGCTGATAAATCTGATGTTCTGCAGTAAATGTCAGCCAAACACAACACACTCCACACCATAATCTTCCACAACAAATGCATCATGTGATAGCAACTTCAGCTCATACTAGTCACTGTTTGGCACAAAATGTACAAAACATGTCTTGTCACCGCCACATATAAAGATGTGTGAAGAGATTTTTATTTCATTCTCATAATAATTCTGTCATATTATCATTTTCTCATACAGTTAATGTGAACTGTATCTCAAACCATTGAGTTTCAATAATTGATGAATTTAGAATATAAAATAAATGTTATTTTTAATACAAAATATGAAAGCAACATACTTCATCATATACATACTTCATACCCAACATTTTCCCCCTCACCATTCTGAACAGCACTGTGGCAGCAGTGGAGTCATTCAGGTTCCTGGGCACTACCATCTCACAGGACCTGAAGTGGGTGACACATTGACTCCATTGTGAAAAAGGCCCAGCAGAGGTTGTACTACTTTCGCCAGCTGAGGAAGTTCAACCTGCCACAAGTGCTGCTGAAACAGTTCTACTCAGCAGTCACTGAGTCTGTCCTCTGCACTTCAATAACTGTCTGGTTTGGTGCAGCAATGAAATCGTACATCAGAAGACTACAGAGAACAGTTCGGACTGCTGAGAGGATTCTTGGTTGCCCTTCAAGAACTATACACTTCCAGAGTGAGGAAAACGGCTGTAAAAATCACTCTGAATCCCACTCACCCAGCCCAATACCTTTTAGCCTTCTGGCTGACGCTTCAGAGCTCTGAGCACCAGAACCGTCAGGCACAGGACAGTTTTTTCCCTCAGGCCATCCATCTCATGAACAGTTCAAATTTCCCCATTGAGCAATAATTATATGCAATACACAGTTTAAGTCTATTTATATTATCCAGCATAACCACTCCTGCCATTACATACATTGCACTGTACATAATATACTGTATTTTTGTTCTTTATTTAACGGATTTGCACTACGTGTGTGTATGTACGTATATGTATAATTATTTATTTGTATTATACTTTTTTATTTTTTTATTATCAATGTCTTGCTGCTGTTTTGCACTGGAAGCTCCTGTCACCAAGATAAATTCCTTGTAGGTGTAAGCATACTTGGCAATAAAGCTGAAACTTGATCTCAGTACAGAGGCATTATACCTATACAAACATTTTGAGTGGATTATTTGAAATTTCAAAAAAGTCATCAAAATGGGAATCTATGCTTTATGTGATTTCGCAAAATGAACTTCCGGTGGCAAACAGTTCCCCCTAGCGGATTTCACATGGGAGTTCAAATTTGCTGCTTTGGCCAATAGGAAGTTGCTTGATTTGGCAGTGACTTCTGTGTTGGCAGAGCTTCATACACAGCTACACTGAATACATTGAATTTACCAATGGACAAGGACATAATTTCTCATAAAGAAACATAACAAGGACCCAGCTAACAGGGTTTGAAGCTTCTCAAAAAATGTAGCTAGCTAAGCTACCAACAACTTAACAGAATTTTGTTTTTCTAATTTTAATAGGCTAAGCTAAAAGCTGCACTTCAGAAAAAGTAGCAAGTTACACTACAAGCTAAACACCAAAAATAGCTTGCTACATTTAAGCTACTTTTTTACTTTTTTAAACAGATGCACGCAGCATACTGTCATAGACAATGCATCTAAAGACTTATTTGCTTGTTTATCAAAGCCACAGTTTCAACATAGTACAGTTTAGTACAATACAGTACACAAGTATGCAGTATGGTGCAATATAAAATGTATGTACATGTAAAAAAAGATTCTACATTTATACAGTACATGCTACAAACTCATGTGTTCAATATGAAAAATCACTATTTTTACATTTTATTTTTCATATTTATCCACTACAGTACTGTGCAAAAGATTTAGGCATTTGTGAAAAATTTTGTATAGTGAGGATGTCTTCAAAAATAATGAAATAGTTTTCATTTATCAATTAATGTCATACAAAGTCCAGTAAACATAAAAAAGCTAAATCAGTATTCGGTGTGAACACCTTTGCCTGTAAAACAGCACCAATTCTCCTAGGTACACCTGGACACCTTTTTGTTGGCAGATAGATTCTTGGAGAATTTGCCACAGTTCTTCTATCTATTTAGGCTGTCTCAATTGCTTCTGTCTCTTTATGTAATCTCAGACTGACATGTAAAGGTGCATTTATGCCCGCAGAGCGCAGCCACCTGACACGACCAACCAAGGCTCCCTTAAAAGGCCTATAAGTTCTCTTCCTCTTTAATGACGAAGGCTACAATGCCATGGGTCAAGCCACTACCACCCTGCATGCCATGGCCATCCTGCAGGTCCACCAGGCCAAGGCACTGTAAGATCTGCATGAGGGTACGACCGACCCTGGGCTGATGCAGTAACTGCGTACTATGACAGACCTCACCTTCCGTGCGGCGAAAGTCACAGCGCACTCTGGGCTGAACAATGTTCACTCTTGAGGTCTAACAGCGGCACCTGTTGCTCAACCTTGCGGAGATGTGTGATGCAGAGAAAGTCAGCTTTCTTGATGCGCCCATCTCCTGAGGGGGGCTTTTTAGCTACACCCAAAACTTCTCAATGGTGAGGAAGCAGACAGAGGCGATTAATTGCATCCTGCCACGGCATGACTTGGCTGGCTTCAGGCCTCCGAAGTCCCAAGCACCGTCTGCTTCTCACCAGAGCTGTTACCCTGCGGTGACGGCCCCGGCTCCTGTACCATCGGAGCCCGTACGACGGCCTCAGAGAAAGAGATCCTCTCTCAGGAAGTCAGATCCACCTGCCTGTCAGCTGGCCCCCAAGAACCCCAGACAGCTTTGAGGGGTAGCTCAGGTATGAGGCAACTACTTTTGGGGGCACCCTCGGCACCCACATGGTCAATAAAAGAGCAGTTTCCTCATTCCCTGGGCCAGCGCACTTGTGACGGCTAGGCGCTGGAAGTCTTTCCATTCAATCAGGCCATCGAGAGATAGCCAGTGAACAGGTAAGTGTGCTGGTCTCTGGGGTCGCTTGTCTGCACCAGTCACCAGGCCTAGTCTGCCTTGCCAAAAACCACCTTGCCTGTGAACAATAAGTCCAGTTGTCCCCTTGGTGCCACTGTCATGGAGGCTGGAGGCCTGGTTAGTGACAATTTGCCTTGGCTATGCAATACAGTTCGCCAGATGCCTGCCCAGGTTCAGTGGCATCCTCTCCACTAAGGTGCGGGTGAGGGTGCCTCCGTCCTTCTGGCAAAGGGAGCAATAGATCCCGTCCCCATAGCTGAGTTGTGCAAGGGCTTTTACAGCCCTTATTTATCATGGCCAAGAGAGGGGGAGGGTCGCGCCCAATCTTGGATCTGCTTGCCTTGAACAAAGCCTTACACAGGCTTCCGTTCAGGATGTTAACGCAGAAGCATATCCTGGCATCAGAACGATATCAGGATTGGTTCGCGGCCATCAACCTGAAGGACGCGTACCTTCACGTATTGATCCATCCTCAACACAGGCCCTTTCTTCAGTTTGCCTTCGAGGGGCGAGCATACCAGTACAAGGTCCTCCCCTTTGGTCTGTCCCTAGCCTCCTCCTTTGGAGTCAGCAGACTTTGAAATCTTTGCAAGCCACTCATCTTCCGGGCGTCCTCAACCGTGCAGCAAAACTGCTCTCATGGCAGGTAATGCTCTGCAGGGAGTGGAGACTCCACCCCCACGTAGTCCAGCTGATTTTGAGAGATTCAGGTAGGCACAGGTAAACCTGTTCGCCTCCCAAGAGTCCTCTCATTGCCCCCTTTGTTACTCCCTGTACGAGGCCCCCCTCGGCATGGTTGCCTTGGTACACATCTAGGCTTAGGGCTATGTAAGAATGTGTCTCCTCCTGTGAGCCTCATTGCACCGACTGCAAAGTCAGGGAGGATGAGCATTAAGTCCTGTTTGTTGCGCCGTACTGGCCCAACCGGACTTGGTTCTCGGATCTGATGCTCCTGGCAGTAGTACCTCCCTGGCACATTCCCCTGAGGTGGGACATTCTCACTCAGGGGCAGGGCATGCTCCAGCAGCTGCAGCAAGACCTCTGAAATCTCCACCTCTGGCTCCTGGACGAGACATGGAAGACCTAGTGGGTCTAGGAGGTCTATTGCCAGCAGTAGTAAACATGATCACTCAGGCCACAGCCCCCTCTATGAGGCAGCTGTATGCCTTGAAGTGGCATCTCCTCGTGAACTGGTGTTCTTCGCATGGGGAAGACCCACAGAGGTGCGCCATCGGGACTGTGCTGTCTTTCCTTCAGGAAGGACTGGAGAGACGGCTGTCTCCCTCAACTCTGAAAGTGTACGTGGCTGCCATAGCAGCTTACCATGTTACACTGGACAGGAGACCCTCACGACAGCGCGACCTGATCAGGAACAGGTTCCTCAAGGGCGTGAGGAGGTTGAATCCTCCTAGACAGTGCCTGATTCCCTCTTGGGATCTCTCTGTGGTCCTACCTGCCCTACAGAGTGCCCCCTTTGAGTCCCTGGAGCAGGCCAAGCTCAGCACTTTGTCTCTGAAGATGGCCCCCCTGGTGGCACTCACTTCCATCAAGAGGGTGGGGGACCTGCAGGCACTCTCTTTCACCAGCGAATGCCTGGAGTTTGGGCTAGCACACTCTCACATAATCTTGAGACCCCGGCCCAGTTACGTGCCTAAAGTTCCCACCACTCCCTTTTGGGACCAGGTGGTGCACCTGCAAGCGATCCCTTCAGAGGAGGAAGACCCGGCCTTGTCGTTGCTGTGTCCAGTTCATGCCCTACACATCTATCTGGACTGAGCGCAGAGCTGTAGATGCTCGGAGGACCTCTTTGTCTGTTTTGGAGGGGAGCAAAAGGGGAAAGCTGTCTCCAAGCAGAGGCTGGCCCATTGGATTGTCAAGTCAAGTCAAGTCGATTTTATTTGTATAGCGCCTTTCACAACACACATCGTTTCAAAGCAGCTTTACAGAAGTTCAGCATTAACAGACGATAAAAATGTAATGTCTATAAAGTCGATAAATCATCATCCTTGTGCAGGGCTCCAAACTGCGACTAAAAATGGTCGCATTTGTGACCAAATAAATTTATTTGTGAGTGTAATTTCTGTCAAGGTCACCATTGGCGACAGTAAAAGTTTACTCCCTTTGATTTTAAAATTTGCATTACATTTCCCGAGATACATTACAAAAGTTTATATCAAAGGAATAGCGGGGAAAACGGAGTTCATTGCAGGAACTAACCATTTCAAAAAAGAGACTGTGAGAAAACACGGTGACAGTAACAAGCATAAAAAATGCACGTGATCACAAAATTGCGAAGAATGCTCCACAGACTACACTGTTAGCGAGCTGCGGGACGAAAAGGAATGGAAGGAGTTAAAAATGGGAAAAAAAAAATAAAAAATAAATAAATAAATAAATAAATAAATTTGGCGCCTGTTTTTTTTTTTCCCCCTATAGGAGCCAATCGCTCCTTAATTGATTTTTTTTTTTTTGTTGTTTGGAGCCCTGTTGTGGAATTAGATAAGATATGATTCTTTATCGTGTTTAAAAATAATCAAATAATAATTGTATTAATAACCCCAGTGAGCAAGCCAAAGGCGACTGTGGCAAGGAACACAAAACTCCAAAAGATGATGGTTAATGGAGAAAAATAACCTTGGGAGAAACCAGACTCACTGTGGGGGGCCAGTTCCCCTCTGGCTAACATCATGAATAATGTAAATAAGAATTATTTATAGTTAAAAAACATGATTTAAAAAATTATTAAACTTATTAAGTGCTAAGGGTCAGTATTTAGACAGTGATTGTGTTTGAACTGCAAGATTAGTGACCAGTGTCTTTGAAGTCCATCCTTGATTAAATTCCAGAAGTTCACTTAGATGCAATTGTCCTTGTTTGGCTGATGAAGGCTTTTGTTGGCAGTAATTAGTCTATGTATCCCATTTCAAGATCGTAGTCCATGGTGATGGGGCATCTGAAGTCTCCGTGAGAGGCTGGATACAAACTGGAGCTGACGAATGCTATTTACTGGCGTCCCGAGATAACAGCAGAAAAGCAGATGGGAAATAATTAGCATAGCTGAAGTTCATAATATTAATGCATTATAACTGATTCAGCAGTAGTATAAAAAGTAAGCATTATGTGAATGCTTGGTTAAAGAGATGCGTCTTTAATCTAGTTTTAAACTGGGACAGCGAGTCTGAGCCTCGAACAATATCAGGAAGGCTATTCCAGAGTTTAGGAGCTAAATGTGAGAACGCCCTCCCTCCATTAGTGGACTTAGATATCCTAGGTATGACCAGAAGCCTCGAATTTAGTGATCTTAAAGAGCGCGATGGATTGTATGGCGATAGAAGATCCGTTAAATACACCGGAGATAAACCATTTAGGGCTTTATAGGTCAGTAGTAATACTTTGTAATTGATACGGAACTTAATTGGTAGCCAATGTAGAGATGATAAAATCGGTGTTATATGATCATATTTTCTTGACCTAGTAAGAACTCTAGCGGCTGCATTTTGGACTAACTGTAGCTTGTTTATTGAGGATGCAGGGCAACCAGCTAATAAAGCATTACAGTAATCTAGTCTCGAGGTCATGAATGCATGAACTAACTTTTCTGCATCAGAAACAGATAGCATTTTACGTAGCTTAGCAATGTTTCTAAGGTGGAATAAGGCTGTTCTCGTAACAGATGAAATATGATTTTCGAAAGTCAAGTTGCGGTCTAGTATAACACCCAGGTCTTTTACAGTAGTGGATAATGTAACAGGACATCCTTCTAAATTAAAGTTGTATTGTAAGGGATTTTGTGGGTAGTTTTTTGGACTAATAAGTAATACCTCCGTTTTATCGGAATTTAATAACAGGAAATTACACGTCATCCAGCATTTTATATCTTTAAGACACTCTGTCAAGTTAGATAATTTAGTGTTTTCATCTGGTCGTGATGAGATATATAATTGAGTGTCATCAGCAAAACAGTGGAAATTAATTCCATGTTTTCTTATAATTTTACCAAGTGGCAGCATATATATTGAGAATAATAGAGAATAGTAGATTGTGGATGACATTTTCCTTGCATACCAGTCGCAGGACTTACTGTGCCCCTTGGGAGTCTGGGCGCACTCCACTAGAGGTGTTGTGTACTCCTGGGCACTGGCAAGGGGGGCCTCTCTAGCAGATATATGCAAAGCTGAGGTTTAGGCTACAACCAATACCTTTGCAAGGTTTCAGAACCTACACATAGAGCTGGTTTTCATCGGTATCATTCCAAATGTGAACTTCCCCGTTGGTAAGTCCATGTGAGGTATTCTCCACATGTTAACCTCCTTCCGGTAGGATGTGGTCTCCATAGTGCCCTCCCTCCTGTGACCTTTGTTCCCTGATGGAGGGAACGAGACATTGTGTCCCTCCTACTGTGGTGCTGCACCAGCCACTAACATGGCCGGGACTCTCTATCGGCTCCTCAGCATAAATCTGAATGAGTGGTGCGCGCCATCTCCTTTTATACCTGTATGTCTGGGGAGGAGAGTGGTGTACAAATTCCCACTCTTTTCTATTTTAAGCAAAGGTGATTGGGGCTCTCAAGATCGAACCCCTAGTGTCACTACATCAACACAACGTCTCGTTCTCTCCATGAGGGAACAGAGGTTACATCAGTAACCAATATGTATCCCAACCACTGTGCTGCTGCATACTATTGTCTAGGAAAATTATCAAATTCCACAAGATAAATAAATGCATGAAAAAAAAAATTATTTCAGGGATCCAAACCCCTCACCTTTTTGGAGAAATTTTTAAACCATAATTGGTCTCTTCTGTGATTGTGAAGAGCAATGATTAATGTGCAAAAGTGACTGATATTTATACTTTCACATGACTCGAGTCAGTGCTGCAGAATACATAGAAGTCTATGAAGTGACACCACTTTACAACAAAGTGTTTTTCACACACACGTTTTTGCTTCACCAACAATGTCTTTGAGAGTACTAAGCAACAATAAATATTTAAAAACTGTCCAAATTTCTGAAGAGAAATTGAATGTCTTTTAATTAAATATTATCTTATTTTTTAGGATTATCAGAGACCCCCGTTATTGAACTAATTTAAATTCACCAAGAAAATGCTTAGACCTAAACACAAACGAGTCATTTTATTACTTTCTGCTATCACAAACGAGTCATTTTATTACTTTCTGGTATCAAAGCAACTGCAAGCTTCTTTGTGTCTTCCAAATACATGTTTTCAATGTTTATTGTGCACACCTCATGCTTTTTTATGTGGCAAACTCGTAAAATCGCCCCTCTGTGATGCTTTCTTCAACTCTTGTCATGTGGAGGGCAATGCCACTCTTGACGCTGGCATTGAACTGAGCATTGATGCCTTGATTTAACTGATGCATTTATTCATGTGAAATGTGCTTTACAATGACGAAAGAACATTATTGAAAATCTAAATTCTATTATTATTTGTCTATTATTCTGATAAAAGTCATGCTCAGCAGTTTGAATAGGCTACTGTAGGAAAATGATGCCATAGATCTGCTTTGTGTTTACAATTCTTATACTGAAGTCAGAAGATTTGTAGCCATACAAGTTTTAATAAAGGAGAACGTAAGGTCGTTATTGAAACTCACTATTATTAGACAATTATTCTTGTCTTTTTGGATGAAAAATTATGCTCAGACTGAAGGAAGACAAGATCTGCTTTGTTCTTTTAATGCTTAAACACTATAAATTCTCTTAGTAGATTTCGGTCATGAATGACTCAAAATGATTCACTGACTCATGTCACATAAGACGCACATTTGTCGCCATTGTGACATCTCCAGAAGGGGTTACTGAACTAATCACTCAATAAAATTGAACAAATTTGTGAAACAGAAGCAAGCCTCACAAAAATACTCTATATTTTGCAGTTAATTCTGCACAATTGTAAACTTGAAATCACCAAAATAGCTGTAATTGATGCTTTTAGCTTATTCTTTAAAAAAAAAAATATCCCCAGAAAAATATTCGTGGACCACTGATTGTTTTACCCTTTCCCTGTAATTTGTTGTGGCATTGCAAGAACAAATCTACAAATTAGAGAAGGAAATTTGTTGTTTTTTCACTATCCACTTAGCACTCTTTCTACCTGTGACATAACACAGCGTAGCCTACCTATGTGACTTGTTTTTTTGTTTTATTTCATAGCCGAATTTCAAACATTACAAGCAAACACGCTACTAAGACGGACAGAAAACATGGGCAAGTTCTTGAAAAGGAAAAATATTGATGATGGTTAGCCTATGTGGGAGAGAGGTGTGCCGTAGAATCTTTTATTCATAAAAAGTGTGCCGTGGCAGAAAAAAGGTTGCGAAACACTGCACTAAACATCTAACCTTCTCTGGGGCAGGTTATGTGTGTTTCTCAATGTGTGTTCTTTTGTGTTCTTACGTTTTCTTTGACTTGTTTGATATCATCATCCACTGACAAGTTCAATTCCAATACTCAATAATGCAAGTACTGAGAATGCATAAAATTACCTGGATGTGTTCTTGATGAGGCCTAATTTCGAGGATGCATCAGATGGTGATTTGTTGGAAAGAACCCATTTGAAGTCCCAGAATTCATAATGGCACTACGGTGGCAGAAAGGGATATTTACCATTGTGTTTACTCTCAAAAGTTAACTGCAAGTTTTGATGGCAGGTGAGAGTGGTCATACTCTGGCAGCATTGTTGTTTGGTTGGGCATTATTTTAATGAAGTAATAAACACATGGAGAAAACAAGTGTTAACAGACTTCAGCGTGTTCAAACGTCACTGGTGTAATGATAATAATGTTGTCACTGGTGTGTGATAATGTCAGTAGTTGCAGTAGTTTTAGGTGCACAACAGAAAGATTGCAGCACATCTCACATCGCATTAGATGCGTTCTAGGTCCTCCTGTCCTACCAAGTTTGTTTTTCCAAGTTATCTTGGCAAGACTGGTCTTCATTAGAATGCAAGTCCGTTCTCTGCATTCTTAGCATTCAGAAACACCCTATATTCCCAATCAGAGATCTCACACAGATGTTGGACCAATCAGCAAATTGCTTTGAGCAAATTAACCCTGTATCTGTCACTCCAATTTAGAGTCTATATCAATTTCCTATACTGGCCATAAAATATATATTAAAAAAATTAACATAAAATAGTGACAAAGTAGAAATAGAAAAAGTTAGATAAATTAATACAATGATTTCTTTCTGCAGTCTTCTCGTGGTCTAGCAGCAGCAGCACATCTTTCTTTTTAAATGTGTTATGATTTCATATGATAATTTGTGTTGTGTAAATGTGTTTTCATTCATTTTATGCTGTCCTCTTGTGCGGTGTAACTGTGTTTAAATTCTTCATAATTTTCAAAAAGATCTTCAGCGGAGAAGTAAATCAGGCTGATTCTCTTGCTAAAAGTGACTTGTGCTGTCTCGCCCCATGTTGCAAATGACTGGTTGTTTGCTTCATTCATGAATGTGCTCATGAACTAATCATAGGCCCTGTTCCAAATGGCACCCTAAGTCCAGACTTTGGTGACGTAAGTGAGTGTAGACCTATAGGGCGCTAGTTAGCAACTCCATCAGGGTGCATGAGTTATAAAAGTGTGCATGTGGTACAGACTTTAAGACTTTATAATTTTCAATCGCATTATACCTTTAAACTGCACACTGAGGACATCACAGCATCCTTTTCTGTTACAGCATAATTTTCTGTCAAGGTGCTTTGAAACGATGTGTGTTGTGAACTGCACTATACAAAGAAAAATGACTTAAAATCACATGATGTATTTTTATACAGTACATTGTTTTTACATAAATTTTCATAAATTATTATTTGAATAGTCATGACATTGAAAGATAGGTTAAAGGAACACATTTTAAGCTTACTCTTGAATATTTGTTGTTATTAAATAATTCCAAGCAACACACTGACAATGAAGCATTAGACAATTTAATCAAGAGTTTCT
Organism: Moxostoma hubbsi; assembly: GCA_032164185.1. Lineage (NCBI taxonomy): Eukaryota > Metazoa > Chordata > Actinopteri > Cypriniformes > Catostomidae > Moxostoma > Moxostoma hubbsi. The sequence goes on along the minus strand of JAVLUX010000014.1, from coordinate 45,658,472 downwards.
AAAAACTCACAAAAAAGCACATCCACTCACTGAGCACTTTATTAGGTACATCTGTACACCTGCTTATTCATGTGATTATCTTATCAGCCAATCATGTGGCAGAAGTGCAGGGCATAAAATCAAGCAGATATGGGTTAGGAGCTTCAGTTAATGTTCACTACAACCAGCAGAATGGGGAAAACATGTGGTCTAAGTGATTTTGACCGTGGCATGATTGTTGGTGCCAGACGGGCTGGTTTGAGTATTTCTGTAACTGCTGATCTTCTGGGATTTTCACACACTGGCTGATTAGATAAATGCATGAATAATAGATGTACATGTGTACATAATAAAGTGGCCGGTGAGTGTATATTACACATATTATACATACACTCACTGACCACTTTATTAAGTACACATTTACACCTACTTATTTACACAGACTGGCCGCTGGGCAGTCCAGCACATCAGTGTGATGGAGGGGAAGGCAGTACACCCTGCATAGTTCATATATCATATATCAGCAGGCAGGGAAGTATTGGCTCTCTCCCTCTGTGTTGACTAGCAAATAAACCTGGACATGGGCAGATGCATAGTTCCTGTCCTTAAGAGCATTACATGTACCAGGATCCACAAATATGGCAGCGGATCAGCTGTCCAGGGGAGGTTCAAACCCAGGGGAGTGGAGACTCTACTCTGAGCTGGTTCCAAAGATCTTGAGGGGGTTTGGGTCAGCAGTAGCAAACCTGCTGGCCTCCAGGGAGTCAACCCATTGTCCACTGTTCTTCCCCCTTTCAGGAAAGATTACAAGTAGGAGTACATGTGTACCTAATAAAATGCTAAGTTAGTGTGTGTGTGTATATATACTTGCAATCAGAAATATTCAACCCCCCAAAGAAAGTAAGGATTTATAACTTTAAACTTTTCTGCAGAAATATATTTAGCTTTAAATTAATTATTTATCAGTTTAATGATATAGCAAATGAACAAAGACAATTTGAATAATGTAGTATTTTAGAGTAGCAGGATATTTTGTTAATACTGCCATATCACAATTATTCAACCCCTATAAGATTTTGCTGATTTTAAAACCTATTGCTAGTCATTATGACCTAAAGTTGGGTAAAAACATGATTAACCCATTGGGAACTCAATGGGTTAAATTGTTTCAGCTGTGATGTGGTAATATAAACACAACACAGGGATGTGTTCAATCTGTATTGCAACCATGGTGAAGACTAAGGAAATGACAAAACTTAAGGCACAGCAGCATACCTGCCTGGCCTTGGAACAAAGCCGAAAATTTCATCAAGAGGCCTTAGCCATCTCATCAGGACAACATAGAAAAACCCATGTGTTACTTCAAAAGACGTATAGAATGATCTGATGAAGGCTGGGACAAATGTATCAGTGCAACCATAAGAAGATCACTTAACATCCAAGGACTTCATGGCCAGACTCCACGATGCATGCTAATCTTTACCAAGAAGCACAAGAAGGATCAATGATTATGTGGGTATGTTTTTCTGCTGCAGGAACTAGCAATTTTGACCGTGTGATGGACATCATAGATTCACAGAAATACCAAGCCATTTTGAGGATAAATCTTATGCCTTCTGTAGTGAAATTTAATCTTGGTGATAATTGGCCTCTCCAGCAAGACAATGATCCCAAGCTCACTTCCAAGTGAACCAAAGCTTGGTTAAGGAATCAGTCCTGGAATGTCCTGGAGTGGCCTTCTCAGTCTCCAGATTGAAATCCCATTGAAAACCTTTGGTGGGATTTAAAGAAAGTAGTTAAAAAAAAACAGAAGCTTTTGCACGAGAAGAATGGGCAAAGATTCCAACAAGAAAGTTGTCAGAAACTTATCAGCACTTACCAAAATCAGCAGTTCTTACTGGAGCAGTTAGAAGCTGGAAAGGCACCCACCACCCTCAGAGGCATGGTGGCGGCAGTCAATGCTGCTCGGGTAGGGGACAGGGGACTACGGCTGTAAAAACGATATTATGAGGATAATTTTTACCATTTTGATTTAAATATTGTTGACGAAAATATGATAAGAAATAAACAACGCTGTAAGATTTTACCAATGCATTGAAAACATTTTAGAAGAAGAAAGGTTTGTTGAATAATTCCTTGTTTATTCAAATGATCCACTCTTAGTATTGAAAGGATTTTTTTTCATCTAAGGTGCAGGTCGAGAGATGAAAGTGCCGATCCCTAGTAAACTTAAGCACTTTTTTAATCAGCTCTTTTCGAATGCATCATATAAATATGAGTTAAAGCCATCAACACCATAAATATTATAATAAAACTTACATCTGCAATGAAGCAAACACACAATGGAAGAACTTATACAGCTGAACTTATAGAAAGAATATTGAGAGAATTTGCCCCATGCATGATCCCCGGTAAACTGAAGTGCTTTTAATCACCTATTTTCAAACGCATGTATATATATATATATATATATATATATATATATATATATATATATGAGCCTTATCAGGTATATCAACAACATTAATATAATATTATAACTTCAATCTGTGAATCAGTGAAGTCAGCGAATGCACAAAGTAGCTTGTGTTCTAGATAGAGTGCATAAACAGACACAAGCCCTTTTTTCATTTTGTTTGTTGACATGTTATCATGAGTTTGTGAAGGGATTTTGAGAATGTAACTTCAGTCAGGGACGAATGGATGTGCTGTTGTTACACCTTGTCGTGGTGTGCGTTTCACTTGAGTTGCATGCTAAATGTGTATCTAGTGAATACGCTGTTACAATAACAATGCGCTCTGTCAATCAAAGAAGTCTATAAAATGTATATTTTTTAATTAAAATTAATACGCCCCTGTGATAAAGAATCCAAAACACAGATACTAAAGATTTAATACTTCATTATACTCATTAAATGACATTATTAGGAACTGAATATAATTTTTTTTTAGTAAGGTCTTTTATGCAAGTTGATATGTTATGTCACATGCATAACCACCGGTGGCACTCTACCAGTGTGGTGGGGCGGTTGTTACTGTGATGCTCACAGCCCTACAGGGTACCACAGTCTGTCAGATCGCTGCTGTGCCCTGATTTCACAGTGGTGCTCAAAGGTACACATCCTGTAATAGGAGGCCTGCTGTACCCCAGTGGGACTTGAACCAGATCCTGAGTGCACTCCACCACCCTCCATTTGAACCCCTTGAATCTATAGACATGAAGTTGCTGCCCATTTAGACAGCTTTTATCCTGGCAGTGACCTCTGAAAAGAGAATTGGAGAACTTCAGGCTCTGTCATCCATCAAAGCTGTTGCTGATGGTGGTCTTGCACCCTAAACCAGCTTTTCTTCGTAAAGTTCTGTATGACTGGAATATGAGCCAGCCAGTCGAGCTCCACCGCTTCTTCCTCCCACAAGAGGGCAAGGGAATGGAATGGCAGTAACCGCCATGTCCAGTACAAGGGCACTGTCTGCATATGTACAAAGCACACAGACAATACGACAAACTGACCAATTGTTTGTGTTTTAAGTCAGATTACCTAGGCAAGCCATTATCTAAGGCAAGGGTGTCACATCGTCTTGTGGAAGCGATCCAGTAGGCTTATAGGGAGAAGGAGGTTCTACCACTACAGGTACTGGGACCTCATGGGCTCTGTGGAGGGATGTTAAAGAGATTTGTCTTTACGCCACATGGTCATCTGTGTCTACCTTCACAAAGTTTTTCAATTAAATGTTGCAGCCCTCCTATGGAGAGTTGGTGCTAGAAGCAACTAATTTCTGAGTGCACTTGCTTATCAGCCTTGCGTCTGGCAGGCCGATGTAAGTGGCCTTCAAATTAGCATTGCTGTTTACCAGGCTGGCAAGAGATTGGCAGTGTCTAGCGCCATGGCTTGTAATAATTGCGCCAGGCAATGTAGCTCGCCTGGGGGTATGTAAATAGTGTATATTTGTATTTGGTTCACCTGGTCTTACCCAGTTCTGGAATGTACTGTCTCCGCGCAGAATTTCTTTCAAACTTTCCCCATACATATGGAATATATAACAGAGTGGTGAGATAGTCTCTTCACTCAGAGTGTTATACCTGCAGCACCTGCAATCTCTCCTGTACACCGCCAGAGGTCGCCATCTCCAGCATACTGACATTTCATGAACGAAATATCCCATAATCCTCCATTCTAACTGATTACTACCCCACCTGTTCCATATTAACTCTGTCTATTTAAGTTCCCTGTTTACACTCATTCATTGTGAAGTCTTGTTTGCCTGGTCTACATTTCTGAGTGTTATTGACCATTCCTGTGTTTTGACTCCTGCTTGTTATTCATATATTCCCAGCCTGCTTGTGTGTTTTTGGATTTATTGCCTGTTTACTGGATTACCCCTCTGCCTCTTGTATTTACTTAGTTTGCCTTTCTGGACTGAAAGGGTTCCTGTGTACCGAACCCTTGCCTTCCTTTTGTTTTCCCTTTATTTTGCTATTTTGTGTTACTATTTTTTCTGTTATTAAACTGCACATGGATCTTAACACCACTGCACCTTTGTCTTTGCTACACTAGCTCTATAAAATGTTTTATTGTTTGTTGTAATGGGATTCGGATGACTGACGAGGAGGGAGGACACCGTCTGCGATTTAATGCCCAACAGATCATAGAGTTTGCGAAGTATGTGTGACATAAACGTTGTGCCTTGATCGGTGAGGATTTCTTTTGGAATCCCCACCCGGGGAAATTATTTTGAAGAGTGCCGCAGCAACACTACGTGCTGAGATGTTGCTTAGCGGCACTGCTTCCGGATATTGAGTTGCGTAATCCACTAGGACTAACGGCCTAATGGCCCGATGAGGTCCATTCCAATTCTTTCGAAGGGAACCTCGATCAACGGAAGAGGGCGCAATGGCTCTTTTGGGGTGGTCAGTGGGTTTACCAGCTGGCATTCGCGGCACGTCCACCTGCGGACATCACCGCTAATGCCTGGCCAATAAAAACAGGCTATTAGACGGAGAAGTGTTTTTCTTTCCCCTAGATGACCCGCCATGGGATTATAATGAGCCGCCTGGAATAACATTTCCCGGCGGCTCCGTGGAATCAAAAGCTGTGTAACATTCTCTTTAGTCTGAGTGTCCTGCATCACTCTATACAGCCGGTCATTTAGAATTGCAAAATAGGGGTATGCGAGAGCAATGTCTGGCTGAAGATGCTGACCATCGATCGTTTTCACCTGATCGAAGGCATGCTTAAGGGTTTCGTCCCGCGACTGCTCCAAAGGGAAATCCTCAAGAGGAGGGGTGGAAGCCTCGCCCCTTCCCTCGTCATCCTGATTTGGAGCAGCCGAGGATGGCCCCGGCTCCGCCTCCCCTGCCAAAGCATCGCACATCGCAAATCTCCCTATTTTAGTACAGGACCCATCCATACAAACTCCCCCTAGTACATCTTTAAATGCTGGCCAATCGGTCCCCAAAATCAGAGGATGGGTCAGGTGGGGACTAACCGCTGCCTCCACTCTATGTTTTTTTCCCCGGAATTTCACCAACAAGGTCACCATCGGGTACTTGTGAACATCCCCATGCACACATCTCACCCTTACCCGCTTAGCCATGCCCAAAGCCCCGGGTCGAACAAGCATTGATGGATGGTGGTCTGATTGCAACCGGTATCCAGCAATGCTTGGTGTGTACCCCCCTGGATTCTTATCGGAATCCGGTATGCTCCAGCCCGATCGGGGGCAGCATGTGGGAGATCGGAAACACGAACCACCGTCCCCACCTCCATCATCGGGCACTGATCGCGGTAGTGGCTCGGGTCGTCACACCTCCAACAGGCCAGCCCAGGTGCGACACCCGTACCTGCTTCGGCGGACGCTCCCACCTGAGGGGGAGAGCGGCTGTAGGTGGTGGAGGAGGGATGGGCTGATGCTGTCGGTTGAGGTGTTGGTCTCAACCAGGCTCCTCGCCTGTGTGGGGCAGGAACGGGACCTGGAGAGAGGACAGAGCGAGAGGGTTGGGGGGAGTGGGGAAGAGCTGAAGTAAACACAGGAGGGGGAAGAGAGGGGGAGAGAGAGAGAGAGAGAGAGAGAGAGGGCTCGTCCGCCCTTTGGATCGCCGCGATATGGTCCTCCGCCAACTGGACGGCAGCTGTCAGAAACGCCGGGTAGCTGTCAGAAACGCCGGGTGGTGGCACTGGACCCACTCCGCCGTTCTCCAGGGCAAGCGTTGGATGAACTGCTCCAGCACCACCTGATCGACAAGACCCTCGACGTTGCGGTCCCCCACTAACAGCCACCTCCGGCAGGCATCACGGAGCCGCTGGGCAAAAGCAAACGGGCGGTCTGACTTCTCTAGCTTCATGCCCTGGAAGCGCTGTCGGTTTTCCTCGGGGCTCCGACCTACCCGTTCGTTGCAAGATGGCTTTCTTCAGATCGGCGTAGGCCAGGAGGCTTGTTGCCGGCAGTTGTTGCGCCGCGAGTTGGGCTTCCCCGGACAGGAGAGGAATGAGGCGGGCTGCCCATTGGTCTTGCAGCCAGCCCCAGATTTCTGCCGTTCTTTCAAACAAATCTACAAAGGCTTCTGCATCGTCGGCCACCCCCATCTTCTGTAACGTGGGCGGCGGCAGCGTGGCACGGGCGTCCGGGGTCGCGGCTGTGGCTGGTGTGGCCTCCTGGCTGAGCAGGCTCCGGATGACATGGCGATCCTCTGCTTGAGCCCGCATGATCTCGAAGAACCGCTGATCCTGGTCCTGCCTGAGCTCAAGCAGGGACTGTTGGTGGCTCTGATGGAGGGTAGCGAGGGACTGGAGGACTTCGGCCAGCTGGGAGGACTCTACGGTGTGACCCTTCTCCATCGTTGGAATTCCCGGGTTTCGACACCAGTGTAATGGGGTTCGGATGACTGACGAGGAGAGAGGACACAGAGGCAGGGGCGTAACTCAAAAGGTAAGCCTTTAATTAATATTTGGGGAAAAGGTGAACACAAACTCTTCTGTACAAGCAATCTTGTCAAGGCTCTCTCTCATAGCCAACAATGGACTGGCATTCTCTGCTTGACTGGCGGTGCTGTGGCTCTTTTATGCCGCTCTTCCCGTGCTCACTGAAATTAGAGACAGGTGTTAGACATAATTTAGCTCAGGTGCAAGCGCCCTTACCGCTTTCCCTCTCCGTACGGGCGCTTGACCACGCCCCCGCTGCCACATTTGTATAAATTAAATTAATTAAGTTTGATTTCCCACTGAAATAATAAGAAAAAGGTCAAATTCAAAATGTTCCAGATGCTTAGATGATCAAAAATATCTTGTTTATTCAATGAAAACATGATATGTTAATTTGCAATTATGTAATGAACTAACTTTGTGTGTGTGGATGACCACCTGGCCATTTATAACCCAGGAAAAACCCTGCCAACATCACTTAAAAACCTTTAAATATGTCCTATAAAACTTCTATAATCTATTAAAATATGTAGAATTTAGCAATTATGGGGATGCCCACACATGGAGGCTTGTTTATTTACATTTATTTATTCACATTTCATTAGAAATTCATTCATTTTTATTTTTAAACATTTGAGAAGGTGTTATGAGCAAGCTTCAACTGTTAATCATAATTTATCATCAGAATCCACATAAAAGGATAATCTGAAGTTGTTTGAGCAGAATAAATTGTCATTACATTTAACTTTTTCTGTTTATATGTAGCCATAACATTCACCTGTTATCAGGTGCTATTTCACTGTATTTATGGTCAATTTTGGGAAGAGAATGCACGTAAGATCATAAAAAAAAGTTCTCATAGAAAGAGTCATAGAAATAAACCATTCACTAAAATTAATTGAATGAACCAATGCTACCAACAAGTGAATCAGCAAATCATTTATTTTTACCCGTTTATTTACATGAACATTCCAAACAAACCGATTAATTTAAGGTGCTTTCACAGTTCGGTATTTTCAGGACTATTTTCAGGACACAAAGCTTTCATTGATTATTCTCATTACCAGTTTTTTTTTTAATGAATTATACCCCCATGGATGTGTTTCAAAAGATGTGAAAAATGTGAACTGCTTTCTGAAGGAGAATTACTTGGAGACAAATGCATTTGGAGAAATAAACACTACCACTGCACCAAAGATAAAACAAAAAAATGTGTTTATAAAACACTGTTCACATCATCCAAATGAACCAAACTTTGAATTAAACAAACACGGGTATGCATCAAGTGCTAGTGTAAAAGCACCCAAAATTTGGGGTTCAAAATAAATATGTGGAAATAGTATTACAATGCATGTACAAGGGCCCTGCTATGAAACATTGATCTCAAACATTGAGATTGAAGAAAACATTATTTTGAGGTGTAAGTGTCAGAGATGCCAGGATGGATCACTTTGAACTGAATTATTTCAAATTGTCATGTGTGTTTCAGATACATGCTGTTTCTTTCTCAACAAACATAGTGTTCTTCTTGTTCATTCCTTCAAATAAGTGTTTGAAAGGGTCAGCAGAAGAATCCATTGTGTAACTTTAACAAGAGTCACCAGCAGCTTTATCTTTATTTACCTGCTACATGTGTGTTTTATACAGGACTCATTAGCTACTTTAATATCTTAAAAGGTCCCACAGAATCACATGGCATGCTCCACGAGAAGCTTTTCTTCTTCATTCCAGCACTTAGCTTCATTACTTGACGTCCAACTGTAATGAACCTCCACAGAGAGCGAATAATTGTGTTAACACGGCATAACGGAAGATAAACAGCTGTAAACAAGCTGGCTAAACTTCAGGTGCTCTCGATCAGCACTAGAGAAGCACAGCAATGAGACGTTATAAGTCATTCACTGAAGTGGTGGCGCTCTCTTGAGTCACTCGCAGCTGTCTCTCCTCATCGAGTGTCTCTTCAGATCCACAACACACTCGACCCGTTTCCAACAACAGACAAACTGAACTTGGCCAGAATGAAGGAACTGTGCAGATGATTTTCTTTAATATTGTTTGTTATTATGGCAGCAATAACAATCTCATCAAATTCTAAGCAAATACTGGAATGTCCCATATTTGTGTACATCTCCAGCAAAAAAGTTTACAAGGAAAAACAAAACAAAAGCTGCACAAAAATAAGCTCATCAGAGCATGCCACAAAAAATCCTTTCCTCTGACTCACTTCCTGGGACTTGGCAGACAGATGCTTCATTTGAGGGCAGTTGATTAAGGATGGACACTGTCAGAAGATCATATCAGGCCTCAACATCTATCAGAATACATTTATGCTATTATGAGGCTGTACAAATCTCCTAAGATTTGATATGGTGTAATATCTTATTGTATTGTTTTATATTCACTTGCATGGGAACAGTAATCACAGCAGCTCAGCTGTTTTCAATGTAAAAAACGAAAGAGTTTTATCGAGTCGCTTTTATTGAGCTGTGCATATGTGTGCAACACGTCAATGAACATTGACTGGAATGTATAGCCTCTGCCGGTGTAATCATTGGATGCACCTGTGGCAGGGCTATAAATAGATGCGTCACAGGCGCATCATCAGATCTTTTGTCTTCTGTGTGTGTGTGCTTCATGAGCCTGTCAGAACTTTCTTTCCTCTGTTAGGAGTTAGAATTTGTTAGGCAGTGCGCAGAAAACGTTTAACTTCTTTCTCTTCTTTCTAAAAAATAAAGAAAAGAAAAAGAAAAAAAAGGGAAAAAAGAGAGAATGACTGAAATTCAAAGCAAACAATGTGTGTTCCCTTGTCTACGCTCTATGGCTGAGAGGGACACACATCAGTTTTGCTTTGTTTGTTTGGGGGAAGAGCATGCTGCTCTTGCATTGGGGCAGGGCGGGTGCCAGCATTGCGATCTGCTTTCAGTCAAAATGCTTTGCGCTCATCTCGCTTACTTCCGAGAGTCAGCGTCCACACTTCATTCGTGGGGCTTTCATATGGATCAGGCTGAGGAGCAAGAGACGGGTCCGTCCCTTTCGCTCGCTCTCTCCCCAGACCCAGCTGGTCCTTCTGGTCATCCTGAAGCGCGCTCCGGCACCTCTTCAGTTCATGAGAGGGACCTTGAATCTCTTGAGTCTGCAGACTTTGAGTTACCCACCTCCGAGCATTCCGGGCATGATAATAAATCATCGGAGGAATTACTCGAGGTGATTACTCGTGCGGTGGTCAGGCTTCAATTAGAATAGTCCAGGACGCGGAACACTTGACATCCCCTCAACAGGAAGTGCCAAAATGAATACCCATCTCAAAGAACCTGGCAGCGTGGAAACTTCTGCCAGGTATTTCTATGTGGGTCCTGAGAACAGTAGAAAAGGGCTACATAATTCAATTCGCTCGCCACTCTCTGTGTTTCAACGGCGTGGTCCCCACTACCGTAAAACCGGAGCAGGCATGTCTACTATGGAAAGAACTACAAAATCTCTTGGTTCAAAGGGGCCATAGAACGTGTTCCCCTTCCAGAGAAAGAGTCAGGTTATTACAGCAAATATTTCCTGGTTCCCATTAAGGGTGGGGGGTTGTGTCCGATCTTAGATCTTCGAGGCTTGAATTGCTCAGTCAGGGAGTTCAAATTCAAGATGCTAACCATCAAGACGGTCGTGCCACAGATCCAACATCATGATTGGCTGGTCAAAATCGATCTCATGGACGCATATTTCATATAGAAATTCTGCCACAGAACAGGAAGTTCCTGAGGTTCGCTTTCGGGGGTGAAGCCTTCCAGTATTGGTTCTTCCATTCGGCCTAGCCCTATCACCCCACACATTCACGAAATGCATGGATGCAGCACTGGCTCCTTTGCGACTCCGTGGCATCCTTATTCTCAATTACATAGACGACTGGCTTATACTAGCACAGTCTCAAGAACTGGCAGTTCAGTATAGGATTGTCTTAGCTCATTTGGTTTTTCTGGGTCTGAGACTCAATGTCAAAAAAAGAGTTCTCTCTCCCACCCAGGGAAATACCTATTTGGGAGTTATATGGAATTCGATCACGGTGCGGGCACAATTGTCTCCCGCTCGAATCACATCCATTCAGAACACCCTGAGCAAAGTCAGGCTAGGTCAAGGTTGCACTGTTCATCAGTATCAACAAATACTAGGTCTCATGGCGTCTGCATCCACGGTGATCCTTTTGGGCCTTTTTGCACAGTTTCAGCTGTGGCTAAAAGCCAGGGGATTTCATCCGAGGGCCAGTCCCCTAAGGCAAATAAGGGTTACGCGCTGTGGGCTTCGTTCCCTTTCTATGTGGTTCAGACCCCGGTTTCTTACCTTGGGTCCCACTCTAGTTGCGTCTTGTCGTCGCAGGTTGCTAATGACAGACGCCTCCCTGACCGGCTGGGTAGCGGTCTTAAGTGATCGTCCAGCTCAAGGGGAATGGGAGGGTCGTCAGCTCGATTGTCATATTAACAATGAGTTGAAGGCTATATTTCTGGCCCTGAAATACTTCCTCCAGAAGCTGCCATGTCTTGGTGCGGGTGGACAATGCCATCAAGGAGGTCCACGTTCACGTCAGCTGAATTTTCTGGCACATCGAATTCTCCTTTGGGCCCAGGGCAAGCACCTGTTACTCAGGGCAGATTATATCCCTAGATACCTGAATGTGGGAACAGATTTACTGTCCAGATAGAAGATACCGACGGGGGAGTGGAATCTCCACCCCGAGGTAGTGGAACAAATCTGGGTGAGATTTTACAGGGCAGAAGTGGACCTCTTTGCCTCTTAACAGACAGCGCAATGTCCCCCCTACTTCTCTCAGTCTGGACGCGATGGTGCATACATGGCCCAGAATGTGTCTGTTTGCATTTCCCACGGTTTCTCTGCTCCCGAGTTCGCCAGCAAGGTTCTTGCCTCTTACTAATAGCGCCATGCTGACCGAAGAGGGTATGGTTCTCAGAGATATTATCTCTCCTCGACGTCCCGCCTTGGGCGATTCCGGACAGGAAGGACCTTCTTTCTCAGGCACAGGGGACAATATTTCATCCCCAGCCCGAATTGTGGAACCTTTCATGTTTGGCACCTGAAGTGAACCAACTGAGGGACGCAGGGCTTTCTCCTGAGGTTATCGAGACCATTTGAAGTGCTGGGGCTCACTCTACTTGAACAAATCTGGGTGAGATTTTACAGGGCAGAAGTGGACCTCTTCGCCTCAACAAACAGCGCAATGTCCCCTCTACTTCTCTCTACAGCCCCCCCCCCTGGGGCTGGACGCGATGGTGCATACATGGCCCAGAATGCACCTGTATGCGTTTCCCTAGAAGTTATGCCAATAAGTGGGGTGTCTTTGAAGGATGGTGCAGAGCACATAATGCAGATCCAGTTAACTGCCAGACTGCTTCAGTTCTGGACTTTCTGCACGAAAAACTGTCAGCAGGCATATGCCCTGCTACTCTCAGGGTCTGTGTGGCCGCCATTTCGGCTTGCCACACCTTGATGGACAGGGTGCCCTTGGGGAGGCATCCTCTACTCGCTCGCGTCATTCGTGGAGCCATGTGACTGTGGCCTCCTGTTAGGACCAGGACCCCTTCATGGGACTTAGCAATAGTCCTTGAGGGTCTGGTTGAGACCCCCTTCGAAAATCTAGAGTCAGCATCTGACAGACTTCTGACTCTCAAAATGTTTTTTCTTATGGTGATTACCTCTCTAAAAGAGAATTGGGGATCTTCAGGCTCTGTCTGTCTTGCCGGCCTGTTTAGAATTTGACCCAGGAATGGCTAAAGCAATTTTGCACCCTCATCCTGACTACCTGCCTAAGGTACCCTTCTCGACCTTACATCCGGTCACTCTCGAAGCCTTCTGCTCCCCGCCGTTGCAACGCTGGAGCAGGAAAGACTTAACAGACTTTGTCCAGTCCATGCCCTTCAGACTTATGTCCACCGCACTAGCCAGTGGCGTAAGTCAGGGCAACTACTCATTTGCCATGGGGGCCGCAACTGGGAGGCAGCCGCCACCAAGCAGACTATGTCGCATTGGGCGAGGGATGCTATTGCCCTGGCCTACGAGGTGTGTGGTCAGGCTTCACCAGTAGGTATCAGGGCTCACTCTACCAGAGGGGTCGCCTCCTCTAAAGCCTTGGCTAGAGGTGTCCCTCTGCAGCATGTTTGTGATGCGGCAGGTTGGTCCTCTCCACACACATTCATCAGTTTTATAGTTTGGATGTTCCTGCCACTCTGGGCTCTTATGTCCTGAGTTTACATCTCAAGCTCATGTCTGAGACCTCTCACGCTCTTGTCAGCACACTACACAATCGTAGGGGCTCCGCACAGCCACAGTGTGGCAAGGGTATTCTCGTTCCCAAAGCGCTTTTTCAGCACAGTATCATAAGCGTAGCTTTTTGAAAAGGGAACGTCTCGGGTTACATGAGTGTAACCCTTGTTCCCTGATAAAAGCAGAACGAGATGCTGCTCTTCATTGCCACACTGGGATGCCCCAGGACTGCTCTTCAGACAAAATACCTGACGATGCACCTGTGACGCATCTATGCCACAGGTGCATCCAATGATTACACCGGCAGAGGCTATAAATTCCGGTCAATGTTCATTGACGTGTTGCACACATATTCACAGCTGGTCGCACCTAAAGTTGTTCCCAAAGTGCTTTTTCAGTGCAGTATCTTGTTCCGCTTTTATCAGGGAACAAGGGTTACACTCAAGTAACCCGAGACATTTTACTGTTACTTATTTGTTGTTTGGTGATGTTGATTTTTGATGGTAAATGGTCTACACCAAAGGTTACCAAAGCGCTTTACACTGTGTCCCAATCACCCATTCACACACAGACTCATACAACAATGGCGGCAGAGCTGCCATGCAAGGTGCTAGCCTGCCATTGGGAGCAACTTGGGGTTCAGTGTCTTACCCAAGGACACTTCGGCATGTGGAGTCGTGTGGGCCGGGAATGAAATCACCAACCCAGCGATTAGCAGCCGACCCACTCTACCACCTGAGCCACTGCCGCCCCATATTGATGTTATTTGCAGTTTTGGGTGTGATCTGATTACAAAGTAATTAGTTACTATAGTCAAATTATATTTTAGATCAAAAATAGTGTAACACATTACATTTTAATTTCTTGTAATTAGATTACAGTTACTTTCAATTACGTTAGTTACTTTTAAGTCATCCGTGAGGAGCTCGGAGTAGAGCCGCTGCTCCTTTGCGTGGAAAGGAGTCAGTTGAGGTGGTTTGGGCATCTGGTAAGGATGCCCCCTGGACGCCTCCCTAGGGAGGTGTTTTAGGCACGTCCAGCTGGGAGGAGGCCTCGGGGAAGACCCAGGACTAGGTGGAGAGATTACATCTGCACACTGACCTGGGAACGCCTCAGGGTCCCCCAGTCAGAGCTGGTTAATGTGGCTCGGGATAGGGAAGTTTGGGGCCCCGTGCTGGAGCTGCTGCACCTGCGACCTGACTTCGGATAAGCGGTTGAAGATGGATGGATGGATGGATGGATGGATGGACTTTTAAGTAAAATACTTGGGTTACACATTTTTCTTAGATAATAATATAGAATACATAGAAAACATGAATTATGTTTAAACAGACCCTTTCATAAACAATAACAAATGAATTTCAATACCACTGCACAGGTCTGGTCCTGAATCATTTCCAGTAGCATATTTTTATAACACAGAACTGTCTAGTGCAAAATGTCTAGTGCATACTACTGCAGTCTATGCACCCATTTGTGATTTTGGTAACAGTTTTCAATAAGGTTCCATTCGTGAACATTAGTTGAACTAATATGAACTAATAATGAACAATAATTTTATAGCATTTATTGATCTTTGTTAATGTTAATTTCAACATATATAGTAATACATTTTAACAATCAAAAGTTCTTTATGTTAGTTAATGCATTAAGAACTAAAATGAACTTACAAAAAATTATGTTTGCCGTTGTATTTTAGCTTTACTATATGCACTGCATAATTTGGTTTCATTTAAACTGACTGATTTCAGTTCAGAAGACAGTGCAGTCATTAAAGGGTTACATTTTCGACACAGAATCATCTGACAATACAATATGGTGCCAATGGCAGATGAGTTTGTGCTTGGTTGAAACAGCAACAAAACTACATCTGGTAAGAAACCTTTTTAAGTTTTTACATTGAAACCTGTTTGAGTCAAGAGTCTTTAGTTTCATTCGATTTTAACAATTTGAGCTTTTTATCATGGACTGTATGCTCAGTTTCAGTTAAAATATCCTATGTTTACTGTACATTATCACTTTAAAAATTAATGGATGCATCCGAAAACTGTAAAATGTTAGGATGGAAATAAGGTGCATTTCATACTGTTCTGAGACCAGTGCAGACAGACAGCACACTAGAGGTTAAGTCATTCACTAAATAGGGAGCAAGGGAGCATCCTACCATGTAGATACATGGTTGGCAGTGATTGAATGGTGCTGGCCAATACTTTGAATCAGAATTATTTCTGTCTGTAATGTCACAAAAACATGAATAACCAATAATACTGGAAACAAAAGACTTGGAAAATGCACACTGCAGTCAAGCAGGGGTCTCAGGAGGTTAACAACATGAATAAATGCTGTGAAAAATATAGCGTTAATTGTTAGTTCATGATACTAATGCATCGACTAATGTTAACCAATGGTTTTTACTGTGGTTTCACTTTAATTTTTGTTAATTCCAGATATCCAGGGAGCATCCATCTTCAAACCACATGGTCCAAATATTAATGCTAACATTTGATGACAATCATGTAAATGTTTGTAACCACTACGAGTCACTGTGTATTAAGCACCTCCTGCTGGAAATGTTCATAGGAACAAAGACGTCACTTCTTCAATGAAATTCATTATGAAATGGTCTATATACAGTATGTTTATTTTACGTTTCTTAAGTGTTATGTGTGTTTGCCCCCTAACAAATCATTGTATGGGAGAATTGTGTGGTGCATGACTTGCGCGCAACAGTGAGGAAATACAGACATTATTTTGAAATTGTTGAGCAGAAAAACAAAAAAGTTTTCTGTGAGAAGTTTTTTAAATGTAGCTTGAAAACAAAGTAATTGGTGATTTGGTTTCTTTTTCAATTAAGTAATCAGATTAAAAGTAATTATTATAAAGATTGGAGGACAGATTGGTATCAAATATAACACCTAAATTCTTCGCTGTTGTAGATGATGTAACAGTACATCAAATTATATTTTAGCAGCTAGAGATTTTTGGTCCAATAATTAGTACCTCTATTTTGTCAAAATTGAGTAGAAGGACATTTCTGGCCATCCAATCTTTTAGTTAATTGACACCCTGCTAATTTGGAGAATTGTGAAATCTCATCAGGTTTTGAAGAAATATAAAGTTGTGTATCGTCAGCATATCAGGAAAATTATTAGACACTGTTTTAAGAGGTGCTATGACAGATGATTGCATAATTCCAATTTTATTTATGATTATTTCAATTTTATCTGTAAAGTAATTCATGAAGTTGTTACTCTTGTGCTGCAACGTAATATCTGGTTCTGTTGAAGCTTTATTTCTAACCAATTTAGCCATAGTACTGAATAAACACCTAGGATTGTTGTGGTTATTTTCTATGAGTTTACTAAAATATGCTGACCTGGTGGCAGGTTTTATTGCCTGTCTGTAGCTACAGACACCATCCTTCCATGCACCACAAAATATTTCTAATTTTGTATTCTTCCACATGCGCTCCATTTTCCAAGCTGCACTTTTGAGAGCATGAGTGTGATCATTGTACCATGGTGCAGGTCTTATTCCTTAAATTTTCTATAATCGAAGTGGGGCAACACTGTCAAGAGTGCTAGAGAAGACTGAATTTATATTTTTTGTTAGTTCATCAAGTTCTTCTGGGCTTTGGGGTTTATTTTATGAGATAGATCTGGAAGATTATTAGTGAGGCCGGCCTCGGCATGGAGCTACCCGCTGGAAGCAGATGCCACCCGTCTTATGGCCAGCTGGCAAGAACCCGAGGAAGGCTTCGAAGCGCCCCTGAGATGGGCAGCCCAGGAAGTCTGGAACCTGCACTTCAGGAGCTGGTAAGAAGACTACTCCTTACCCCGGTGGAGAATCCTTATTTCCCTTTTCTTTTGATTTGGCCACATGCCCAACTGGCTGTGGTACTCAGTTTCTCAAGAAAAGAGCAGTTTGTTTGTTGATTGTTCCCTTGGTCCCCCTTGCGCGGTGCTTGGGGGCATTGCTTGGACTGTCTGACTCAGCTACATGATTCAGTTAGCCAGGCGCCCGCCCAGGTTCAACGTGTCCGTTTCACTATGGTGGGAGGCGAGAACGCTGTTGTCCTGTGTGCAGAGATCGCCTCGCTCCTACGGAAGGACACAATAGAGCCTGTTCCTCCAGCCGAGATGAGGAAAGGGTGTCACAGCACCTACTTCATCATACTCAAAAAAGGCAGTGAGTTGCAGCTAATCTTCAAACTGCAAGTTCTGAACCGGGCTTTGCACAGACTCCTATTCAAGATGCTGACTCAAAAATGCATCCTAGCGAGTATCCATCATCAAGGTTGGTTCGTGGCCTGAATGACACGTTCTTCCATGTCTTGGTCCTTCCTTGACACAGACCCATCCTTCAGTCACAGAGGCAGCCCTTTCCCCATTAAGGCAAGAGAGAGAGAGATTTATTTATCCTTTCGTAAAAATTGTTCTGCACCATACAGTATGTCTGATACATTTATACATAAGACAATTAGACAATTTGACAAAACACCCCCTCGCCCCAATCACCCCCACCCTCCCACACCCCTACACCTACACAGCGTCAGGACAAAAGACTCAAAACCCCACTACACATAACTAGGATAATAAAGTGTAGTTGTGCATACTGTGACAGTCCAGTTGGAAAGAAAGTGCATGGTGCTATTTAAAGTGCTGTCCTGCAGGTAACTTCTTATTCATCAATGTAATGCTAGTTGGAATAAATGACTTACTGGCTCGATTTGTTTTGAAAGAAGGAAGCCTAAACCTTCTCCCTGATGGCAACACCTCATATGCCTGGTGTAGGGGATGTGACATATCTTTATTAATTGCTTGACCTTTCTTCAACACCCTTCTTTCACAGGTAATAGCCATACCGTCTAGTTTTTGCCCCGCAACCTTGCTGGCCAAGTTAACTATCTTGCTCAGTCTGTTTTTGTTGGTCACTGACAAAGAGAAATACCAGGCAACACAACAAAAAAGTAGCATGCTCTCCACAAATGAGTGGTAAAAAAGTAACATCATATCTCTATCCACACTAAATTGTCTTAGTCTCCACATAAAGTACAGCCTCTGCAGCCCCTTTTTATAGATGGTGTTGGTATTACTGTTCCATTGCAACTTATCAATTATTGTGCCTAAGTACTTGTACTCGGCTACAATCGCAACATCCTCTCGATTTATAACTAAACACTGGTGGGGGTGGCTCCCAGTTCTGTAATCTATAATTATTTCCTTTGTTTTCTTTATATTTAATAGAAGACAGCTGGACCTCCACCCAGGCCCTGTAGTTGGTTTCATCACTATTCTGTATTAACCCCACTATTGCTGTATCATCTGCAAATTTTATTGTGAAATGCTCAGGTGTATTACTTCTTCACTCATTAGTGTAAAGAGTGAACAATACTGGTGAGATGACACTGCCTTGTGGGGGTCCTGTATTGGTCATAATCGAAGTGGGCATTTGCATCCTCAACTATCTCGCCAACTGACTGATAGCTAGCACACTTGTGCACACAGGGACCTGGTGCTCAGGCACCTCAGCCGTTTGGGTGCTTCGGGTCTACTGGGAAAAGAGCAAGCTATCCTCGGTTCAGAGTATCTCTTTTCATAGTATGGAGTTAGACTCTGTCTCAATGAAGGCACGCCTCATAAACAAGCATGTGCAGTCGGGGCTGAACTGTCTGCCTACGCTCAAGCAGAACATGTCGGTCCCAATGAAATCCTTTCAGAGGCTCCTGGGTTATATGGCAATTATATGAGACCGCTTCAGCACTGGCTTCAGACCAGAGTCACGAGATGGGCATGGTGCCATGGCACAGACTGCATGCTCGTCCCGCAGGTCTTCTGCCATCTGTTCATCCCTTAGTCTGACCTAGCGTTCCTATGGGCAGGACTTCTCCTATGCCAGGTCTCCAGGCATTTCGTGGTTAAGATGGACACCTCCAAGCATGGCTAGGGCGCCGTGTGCAATGGGCATGCAGCCTCCGATCCTTGGACTGGCCTGCGACTGAGTTGGCACATCAACTGTCTTGACTTGCTGGTGGTATTTCTTGCCCTACGGAGGCTATTGCCTTTGATCCGGGGCAAGCAATTATTGGTCTGGACAGACAACACGGCGACGATTACATACATCAACCACCAAGGTGGCCTATACTTTCGTTGAATGTCGCAACTCGACATCCTCTGGAGTCAGCAGTGACTCAAGTCAGAGGATGTGCTGTCATGGAAGGTCATGCTCAGGAGAGCGTGGAGACTCCACCCTCAGGTGCTCCAGCTGACTTGGAGTCGATTTAGTCAAGTGGAGGTAGACCTGTTCACTTCCAGGGAATCTTCCCATTGCCCGCTCTGGTATTCTTTGACCGCGCTTCCCTCAGTGAGCCTACTTGTACAGACATTGTGCAAGGTCAGGGAGGATGAAGATCAGGATATCCTAGGGGCTCCTTATTGGCCCACCTGGACTTGGTTCTCGGACTTCACGCTCTTCACAACAGCCCCCCCCCCCCGGGTAAATTCCCCTGAGGAAGACCCCCAGAGATGCTCAGTTGGATCAGAGGTTGGAAGGACGGCTGTCCCCCTCCACCTTGAAGCTGTATAGGCACATCACAATGCAGTAGATGATAAGTATTTGGGGGAAGCCTTGATCGTCAGGTTCCTGAAAGGTGCGAGGAGGATAAACCCCCCCAGGCTACTCCTTATTCCCTTATGGAAGTTGATAACCCTGTGTGATGTATTTTCCGGTAAAAAAAAATTCCCCGTTGGGCAGGGTCAAGTCAAGTCAAGTCAAGTGGTTTTTATTGTCATTTCAAACATATACAGTTAGTACAGTACACAGTGAAACGAGACAACGCTCCTCCAGGACCATGGTGCTACATAAAACAACATGGGACAAACACAGAACCACATGAGACTTCACAGACTAAATAAAAATACCTATATATAATACCTATATAATACCTATATAAAGTGCACGTGCAAAAACGTGTGCAAAAGTACGGGACAGTACAATCAATTTCTAACAATGAACATTACAATAGGCACAGTGATAGACAGTGCAGCGCCGACCAGTATACAGTAGTGCAAAAAGATGACAGGTACTAAAAATGCCAAATGTAAACATAACATACTATGATATAGTGATTCTATGCACATAGCAGTTATTGAGGTAGCAGACAGTTATAAAGTGGCAGTTATTAAAGTGCAACTCAGGACACGTGTGTGTGTGTGTGTGTGTGTCAAACCGGTCTCTGAGTATTGAGGAGTCTGATGGCTTGGGGGAAGAAGCTGTTACACAGTCTGGTCGTGATGGCCCGAATGCTTCGGTACCTCTTGACAGATGGCAGGAGGGTAAAGAGTTTGTGTGAGGGGTGTGTGGGGTCGTCCACAATGCTGGTTGCTTTGCGGATACAGTGTTTTATGTAAATGTCTTTGATGGAGGGAAGAGAGACCCCGATGATCTTCTCAGCTGTTCTCACTATACTCTGCAGAGCTTTGTGGTCCGAAACGGTGCAAGTCCCAAACCAGGCAGTGATGCAGCTGCTCAGGATGCTCTCAATAGTCCCTCTATAGAACGTAGTGAGGATGGGGGGTGGGAGATATGCTTTCCTCAGACTTCAAAGAAAGTAGAGACGCTGATGGGCTTTCTTGGTGATAGAGCTGGTGTTGAGGGACCAGGTGAGGTTCTCCGCCAGGTGAACACCAAGG
The DNA here is from genome assembly GCA_032164185.1 of Moxostoma hubbsi. Taxonomy (NCBI): domain Eukaryota; kingdom Metazoa; phylum Chordata; class Actinopteri; order Cypriniformes; family Catostomidae; genus Moxostoma; species Moxostoma hubbsi. The sequence goes on along the minus strand of JAVLUX010000014.1, from coordinate 45,637,621 downwards.
AATTTGGTGCTCTTGACGATCTCCACAGAGGAGCCGTCGATGTTCAGCAGAGAGCGTACACCTTGTGCTCTCCAAAAGTTAACAACCATCTCTTTTGTTTTGTCGACATTCAGGGACAAGTTGTTGGCTCTACACCAGTCTGTTAGCCGCTGCACCTCCTCTCTATATGCTGACTCGTCGTTCTTGCATCGGCTAACTTGATGATGTGATTCGAGCTGTGCATTGCTGCACAGTCGTGAGTCAGCAGAGTGAACAGCAGTGGACTGAGCACACAGCCCTGAGGGGCCCCAGGGCAGTCAGGAAGTCCAGGATCCAGTTGCAGAGGGAGGTGTCCAGGCCCAGCAGGTTCAGCTTTCCAATCAGGTGCTGAGGAATTATTGTGTTGAATGCTGAGCTGAAGTCTATGAACAGCATTCGAACATATGAGGGCCAGGTGGGTGAGGGCCAGATGGAGGGTTGTGGCGATGGCGTCGTCCGTTGAACGGTTTGGACGATATGCAAACTGCAGTGGGTCTAGTGAGGAAGGCAGCTGGGTCTTAATGTGCCTCATGGCAAGCCTCTTGAAGCACTTCATGATGATTGGTGAGAGTGCAACGGGATGGTAGTCATTGAGGCAGGATACTGAAGACTTCTTTGGCATGGGGACGATGGTGGTGGCCTTGAAGCACGTTGAAACGATGGCACTGCTCAGAGAGATGTTGAAGATGTCGGTAAGAACATCTGCCAGCTGGTCTGCACATCCTCTGAGCACTCTGCCAGGAATGTTGTCTGGTCCAGCGGCCTTCCGTGGGTTGAATCTACGTAGAGTTTTCCTCACATCCGCCATGGTGAGAAAGAGCACCTGGTCGTTGGGAGGAGGGGTGGTCTTCCTCGCCACCACGTCGTTCTGCACTTCAAACCGAGCGTAGAAGTCGTTCAGCGCATCTGGAAGGGAGGCATCTTTGTCACAGGCAACGGATGTTGTCCTGTAGTTGGTGATGGCCTGGATGCCCTACCACATGTCACCGCTGTCCTGGAAGTGACTGTGGATTCTCTGGGCATGTGCGCGCTTTGCCTCTCTGATGGCCCGGGACAGTTTGGCCCTAGCTGTTCTTAGGGCTGCCTTATTGCCTGCTCTGAAGGCGGAGTCTCGGGTCTTCAGCAGCGTGCGCACCTCCGCAGTCATCCACGGCTTCTGGTTGGAGTGTGTTGTGGTGGTCTTGGAGAAAGTGACATAATCAATGCACTTGCTGATGAAGCTGTTCACTGATGCTGTGTATTCCTCCAAGTTGGTAGAATTGCCATATGTTGCAGCTTCCCTAAATATGTGCCAGTCAGTACACTCAAAACAGTCCTGAAGAGCAGGGATGGCTCCTGCTGGCCAGGTTTTCACCTGCTTCTGAAGCGGTTTTGTGCGTCTGATGAGCGGTCTGTATGCTGGAATTAGCATAACAGAGATGTGGTCTGAGTAGCCGAGGTGGGGGAGGGGCTCCGCCCGGTACGTGCCTGGGATGTTCATGTAAACAAGATCAAGCGCGTTCGCCCCTCTCGTTGCAAAGTCCACATACTGATGGAATTTAGGGAGCGCTGTCTTGAGATTCGCATGGTTGAAATCAATAAACAGTCCGTCGGAGTGAGCGTTCTGCAGTTCGCTCATAGCCCCATACAGTTCAAAGAGTGCTTCCTTAACATTAGCGCTGGGGCGAATGTAAACTCCGGTTATGCAAACAGTGGTGAATTCCCGTGGTAAATAAAAAGGTCTGCATCTAACAGTCACAAGCTCCAACAGCGATGAACAGTAGCTAGAGACTAGCACAGAGTTCTTGCACCATTCCGTGTTGATGTAAACACACAAGCCACCACCGCAAGTCTTACCGCAGAGAGCTGTATTTCTCTCGGCATGAAATGAGGCAAGCCCGTCTAGCTGAATGGCGGCGTCCGGACCTCTGTCGCTGAGCCACGTCTCCGTGAAAACAAAGACGCAGCAGTCTCTAAACTCACGCTTTGTAGCCTGCTGGAGTCGGATATAGTCCTGTTTATTGTCCAGGGAGCAAACATTTGAGAGCAGGATAGACGGGAGAGCCGGCCGGCAAGGGTTTGTTTTTAGTCTAGCAAGGACCCCCACCCTCTTGCCGTGCTTCCGCTTTCCCGCACACCGCTTACGACATCCTCTCGCTCGGCAACCGGCATCAGGCGACGCCGAGGCCTCAAGGCCTGGTCTCCGTAGCAAGCTGAGTACGCGTAGCGCCTCCCGCAGTTCATCGTGCAGACACTTCGACATGACATACTTCTGACCAGACTCGGTAAGACCATGTGTCGTATTCTCACTTTAAAGCCCCCTCTCTGGGAGGGGTGTGGTTTCTATGAATCATCCGGGATCTTGTCTCAGCTCCTCATTGCAAAACTTGAATGATTGTTTGCCTTCCCAGCTCCTTATATACCTTATGTATGTCTGGGAGAGTAGCATACAAATTGCACTTTTCATTGACCTTTTCTCAAAGATCAGTGATGTCTGGGGCACCCAGGAGTGACCCCTAATGTCACTACATCGACACAACGTCTCGTTCCCTCCATGAGGAAAGTTAAGTCAGTAACCAAGACGTTTCAGCCTCAGTGCCTCCTTTAAACTTCAATATAAAAATGCCCTCTGTTTTAATTGGCTAACATCTTGCAGCCCCTTGAATGCAGCCATATTTGAAACTCAATCGTAAGAGAATGAACAAGCTTCACAAAATTGTAAAACTAAATTTCAGGGTTTACACTTAATGCATGTCCAACGCATTGTATCTGAATATATTAAACCGTTCATTCAAGCACAGCAGCACCATAAACTATGAAACAGTCATGGCATTTGTAATATTCCTGAATGAAATGGTTTACTCATGGTATTGTGATCAGGTTCAAGTGTTTTTAACTGACACATCCTTCAATAACAGATCCTTTGCAAAGCTTGAATCACATGACTGGTTCACAAGCAATCCATGCTAATCTAATAAAAAAAATGCACATATATAGTTCAAAGCATGATGAAACAAGACGCACACACATACACTGCCTGACAAATATAAGTTGCTGTTTGGATTTCAATAAGAAGATACTTAAGCGCTTATGATAGGTTAATTATTGCAGTGATTAATATGTTTCAGCCTGGCAACATTTCTTTTAACCCTAACTGATGTAGTGTGTAGTTTCTCATTTTTTAAATAACCATGTTGGATGACGTATCCCATGGTCATGGAAAAGATGTTACTGTACTTCAGGAGGGGCAAATTATTGGCCTGCATAACAAAAAAACAACTAAGGAGATTGCTGAAATCACTGGAATTGTATTAAGAACTGTCCAACGCATTATTAAAACATGGAATACAGGATTGGGACTAAACAGCTGTGTGGCCACAAGAAAGCCGCTTGATAGTGAGGCTAATCAGAATAAACAACTTCAATTTGCTAGGCAGCATAAAGATTGGACTGTGAAGCATTGTGTTGCCGGTCCTTCTCGCCCCCGCTCCGAACGGGACTCGAACCGACGTCTCTGGCGTGGGAGGCGGGTGTGCTAACGAGGAGCCTAAAGGCTACAGCCTCTAGCATCAGTCGCTAGTGCACCTCTTGATGTCAGGAGAGTGAGGTTTACACACTGCACAGCTATTTACCAGCTGGCTCCCATTACACTCACCGTGACTCAACACGCCCGGTCCCGAATTAGGCTAATCAAGCCTCCGAGAGGGTTAAAGCCCGACTATGGAAGACGGGCGGGAGAGAGAGATCGTTCACGGACATGTCCGTTGTCCTATGTGTTTGTCTTTTGAGTTTTCCCAAAGTGTGGAGTTTTGCTCTGAGATCAAGGACGTATTGAATTTCATTCTTACTGTTTGAAGGCCCCTCCTCCCAGTCTTCGCGTATCACATCTAGTACACTGCGAGGGTGCCGCCCATATAGCAGCTCAAAAGGAGAAAAGCCAGTGGAGGCTTGCGGGACCTCTCAAACTGCAAATAACAGGGGGTTGAGCCACTTATCCCAGTTTCTAGCATCCTCGTGCACGAATTTACAAATCATATTCTTCAGGGTTTTATTAAATCGCTCCACTAGGCCATCTGTCTGCAGATGGTACACACTAGTGCGACTCAATTTAATGCCCAGCAATTCGTAAAGTTCGCGAAGTGTTCGTGACATAAATGTTGTGCCCTGATTGGTGAGGATTTCTTTCAGAATCCCCACTCGGGAGATTACTTTGAAGAGTGCCCCCGCAACACTACATGCTGAGATGTTGCTCAGAGGCACTGCTTCCGGATATCGCGTTGCATAATCCACCAGGACTAATACAAAGCGATGTCCGCTTGCTGACCGCTCTAATGGCCTGACGAGATCCATTCCAATCCTCTCAAAGGGAACCTCGATCAGTGGAAGAGGGCACAATGGTGCTTTTGGGGTGGCCGGTGGGTTTACCAGCTGACATTCATGGCATGCCGCACACCACCTGCGGACGTCGCCGCCAATGCCCGGCCAATAAAAACGGGCTATTAGACGGAGTAATGTCTTCCGTTCCCCTAGGTGACCTGCCATGGGATTACAATGAGCCGCCGGGAATAGCATTTCCCAGCGGCTCCGTGGAATCAAGAGCTGGGTTGCTTCCTTGTTTGTATGAGCGTCCTGCGTAACTCTATACAACCACTCGTTTATAATCGCAAAGTAGGGATACGAAAGTGCGACACCCAGACGGAGTCGTTGACCATCGATTACTCTCACTTGGTCCAAGGCGTGCTTGAGGGTATCGTCTCGTGACTGCTCCAAAGGGAAATCCGCTTCGGGGAAAGCCCTGAGGAGGGGTGGGGCTGCCACCTCCCCCTCATCCTGAGATGGAGCAGACGTAGATGGCCCCGGCTCCGCCTCCCCCGCGAGAAAATCGCACAGAACACATCCCTTTGCCTTCATGCAGGACCCATCGGTGAGGCGGGAACTAACCGCGGCCTCCACTCTATGTCCACTCTATCAACAGCAGTGCAAAATATGAAAAGACAATGCAGAAAAGCAGAGCGCATTTGGCGGAAGACAAAACTTGTAGTCCATTATAATATTTACAAAGACAGCATCCATGCTTTTAATATGGAACTAGGCAAAGCTAGACAGTCTTTCTTTTCGAATATTATAAACAGCAACTTAAACAACACACGCACTGTTTTTGCGACTGTTGAGAGACTGACAAACCCCCCAAGCCAGATTCCCTGTGAACTGCTCTCAGACAGCAAGTGCAGTGAGTTTGTTTCTTTCTTCTCTGAGAAAATAAATAATATCAGAAAGGTGATCAGCACATCCTTGAGTTGTGCTGGGGTCAGACAAATCAAACCACAACCTGAGAAAGTAGTTACTTTGTCTGACTTCAAAGAAATTGATGGCAAAATTTTGGAAGAAACCGTACGGCACCTTAAAACATCAACCTGCGCCCTTGATGCACTTCCAACATCTTTTTTCAAAAGTGTGTTCAACTGTTTAGAAGCAGATCTCCTAGAAGTGATAAACTCCTCACTTCTCTCTGGGAGTTTTCCAAACTCCCTGAAAACTGCAGTTGTCAAGCCCCTCTTGAAAAAGAGCAATCTGGATAAGACCATATTAAGCAACTATAGACCGATCTCAAATCTTCCTTTCATAGGCAAGATCATTGATAAAGTTGTCTTCAATCAACTGAACAAATTCTTGAACTCGAATGGATACTTTGACAATTTTCAATCTGGTTTCCGATCACATCACAGCACAGAGACAGCGCTCATAAAGATAATAAACGATATTCGCTTAAATACTGATACAGGCAAATTATCAGTACTGGTACTACTCGACCTCAGTGCTGCATTTGACACTGTCGATCACAACATACTTCTGGAAAGGCTGGAAAACTGGGTGGGGCTTTCTGGGATGGTCCTAAAATGGTTCAGGTCATACTTAGAAGGGAGAGGTTATTATGTGAGTATAGGAGACCATAAGTCTGAGTGGACGCCCATGACATGCGGAGTCCCTCAAGGCTCAATTCTTGCTCCACTCCTGTTCAACCTGTATATGCTCCCAATTAGCCAAATAATGAGAAAGACCCAAATGGCTTACCACAGCTATGCAGATGACACACAGATCTACTTAGCCCTATCACCTAACGATTACAGCCCCATTGACTCCCTGTGCCAATGTATTGATGAAGTAAACAGTTGGATGTGCCAAAACTTTCTTCAGTTAAACAAAGACAAAACTGAAGTCATTGCGTTTGGAAACAAAGATGAAGTTCTCAAGGTGAATGCATACCTTGACGCTAGGGGTCAAACAACTAAAAATCAAGTCAGGAATCTTGGTGTGTCTCTAGAGTCAGACCTTAGTTTCAGTAGTCATGTCAAAGCAATAACTAAATCAGCATACTATCATCTGAAAAATATTGCAAGAATTAGATGCTTTGTTTCCAGTCAAGACCTAGAGAAACTTGTGCATGCTTTCATCACAAGCAGGGTGGATTATTGTAATGGACTCCTCACGGGCCTTCCCAAGAAGACCATAAGACAGTTGCAGCTCATACAGAACGCTGCTGCCAGAATTCTGAGCAAAACCAGAAAATATGAACATATCACACCAGTCCTCAGGTCTTTACACTGGCTCCCAGTTACATTTAGGATTGATTTTAAAGTATTATTACTGGTATATAAATCACTCAATGGGCTAGGACCTCAATATATTGCAGATATGCTCACTGAATATAAACCCAACAGATCACTCAGATCATTAGAATCACATCAGCTAGAAATACCAAGGGTTCACTCTAAGGAAGGAGAGTCTGCTTTTAGCTATTATGCCAGCCGCAGCTGGAACCAGGTTCCAGAAGAGATCAGATGTGCTCCTACAGTAGTCACATTCAAATCCAGACTCAAAACACATCTGTTTAGCTGTGCATTTACTGAATGAGCACTGTGCCACTGTGTGTCCGACTGTTTGTACTGTGTTTTATTAGATTTTTTTTTATTCTAAACTGTTTTAATTATTCTTATTTTATTATTCTTGTTTTTTTCTTTTTAATTTCTACTATGTAAAGCACTTTGAATTACCATTGTGTATGAAACGTGCTATATAAATAAACTTGCCTTCATGTTTTGAACCGTGAAATTGAATCATCAGAATCACCACAGGGTATTTGTGAATATCCCCATGCACACACTTCACCCCCACCCTTTTGTGCGTAACCCATGCCCCGTGTTGAACCAAGCGTTGGTGGATAGTGGTTTGATTACAACCGGTGTCCACCAATGCTTGGTAAGTACCCCCCTTGATTCTTACCGGAATCTGGTACGCACCGGCTCGATCGGGGGCAGCCCGTGGAGCCTCGGAGATCCGGACCACCATCGCCGTCTCCATCACCGGGCACTGATCCTGAAAGTGCCCCGGATCCCCGCAGCGCCAGCAGGCTGGCCCAGACGCCACGCCCGCACCTGTGTCGGCGGGTGCCTCCACCTGAGGGGGAGAACGGCGATATACTACAGGGGTGGGGGTCGTCCACTGCCTGGTGCGGGGAACTGGTCGCGTTGGCGGGGCTCCTCGCCTCCGCGGGGCAGGAACGGGCTCTGGGGAGAGAGCAGAGTGAGGGGAAGAGGGGGAACACACAAGGACACACAAGAGAGAGAGAGAGGGAGAACGGGGCTCTTCCGCCCTCGGGTATGCCGCCAAGTGGTCCTCCGCAAGCTGGACAGCCTCCTCCAGTGATGATGGGCGGACTGGACCCATTCCGAAGTCCCCTTCGGCAGTGCATTGACCAATTGCTCCAGTACCACCTGATCGACCACTCCCTCGACGTCAGGACTCCCCGCCAGGAGCCATTTCCGACACGCGTCTCTGAGCCGCTGCGAGAAAGTAAAGGGGCGATCATTTTTCCCCAGCTTCAAAGACCGGAACAGCTGGCGATACTGTTCTGGACTGCGACCCACCCGCTGCAGGACAGCATTCCTTAGGTCCGCGTAGACTAAAATATTTGCTACCGGTAATTGTTGGGCTGCAAGTTGTGCTTCGCCAGACAGCTGTGGCAGGAGTCTCGCCGCCCATTGGTCACGCGGCCATCCCCAGATCTCCGCCGTCCTCTCGAAAAGATCCATGAAGGCTTCCGCATCATATCCCGCCCCCATCTTCAGAAGCGGGAGTCGGAGGGCAAGGTCGGGGCTCTCTCCTGGGCAAGGATGCTCCGGATCACGTGTCGGTCCTCTGATTGAGCCCGCAGGATCTCAAAAAAATGCCGGTACTGGTCTTGGCGTAGCTCAATCAGGGACTGTTGGTGCATCTGATGTATGCTGGCAAGGGACTGGAGGATCTCGGACAACTGGGAGGGCTCCATGGGGCGTACTATAGCTGGTTCAAACGGCTTTTGGCACCAGTGTAAAGGAGGCACGTAGTCGTAGGCTTGTTAAATCAATATTTTTAATGACCACAGACTCGTACAGAGCTTCCTCCTTAATAAACAACTAAACTTTGTTCACAACCAAAGTGGACTGAATGTGGTTCATGACAACACTGGACTGTCATGTATGTGTAACGATCTCTCTCTCCCGCCCGTCTTCCGCGGTCGGCCTTTAACCCTCTCGGAGGCTTGATTAGCCTAATTCGGGACACTTCCACACTATCCTATCAATGGATTTTTTCATCCCTGATGACACGGGCATATTCCAGGACGACAATGCCAAGATTCATCGGGCTCAAATTGTGAAAGAGTGGTTCAGGGAGCATAATTAACGAGGAATCATTTTCACACATGAATTGGCCACCACATTTTCCTGACCTTAACACCATTGAAAGTCTTTGGTATGTGCTGGAGAAGACTTTACAGAGTGGTTCGACTCTCCTGTCTCATCAATACAAAATCTTTATTAATGCAGCTCTGGATGGAAATAAATGTTGTGACGTTGCATAAAGTTGTTGAAACAATGCCACCACGAATGCCTGGCAAAATAAAAGCTAAAGGGGGTCCAATTAAATATTAGAGTCCATGTAGTGCATGTTTACATACACCAACAATTCAAAATAGGATAAATGGGCACAAGAACATGTCCAGGACATGTTTGTGCTCAAAACAGCAAGGTGCAGCTCAGCTGAATGAAACAGAATAGGGTCTCCTTTTCAGCATTTTAAAAGTGGCACAAGTTGCATGACAATGTTCAAAGATGTCTGTCTAGTACAGGCTTCTATACAGAAGTAATTCAATATATATATATATATATATATGTATATATATAAAGTAATAATAATAGCCCAGATTCCTCTTTGGTGTTCAGGAATAGTTAGTAGGCCACTCTAGGCCTGCCTGTCCTGCTCTATCTCTCTCTGTAAATTGAGCACAAGTGAGCGGGCCAAGGGTGTGATGATTTAAAGTAGGCATTGATGTTGTTGCTTTAGAAGTGGTCCTGAATTAATAAGCACCCTAGTGAAATAGAGAACAAGACGATTTTGCAGCTTGGTTTCAATAAATGCTTCTATTGAACTGGGAATATGTTTTGAGTTCTGAAATATACAGTATGTTTTTATAGTAGAAAGACCTCTTATGTGTCAAAATATCAAGGGAAATTTTTTTATTTATTTTTAAAAGTGTCAGTCAGACAGGACCGAATTAAGTCCATGCTCGGTACAACCAGTACTGCAGAAACACTGGTTGCATTACATCTTTTTTATTATAGTACACACTTAGTACCGAAGTACAGGTACTTTTGACAATAACTTTTGAAAGTTGTCACATTTGAAAATTGAGAACCTCATTGTTTTTGAACAAGAGAAATACTTATCTGATTAAGTTGTAACTTTTGCCGCTTTTAAAGCGATCAAGAGTATTTTGACTGTGGTTTAACTACTTTTGCAAGGCTATACTTTTAATTTAAAGTAGCTTCCCCAATACTATTCATGTCATATTCATGTACCTTTATAAGCATGATTGGGCAGAAATGGGTGGAGGGGACATCAGGATCAAGCCCCATTAGTGATTCATGGCAGCGAACTCCTCTCCACAGGTCAGAGTCAATGTGCTTGGCATGTATGCAGTTAACTGATGCCTTCTGCTGTCACATGAATGCCTGCTGTAGATTTTACACACCATTGGCCACAGAAGCATGTCACTATGGTAACATTGTCCATCTCCACATCACACCGGAAACCCTCGTCAAACTAATTATAGCAGTTTGCTTTTCTTGTTGAATGGGCGGTGGAGGGGGCACTGCAGTTTAATTACTGGGACACTTCACTTTGTTGAATCAAGATACAGGCCCGTTTTATACCACACACACAGACACCTATACATTCACCAGATGCCTTCCATGGCAACATCCTTGCTGACAGGAAGACTCATAAGACAGCGTTTTTGGTACGTTTAACATAGGGAGTAGCTCTGCATGGCATAAAAATACACGTCTCACATGCAGTGCACAGAAGACTAGACTCGCAACTGTTTTCAATCATGTGCTCTGCCCATTAGAGTATTATGAGAGTAACTATATACATAGTATGCACATATTTGGTGTTAAATAGTTTTCTGTTATTTTTTCAGTAAATAATAGATTACAAGAATTTTTAGAATAAAAATATCTTACTTTGTCAGCCATCTTAAATTTATTTTCCCAATTATCAAGTGCATCACATTGGCATTGGCTTGAATACACTGTGAAGGACACATGTGGCGGTACTTCAGAATTCGGAAAAAAAAAACAGGTATATTTGCATAGTAGTAGTAGTAGTAGCAGATACAACTGTAAGAAAACAATCCATAGGTTGATTACTCTGAAGAGTGTAAACACTGTGGCTCTATCTGTGGACTTCTGAAACCTGTTTAAAAACAATGTTTATTTTTATTTATTTTATTGACTCTAGTGGTGAAGAAATTACACACTTTATCTTTAAGAATGGTCTGCATCTGAATTCTTGACTTAACACAAATTGGCCACATTCCAGATGTTTTTGTACAGGAATGACAGGAAGTGGAATTTCTGAATTGCAATTCAACACAGTCACACAACACTTCTTAGGTGTTCCCTATCAAAAAGCTACACTTTGATACTGCGCTGATTTAGCACTTTGGGAACGTCTTTAGGAGTGACCAGCTATGAATATGTGGGCAAGACGTCAATGAAATTGACTAGAATTTATAGCCTCTGCTGGTGACATCATAGGATGCAACTTTAGCAGGGCTATAAATAGATGTGTCACAGGTGCATCGTCAGGTCTTTTGTCTTCAGACCACTCTGTGTGTGTTGTGCTTCTCAAGCTGTTAGAACTTTCTTTTCCTCTGTTAGGAGTTAGAATTTTTTAGGCAGTGCACAGAAAACATTTTCTCCTTTCCAAAAATGAGTGTGAAGCAAAGCAAGCAGTGTGTGTTCCCGTGTTTATGCTCAATGGCTGAAATGGACACACACCAGTTTTGTTTTGTGTGTTTGGGGGAAGAGCATACTGCTCTAGCGTTAGGGCGGGTGCGAGCATTGCAATTTGTTGACGGTCAAAATGCTTCGCACTCGTCTCGCTTACTTCCAAGAGCCAGTGCCCACTCTTTCATCATGAGGCTCCTGCATGGATCAGGCTGAGGAGCGAGAGATGGGTCCATCCATGATCGCTTGCTCTCTCCCCAGATCCAGCTGGTCCTTCGCGTGAGCCTGAAACGTGCTATGGTGCCTCTTCGGTTCACGAGGGGGACGCTGAATCTCTGAAAATTCCACGCACAATAACAAAGCAGCTGAGGAATTACTCGGGGTGGTTACTCCAGGCTACAGTTAGACTGGCCACGGGAACAAAAGACCCCCAAACGCTCTAAACTAGAAGACAGATTTCTGTCTGGTGGCCAAAAAAAAAAAAAAAAGGAAGGGAACGCTATATCAGTCCCTTCCTTTCTTCGATGACCTCCATAATGTGCTTTCTCGTTTATGGAGGAATCTTTATACTTCCTATGTCTTCGTCCCTCGATGCCTCGAGCACTAGAGGCTGCCATATCTTGGTGCGGATGGACAACTCAGCGGTAGCCTCTTACATAAACCATCAAGGAGGTCTACGTTCACGCCAGCTGAACAGACTGGCATGGTAGATTCTCCTTTGGGCCTAGGGCAAGCTCCTGTTAAATCAGAGCAGCTTCTATAACTGGATGCCTGAATAGGGAGCAGATTTACTGTCCAGACAGAAAATTCTGACAGGGGAGTGGAAACTCCACCCTGAGGTAGTGGAACAAATCTGGTTGAGATTTTACAGAGCAGAAGTGGACCTCTTCGACTCCCAACAGACAGCGCAATGTCCCTCTACTTCTCTCTGAGTCACCCAGCCCCCCTGGGTCTGGACGCGATGGCACATACATGGCCCAGAATGCGCCTGTATGCGTTTCCTCTGGTATCTCTGCTCCTGGGAGTCTTGGCCAAGTCAAGTAAATTTTATTTGTATAGTGCCTTTCACAACACACATTGTTTCAAAGCAGCTTTACTTAAGATCAGGCATTAACAGACAATGAAACTGTAATATCTATAATGTCGATGAATCATCATTGTGTAATTAGATAAAATACGATTGTTAATCGTGTTTAAAAATAAGTAATTAAATAATAATTGTATTAATAACCCCAGTAAGCAAGCTGAAGGCGACTATGGCAAGGAACACAAAACTCCATAAGATGTTGATTAATGGAGAAAAATAACCTTTGGAGAAACCAGACTCACTGTGGGGGCCAGTTCCCCTCTAGTTAACATCATGAATATAAAGTAAATATTACTTATGTATAGTTAAAGTCATGGTTTAAAATGATTAATCTAAGTAAGTGTTAAGGGTCAGTGTTTAAACATTGATTTTGTATGAACTGTAAGATTAAAGAGCAATGTCTTTGAAGTCCATCCTGGATTAACTGAAGAAGTTCACATAGATGCAATTGTCCTTGTTAATTGGCTGAAGAAGGCTTTTGTTGGCAATTGTTAGTCTATGCATTCAATTTCAAGATCGTGGTACATCAGTAGACCGAGGTGATGCAGGCAGAGATTAGGGATATGAAATGCAGTTCAATCTGGTAGGTTCGTTGTAGTTCATCCTAAATCCAAGGTTGAGACAATGGCATATGAAGTATCAGTTCATCCTCTGAAGTCCATCATAATAGACTGAAGTGATGTTTGGCTGGCACCGGCTGCATTTAGTCATCATCATTCAGCGACACGTAGCAGTGGAGTCCAACACGAAGCAGGAATGGTGCTGGATCCAGCCGGTTCTGGTGACCTCAGGATAGGAGTCCCAAGGTTGAGACAGGGAAACAAATAAAATAATATAAGCATAGATGCCATTCAACTTATTGCAGAGTATCATGATCAATGTTTCCGGTTTCTGGTTCCGGCAGACTAAACTAAAGCAGTCTAATTGTGAGTTGAAGGATAAATTAGGTGTATGTCTAGCTAAATAGATGAGTCTTTAGTCTAGACTTAAACTGAGGGAGTGTGTCTCCATCTCGAACAGTGTTAGGGAGACTATTCCATAGTTTAGGAGCCAAATATGGAAAGGATCTACCTCCTTTTGTGGATTATGATATTCTAGGAACTATTAACAGGCCAGAATGTTGCGATCGTAATGAGCGTGATGGAATATAGCATGGTAGAAGGTCACTTAAGTACTATGCAGCAAGAACAATCAAAGCTTTGTACGTAGTTAACAGAATTTTAAAATTAATATGGAATTTAACAGGTAGCCAATGTAACGATGATAAAATGGGGCTAATATGATCATATTTCTTGGTTCTCGTTAGCACTCTGGTTGCTGCATTTTGAACCAATTGAAGTTTATTTATTGATCTTGCTGGACATCCTCCCAGTAATGCATTACAATAATGTAGTCTTGAGGTCATGAATGCATGAATTAGTTTTTCAGCATCAGCAACAGAGAGCATGTGACTTAATTTAGCAATATTTCTTATGTGGAAAAATGCTGTTCTACAAACATTGGTAATTTGATTTTCAAAGTACAGATCAAATATAAACACCTAAGTTCTTCGCTGTTGAATATGATGTAACAGTACATCCATCGAGCGTCAAATTATATTGTAGTGGCTTATTTTTAGAGTTTTTTGGTTTTGTCAGAATTGAGTAGAAGGAAATATCTGGCCATCCAATCTTTTATTTAATTGATACACTCTGCTAATTTGGAGAATTGTGAAATATAAAGTTGTGTATCATCAGCATAGCAGTGAAACTTATTCCACGATTCCTGATAATATCTCCCAGGGGAAGCATATACAAGGAGAAAAGCAGAGGCCCTAAAACTGATCCCTGTGGCACTCCATATTTTACTTTTGTTTGGTTTGACAATTCTTCATTTACATAGACAAAGTGGTAGCGGTCTGCTAAAAATGACCTAAACCATGTTAATGTCAGATGATAAGAGCAAGTCATTTGTTTTTGTTTTTTTGTTTTTTTTTGTGTTTTTTTTTTAATCCCTTTATTTTCATTTTCATGGAGACATCCCACATGCACAATGCCACCAAAACAGTAACTATACAGAAATATGACTAAATATACTTTCTAAGCAGTACCATTGTACATGCTATTTTGAACTAGGTACTTACAACTTTAAATTAGAACACCCCTTCCCCCTCCCCCCCATAATATTACAATGAATGTAGAAGGTGTCTTCAAGTGCTCTACAAACAAAAACATTTTGTACATGGGCAAAGAATGAACATACACAGTCTTTTATCCTGGTGAACGTCTACAACAGAAATTAAAATAATGTATCATCAGACAGTTAAAGGAGATGTAAAACAAAAAAAAAAAAAAAATAAAATAATAATAATAATTACCCAATAATAATACACATAAAGCTTGTTCAATCCATCTGTAAGAATTTTCTTATTGGTTCCCAAATCTTAATGAAAATGGATCATTTGTCTTTTAATATAAATCTCAGTTCTTCCAAGTGCAACATATTTCCCAGTTCCCTAGCCCACATCTCAAATGTGGGGACATAATCTGCTTTCCACATCTGTAAAATAAGTCTTTTTGCCAGCATCATACACAGCGAAATGGCCTGTGTCTGATATTTATTACAAAAAGCAAGTCCAGTGCAAGGCTCAGGCTCCAAATCAATAGAATTTGCTTCAGAAATAAATTTAAATATACGTTCCCAAAATGGCTGAATTTTACTACATGACCATAAGGAATGAAACAATGTGCCTTCTGACATTTTACACTTATTACAGAGTGGAGAAATCATAGGATATATTTTATGAAGTTTAGACTTAGAGTAATGAAGCCTATGAATTACCTTGAACTGAATCAAATTGTGTCTAGCATTCACAGAACATGTATGTATGTTTCTCAAGCACTCATCCCACGTTTTCATGAATGTTAAAACCAATTTCCTCCTCCCAATCATGTTTTATTTTCTCTGTGTTACTGTCCACTTTTTCTAGCAGTAATTTGTAAAAGTTTGACACGCTACCACTCATACCAGGGTGTACATTAACAATTCTCTCCAAGGTGGGATTCAAATTCAAAACTTCAAAGTTTGGAATGTGCTTTCTAACAAAATCTCTGACTTGCAAATAACGGAAAAAATGTGCAGGAACAAGAGCACAGTTTTGTTTTAGCTGTTCAAAAGAGCTAAATGTACCTTCCCTATAGAGATCCTGAATTGTTACTATACCCATGTGTTTCCATTGGAAGCTGGTTATAATAGATTCTAACTGTTTAAAATGATAAAGGGGAATAAAGAAAGGAATACATTGAAATACATACAAAAATCTTGGCAGTACGACCATTTTTATAGCGTTTATTCTGCCTACCATGGACATGGGGAGTGTCTTCCAAAAAATTATATTATCCTTAAGCTGATCAATTTTCTTTTTCCAATTCAATTTTAATAGCATTTCAGAGTTTTTAGTGATCATCACACCCAAATATTTAAAGGAGTTGTTTGCAATTTTAAATTTGGTTCTGGCTAAAAATGTTTTATCTAGATCGTCAGAGACTGGCATTAATTCACTTTTTTCCCAATTTATCGTGAATCCAGAAAGACTGCCAAATTTTTCAATAAGCTCAAGTAACGGTGGAATAGACATTTCAGGGTTAGAAATGTACAATAGACTATCGTCTGCATACAACGAGAGATGTTGGGGTCTGCCCTCGATCATTATAGGCGCTGTGTTAAGATGTTGCCTGATCCTTGCTGCAAATGGTTCCATCGATATGGCAAACAAAAAAGGAGATAGGGGGCATCCCTGTCGTGTGCCACGAGATAACTGAAATGAATTTGAAACGTCTTGGTTAGTAATAACAGAAGCTACTGGATGCGCATAGATCATTTCAATCCATTTAACAAATTCTGAACCGAATCCAAATTTCTTTAGAACACCAATCATGTATTTCCACTCTAATTGGTCAAAGGCTCGTTGAGCGTCTAGCGAAATTACACATGTCTTTACTTTTTTTGTTATAAATTATGTTAAACAGCCGTCTCAAATTAAAATATATATGCCTATTGGGCATAAAACCAGTCTGGTCCTGATGAGTTATTGAACAAATGTACTTTTTCAGCCTGTTCGCAAGAATTTTGCTTATAATCTTAGATTCAATGGGAATAAGAGAAATCAGTCAATATGAAGACATCTGCAGTTTATCTCGCCCTGGTTTTGGAATTAATACTATACTCGCTTGGTACATTGTTGGCGGAAATTTACATAGTGTTGTTGCATTTTTAATCAATCTCTGGATTATAGGTACAAGCTTATTCCTGAATTTTTTAAAGAATTCAGCACTAAAGCCATCAGGTCCCACCGATTTATTGTTAGGTAACTGTGATATTACATCATTTATTTCTTCCGGTGTGATTTCTTTGTCTAAAAATTGTTTTGCTTCAGTGCTAAGAATGGGAAGGTCCAAATCAGAAAAAAAATCTTCTATTGCTTCTAGCTTGTTTCACATTTTGATTCATAGACTTAGTAGAAGTCATAGAAATCAGCAAAGCAACAATTAATTTCCTTAGGATCAACAATTATCTTCCCATTATCCGATTTTATTTTATGTATTGCACGAGTTGCCTGAGAATGCTTTAATTGGCGTGCAAGTAGTTTTTGGGGTTTATCACCTATTTCAAACTGCCTTTGCCTGATATACATAAGTTGTCTTGAAATATTCTTAGAAAGAATCGAGTTATATTCGCTTCGCAGTGCAACTATTTTCTTACGAGTAGTCTCACAATTGGTTGATCTATATTCCATCTCTAAATTTGTTATTTGTGTGTCAATATTATTCAATTTAGTTCTATTCTCTCTATTCTTTGCAGTCTGATATGCTATAATATCACCTCTGATAACTGCCTTCATTGCCTCCCACAGGACTGAGTCAGATACATCTCCTTTATCGTTGTTTTCTAAAAATAATGTGAACTTGTTGGAGATATATTCACAAAATTTGACAGCATTTAATAACATATTGTCAAATTTCCAGGTATAATTTCCTCTACTAAATTGTATTCTTAAATTAAGAGAAACAGGGGCATGGTCTGACAATAATCTATTATGATATTGAGTTGAAACTACACATTGTAACAGTCTTGAATCTATTAGGAAAAAGTCAATTCTTGAGTATGTTTTATGGACTGAGGAGTAGAATGAAAAGTCATGATCCATGGGATGCAAAGCTCTCCAGCTATCTATTAGATTTAACTTTTGCATGTAATTGCTTAGTACTCCAGCCGATTTACTTATTGTGGTTCGGCGGGGATGCGTGTCTAATCTAGCATTTAACACGCAATTGTAATCACCTGCTATGATGACTCGCGAATGCGTAAAGTCAGGTATGATCTTAAAGACATTTTCAAAAAATGAAGGATCATCGAAGTTAGGACCATACACATTCACTAATGTGATGGGTAGTGAATTTATCTCCCCACACACAACTAAGTACCTGCCATTCCTATCCTTAATTGTTTGCTTATGTATAAAGGGGACCGTTTTTCTTAATGATAATTGCCACTCCCCTAGCTTTAGTTGAGAAATTTGACTGGTAGACATGAGACATCCTTGGAGCCTTAATGCTAAACTTCGCTGTACTTTTGATATGCGTTTCTTGAAGAAAAACTATCTCTGCATCCAATTTCTTAAAATGCGCATAATCCTTTCCTCTTTTAACTGGACAGTTAATTCCTTGCACATTCCAACTTAATAAGTTCAGTGTCCCGCCTTCACGAGTTCTCACTCCGTTACTCAGAATATGAAATAAAATGTGTTTTGCCTAAACCCCTTAAATAAAAACTGTGCATTAAACCTTCCAAATTAAAAAATGTAACCTTCCCATGCAATTGAACATTACGAACACTATGAATTAGAACAAATCCACCCTCCCAACCCACCCCCCGCCCACTACTGCATCCCACACGAACATTATGGATGCCCACTCCTGAGAAATTAACATTTGCATCTGTCAACTCACCCTTGATGCCACCTGGCATTCTTCCATTAATACAGCCCACCACTCGTCTTACAAAATACAACAAAAAACGATACCTTGTAGTCTTTTCAATCTATCAAATGGAATTATTTAAGCACAAGTCTCTTCTGACTCCGCTGTCCGACGTAGCAATTTCACCAGTTTTCCCCAGCGCCCCGTAGATATGCTTCGGCCGACTCAGGTGAATCAAAAGTTTTCGTTTCTTTATCCCTCACGGTCACGATGAACTTAGAAGGGAAACGAAATCCGCATCTCACTTCGTGCTGCCTGCATTTCTTTCATATGTTGTCAAACTTCTGTCTCTGTTTCAAGATATCAGAGGCGAGATCTGGAAAAATATGCATCGCTTTTCCATCATATTGCAGAGGTTTCGATCTTGCCAGGCGCAGAATGCGTTCTTTCACTTGATAATGATGAAGTCGTACAATGAATGCCCGAGAGCGGCCTTCTCTTATGGGTTGTGGCGAGCGGTGTGCCCTGTCAATCTGAATTGGTCGGTCGAAGTTCTCTTCACCCAGCACCTGAGTCAGAAGGTTTGTCACAAAATCAGTAGGTTTGCCATTTTCTGCGCCCTCCTTTATGCCGACAATTCGGACGTTTTGTTGTCGGGATCTTGATTCTAAGTCACAGGACTTTTCCTTAAGCTTCTCACATTCGGTCTCCAGGTGTGCACATAATTTCTCCAGTGATTCGATGCGGGCCTCGTGAACTTTTGCTGCCTCTTCAGTCACTGCTACTCTGGTGGAAATATTAGCAAGTGACATGTTCACCTCGGATAAAGTAGATGAGAGGACATCGAACTTTCTGTCAAAGGTACTGCTCAGTTTCGCTATTGCTTCCATAATGTCTGTGTTCGTCGGCACTATTGCTTCAACGCTAGCTTGATTAGCCTTAGCCGGCGACGACTCGTGAACTTTATCTGTACCTCCTGGCTCCTCAGTATTCGATTTTTCAGTTTTCTTATTCTTTGTCGGCATTGCTCAGGATGTTCGGAATGAATAACTTGTGATATTTAAGCAGCTACAAGATATTTTTACAGATAATACGACAGACTTGTGGAGAGCTATAAAAAACACGCTCACTCCATTCGGTGCTGGAAGTGCCCCCCAAGAGCAAGTCATTTGTAACTCTGATAAGGGCAGTGTCTGTACTGTGATGAGGCCTAAATCCTGACTGAAATTCTTTGAATATACTATTTCTCTGTAGAAATTAACATATTTGGGAGGATACTACCTTTTCTAGTATTTTAGACATAAACAGGAGATTTAAAATCGGTCTATAATTAGCCAGTTCTCCAGGATCAAGTTGTGGCTCCTTAATAAGAGGTTTGATAACTGCCATTTTAAAGATTGTATGGGACATGTCCTAAGCAAAGCGAGGAGTTAATAATATTAAGAAGAGGTTCTGAAATTACAGGAGATACCTCTTTTAAGAGCTTATGGTATAGGATCTAACAAACATGTTGTGGCTTTTGATGTTTCAATAAGTTTTGTTAGCTCTTCATGACCTATGACAGAGAAGGATTGGACATGTGGAAATTTATGAGACAGTGTTTTCTGAGGTGCTATGACAGATGATTGCATAATTCCAATTTTATTTATGATTATTTCAATTTTATCTGTAAAGAAATTAATGAAGTCATTACTCTTTTGCCTTGACGTAATATCTGGTTCTGTTAAGGCTTTATTCCTAACCAATTTAGCCACAGTACTGAATAAACATCTAGCTTTTAATGCCTGTCTGTAGCTACAGACACTATCATTCCATGCACCACAAAATACTACTAATTTTGTATTTTTCCACATGCGCTCCATTTTCCAATCTGTTCTTCTGGGCTTTGGGGTTTATTGAGTGTATGAGATAGATCTGGAAGATTATTAGTAAAGCAATCTTTAGTGGTCGAAAGAATAGTTCTACCTGAACGATAGCGTGGTGTAGATTGAGTAACATTAGCTGATTGCAGCATTCAAAATACGAGGTAATGATCCGAGATATCATCGCTCTGCTGCAGAATTTCTATATTATCAACATTAACTCCATATGACAGCATTAAATCTAGCATATGATTATGGCGATGAGTTGGTCCTGTTACATTTTGTCTGACTCCAAGAGAGTTGAGAATATTGATAAATGCTAATCCCAATGTATCATTTTCTAATCCGAAAATCAGAATAAGGCCCGGGTGATCTATACATTGTAGCAAGGACAAAAGACGACAGAGATTTTGTATTTATATCTGATGGTGTCACATTAAGCATCATTAGTTCAAAAGACTTACATTTATATCCTGTCCTCTGAGTAACCAAAAACTTCACTGTAAATTTTAGCAACACCTCCTCCTTGACCCTTCAGACGAGGCTCATGTTTATAACAATAACCTGGGGGAGTAGATTCATTTAAACTAATATATTCAAGTTTTAGTAAAAAAGAACGCATCCAATCTATGATCTGTAATTATTTCATTACCAATTAGTGCTTTGGTAGAAAGAGATCTAATGGTTAGTAGTTCTATTTTTATATGATGTGTATTTTTAATTTGTTTTGTTCAAGTTTGACCTTAATAAAAACATTTCTAAATTATTTAGTGAGGGTATTGTGTTTGGTAGTTCAGGGAACAGACACAGTCTCTATGAGATATCTAGGAGACACTGTCTCTATGTGTTATAGTTTATGTGACCTGTGTGATGTCTCAAGGCATGTAGCAGACATTTGGATTACCAGTTTGTCTGCTTCCTGACCTGGGCCCCAGTTAGTCAAATATTATCATTATTAAGACTATGAGCCAAATTACTAGAGAGGAGAGCAGCACCTTCCCTGGAGGGATGGAGTCCATCTCTCTTTAGAAGGTCATGTCTAGCACAAAAACTGACATCGTTTTTGCAAATTCACACACCTCTTTAACATTATCTTTAGTTATCTCAGACTGGCGAAGCTGGATATCGTTAGTGTCAACATGGATAACAATTTTAGAAAATCTACGTTTAGCATTAGCCAGCACTTGTAAATTTAATTTGATGTCAGACACTCTGGCCCCTGAAATGCAATTAACAATAGTGGCTGGAGTCTCTATTTCCACGTTCCTTACAATAGAATCGCCAATAACAAGGGCTCTTTCAACATGATTCTCAGTGGGTGTATCACTGAGGGGGGAGAATCGATTGGAAACCCTAACAGGAACGGGAGAGTGGTGTCTCTTTGCTGAGCGAGTATGCCGCCGAGACGTCACCCAAATGCCCTGCTGCAGGGGCTCTACAGCCGGAACCAAAGTGTGTATGTTGCTCTCTGTACTACTCGCATCCGAAACAGTATCTACCGGCTTCTCTTTCTCACTGACCTCCACTAGCATTCGGATGCAAGTCTCTAACTCATTAACCTTCTCTGTCTGCCTGACTAATTCCTTAAATTTATCACATGTGAATCCCTCACTGCTGATGGAGGAGGCTATTGTAAATGTGACATGCAATGCAGGAAGAAATAACATGAGCGGATGCCATGAGTTACCGCAAATTGTTTGTTGTTGTTGATTGTTCCTGAGCGGTGAGGGTTTGAGATTGATGTGGATGCCTCAAGCAAATGTTTGTTGTTGTTGGTTGTTCTTGATAAGCAGTGCTTTGCGATCGATGCAATAATCTGTGTACCGCAGAAGAGAAAAAACAGGTGCATGCTGAAAAAATGCCCAAAGTTTAATCGCGATAAAAATAGCAATATTTCATCCCCGGCCCGAGCTGTGGAACCTTCATGTTTGGCCCCTGAAGGGTACCAACTGAGGGACACTGGGCTTTCACCTGAAGTTATAGAACCAGGATCCCTTCATGGGACTTAGCAATAGTCCTTGAGGGTCTGGTTGAGACCCCCTTTGAACCTCTAGAGTTAGCATCTGATAAACTTCTGATTCTCAAGATAGTTTTTCTTATGGCAATTACTTCTCTAAAAAGAATTGGGGATCTGTAGGCTCTGTCTGTCTTGCCATCCTGCTTAGATTTTGCCCCAGGAATGGCCAAAGCAATATTGCACCCTCATCCTGACAACCTGCCTAAGGTTCCTTTCTTGACTGTACATCCTTTTACTCTCGAAGCCTTCTGCTCCCCGCCGTTTACACTGCCAGAGCAGGAAAGACTTCACGGGTTGTGTCCAGTCCGTGCCCTTCAGACTTATGTCCACCGCACTAGCCAGTGGCGTAAGTCAGAGCAACTATTCGTTTGTCATGGGGGCCGTAACAAAAGGGCGGCCACCACCAAGCAAACTATGTCAAATTGGGTGAGGGATGCTATTGCCCTGGCCTATAAGACACGTGGTCAAGCTTCGCCAGCAGGCATCAGGGCTCATTTTACCAGAGGGGTCGCTTCTTCTAAAGCTTTAGCTGGGGGTGTCCCCCTACAGCATGTTTGTGATGCGGCAGGCTGGTCCTCTTCACATACATTCATAAGATTTTATAGTTTGGATGTTCATGCCACTCTGGGCTCTTACGTCCTCGAGTCAACATCGCAAGCTCTTGTCTGAGACCTCTCACACTCTTGTGAGCACACACAACACAACCATAAGGGGTCCAGACACCCACAGTGCGGTGGCATGGGTATTCTTGTTCCCAAAGTGCTGAATCAGCGCATCATTAAGTGCAGCTTTTGATAAGGGAACGTCTCGGGTTACTTTGCTGTAAACCTTGTTCCCTGAAAAAGTGGAATGAGATGGAAATATTTTAGTCTCAGATCACACCCTGGTGTGTTTAGAGGTGTTGTCATATATGAGAAAAGGAAATCATATAGTTGGCGCTTTATCCCTTTTGCAAAATCCTGAATTCCAACAAATGCTAAAGGCTGAAATCAGTGTTTACATAGAGACCAACTGGTCATCAGTATCCTTTGTGGGTGTGGCTTTGAAGGCACTTTAGGTGGTTCTTAGGGCCTGTAGCATACAGTTTACCTCATTCACCAAAAACTAGGACATAGACTTTGATAACACCTTAGACTCTGACACTGCATGCAAAATTTCAAGTTGTTTGGCCCAACCTTTCCATAGTTAGATCTATTTTAGCTGTTTTACTATAATAGCGCCACCAAGAGGTGAAGATGCACAATTGTTTCCTAGAATGACTTCATATATATGTGTACCCACTATGTTGACAATATCTGATTCTGTTCAAGAGTTATAATTGTTTTAGTAAAATGGACATGCCCACTACGAACATTGTGGTGTACCATTTGACCATAAATAAAAATGTCTAAATTTCTTTGATAGCTTTTCATATTGGGACTGTGAATCTTTCTGCACTGGTTTGATTCTGAATCTGGCTAGGAAGAGTTCATTTAATTTTTTTTTTCAAACAATCCATAATAGTGGGAAAAGAGTCAAAATTGACTGGAACTTAAAAGATTTGCCATGACACAAGGAACCACAGAAACAAAATATTTTTTTTCTATCATTTAAGGTTGAAGAGTAATGGCCCAAAATTGTATTTATTTTATTTTTTGTTCACTATAGCGCCAACGATGGGCCGATTCAAAATGTACGAGCCAGCCAGAGTACTAACATCCATGAAATTTTCATGTCTCAAGGCCTTACGATTTGGTGTGCATGATCAGTTTTAGGGCAGAAGAATAATACTACTAAAAAAAAATTCCTAACAAATACAATAGGGTTTCAGTCCTTCAGGCTTGAACATCTAACTAATAATAATAATAATAAAAAGAACACAAACAGAACAACAGGAGCCTATGCACCTTCAGTGCTTGGCCCCTAAAAATGCAACGTGCTGCATTGTATATTTAGCTTGCTATCTCAAAGGTTTTGAACAGGCCTAGGCAATTAAAAAATGCAGTTGCGTGGTGTACCCCTAGGATGTGGGGCCCCCGGGCATGTGCCCAATTGCCCATATGGTTAATCCAGCCTTGGTTAATTGGTAACAATAAGGTTCAATTATAAAGGAATAGTTCACCCAAAAAGGAAAATTCTCTCATCATTTACTAACCCTCATGCCATCACAGATAAGTATGACTTTCTTTCTTCTGCAGAACACAAACAAAGATTTTTAGAATAAGATGTGTGAGATCTGTAGGTTGATACAATGCAAAACTTTTAAACTGCTTTTTTTGGAGCTTCAAAGACTCCAGTGGTTTAATCCACATCTTCTGAAGTGATCCATTCCATTTTGGGTGAGAAAAGACCAAAATGTAAAAAAATGTCACTACAAATCTTGACATATGCAGTCATGTGTTGTGTGTGCATCAAGAACTAGAAAGAGTTATCAAATAATCATGCTTAGAGACTGCATCTCTAGGCATGAGACTCTACTTTTACATCCTATGAGATATTAAATGTGACATTTGAAATGAAATGAAGATCCAAATGTAAGTTCTGGAGGAGCTTGTCCATATAGCCATAAATATCACAAGGATATGGAAGTGGCTGCTTTCCTTGTTCCAGTGACAGTTCTTCCGTCATCCCTCCACCTCCCCATCTCCACCTTTATATTTCATAATGCCTATACCAATTATTTCAAAACATTTTTCCATTTTTTGCTTTAGACCGATAGTCTGGGGGGAGCCCAGCCCAGCCTGCACTTGAACAACTCTAAATAGCACACCAAATATGTTTACCTTAAAATGCCCCACGACTATATGTGCCAGCGAAATCGTGGAATTTGTTTTGATTTTGTATTTTGGAAAGGGAGTGTCTTTTTGTGTACGTGTTTCCCTGGCTTTTGTCTGCTCAGGTGAGACTGCTATTGAGAGGTGATATTCTCTGTTTCTCCTCTGGCTGCTAAGACAGGCTGAGACTTTGTGGATCATTGAATTAAGTTGTATAATCAAATCAAATCAAATCAAATCACTTTATTGTCACACTACTGTGTACACGAGTGCAACAGTAGGTGAAAGTCTTGTGTGCTGTTCCGAGCAACATAGCAGTAATGACAGTGACGAGACATAAACCAATTACAATAAACAACATATTTACACAACACAATTACATATCAAATGTACACAATACACACAATGTAGAATACACATACATTAGATAAGGGTATATAAAATATATATATACACTAATTGAATTGGGGAGAATATATTTGACAGAATGAAGATTAATAAAGTGCAGTGCTGATTGCTGATCGTGAGAGATCATGTGTTCAAAAGTCTGATTGCTTGTGGGAAGAAGCTGTCATGTAGTCGGCTGGTGCGGGTCCTGATGCTGCGATACCGCCTGCCTGATGGAAGCAGTGAGAGCAGCCCATGACTCGGGTGACTGGAGTCTCTGATAATCCTCCGAGCTTTTTTCACACACCGCCTGTTATATATATTCTGGAGGGAGGGAAGCTCACCTCCGATGATGTTTCTGGCAGTTCGCACCACCCTTTGCAGGTCTTTGCGGTTGTGGGCAGTGCTATTGCCATACCAGGCGGTGATGCAGCCAGTCAGGATGCTCTCTACAGTACTAGTGTAGAACCGTGTGAGGATGTGGTGGTTCATTCCGAACTTCCTCAGCTGTCTCAGGAAGAAGAGGCACTGGTGAGCCTTCTTCACGACGGCCTCAGTGTGGACGGACCATGTGAGTTCCTCAGTGATGTGGACACCGAGGAACTTGAAGCTGCTGACTCTCTCCACCGGTGCTCCATTAATGGTGATGGGGCTGTGCTCTCTGTCTTTTCTCCTGAAGTCCACTACAAGCTCCTTGGTTTTACTGACGTTGAGGGAGAGGTTGTGCTCCTGACACCAGCGCGTCAGAGTGTGCACCTCCTCTCTGTAGGCTGTTTCATCATTGTCAGTGATCAGACCTACCACCGTCGTATCGTCAGCAAACTTAATGATGGCATTGGAGCTATGTGTCGCCACACAGTCATGTGTGTAAAGGGAATACAGGAGTGGGCTGAGAACACAGCCCTGCGGGGCTCCAGTGTTGAGGGTTAGTGTTGATGAGATGTTGCTGCCCATTCTAACCACCTGACGTCTGCCTGACAGGAAGTCCAGGATCCAGCTGCACAGCAAGCTCTGTAAGCCCAGAGCCTGGAGTTTCACATCAAGCTTGGAGGGCACTATGGTGTTGAATGCTGAATGTAGTCAACAAACAGCATTCTCACATATGTGTTCCTTTTTCCAGGTGGGAGAGAGCGGTGTGTATTGTAGATGCAATAGCATCATCAGTGGAGGGGTTGTTGCGGTATGCAAACTGCAGTGAGTCAGTTAGGCGGGCAGTACAGAGCAGATTTAATCTCTGATTAGCCTCTCAAAGCATTTGCTGATGATGGGGGTCAGAGCAACAGTCATTTAAGCAAGTGATTTTGAATTGCTTTGGTACAGGCACAATGGTTGATGTTTTAAAGCATGTGGGGACTACAGACAAAGAGAGGGAAAGGTTGAAAATGTCCATAAAAAAAAACAGCCAGTTGATTCACGCACACACGTGTCACACTAATATTGCTATTAATCAATGATTTCTGGTTAGGGTAGATCCGTATTTTTTTGGTTGGTACAACATCCTCTATGCACTTCCTAATGAAACACATTATGCTACCAGCGTAGACATCGATGTCGTCATCAGAGGTGGACCGGAACATCTCCCAGTCTACGTGATCATAACAGTCTTGTAGCATAGAATCTGATTGGTCCGACCAGCATTAGATCATTCTGAGGGTGGGTGCTTCCTGTTTCAGTTTCTGCCTGTAAGCAGGCAGAATGGAAGAGTGGTTTGCCAATTTGCCAAATGGTGGGCAGGGGAGGAATTTGTAGCCTTCCCAGATGGGACAGTAGCAATGGTCAAAAACCTGGTACCCTCGTTGAAACTGATGTGTTGGTAGTATTTTAGTGTTATTGACTTGAAGTTGGCTTTGTTAAAGTCCCCGATCACAATGAATACGACCTCAGGGTGTGCGGTTTCCTGCTTGCTTTTACTCCCATTCAGCTCCTTGAGTGCCAGGTCTCTGTCGGCTTGTGGCACACAGAGACCTGCTGTGATAATGACCACTGTGAATTCCCTCAGTAGCCATAATGGTTGACAGAGAAGCATGAGAAATTCCAGATCAGGAGAACAGAAAGACTTGATAGAATGTATGTTCCTCTGATCACACCAGGATTTGATGATCATAAAACATATACCACCACTGCTTTTACCTGAGAGGTCTTTTGCTCTAACCGTTCTAACGGTTTGCGTGCGGGGGGGGGGGGGGGGGGGTTTGCGTGCCATGTGGCCATGTGCCATGCGGCTATGCGCCCTCCTCCTCATCATAATGTTGTTGATTTATTTGTTTATATTGTATATTAATATGAATGTTATTATCATGTCATGTTTATATGTATGGCACTTTTCACAAATCACATAGTTTCAAAGTGTAAAGGGATATAAGGGAAAGAGTGACGAGAACCGGCTTGACAATATAAATGATAGTTTAATGAAAAACTTAAACAAAAGTACACATGATGGTCAGCTGCCTGTAAATGATCTCTCTCTGTTGCACTGCCATTCACAGTCTGCCTTTTATCCCTCTCAGAGGCTTAATTAGCCTTATAAGGGACCGGGTGTGCAGAATCACCACCCGGCCCCGCCCTCCGCCCTGTCACACAAAGCAGCTTTACAGAAGATCATGCCCTAAGTGAGCAAGCAAAAGACGACTATGGCAAAGACCAAACTCCATAGAAAGCAGTGCAGAAGTGAGTTGTGCTTGATGTTTGACTTCTTTGGGAACTATTTTTGCTGGTGAATATACCAACTAACGGTTCAGTTTCTATTTAAAACAAAAGTTAATCTATATTATTTACTGGTTTGTTAAATTGTTGTGGGGTGTACTAATATCACACTCACAATCATGCGGATTACCTGCAGCCAAATCTGAGCTGCTAATATTCAGTTCAAAGGAACTCTAGCTTGTGAAAAACTTTTCAGCTTTTCTACAGCTTTTCTTCTGTTCAGTGCAGCATATACAGTATCACAATACAGTAGATATTAAAAATAAAAAAATTAAAAACATTAGCAGAAAAATAATATGACACATAAATGTAATTTTATTAGTCTGCAATTTTAGCAGTATTTAAATCTTCTGAGGTCTTGAATTAGGTGTGAGACAGAAAGAGAACAAGACTAGAAAGAGAGAGAGAGGGAGAGAGAGAAAGATAGTGAGTGCGAGTGATTATACTCTAAAGCACCAATTACTAGCCATCAGAAAACTAAAGGCAGTTGACACTCTACAATAAAGCAAATAATTTCCAGTTGGAAAAACAGAAATGTTAATATGAGGCTTGAAGATAGGGGTGAACATCTCTGGAAAGGAAGTGGCTAATAAGGTTTAATGATCTGTCTCAAGAAGCCACATTATGCGGGGAAACACAGCTGCTTTCATTTTGTAAACTACTTGATGTACACCTCCATCTAGAGCTCAGATATAGGCTCTGATCGGTCCCGATAACCAGAAAATACATTAATATAATACCTGCAACCCTCCCTGACAACATGTCCACACAAGTCCGCAGGATAAAGGAATTGGATTCATGTTCTCAGTTAAATGTTCTGGATATTGTTGAACCCAAAGGAAAATCGAGGATCAAATGGGGCCACTCAACCACAAGAATCAATGACAATCTTATTTCAAGCTTATATGTTCTTTTTTCTAATGCTGTTATAAATATTGAAGTCGAAGTATTTATCTGTGCTGATATTGGGTAAGAGGGCTGTGGGTCACTGATTCTGAGTGTAAACACAAGTGTTTTCTACAACATAAAAGTCTGATGAAAATTACAACATGCATCATAAACA
The DNA here is from genome assembly GCA_032164185.1 of Moxostoma hubbsi. Lineage (NCBI taxonomy): Eukaryota > Metazoa > Chordata > Actinopteri > Cypriniformes > Catostomidae > Moxostoma > Moxostoma hubbsi. The sequence goes on along the minus strand of JAVLUX010000014.1, from coordinate 45,608,465 downwards.
TATTAACTGGACCACAGAAAAGACACATTTTTATTTATTAACAAGACAACATTATTTAATTTTGATTTTCTCTGTGTATTCTGAAATCTCTCAAAGCAAATAAGGCTGTACCTACACACATTACAGTACACATTATACACAGCATACATGTATATGTACAGGGATGGTTACACTTGTGAGGACCAAAACATTTCTTCATAATATAATGATATATTTGAAGTGGTCACTACTAGATAAAAAAGCTCTTAAATGGACCAAACATTGTGTTCACAATCTCAGAGGTTTGTGCTGCTTATTGTACAGATAATACAGACTGATCTCACTGTGGCTACAGTATGTTGAAATTTCTTCAGCAGAAATCAGTTTCTAACTGGCTAACTGAAATTCAAAACACTGCCCCCAGTGGCCAAAGCGGGAAGAGTTTTTGAATATTTGGACATGTCTAAGCTCCAGATTCTGGGTGAGTGAGTGAAAGTGAGTTGTAAATCAAGTGAATGTTAAAAAGGAATGCATATTTTATTAACCATGTGCCTCAAACGCAAACCATAAACCTAACCATCAATGGAGTAAAAATGTAATCTTAGAGGAAAAATTCAACTTCAGAATCACACTCATCATTGATTATGTGAACACAATTGTTTCCTTTTTTTATGGGACCAGAACCTGTGTCTTAGTTGCACCACATGAAAAGGTAAACACATTTGAAGTGATTGATTGTGTGGCTCATGGGAGATGGCGCTTGACAGTAACTCATCAGAATGGGGTTGATGTCAGGGTACTGGAGCATTTGGTAGCATCTTCCCATGTGATCATGTTGGATAATATGAAGTGATTTTTTAGGAGTAAATAAATAAACAAAATTAGTGCTTAAAATGGCTGAACATGAATGCAACATCCAACAACTCAAAAACATGAATACATCATTACATTTACAGTGACAGAATGCTGTAGAGAGCTATATAATCTAACATACAGAATAAAAATAAAATGTATTTATGTTTATTGTATTGTGATATCTTGTGTCTTATTTACATGCTTTTGTTTGTAATGTTGATGTGTACAGGTAACAGCAATAACTGATCAGATTACAAATTGATTTAAATAAAAAAAATTAAAAATTGAACAATTTGGTATTAAAGAACAGCTTGTAAAAAGTTAGAAAAAATGCCTCATGAAAGTAAACAATGCTCCTGAAAATCAATTCTACACTAAAAATGCTGGGTAAAAATGGCCAATGCTGGGTAATTTTAGACAGAACACATGCAGGGTTATTTTGTCTAAGCTTGCTACAGTAGGTTATATACATTAGCCAGTGTGCTGGGTTGTTTTTTGTGACACAATGCTGGGTTAAAACGACTGCACATTGAAGGTTCTTTATTTTAGATAGTAATAATAATAAAATAAATAATAATGAGCACTTAATGCTTAGGTAGTCCTTGATTATAAATAATACCAAATGGTCATTTCACAAAATTCTGAATACATAAATAGACAAAGATAAGTAAACAAATACTTGCGAAATGATTGGAGAATCAGAGACACATTTTTGTTTGCTATTTACAAAGTCTAAAGCAGGGAGTAGAAATTTTTTTTTAATTTAATTTAAATTTTTTTAAGAAAAGAAAAATCACTTACAGCACCTTTAATTTAGGTTTGATCCGGTTGATGTTAAATTAATAGCGCTGTATATAAATACTGTCATATATGAGTGGAGAGATAAAATTATTTCCATAGGCTTATTTACTAGTTCACCACGTCTTATTTTGGGCAGGGGTTCTCAACAGGGGCGATCAAAGGATGCCAGGGGGCACTGAGTGCAAATTAGTAGAGAGGGGTTAAGGGAATAAAGTAGAGGGGCGTTCATCAAAAAAGTCTGAGAACCACTGCTTTAGGGGGGACACAGTGTTTAATTTGGGGGGCACTGCCTGCTTAAAACGAAGCATAAAATGAATCCATTCTCAAATGGTTTAATCCTTGGCCTCATTAACACCTTGCATTAACATGCATTTTTGTGATTGGTTATGTTATGTCGTTCCCGTCTAGGGGTTAGTAATGAGTAAAAAGAAAAAAATAATTGGAGAGATCAGGAGGTTTTCCTTATCTCAAGCCCCAGCACTACAATGACAACAATTCATCAATTAAAGCAAACTGATTTTATTGTGTATTACAGAGGGAGCAACAGGAAAAATTACTTTAGGAGGTGGCTAGACCAAAATACATCAAAGTATTTTCCGGAGGGGGAGTAAATTACCTTTAAAAGAACAAACAAACAGAAAACTTCCCTTTCTGTCCAAAAACAGGGGACAACAGTTCTAAACTTGCACCCACCTTCCTACAGATTTTCCCAATAAAACTAAAACATAAACTTTAACAAAAGAACATTTCAAAAGGTCAAGATAAAGAAAAGAGTTAGTACTTTAAATGGTAATGTGGCACATTGCAATACTATAAGAGGGCTACAAAAGAAAGCCTGAAGTAGGAGAAGGACCTCTCTTGATGAGGAAAGTCTCTCTCCATGTGTATAGTGTTATTGACTCTTTTTCCTGGCACCATCCTCTCACTGGCCAATCACAACAGGCAGAGACTCCGCTATGGCTATCGGAAACAGGTGGTAACAATCAGTAACTGTTAGAGGAGTGGAAGGAGCACAGGAAAGGTGGAAAGCAGAGAGGACAGCAAAAACTGAAACAGTAGCTGTCTACATCAATATTTTGTTATTCACATTTTGGGATATTGTATTAAAACTGCTGGATGGAAACACTCAGATTTATATAAATATCTCAATAAAATCTCAAATGCACATAAAAAATTTATACGCTTACTTGAGGTGGATATTTATATATTTTTTGAATAAGAAGAAATGCGCATAAACTATGATGGAAACCTATATGCCAAATAAACTTCTATTTAATTTATTAGGAATACAAGATATGTATCAAAAAAGTCATGTGACTGAATAACTCCTTCATAACTGGACTAACCAGAGGACCAATCATCGCATCTGAAATGTTGCTCTGGCCATACTGAATTAACGAAATCTAGATAATCCAAAGGCTACAAAGATTGCGCAGACCAAATAAGTTAAATACAATTTTTAACTGTGCCAAATTTTAGGCTTATTTACTTTTTTGACAAATATATTGTAGATCATAGATCTGCACAGCAAAGACATAAGGAAGGAAGAATGCACAGACACATAGAGCTCCTAGAACTGTGTAACGCGCTGTCACTCCCAGACATTGCTGCGATATTACGGTTTTTCACATACAATAAATTTGCAGCTAGTATGGAAACATAGCTAGTGGCAAATGACCCACAGACATACATCCCATAGATGTAATAAAAATAAAACAGAAATATGTCCTAGGACATAACATATAGCACATTAAATGCCAGGTGTAAATGCACCCAAGATGCATTGTGATCGGATCACTTAAAACAACATTCTAGCCACACCCATACAAAAATCAAGAGTTTCTGGCAAATTTGCAACAGAATTGTTGCCAAAGGTTTGCTGCAGGTTCACGTCTACCAGTGAAGAGCAGCAAACTTCAAGCTCATTTGCATGTGGAAATAGTCACTCACTCGACGTTGTGTCAAATGAAGTGACACAAGAGGTCTTCCTGGGATGCCGAACGTACCTCTGAAAAGGCCAATGTCAAGTTGGCAGCAAATGCCAGTCAGAATTTTTCTTCGGAGCCGAATGGTTGGTCAACAAGCAAGCAGAGCTTCACTACTTTTCCACTCACCTCTGTCAGCGAGAATCATTGCTGTTGGATCCTACGGCGCATTTCCAGCTGGCATCTCTCTCTTTACACGCTGTGCAGTTTACGCCCCTGGGCGCTTCGACAGCGCTTTCTTTCTGTTAAGAGTGTTCTCCTCCTAAAAGAGTCTATTTTCTCTAAAAGAGTGAGTTTCCACTCACAAAAAGAGCAATACACAGCGGCGTTGAACGTCCTTTTCAGGACGCGTCTTTTTCAAGATGCCTTTCCGCCACTGTGTTGCTCCTGGATGCAGTCGATTTCTCTCCAACAACGACGGCCACAGATGCTGCTTCGTGTGCCTGGGCAGCAATCACACTGAGGTGGCATTCGTGGATGATTCATGTACTCACTGTGAGAACATGACCATGGCAGCAGTGCGGTCGCGGCTCTCCTTCCTGAAAGTGAACAAACCCAGGCTGTCCCCCTCCACCTTGAAGGTGTATGTAGCTGCTATCGCTGCCCACCACGACGCAGTAGATGGCAAGTCCCTATGTAAGCATGACATGATTATCATGTTCCTGAAGGGCGCCCGGAGACTGAATCCACCCCAGCCTAGCCTATTCCCCTCCTGGGTTCTCTCAGTGGTCCTCTCGGTCCTCTCCCTGAAGACGGCCCTCCTGATCGCGTTAGCCTCCATCAAGAGGGTTGGTGACCTGCAAGTTTCTCTATCAGCGACACCTGCCTGGAGTTCAGTCCAGCACATTCTCATGTTATCCTGAGACCCCGACCGGGTTACGTGCCCAAGGTTCCTACGACCCCTTTCAGGCACCAAGTCGTGAACCTACAAGTGCTGCCCCGGGAGGAGGCAAACCCAGCCCTTTCGTTGCTGTGTCCGGTGCGTGCTTTGTGTACCTATTTGGACCGCACGCAGAGCTTTAGATGTTCTGAGCAGCTCTTTGGCGGATGGCAGAAAGGGAACGCCGTCTCCAAACAGAGGTTAGCTCACTGGTTGATGCCATTTCCTTAGCCTATCACATCCAGGCCGTGGCCGCCCCCTTGCAGGTTCGAGCACACTCCACGAGAAGTGTGGCATCCTCGTGGGCACAGGCCCATGGCACCTCCCTAGCAGACGGGTTGGTTGGGTCGGTCTCGACCCGTGTTTTGTCAGGTCCGAACCGGTAGAACTCGGTATGCGACACAACCGACCGGGTGTTCCGCTTGTACCTTGTGCCCTTCACCAAGTTGATCCAGTGTGCCTTCTGTCCCAGGTTAGCCACTGAGTGTCGCTGCCTGGATGTTTTTTCCTCCCTAGCCCTCTGGCCTGCAAATTCAGCTGAGCAATTCGCGGCCAGACACACTACACATAGTTCCCTCTTCAGGCTGTCGGCGGACCCGCGTTTCCCTCTAGCAGCCCCGCTGCCCCCCTCATTAGGCTGGACCTACCACGGCGCCGTGTCTCACATCTGGCTTCATTTGCCACACATTACCTCCCCCTAGACCGGGCAGGGTGTGGCCTCCGTAGGGTCTCTGTACCCTTTCTGCCACAACACTAGACCTAGCACTGTAAATGGCCATACCTTATTTTCAGCTCCTCAGTGCAAAATCCTGAATGGCATTCGCTGCCCCGCTTCCTTTATACCTATATGTGGGGCACGCAAATTCTGTCTGGCAACTTCACATTGGCCTTTTCTCAGGTTCAGAGGTATGTTCGGCCTCCCAGGAAGACACCTTGTGTCACTTCATTCGACACAACGTCTCGTTCCCTCCCTCGGGGAAAGGAGGTTACAACAGTAACCACGATCGATTTTTGTAAGGGCATTCAAAGAAGGTGAAATGTGTTTTTGTTATCCGGATACAACTGTATAATTACATGTTGTGGTTTCTTTCCTTTTCCTTTTTATTCTGCCGTTTGCAATGTTAAGGACACAACAGACACTGCCGTCTTGCAATCATTCGAACAATTAACAATATCCTATTAATTATTCCAATGGAATATACTTGGAATATCTCGTCTCTCTCCTCAAATCCCTACTGGCGTGACACTCATGTGAAACCAGGCTTAACACGCACATTTCAGATGAGAAGCATAATTAGCACTTAAAAAAAGCAGACCACGAGATGAATATCATTAAATTTGCTCCTGCGACCTCAAATTTAGCTTTGGTTTTAAAGTTAAAGGAAAAATCCTGACCGTCAAAGTGATGGAAAGCATTTCAATAATCCATCAATGTTTTCAAATTCACCAAAAGATGGAGAATTTTCAGTTACCACAATTTCTGATGTAATATTTAAGTAGCGTTTTCCATTTTGCACAGGTATCTTTGATCTGATCACTGTGGAGGTGTAAGGTGTAAATACACTCCAGCTAAAGAATATTCAGATACTATTCGGATATGAAATGCATGTGTAAATGGGGCCCGTGTCTTCCAAAGTGATATGATCGGTTTTGAGTGAGAGACAGACCAATATGTAAGTCCTTGACATCTGCAGTCTCATAGTGTGTTCATGAGAGAAGCTTGATTACACATTACCTTGCGCTTGATTTATGGAAACTGCAGCATGTACAGGGCGCAAGAAGAAGTTAGTCTACACTGAGGGGGGAAGTTCACTAAGAATAATTGAACAGTATTGTTTATTTGCACATTGGGACTGTACAGCATTCCAATCCAGGCACCTGAAATGTCTTTTTAAAATACTGAAAGTGTGCTCAAATACTTGTGCCTTGCCTGTTTAAAATGCTCTTCTTCGTCATTTGATCATCACATGTTTAAGGACTGTTATGAACAAAAGAAAGTGTACACAAATTGATTTAGTGCAACATTAATTTTGCCGGGTAAACAGCACTGACACTAATCATTCTATAATGAGCCTAATTTTAATAAACAAACGAGCATAGAATATGAGAAATGTCAGCAAAACGTATATTGTTGGGATAGTTGAACTCTATCAGTAACTATGTAATATAAAACACTGCAGTAAAGTTTGAATCATCTGTAGTGAGGGTACAGGATAGTGCTCGCACACGCTCAGGCCTGAGTGCTCTTCTTTTCTCCAGATGGCCAAATCAGCCTTGTTATTGCGGTCCACCTCATCCGAAACCTGTCGTTTATTTACGCTGGCTTGGCCCGAGCTGCTTGAGGAAGTCCCTGATAATTGTGAGCAGCTGTAATATCAGAGGCACCTCATTAAGAGGGCAATGACTCATAATCCATGCTGAGGTACGCTACTGAAACACCAGCCTGTTAAAGAGCTGCTTTTTGCTCATTTGTTTATGAAAGGCTAAATGGCTTTACATGATTAGAACCCACAACACTGATATTCTGTCTGCTCTCTGAGAAGAGAGGGAGGGAGAGAGAGAGGGGATTTGGCCTTGGGCCATTGAATCCATCTTTGGTGTAGTTCATACAAGCATATGTAGCCATGTCAATTAGCATATCACACAGCGAGTGTGTTTGACAGCCGTTAATGAGAATTTCACACAGATTATGTCAATTTATTTGACACTCAAATGAAAGATTAGAGAATAGAGACATGGAGTGAGGCCTCAACTGCGAACTGACACTTAAAGGAATAGTTCACACAAAAAGTATGTCATCATTTACTTATCCTCATGTTGTTCCAAATCTTTATGACATTCTTCTTTCTCTGTATATTATTCATAATATTACATTATTCATATAAGAGACACCGAATTAACGGTCATTAATAGGGTAACACTTTACTTCAATATTCTCTTTATTAAATGTTTATAAAGGGGTTAATTAATGACTAGACAGTTATATCAACATCCTCAAAAGGGCAACTTTTACGCAAAACTTGCTAAATAGTGAGCATGTTTTACTCACATGTAATAAATGATTAATACACATACTTATTCATGCATGACACTGTAATTGTTTAATCATTCATTAAGCATTTATTTTTGTTTGTCATTGTACAAAAAACATGTTTTCAAAATATATATAAAAAACTCAAACAAAATAAACCACAAAAGCTCCATAAAACAATAATAAATGTATTCCATTAATTAGTTTGTTATCATTCAAATGTTCATATAGCTTTGTGTGAGGAATAGACCCAAATTCAAGCTAATTATTTTATGATCTCTGTCTCCATCTACTGTAGCGCCCCTGCTGTATACATTTCTTTTTTAGTTTTTCACAATTCAAAACTGCCGCCACAAGAAGTACGACACAGGTTTTTACGGCAGTGATGTCCAGTGCTCATTGGCTCTCAAGTGTCTTGTAATCGTTTGTGACATTCCATCTTCTACGATGTATGTTTAAATGAAATATGACAGCGCTGTGATAGTGTATCAGGGGAAGATTTCCAGCCATTAATATCTTAAGTTCCACTCTCTAAAACCACTAACATCAAATGCAGCGCATCGCCCTTTGCACTATTTTTGTACAAATTTTTGCCATTTTTCTGAATAAATTATTCTTATTACATTTATCTGCCTGTTATGTTTTTTATATGCTGAAATAAATGGTTATGGTTAGGTTTATTAGTAGGGGTGGGATTAGCGGCTCTAAAATATTTTTTAATTAATATATTGTAACAAAATGTATTGTAACTGTACATTAATCTACTTGTTATATCTTTTTAAATTGTTGAAACGTGGTTATGTTTAGATGCTGGGTAGGGTTAACACTCTGGGATATGAGGGTGTTTTGGGCCCTGGAGAAGTTTTGACATGCCTTGATATTTGTGCATTTTTCAGTTGCTTAAAAACACATTAATGGCAAAAGTCTGATAACACTGTATTCAGCACAAATTGAATAACGTTTATGCATGTTTATGCATGGTTTAAAAAAAATAAAAAAATTTAAGTCATTGAAATAAAGCCATATAACACATACCAAGTCAAGTCAAGTGGTTTTTATTATCGTTTCAACCATATACAGTTAGTACAGTACACTGCGAAACGAGACAACGTTCCTCCAGGACCATGGTGCTACATAAAACAACATAGGACAAACACAGAACCACATGAGACTAAACAGACTAAATTAAGTACCTAAATAAAGTGCACGTGCAAACGTGTGCAAAAAGTACGGGACAGTACAATAAATTACTAACAATGAACAAGACAATAGACAGAGTGAGAGACAGTGCAGCGCCGACCAGTACACAGTAGTGCAAAAAGATGACAGTTCCTAAAAATGTAATGTAAACATAACATACTATGTGTTCTATGGACATAGCAGTTATTGAGGTAGCAGACAGTTATAAAGTGACAGTAATTAAAGTGCAACTCAGGACGTGTGTGTGTCAAACCAGTCTGAATATTAAGGAGTCTGATGGCTTGGGGGAAGAAGCTGTTACACAGTCTGGCCATGAGTGCCCGAATGCTTTGGTACCTCTTGCCAGATAGCAGGAGGGTGAAGAGTTTGTGTGAGGGGTGTGGCTTGCTGTTGGCTTTGCAGATGCAGTGTTTTTCGTAAATGTCTTTGATGGAGGGAAGAGAGACCCCGATGATCTTCTCAGCTGTCCTCACTATCCTCTGCAGGGCTTTGCGGTCCAAAACGGTGCAAGTCCCAAACCAGGCAGTGATGCAGCTGCTCAGGATGCTTTCAATAGTCCCTCTATAGAATGTAGTGAGGATGGGGTGGGGGGTGGGAGATGTGCTTTCCTCAACCTTTGAAGAAAGTAGAGACATACTAAACATTTGTCCACAAGCCTTTTGAGAACTGGATCTTGTAGCCTACAGTTTTGCTACAAAATGATGTGAAAACCATCCTGATCACTAATTCATACAAAACAATATAGTAATTTAACTTTTGTAAGACACTTTTAGTGTTAGAAAGGCCATATGCAAGGAGGCATGAACTATCATGAATATTGATTGTAATTTCACACCGGAGAGACAATGACCCCTCCCCTGGGCCTATCAATGAGGAATGTGACAGAAAGAGAATGAATGTGAGGAGACTTAATTATCAAAATCAAGTTTTAAATTAAAAAGAAGTAATCTGACTACATTTTCTTTATATAAAGACTTTACATAATTTTAGACCTACACTACCGTCTCTTCTGCTCAACAAGACTGCATTTATTTGATCCAAAATACAGTAAAAACAGTGATATTGTAAACTCTTTTTACAATTTAAAAGAACAGGTTTCTATTTAAATATACTGTAAAATGCAATTTGTGATCAAAGCTGAATTTTCAGCATCATTACTGCAGTCTTCAGTGTCACATGATACTTCAGAAATCATTATAAGATGGTGATTTTCTAATATGAGTATATTTAAAGTGCATTTTACTCATTTAACCTGAACACATATTTGCAAGCACAAGCTTTGTTGATGATAATGAGGCAGCATAAACACTAGTTAAAATATACTCTAAAGATTCATATTATTTTTATATTATATTACATATTATATTTATATCATACAGCATACAATTTAAATGCCTGCTTTAGCAGAAAAAGCATTTAAATGTAACTAAAACTTGCTTATTAGGACATATTTCATATTTCAATACTCTGAATCCTGGCTGGCAAGTCTGGAAACAGTCCCACTAGTAAAATATGTACGTTTATATAAAATAGCATGTCAACTAATGAAAACTAAATGACTTACTCGTCTGAAATTGTATCCTAGATCAAGTCTCTCTTCAAAATACAAACGTTCATTGGAGTCCCGCTCTTCTTCTGAGGAAAATTTTCAAACGTGCAGAAAATTGAATGAACTTTGTTTTTACAGCACAGTCGAGGGCGTTTACCATTTGCATTGATCGTCTCAGCATATTACCGTATGAATAGCGTCCTCTGCCCATGGGTGTGATCACATTAGAGGTAATTAGCTGAGCCAGGAGAAAATGTACATCGCTTTGTTTCATACAGATTACATAGCAGAAGAATATTTGTTATAAATTTGAATTGTTTTATTTAAAAGTAGAAATATTAAGCTTTCTTTAAGACATATGTTTCATGTTTGTGTGATAAGTATTTGTGGATGTTTCAGAAATATGCTCGTGGACACAGACACGTCTGATAGTTCACCCTTTTTATTTTCTTTATTTTACAAAAGCACAAGGTTTTGTTGTAATTGTGAGTGTACACAAATAAAATTTAACCCTTTACATATAATATGCCCCAAAATGATGGAGAATTTTATGTTGTTTCCGCTGTAATGCCGGAAAAATCCATCAGGACGCACCGGCGCGTTAAGGGTTAAGGGATCTAAAATATATATAAAACAGTAAAAATGTAAAAATATGTTTATAATAAAATTATGTATTCAAATATATTTGTAATTGATTTGTCAATATCTTACATTTCTAAAACTGTCAAGTCAAGTGTTTTTTTATTGTTTTTACAGTAAATACGTAAAAATTATTACATTTTGGATGCTTCCAAAGCATCCATATTGTCCAATTTAGTGTCAAGCGTGTACAATCTAAGTGTACTAATCTAAGTGTACAAACATTTAAGTTTAAATGTAAAAAAATATGAACATAGAAATAGGTATGTATATTAATGAGATCAGGCCTCACAGTTGCCTTTGGCTTGCTCACTGGGAGCCTAAAGAGAAACAATATTTAAAGCATGATTTTTAATCACCTTATAATTCAAACTGATCAATTAGGACTTCAAGACATTACAGACATTACAGCATAATTTTCGGTATAGCCACTTTGAAACGGTGTGTGTTATGTGCTATACAAATAAAAATGACTTGACTTATCAAAAACATAAAATGCTCTAATTTGTGATTTACATCATGATGAAGCAAAAATACTATTATAGTGAGATTAAAAAGAGGGTTTATGTAATTTTACTACAGTCTGCTTTGTGTTTTAATTGATAAGCAGGCATGTTCACACAAAGACATCAAAGGGGGCTTGAGCACCTGCCCTTTTTCTTCCTTGAGAGAAAGTGCCCTTTTTTCATTTTTTTTGTATTTTTTTTTTTAAATAAATGTATGTATGTATGTATGTATGTATAAATATATATATATATATATATATATATACACTCACCTAAAGGATTATTAGGAACACCATACTAATACTGTGTTTGACCCCCTTTCGCCTTCAGAACTGCCTTAATTCTACGTGGCATTGCTTCAACAAGGTGCTGAAAGCATTCTTTAGAAATGTTGGCCCATATTGATAGGATAGCATCTTGCAGTTGATGGAGATTTGTGGGATGCACATCCAGGGCACGAAGCTCCCATTCCACCACATCCCAAAGATGCTCTATTGGGTTGAGATCTGGTGACTGTGGGGGCCATTTTAGTACAGTGAACTCATTGTCATGTTCAAGAAACCAATTTGAAATGATTCGAGCTTTGTGACATGGTGCATTATCCTGCTGGAAGTAGCCATCAGAGGATGGGTACATGGTGGCCATAAAGGGATGGACATGGTCAGAAACAATGCTCAGGTAGGCCGTGGCATTTAAACGATGCCCAATTAGCACTAAGGGGCCTAAAGTGTGCCAAGAAAACATCCCCCACACCATTACACCACCACCACCAGCCTGCACAGTGGTAATAAGGCATGATGGATCCATGTTCTCATTCTGTTTACGCCAAATTCTGACTCTACCATCTGAATGTCTCAACAGAAATCGAGACTCATCAGACCAGGCAACATTTTTCCAGTCTTCAACTGTCCAATTTTGGTGAGCTCTTGCAAATTGTAGCCTCTTTTTCCTATTTGTAGTGGAGATGAGTGGTACCCGGTGGGGTCTTCTGCTGTTGTAGCCAATCCGCCTCAAGGTTGTGCGTGTTGTGGCTTCACAAATACTTTGCTGCATACCTCGGTTGTAACGAGTGGTTATTTCAGTCAAAGTTGCTCTTCTATCAGCTTGAATCAGTCAGCCCATTCTCCTCTGACCTCTATCATCAACAAGGCATTTTCGCCCACAGGACTGCCGCATACTGGATGTTTTTCCCTTTTCACACCATTCTTTGTAAACCCTAGAAATGGTTGTGCGTGAAAATCCCAGTAACTGAGCAGATTGTGAAATACTCAGACCGGCCTGTCTGGCACCAACAACCATGCCACGCTCAAAATTGCTTAAATCACCTTTCTTTCCCATTCTGACATTCAGTTTGGAGTTCAGGAAATTGTCTTGACCAGGACCACACCCCTAAATGCATTGAAGCAACTGCCAGGTGATTGGTTGATTAGATAATTGCATTAATGAGAAATTGAACAGGTGTTCCTAATAATCCTTTAGGTGAGTGTATATATTCCTGTTTGTGCATGGCTTCCCTATCAAACAAATATATTTATTGATTAAAAAAATCTAAATATCAGGTCAGGAGATGAGACATTGTCGAGTTCCTATGCCATCCCTCCATCTCTCTCTCCCTCTCCCTCATCGGCACATCAGACACACAGACAGGCAGACAGACAGGCAGCAACCCCTCCCAGCTCCTATCCCAGTTGTGTTTTTCTTGGCTTGTGTGGAGGTGAGTGGTGATGAACAAAAGACTAAGCTACCGCTGCCTCGACTTTACAGCTAATTAGCCAAAAGCCAAATAGAGTTAACACGTGTCTTGCTAACATGCATGGCTCATGAGCTACTAGCTAATGTAACAAGTTAGCTAAAGTTTAGCTAAGGCAATATATCATGGCCATACAGGCTAATGTACTGTACTTAATGGAGACACTACAGGTGAATACAGTCAAATTTGTGTCTAATAATGTCATCACAATTGATATGCAAATTAGGCATTAACTAATTAAAATGTGCTAATTTGCATACATTGAAGTGTTATGTATTCCAATAACACCAAAAGAATTCAAACGATTTATTGCCTTGTGCAAAATAAACAAATTATTAGTGAAACTATGTCCCTCTCCTCGGTGCGGTCATTTATTCTAAATATATACTTGAAACTAGTAACATAGAAATCATGCACATTGTGGCATAGGTTCCTTTGCTGTTGCCTGCTCTTGTGATAAACTAGTGAATACTAAAGAAGACCATGATCTCTGTGTGAACTGATTATTTTGTAGAAATCTGTTGAGTATGAAACAATCGTGTAAGGGAATTAAAATAAATTGGTAAGGAAGTCAGAGTTGTGTTAATATATTTAAGGTTTTGTTTAAAAAAAACATTTTTAAATAAATAATTATGAGAAGTGTCCTTTTTTCCCACTTAAGCCCCTGCCCCCCAAAATGTTTGTGCATGTCCCTGTTAATAAATGTAATGTCTTAACTAACTTGTGTTGCCACTTTCCTTGTCATGTTTATATCAGAAAAAATGGTGCTACTCCGAATGCTGTCCCAACTACCTAGTTAACTACTGTCCTCTGCAAAACACTCTTCAGGTCGTTCACAGCATATATCATATAATTAAGCTTCATGATGAATAAACCACTGAACTAGATGCCCATCATTTTCTAATTTTATCAACTATCTAACACAGGGGTTCCCAAACTTTTCCATGACAAGGCCCCCCAAATACCACTAGGTTCTGGCCAAGGCCCCCCTTTTCCATGATGTGTTATTAAACCCATCGACAATACTACGGCAAATGTAGAAATAAATAAATAAAACATCTAGGTGAACATCCATTAACCTTTATTGGTGTTGTAATAATAACATTTGTATGTCAGATCTTCATATATGGTAAAGTAATTTCAACATCTTCAAATCTGGTACTGTAATTTCAACATTCAACATTGTATCTGTGTGTGTCAGTGAATGGAAAAAGAGAGAGATATTAACGAGAGGGTGTGTGTGTGTGTGTGTGTGTGTGTGTGAGAGAAAGAGAGCATATTAATGGGATGGGTGGGCCTGGTGGCTCCTACACAGTTTGTCAAGCCTGGGCTTTATGTCTGTCAGTGCAACACGAATGTCACTCTCCACATTTAGACGTGCTCTGTGTTTTGTTTTAAGTACTTTTAAAGTTGAAAAGCCAGACTCACACAAATAAGTGGTTGCAAAAGGAAGAAGGCATTTCAGAGCACTCTCAGCTAGGATGGGAAAGTCATTTCTTACATACATCCAGTAGTTAGAGAGGGAAAGAGCCTCAAATTTCATTTTTAAATCCCATGAAGTAGTCATCTCAATCAGCTCCTCCTGTGATTTTAAGTCCAGACAAGAGCCTACATCAGGGGCAAATGGGTTCCTTACCCAGTTTAGATGGGTGCTGTCAAGGTCAGGGAAATAGTCTAAGAAATATCCCTGGAGGTGCTCCAGGTGGGATTGTATCAGTGGAGCAGATAACAGATGACAGCAGCTCTTGGTGTAATAGTGGGAATATTTCTGTAATTCCCTCCTTGAGCTTGTTTGACCACAGCGTAATCTTCAGGGAAAAAGCATGCACTTTGTCTTGCATATGCACTATGTATGTGTCACGCCCTTGCATGCTTTGGTTAAGCACATTCAGATGACAAAAAATGTCAGCCATATATGCAAGTTTGAGAATCCAGGCTGCATTTGTAAAACGTTCAGCCAGCTGATGTTTCTCAGACACGAGAAACTCTGCAACCTCCCTCCGCAACTCATACACACGGTTCAAAACTGCCCCCCGTGAAAGCCAGCGTACGTTTGAGTGAAGCAGCAATCCATCAAAACGGCTCCCATTTCTTTACACAGAAGAGCAAACAGTCTGTGTTTCAAGGGGCGGGCTTTAATGAAGTTTACTACATGTATTATGTCCTGTAGTACCTGATTAAGCTCATCATCCAACCGTTTAGCCACCAGTGCTTCTCGATGGAGCATACAGTGTGTGAACGCCGCATTCGGGGCCTTCTGTTTGATGAGCCGTCACCCCACTGTTTTTCCCAGTCATAGCCGCGGCCCCGTCAGAACACACACCCACGCAACGAGACCAGTCAAGTCCATTTGAATTAATATATTTGTCCAGCACTTGAAAAATCTCTTTCCCAGTGGTTCTACTTTCAAGTGCTTTACAAAATAAAATTTCCTCAATGAACATTTCTTGGGAAATGAATCTGATGTACACAAGCAACTCGGCAGCGTTAGCCACATCCGTACTCTCATCTAGCTGCAGTGCAAAATATTCGCTAGCTCTCACCTTGTCCAACAGTTGAGCAGACACATCCTCAGCCATGTCTCCAATACGTCTGCTCACAGTGTTATCAGAGAGTGGTACAGCGTCAATTTTCTTGGCAGCATCCTCCCCCAGTAGCTCTTTAACAATGTCTTTGGTAGCAGGTAGTATCAAATCCTCCCCAATTGTGTGCGACTTTTTAGCTCACGCAATGTGCAAGGAAGCCAAAAACGATGCCTTCAATGCTCTCTCAGGGACAGTAGCTGGCTCGTCAGGTTTTTTCCTTTTTAAAAATCTATCCATTTTGATAGAGCTAGACAGCTAACTAAATAAATAGCTGAATAGCTGAATAGCTGAGCACTGGCAGTTGTTACCAAGGCTACACTGACAGATTACGTGTACCAGACAATCAGATCAAGATTAGCATTAAAAGTTTAATGTTCAGATATGCGACAAATTATTATAATGCTATTTCATAACAATACTCATAATAATATAAATATTTTTATATATTTTTTAATATTTTTAAAATATTTATAAAATTTATAATTATTTTTTTTTTTTGCTTTTTTTTTTCTTCCAACTTGCTGAGGCCCCCCTGGCGGCTCCCCAGGGGGCCGCGGCCCCCACTTTGAAAACCACTGATCTAATAAATGCTTTAGATGTGTCTACTTTACATAAAGGTATATTTTCAGTGGCTAAGAGTTATTAAGTATTTACAACATGTGAGGTAGAATGGCTAAATAATTGGGAGTTAAGTTTGCATATAAGTCCCCCTTTTTACAGTATGTTGTTATAACTGCATATAGATGATTTATAATTAATTTGTAAATTAATTATCAGTCATTAATGAGCCCCTTTATAAACCCATAACAACCATAATGTGAAGTAGTACTATTTAGTACTAGTAGTTTTTATGTATATGGATATGTTTATGTATATTTATATGCATTCAGTTATATTGGTTTTACTGTAAAATAATTTCTAATATTCCTAAACACATCAATAAGATGATGATGTCCAGCAGGAATGGATGCGAGATACAACCTAGAAACAGCAAGAATGATGCGAATGCGCCTGGTAGTGTTAAGATGAACTCATTTATTAATGAGGTTTATGCAAGCGGTGGCAGGGAGCTTTGGAGATGCTTTTTGTCATATCTCTGTGTTGATATTTGCATTTATCATGGTTTGACAGGGGACCCAAATGTTTTCATAATTTGTTTTTCATTATAAGCAACTCTGGCCAATGTTGATATATGAAGGCAAAAAACAACAAAGCGGCCGTGACGGGCGTCTGTGCGGACCACACACAGAGTTTGTGCAAAGCATCTCACAACGTCAACAAGACAGAGTTTTGTGTATGCCTTTATTTATCTAAACAACTGTTTCAGCAATTGCTTGTTCTTCAATTACTTGTTTTCAGATATTGGCTTTGTATTTTTTGGTCCAAACAAAGTCAAGCTTTTTTCCTTGTTGTTCATTTCAGAAACATCCTCTCAAATGTGTGTGTACAAAAATGTTCAGAGTAGCCTAAACTGGAAAAATACTGTACCAAGAAAACTTCAGAAACATACACATTTTAGAATGTATGCACGTTTTCTATTTTGTATAAATAAAATAAAAGCACAGGAATGTACCCATTAAATCAAGAGATGACACACTGTTGATGCCTACATAGTGCACATAGTGAATATTCACATTCATGGATGTACAAACACTTACAGATGGAATGTCAGCCTGCTTTATGAACATCTGATCAATATCTGACTTTGTTCTTCATTTGGCCCTTTATTAGCAAATGCTTGTTTAGAAGACAGATCAGCTATTAATATTAGATAATAGGATGAGGATGACTCAAACACACACACACACACACACACACACACACACACACAGACACACACCTGCAGACACTTCTCTCACTAAATGACAGAATATATCCTAGATTTTTTGCGTCACAATGCCATAAGTGGACTCTTACAGCTGCAAAATCTGTAATTTAAAAGTGACCTATCCTCTCTCTTTTTATATTGAAAAGAGCAGATTTGTTTCAGACTAAACAAATGCCATGTCGTTGTTTGTTTAGTGCAAGTTTGAGTCCATCTAAATCAGTCAAGTAATTTTTATTTCTATAGCGCATTTCACAACACACATAATTTCAAAGCGTCTTTACAGAAGATAATGCTATATCAGAAATGAATCTGTAATGTTTGTAATGCCTTAAAGTTTTCATTGTGTAGTCTGTTTAAAACGTGATTTTAGATTATTCCTTTATACAGTGTGTGTATATATATATATATATATATATATATATATATATATATATATAATTTTTTTTTTTTTTACACATTTAAAAGAAATTTGGACTGAACACAATTTGGCATAAACATTTAGTAGCCTCTCATTCAAATATCCATCCAACCACTGAAATGCTCATACACAAATGGGCTAACAAGCCTATTTGCTCATACTATAGTCAGAAAATAGAAAAGGACCAACAAAGCTGTAGTGTAGCCACATAATGGGCAGTAGACCTATAGGTGTCATGTCATTAATGGAATAATGCATTGAATATGAATGATTATTATACTGTCCCATACTATTGTTTGTCCCTGTCATAGTGTCTGGTCTGTTATCATTGTCATTTATCATATTTCTTTTTTATTATACATTATGCTGTACACCCCATACTTTTAAATGTACTCCACTCCATTTGTCATCTCAAGCTGACTTTCTACTATCCCTTACCTACCACTCCTTGCATACAACCTCTATGCCGGACGACAAATGTCCTACCTGGGATTCAGACAGACCAGAGGAGTTGAGGGAGTTGATGAACGCCTGGCCTGTTACAACTAAATTTATATGGACTCAAGATGGTGCCGAGTATGGCTGCTGCGTTGAGAGCTCCAACACAACACTGCAGTTTATTGTTTGTTTTGTTTACAGTTTTTTGTTTTTTTTTTTGTCTTGGATGTTGTCTGCCTTTTTGTATACTACAGACAAACGATTTTGGACACTGGATCTGCAATTACACACCGAAAGCCGGACTTCAAATTCCTCAATGCCAACCCGCTGTTTACAAACATGCCAGCGGAGCCCTTTGTCTGGGCTGCCCGGCTGCGGAAACGGAGAAGGGAAAGGGGAAAAAGAGCTGCCGTTCTCATCAGAGTAAGACGTAACGGAAATTGACCCCAGCTACCCAGTATACAATTGGCAAATGTTCAGTCTCTGGACAACAAGCTCTGCGAGCTGAGAGCACGGATTTTATCAAGTCTTTCTGCTCTCCTGATCTGGAATATCTCATGCTTCTGTGTCGACCATTCTGGCTACCGAGGGATATCACAGCGGTCATTATCACATCTGTGTACATCCCCTCACAAGCCTAAACAGACTGGGCACTCAAGGAACTGTATGGGAGCATAAGTGAGCAGGAAACCGCGCACCCTGAGGCCACGTTCATTGTTACCGGGGACTGTAACAAAGACCATTTTAAAACAATTGCACCTAAATACCACCAACACATCAGTTTCAACACACGAGGGGACCTGGTTTTGGACAATTGCTATTCTCCTTTCCAGGATGGCTACAAATCCCTCCCCCACCCACCATTTGGCAAATCAGACCACTCTTCCGTTCTACTTCTACCCGCTTACAGGCAGAAAATTAAACAGGAAGTACCCACCCTCAGAATGATCCAGTGCTGGTCGGACCAGTCAGATTCTATGCTACAAGACTGTTTTGATCACGTGGACTGGGAGATGTTCCGGTCCGCCTCTGATGACGACATCGAGGTTTACGCTGATAGCGTAACATGTTTCATCAGGAAGTGTGTAGAGGACGTTTTTCTGAGCAAAACGATACAGATCTACCCCAACCAGAAACCATGGGTTAACGGCGATGTTCGCACGGCACTTAATGCGTAGACCTCTGCTTTTAACGGGTGAACATCCGTAAAGCCGCGGGTCCAGATGGCATTCCGGGCCGCGTCATCAGAATGTGCTCGAAACAACTGGCTGGTGTTTTTACGGACATTTTCAACCTGTCCCTCTCCCTGTCTTTAGTTCCCACATGCTTCAAACCGTCCACCATTGTGCCTGTACAAAAGCAATCAAAAATCACTTGTTTAAATATCTGGCGTCCTGTTGCTCTGACCCCCATCATCAACAAATGCTTTGAGAGGCTAATCAGAGATCACATCTGCTTTGTGCTGCCCACCTCTCTGGACCCATCGCAGTTTGCCTACCGCAACAACCGCTCCACTACAATACACACTGCTCTCTCCCACCTGGAAAAAAGGAACACATATGTGAGAATGCTGTTTGTACACTACAGGTCAGCATGCAACACCATAGTGCCCTCTCTGGGCTTAAACAACTTGCTGTGCAGCTGGATCCTGGACTTCCTGTCAGGCAGACATCAGGTGATTAGAATGGGCAGCAATATCTCATCACTGACCCACAACACTGGAGCCCCGCAGGGCTGTGTTCTCAGCCCACTCCTGTATTCCCTGTACACATGACTGTGTGGCAACACATATCTCCAATGCCATCATTAGGTTTGCTGATGATACGAAAGTGGTAGGTCTGATCACTGACAATGATGAAACAGCCTAAAGAGAGGAGGTGCACACTCTTGACACGCTGGTGTCAGGAGCACAACCTCTCCCTCAACGTCAGTAAAACCAAGAAGTTTGTAGTGGACTTCAGGAAGAAAGACAGAGAACACAGCCCCATCACCATTAATGGAGCACCGGTGGAGAGAGTCAGCAGCTTCAAGTTCCTCGGTGTCCACATTACTGAGGAACTCACATGGTCCGTCCACACTGAGGCCGTTGTGAAGAAGGCTCACCAGCGCCTCTTCTTCCTGAGACGGCTGATGATGTTTGGAATGAACCACCACATCCTCACATGGTTCTACACCAGTACTGTACAGAGCATCCTGACTGGCTGCATCACCACCTGGTACGGCAATAGCACCGCCCACAACCGCAAAGCCCTGCAAAGTGTGGTGTGAACCGCCAGACACATCATTGGAGGTGAGTTCCCTCCCTCCAGGACATATATAACAGGCGGTATGTGAAAAAATCTTGGAGGATCATGAGAGACTCCAGCCACCCGAGTCATGGGCTGCTCTCACTGCTACCATCAGGCGGGCGGTATCGCAGCATCAGGACCTGCTCCAGCCGACTACATGACAGCTTATTCCCCCAAGCAATCAGACTTTTGAACACTTGATCTCTCACGATCAATAATTAGCACTGCAATTTATTAATCTTATATCTCACACTGACTGTTTTTATATACTCTTCATTTTTTTATTGTATGTGTATTCTATATTGTTTACTATACATTGTATATTATTGTTGTGTTGTGTAAGTATGTGTACATTTGATATGTAAATTGTGTTGTGATGTTGTTTATTGTAATTGGTATATGTCTAGTCACTGTCATGACTGCTATGTTGCTCAGAACTGCACACAAGACTTCCACCTACTGTTGCTTTTGTGTACATGGTAGTGTGACAATAAAGTGATTTGATTTGAACTTCCAGCCAGCAGGGGCGAACTGCAGTGGAAAAACACAAAATCATTCCACAGACGAAATACACATCAAGACAAGAGCTTATAGAGTTTCATCCTTAAAAAGAGGATTATTGAAGATAAGGTCGACAAGATGCTTCAAGAGAACATCACTGAACCATGTTCATTTTTCCCTAGGCTTCTCCTGTAGTGCTGGTGCCAAAGCTGGACGGAACGTATAGGTTCAGCATCAACCACACGAGGATCAATAGCAAAACAATGCCAGATGCTTATCCGATGCCACTGGTCCATGACATTGTGGAGTCACTAGAAAACGCAGCATGGTTCAGTACATTATGTTTGCAATCTGGTCATTGGCAGGTGGCACAGAAGAACAAAGACAAGACCACCTTCATTACCACTAGGGGGATCTAGCAGTTCAAATCTTTGCCATGTGAACTTCGGAATGCTGCTGCCACTTTTCAGCGATTGATGGAAAAGGTTCTGTCAGACCTAAAATCTGCTTTGTCTACATCAGGGGTTCATTTGATTTTGAAGTCTAGTTACGCCTATGAAGTGTCTGGTTTAGCAGCGTTAAATACACAGGCAGAGGCACAACCTCAGCTAATGCACCTGTATGGCTCAGTAGATGGATGCATCTCTGTGGACAGAGCAGCGTGAGCGCAAAGCTTTTAAAGCTTAACAATATCACTTTTATTATAAGTTTCTGTCTTTGCATTTTCATTTTAATGGCCCCAGATCTAGCCCTCCATGTGCTTTAATTCAAGAAATGCAAAGTTTGGTCACACATTCATGACGAGTAAGCCTGCTGAATTTATTAACAAAACTTTACTTGCTGAGCTACACAGACCCCCAATTTAAAGATGATTACTACCACACCTGGAGTCGCAAGTTTGAATATAGGGCATGCTGAGTGACTCCAGTCAGGCAACCAATCAGCAACCAATTGGCCTGGTTGCTATGGTTGATAGAGTCACATTGGCTTAACCTGGATAGAGTCACGTTGGCTTAACCTCCTCATGGTCACTATAATGGGGTTCTCGCTCTCGGTGGGGCACGTGGTGAGTTGTGCATGCACGAAGCCTCCACATGTGCTAGGTCTCTGCTGTAACGTGCTCAACAAGCCACTTGATAAGATGCATGGATTGACTGCCTCAGGCTCTGTGCTTGTCTGTCTCATGTGGAGGCAACTGAGATTCGTCCTCCACCACCCGGATTGAGGTGAGTCACTACACCACAACAAGGACCTAGAGTGCATTTGGAATTGGGCATGCCAAATTGGGGAGAATTTTTTTTTTTTATTATGCAATGCATCAAAGTTGCATTGAGAAAATTAAGCAAATAACAAATATTCAGTTTTATGGTGGATGGGGTAAGGGAATGAATTAGGGAGCATTCATTAAAAAAAGGTTGAGAACCACTGGTCTACATTGATGACATACTCACAGACTTGTGAACAACACATTCAAGACCTCAACACAAGACTATACAGTCTCCACATGCCAATCATACTCTGAAAATGAATAAATGCCACTTCTTCAAGCAACTTTATTTCCTGGAACACATTGTCTCAGGAAGCAGAGTTGAGATTGATTGATTGACCCAAGTCATCACAGTCTACCCAATTCCAACTGACCTGAAGTCCCTTCAGTGCTTCTTATGTTTGGCAGGAATGTATCACAAGTTAATTCCTCACTTTGCTAACATAACCACTATTTTGAACAAACTGAAAAAGAAACAAGTTAAGTGGGAATGGACCCCTGACTGCCAAGCTAGCATGGACACTCTGAAGCAAGCTCTACCACACCCATCTGTTCTTGCTCAACCAAATCTATCCCAACCTTTCCAAATCAACACCTACAACAGTATTCTTGGACTAGGAGCCATCTTGACTCAACAAACCCCAGAAGGTGAGAAGGTGATTGCTAATGCATCCCAGGCATTTAGAGAAGCAGAGCTCAATTACTCCACCTCTGAAAAGGAGTATTTGGCTGTAGTCTGGATGGCTAAGATATGGAGGCATCTCAGCCAGATCACCTTCAAAGATCATCAAAGAGTATTTTATCGTAAAGTCACTCTAAAACAGGTGGATGGCGTGAAGCCTCCAAACACGCTATGTCTCCATGGCATCATGCTCAACAAGCCACGTGATAAGATGTAAGGGTTGATGGTCTCAGACACGAAGGCAACTAGGATTCATCCTCCACCACCCAGATTGAGGCTACATGACCATGAGGACTTAAAAGGGCATTGGGAATTGGGCATTCCAAATTGGGTGAAAAAAGGGGAACCCCCAAACAAAATATCAGCTGGTGGACCCCAAAGCTTTAATTCCAGGTTTCTTGCACTATATCCATAACATTCCCCTAGGAGCCTATCTAGTAAGATTGAAGACATTATTCCGGATGTTGGAGGTCACCTTGTGGCCTACCATTAATAAGACATCTGGGAATATGTCAAGAGGTGTAATACAAAACTAAAAATACAAAACCCTTGGGAATACTCCAGAGTACGGAGGTGGTTAAGCCTGGGAACACGCTGGGCATCGACTTGATGGAACCTCTACCTAAAAGCAAGAAACAAAACACCTGTCTGCTTGTCATCATGGACTATTACACAAAGTGTGTAGAGATGTTTCCACTCAGAGACAGCAAGACATCTCACACTGTGAAGATACTGAGAGAGGAAATATTTACTAGATGAAGGGGGGTGCTGAAGTACATAATTTACAACAGAGGACCCCAGTTCACTTCTTCCATCCTCACGGATCTGTGTAAGAGCTGGTGTGTCACACAAAATCTCACTACCAGTTTTAAATCTCACTATCACCCTCAAACCAACCTCACAGAATGAGTATACAGGACAGTAAGAACTATGATTGTGTCTTTTGTGGGTGGCAAACACCAGACCTGGTATCACTGGATATCAGAGTTCAGATTTGCTATCAATTATGCACAATAGGAGCGCACTGGTAAAACCTCTGCAGAACTGATGATTTGTTGGCAGATCATCCATAGATCACCCACACCCGGCATATCCTCATACTCAATTCTGAATAGATAGAACATCATGGCAGAGGAGGTCAAGCGCAGAGTGAGAGTACAAGCTAGACAAGCTAGATACTATAATATCCACAGGAGGGATGCACACTTTCAGGTGGGATACCTAGACTGGCTTAAGACGGACCCTCTCTCTAGTGACAGTAATAAGTTCTCTGTAAGCTAGCACCCAAGTAGGAGGGTCCAGCTGAACTCCTTAAGAAATTAGGGCCAATAAATTACACTGTCTGCTAGAGCAGCCTACCTAACAAGATGTTATTAATGGGGTGAATTTAAAATGTTATTACAAACTCTGTTTTCCTGGCCTGAAGTCTGGGGGGTGGTGGGGGGTGGTCTATGTATCATAATGGGCAGTATACATATAGTTACAAGTCATTAATGTAATAATGCATTGACGTTAAGTAAGGGATGTAGATTGCAGGGACAGTAAAATACACATTACATTTACTCCAGTCCATTCATCAACTCGTAATATCATCAGCGAGACTTACTGTCATGTGGTGCACACCTGACTGGAACCAAGAAGAAGGAGACCAAACACCGATCCTTATTTGTGTTATAATTTATTGGCATCGCCACACTGGGGAGATTGTTTTGAGCTCAGATATCACACACACGCCATTGCTGGATAAAATGGTGATTTTGATTACACTAGCTTTGGAGTATTTGTTGACGTATAATTCATCATCCTTCTTTAACAAATTTTTACATTTCCAATGTATCAATTGTACTTTGTATTACATTGCCCTGGAATAAGTTTTAAAAATTCAGTTACCATAGCTGCGATGAGGCTGAGGGAATAACAAAAAATTGTCCTGTGTCACTTTTCTTACTAATGTTATCGAGCATTGTATATTTTTATCTTCTTTTGCAAAGCTGAAAAAGTGTGATCATTGATTGTTTTATTTTGCTGTTGGAGCAAACGGGTAAGCAAAAATGACATTTGCTGTGGTCCCCCATTCACCACCATTCAAGTTTAGCCAACTATGACGACTTCAGCTTCTTGAACGCGGATGTGTGAAAAGGGTACATACACCACTTATCATTGTTATGTTGCTCATTTCATCCGTTATTCTCCTTTTCATCTTGATTTGCAGAAACACAGTTACAGAGTAATTTCCTTTGTATAAGTCAGTGAAACTGACTGTTCCAAAGCAGTCACATGCTTCACCAAGTAGAGAGTTCAGTGAACAAAATGAAAATACTAGTCACTGCACAGAACTGAATCTGATTGTATCATTCAATTTATTCAAAAACACTGAATCACTCACAACTGACACATGTCAAATGTTCCCATGGTGGGTCAAGGGCAAACAGAGCCTGATGAATGAGCAAATGATGGGAGTGTGTGAGAGAGTGTGTGGGTGTGTTTGTCTGAGTGTGTGTGTGTGTGTGTGTGTGTGTGTGTGTGTGTGTGTGTGTGTGTGTAGAGGGACAAATCTGGAACCTGTAGGCTCCAGTTGCAGAGGGTCTGACCACCAGTCACAGAGAGTCTGGCCACAGATCGATGTTGGTGAGACAGAGGCAGGCGAGAGAAGGGCCATCTGATGAAACTCTGTGGGACTGAATGACATAAGCCCAGACGGTTAAATGTACCATTAGCAGGCTGTTGGCCATGTTGCTGCGCAGTCCTGCTCAAGGTGTTTCTCAGAACATGCTGTTCTGAGGTCATCTGAGACAGACAAGTAGTGACACTGCCAATGTTTTGACTAAAACAGATTGCATTTTTTTTATTATTTTCTTTATGTATTGTTTTATTTTATTGGGATTGGCTTTTAGATGGTTTAATTATTTATCTTGTATCCAAAAACACTATATGAAAAAAAGAATTGTTGCATAGGTTGCTATAGTTCAATGTAATTCAACACATCAATATTTCTTTATTAACATCTAAAGTATATTATTTATTAGTTAGTACCAGTTATCAAATCTGACTGACCAAGCGGTGTTAAAAATGCTAATAATTACACCACTGGGACATTTCACTGTTTTCCTCATTCCACTTTTCTTGTGTTTGTGGTGTTCCAGACCATAGTATGTGAGTGTGGTTGATTTGAAATATGGTATTTGCTTGTGAACTTGGCCAACAGTTTTGCAGATTTTAGTCTTTCCCCATTCAAGTAGATAGGAGCTGTACTTGTGTCCATACAAAATAGTGTCCTTAAAAGGATTTCAGCACACAGCGTCTCCTTCAACTGTTATGCTTGATCATTTTTGCCAGAAGATATGAAAATCTCAGCACATACCTCTCCTTGCATTTTAGACATCTCACCTTCAATTTAACCTAATGTATACAGAACTCCTCATCAACCCAGCTTGTTCATCAATTGACCACAATGTCACAGTATAGATGGGCTTGAAGTGATTGATGTCTGGCTAAACTCTTTGATCACATCTCAACAACAATCCGGTTATGCAGAATTGCTCATAAAAGAATATCTGAATGTCTGAATATGCTGTCCTTGTCATTTCAACACTTGACTACTCCAGTGCTTTACCAGCTGGCCATCCTGGTAATATGATTAAGCCTCTCCAGAATACTTCCACTGGAGTCTTATGGATTATTTTTGTGCTGACTTTAATGTGCTTTTTTGAGTGAACCAATCCTTTAAAGACTAAGCATGCCAATGTCTTCTGAAGAGATCCAATCAGTTTTGGAAGAGAACAGACCAAAACAAACCTCCTTTTTCACTATATCTTGACAGCAGTCTCCTTGGCGATCATGATCTCAAGCTCAATTACACTTCATAAAGCACCATCTATAGCTCTGTGCATGCGCCAATCACTAAGAAGAGTAATCAAGCTTGAAATAATTATCGTGCCTAGAGACTGCAGTGGCAAGCTTTGTCTGTTTCACCCAAAACCAAATGGATCACTTCAGAAGATATTGAATAAACTATTGGAGTTGTATGGAAAAGAGAGCACATGCTACACCCTTCTTTGTCTCTCTCCACTGGCTGCTGGTTCATGCACGTATTAAATTCAATGACCTCCCCAACTCAATCAGTGAAGCTGACTCACTCTCTATCTTCAAAAAACGGCTGAAAACACATCTTTTCCAAGAGTATTTAACCAGTCGCTAAAATAAATAAATAAATAAATCTTTCTAAATGTATTAACAATTCTTGTTGCACTTAAATCGGTTTTGTATACTATTGTGATGATAGTGAAACTTTGTAGTATGGCACTTTTCGTACCACTGTCTCCTTAAGATGATTCGCTTATGTTTCTCCTCTTTTGTAAGTCGCTTAGGATAAAAGCGTCTGCCAAATGAATAAATGTAAATGTAAATGTATGGAATTTTTATGCTGAATTTATCCTCCTTTTTGGAGCTTCAAAGGCCTGTTCCATATTCACTTTCATTGTATGGATCTACAGAGCTGAGATATTCTTCAAAAATCTTTGTTTGTGTTCAGCAGAAGAAAGTCATACAACTATGGGGTGGCATGAGGTTAAGTAAATGATAAAAGACTATTCCTTTAACCAACACATAAAGAGTTGTCACACCCCTCTTGTCCACTAGTTTCTTTACACTGGTTACACTAGCTGGCTGCATCAAGTTCAAAGCATTCAAAGATGTTTGCATTCAGAATTGTTTTTGGGTCAACATTCTTCTACTAACCTGTGGTCCCTTATTATCAAGGTCCTGAATGAGAGACCATACATCCAGTGTTCAAATTAGGTTAGAGCTTTCGGGGGTCCCCTTACACCGAATTTCACGTACACATGGCAAGACAATAGTAAGATATTAGGCTCAATAGTAGACTATAATTTTTTGAATTTAAATAGTGGTCTCTGAGATGCATAATGGTAGAGCTATAAATAAGATATAACTCAAATTTATAGATTGTCATATTCCTTAATATTTCTCTCTCTTATCGCTATCGTTTATAAACATGGCTTGTGTGTTTAAAGATATTGAGGGAGGGCGCTCATCATGGGCACAGCATAATAAATGGACAAAGATATTTTTCGACATAGCCTCCATGTAATAACTTTACAACTGTTTGATAGTGAGCTAAGATGTTCTGTAGTGTTGGATAAATACTGGCAAAACTATGTGCATATTAACTGTACGCCTATTAATTAAGCTCTAGTGATGGTTTAGTTCTGAAATAAAAGATTTAATGTTAGTAAGTAGGTGTACTAACAATCTAATATAAAAAAGAATTATATCTTACCATTATTGTGAGGTGAGAATAAGGATCCTCTGACAGTGTCACTCGGTCGCTGTCTTTAAATTCCTTCAGAAAACAGCGTGAGCACTCAAGCGTGTTTAGAATTTTCCGACATTCTGACAAAAATAAAATTTTGATTGTTTATGAAAACTGGGACACAATTGTTGCCTAGTGTCGCTGCAATTATTTGAAAAAAAAAATCTATTTTTATGTTTCTAGTATTCTATTTTTGTAGAAACACAATTTTCTGGCCTTATGGGGGTGTCTCATACTGGGGGGCATCATGGCCTCGGACTCAGTGGCATCAGAAGAACCAATCTTGGAAATATAGACTGTGATTGATAAAACATTGTAACAAAGTCTGTCACCAAGGAGGGAATGAAGACGCAGAGCTCCAGCGTATTCCAGCGTTTTCTTTAATCGCCACAGCAAATGTTTTACAACAGAAATGGTAACTTGAACAGAAAAAAATTTCTTCATTTAATAAAAGGCTTTGTGTCTCTTGTATCAGCCAACACTAGATTGGCACATCACTCTCTCCCCATCTGGTGGTTCTGTGGCCGTTTTAATGCCGCTCTCCCCATGCTCACTGAAATTAGAGACAGGTGTTAGACATAATTTGGCTCATGTGCAAGCGCCCTTACCGCTTTCTCCCCCGGATGGACGCTTGACCACGCCCCCACTGCCACATACCCCCACCGACCCAACTCTGGCCGGGGCTTCATCCGGCCTGCCTACCCCCTTTTTAGTGAGGTTTCAGCAGGCTGGTGACATCCGAATAATTAGGCACGAACCTCCTATAATAGCCAGCCAGCCCCAGGAACTGCCTCACCCATTTTTTGATCTTGGGTCTTGGGCAGGTCTCAATCGCCGCAGTCTTGTCAATTTGGGGGCGCACCTGGCCATGACCCAAGTGGAACCCCAGATACCGTACCTCCACACGCCCAATCACGCACTTTTTGGGGTTTGCCCTCAGATGTTGTTTGTGGCGCTGCCAATCGTTACTGTAGATGATAATATCATCCGTCACTCTTGGGAACAAGAACAACCAGGCTGGACCAATCACTGTGGGATTCCTCTATTACGCCCAAATCAAGCATCGCATCCAATTCTTCTCAAACTATTTTCATTTTGTGTTCGGGCAGGCGATACGTACCACCACTCCAAGCTTGGTCTCGATGTGGTGTTGAATGATGTTCGTATGACCCGGTAGAGGGGAAAACACATCTACAAACTCCTTTTGCAACTCGGCAACCTCTGCAAGTTGGTATGGTGAGAGGTGGTCTCCACAAGTGACCGGGGTGTTATGATCGTAGTTTTTATTTACCTCCAGTCCAAGCTCCACCCTCTCCGGGACTACCATAGCCAACATTACAGGGACCACCTCCCTCCACAATTTCAAGAGGTTGAGATGATATATCTGACGTGCGTCCCTTCTATCAGTTCGTTTTACCTTATTATCGAGATCACCCAATCGTTGTGTGACCTCAAAGGGTCCTTGCCACTTGGCGAGTAAATTAGAGCTCGATGTTGGGAGTAATACGAGTACCTTATCTCCCAGTGCAAATTCCCTGAGCTGAGTACCCGTCATACAGCTGGCATTGGCATTCGTGAGCTCGGAGCAAATTCTCCTGTGTTAGTTTCCCCAAAGTGTGGAGTTTTGCTCTGAGATCAATGATGTATTGAATTTCGTTCTTACTGTCTGAAGGCCCCTCCTCCCAGGCTTCTCATAAAACATCAAGCACACTGCGCGGGCGCCGCCCATACAGCAGCTCAAAAGGGGAGAAGCCAGTGGAGGCTTGCGGGACCTCTCGTACTGCGAATAACAGGGGGGTCGAGCCATTTATCCCAGTTTCTAGCATCTTCGTGCACAAACTTACGAATCATATTCTTGAGGGTTTTATTAAATCGCTCCATTAGGCCATCAGTCTGTGGGTGGTACACGCTAGTGCGAATCGATTTAACGGCCAACAATTCATAAAGCTTGCAAAGTGTTCGTAACATAAAAGTCATGCCCTGATCGGTGATGATTTCTTTCGGAATCCCCACCCGGGAGATTACTTTGAAGAGTGCCCCCGCAACACTACGTGCTGAGATGTTGCTCAGAGGCACCGTTTCCGGATATCGCGTTGCATAATCCACCAGGACTAATACAAAGCAATGTCCGCGTGCTGTCCGTTCTAATGGCCCGACGAGGTCCTTACCAATCCTCTCAAAGGGGACCTCTAATTAGTGGAAGGGGGCACAATGGCGCTTTTGGGGTGGCCGGTGGGTTTACCAGCTGACATTCGCGGCACGCCGCACACCACCTGCGGACGTCACCGGCAATGCCCGGCCAATAAAAATGGGCTATCAGATGGAGTAGTGTCTTTCTTTACCCTAGGTGACCTGCCATAGGATTATAAGATGCCTGGAATAGCATTTCCCAATGGCTCCGTGGAATCAAAAGCTGGGTTGCTTCCTCTTTTGTATCGCGAAGTAGGGATATGAAAGTGCGACACCCGGGCAGAGTTGTTGACCATCAATAACTTGAGGGTTTCGTCTCGTGACTGCTCCAAGGGAAATCCCCTTCGGGGAATCCCCTGAGGATGGGAGGGGCTGCAACCTCCCTCTCCCTCGCGTCATCCCGAGATGGAGCAGATGAAGATGGCCCCGGCTCGGCATCCCCCACGAGAGACTCGCACATAACACATCCCCTTGCTTTCATGCAGGGTGAGGTGGGAACTAACCGCGGCCTCCACTCTACATTTTGTTCCGTGAAATTTAATTGCAAGGGTCACAACAGGGTATTTGTGAATATCCCCATGCACACATTTCACCCTCACCATTTTGTGTGTACCCGATGCCCTATGTTAAACCAAGCCTTTGTGGATAGTGGTTTGATTACAAACGGTGTCCACCAATGCTTGGTAAGTACCCCTCTTGATTCTTACCGGTATCCGGTATGCTCCGGCTCAATTGGGGGCAGCCAGCGGGGCCTCGGGGACCTGGACCACCATCCCCAGCTCCATCACCGGGCATTGATCCCGGAAGTGCCCCGGGTCCCCGCAGGTCCAGCAGGCCGGCCCAGAAGCCACGCCAGCACATGTGTCGGTGGGTACTTCCACCTGAGTAGGAGGGCGGCAAGATACTACAGGGGTGGGGAGAACTGGTCGTGTTAGTGGAGCTCCTTGCTTCCGCGGGGCAGGAATGGGCTCTGGGGAGAGAACAGAGTGAGGGGAAGAGGGGGAACACACAGGGGGAGGGGGGAGAGATAGAGAGAGAGAGAGAGCAGGGCTCTTCCGCCCTTGGGTATGCTGCCAAGTGGTCCTCCAAGAGCTGGACAGCTTCCTCGAGTGATGACGGGCGGTTGCACTGGACCAAT
This sequence comes from Moxostoma hubbsi, assembly GCA_032164185.1. Classification (NCBI taxonomy): domain Eukaryota; kingdom Metazoa; phylum Chordata; class Actinopteri; order Cypriniformes; family Catostomidae; genus Moxostoma; species Moxostoma hubbsi. Next base: position 45,576,626 of record JAVLUX010000014.1, on the reverse strand, counting down.
TCCGCTGTCCCCTTCGGCAGTGCATGGATTAGCTGCTCCAGTACCACCTGATCGATCACTCCCTCACTGTCAGGACCCCCTGCCAGCAGTCATTTCCGGCACGTGTCTCGGAGCCGCTGAGAGAAAGCAAACGGGCGATTGTCTTTCCCCAGTTTCAACGAGCAGAACAGCTGCCGATGTTGCTCCGGACTGCGACCCACCCGCTATAGGATCGCTTTCTTTAGGTCCGCGTTAAGTCAGTAGCATAGCCGCCGGCAACTGTTGAGCCGCAAGTTGTGCTTCACCGGAAAGCAGAGGAAGGAGCCTCGCCGCCCATTGTTCTCACGGCTAGTCCCAGATCTCCGCTGTCCTCTCAAAGAGATCAACAACGGCTTCAGCCTCATCAGCCCCCATTTTCAGCAGCGTGGGGGGGGGGGAGCTGGGAGCCGGTCGCAGCCGGGGCTCTTTCCTGGGTAAGGAGGCTCCGGATCGCGTGGCAGTCCTCTGATTGAGCCTGCAGGATTTCAAAAAAATGCTGGTCCTGGTCTTGGCGTAGCTCAACCAGGGATTGCTGGTGGGTCTGATGCAAGCTGGCAAGGGACTGAAGGATCTGACCAACTGGGAGGGCTCCATGGGGCGTACTTTGGCTGGTTCAAAGCCGGGTTTTCTGCACTAGTGTAACGAAGTCTGTCACCAAGGAGGGAATGAAGACGCAGAGCTCTTCACAGGTAAGGTTTTCTTTAATCACCACAGCAAATGTTTTACAACAGAAATGGTAACGTGAACAGAACAAAACTTCTTAATTTAATAAAAGGCTTTTTGTGTCTCTTGTATCAGCCAACACTAGATTGGCGCGTGTCACTCTCTCCCCGTCTGGTGGTTCTGTGGCCAATTTTATGCCGCTCTCCCCATGCTCACTGAAATTAGAGACAGGTGTTAGACAAAATTTGGCTCAGATGCAAGCGCCCTTACCGCTTTCTCCCCCTGATGGATGCTTGACCACGCCCCCGCTGCCACAAACATGCTTTACGAAAAATGCTGTGTTTTTCAGCATTTTAGAACAAAACACATTAACCAGGCCCTCGGTGATGGTGACTGAACCCGAGGAGGGTGGCTCATCTTGGCTTGAATGACATGTCCGAGCCCCCTGGATGTGCAGTTGAATGGGGGTTTGATTTAAAAATGCAGTTGGGAGAAGCGGTTCTTCCAGGCCCTCAGTGATGGTGACTGAAGCAGAGGAGGGTGGTGCCTCTCAGCTTGAGGCAGAGGCCAAAAACCCTGGGTGAACGGCAAAGAAAAATCAGTGAAATAATGATCAAGTTAATAAAGTCAATGCACTGGGAGCGTGTGTGGTCCAGGGTCTAACTCACTGTGGAATAATAAAGGCCTCTTTGAAACTTATTTTCTTGTTGGTATAGCTGCATCTGTTCCCTGTTCAGAGGATGTGTCAATAGGAATGTGTTTCCTGTCTCTGTACTCACGTATCACATGTAGCTCAAACATATATGTTACCCCATATAGGGTAAAAAACGTCTAGGTTACGTCTAGGGGGCGGGTTAGCGACTGAGGAGGAGGTCCGTAGGCGTCCTCTGGACTCGTCGGAACCGGCTGGCCGGGGAACAGTCGTGGGGCTGGAGACGGGTGGTCCATGTCCAGGGAGCCGGGACTGTTGAGATCTAGAGGCAAAGTGCCTTGAGAACGGCATTTGCGAGCCAGGTGACCCAGAGACATAGGAAATAGCTCTTTTATTGAGAATGTGGGTACCGGCAAATTAAATTGTTTAACAACAAAAGATTCTCCTCCCGGCCCTCCACCGGGGGACGGAGCGGTCTTACCACCTCCGGAGCTAACGTCTGTGTCACTGGGTCGTCTGTCTCAGGACTGCCTGGGAGCCTTACGGGTCCTCGAGGGAGTCCAGGAGACGGGGGCGTCCGCTTCCTGCGGTGTGCTCGACGCTGGGGCTGAGAGCTGGGCCCGGGTTGAGGCGGAGCAGGTTTCTTAGCCACAGGGGGACGCCCTCGGCGAGCAGACAGGGCTGTGGCCTTGGCGGCAGGTTTGCGGCGAGGCAGGATATGTGAGATGGCCTCCGTCTGCTTCTTCACTGCGGAGAACTGCTGGGCGAAGTCTTCGACGGTGTTGCCGAAGAGGCCAAGCTGGGAGACAGGGGCGTCGAGGAAGTGAACTTTGTCGGCCTCGCGCATCTCGACCAGGTTGAGCCAAAGATGACGTTCCTGGACCACAAGGGTGGCCATCGCCTGTCCGAGTGCCTGCGCGTTGACCTTCGTAGCTCTGAGGGCGAGGTCGGTCGCTGAGCGCAGTTCCTGCAGCACATCGGGGTCAGGGCTACCCTCGTGCAGATCTCTGAGCGCCTTGGCCTGGTGGACTTGCAGGAGGGCCATGGCGTGTAAGGCGGAGGCGGCCTGTCCCGCGGCGCTGTAGGCTTTGTGGTTTAACGAGGATGCAGTTCTACAGGCCTTGGAAGGGGGTACAGGGCGGGGAGTGGGTGGTCCGAGGGGGCGTACCCGGCGGAGCTGCACCCGCTGCTCTCCCCAAATTGCCTCCAGCCCCGTGGGAAGAAGGAGCGATACGGGGGGGGGCAGGAGTGGCATGCTTTCTGTTGAAAGCGAGCCGTGACGGCAACGCTGCCATGGTCATATTCTCACAATGAGAACATGAACCGTCCACAAACGCTGCCTCGGTGTGATCGGCGCCCAGACACATGAGACAGCGCCTGTGGCCGTCAGAAGCGGAGAGCACTCTACCGCATCCAGGAACTTCACAGGGTTTGAATGGCATCTTTATAAAGACGCGCCCTGAAAAGGGCGTTCAACACCACTGTGTATTGCTCTTTTAGAGAAATAAACTCTTTACGAGAAAATTGCTCTTTAATAAACTCTTTTAAACACTGCACTGTCGAAGCGCTCAGGGGCAAACTGCATGCTGGCAGAGAAGAGAAAAGCCGCTGAAGGTGCGCCGTAAATCCAACAGCAGCAGCGCGTCAGAGGATCAGAAGCAGGGTAAGTTGTGTGTAGCACAGCAGACAGCATTCACACGACCATCGGCTCTGAAGAAAATTACTGAATGAACGAGCGTATTTCTCTCGCCTTTATATCCGTATCCGGAGGCGGAGTATGCAAATACTGTTCGCCAACTCTCATTGGCCTTTTTTCATAGATCAGAGGTATCTTTCGGCGCTCAAGAGAGACCCCTAGTGTCGCTTCTTCGACACGATGTCGAAGTGAGCGACAGACGGGGAACTATTTCATTGATGGGTCCAATGGAATGTTGGTTTGCTGGACCATATAATGAAGTGCTGTACAATAAACGTTGAAGAAGGATTCGATAGCTTTGGGTCTCTGTGCCATTTCTTTCTTCCCTCAGCTGAGCCGCATTGAGATGGGGATTGCAGATCAAGAAAAATAAATTAAATACATTGAATGACAAAATTATCTTACAGACTTGGGGGCGCATCCAGGATCTCTCCAATCAGGTAAGACTGATTTATTATCAAGTATTAACCTGTCTGATGAGAGATTGAAGAGGACATAGTTTAATTTGGCTCGATATCGTTAATAACTCCATTAATAATAACTCGGCACATGGGGGCCTCTTCGACGATTTTTGAGACGAAAAACCTCATCACAGCTGCAGTAGTTTAAAGGTTATCCTTATTCTGGTGTGAATAAGAAGGGGACGGAATTGTCCAGAGGAAAAGACAGAGACTAAAAATAGGAATTTGATCTGCATTATTGTTCTGCATGAACTGTGTCGATCGGGAAAGTATTTGTAGTATTATTAAAAGGGTGAAATTATGGGACAGGAAATAAGTCGCCCGTTATCGAACGAAACTCCAAAACAGTGGATGTTTTGCAATAATCAGGGTTTCAATACTGAACCTTATATTAGTAATTGGGCCGGATGGTCAGAAGGAAAAACAATTAGATCCATATCCTAGAGATGGCTCATTTATTGATCAATTCATGAGCAAATCAAAATCTATGGTTAAAAAAGGGTGGGGAGACCCTCAATGGGATTATAAATACATGAAAGAGTCATATGAGGTGTGGAAGCAAATGAAACCATTCTGGGACAAAGGTCCTGAATGAAAATAGGCGCAGCAAATGCACAACAGCATTGATGATTGTTTGCAACGTGCTAGTTTTTTTATTGGCTACTGATAATCTGACCATTAAACCAACTTCTGTTGTACCCAGCCCGACTTTATCATTACACAAATTGCTGACTAAAGGTGAATTTTTCAAAGATTCACATGATTGCTTCGATAGCCTGAAAACATGTACTTCCTGCAGGCCGGATGTTTCATCATCCGCCCTGGAGGAGGGGGACCATTGGTACATTGATGGGTCCTGTTCCAGTCCAAATGATTCCATATACTGGTGTGGTTATGCTGTAACGGAACTTCCGAACCGAATTATTGAAGCTCGTATATAAATCATTGATCAGAGCATGCCAATTGGCTAAAGGTAAATCAATCAATATATACACAGACTCGAAGTATGTTTATGGGGTGATACATGATTTTGCTTGAATGTGGGAGGAAAGAGATTTCAAGACATAAATGATAACATGTTGAATATGTAAAACCTGAACAAAGATAGATTGATCAATATTTCTTCATATTTGGTTGATTGCATGGCATCTTGTGAGGGACGGATGTGTGAACTCAAGCTCTGCGCACTTTGCTAGTTTTAATACTTTTTATGTCATTAACTGGTAAGATTCAAGACACTCTGATTCTTGACTGTTCTAGGAAGACAAAATGTAAAAAAAAAATCCTCTGGCTCTGGAGACATTAAAAGACACTTCCATGCTCAAGCTGATACATCTGACAAGGCTGCAGACCAGGGACTCAATTTGGACAGTGCGATGAAAAAGAGATTCAACATCAACTGTTGAACATGTCGGCAATGCTAGCAAATGTCATTGCTGACTTGGAGGATCTGGCTGTAATATGTTGATCGATCAGTGCCAGGGAGACAAATTTCACTGAGATGGTTACAAGAGTGTCAAATGTTGAGAAACTGATAGGTTATCTGGAGTCATTGGAGAGGGAATTAGTTGATAATCTGCTAGCAACCAAGATAGACTTGGAGCATGTTTGGGAAAAGTTGGAAGACCTTGAGAATCATAATTGGCGAAACAACGTCCGAATTGTTAGAATTCCTGAGGATGAGGAAGGCCGAGATGTGGTGAAATTCTTAGACTGGCTCTCCCTGAGTTTACGCGACATAACAGGCCATAAGCTGGAAATCAAATGAGCTCACAGAGTTCTGGCTCGGAGATCCGAGGAGGGAGACAGGCCCCAATCAATTCTGGCCAAATTTCTGAGATCATCTGATAAAGATCTTGAAGTTATGTAAGGCAAGGAGTAAAGTAAGGCTTTCTTGGAAGAACCACAACATTTTCTTTTTTCCAGACTTTGCAAATTCGACAAGAGATCAATGTGATCGCTTCATGGAATGCAAGAAACCTTTACATCAACGGAGGGTTACTTTTACACTGATGTTCCAAGCCATATTGAGAATAGATACTAAGGATGGCCGCAAACTATTTACATGCCCACAGCAAGCAATGTCTTCATAAAGTCAATGGAATGAGTAGGTTACTGTGTGATACTCTATGCAGCCAAGTGGGCCTAATTCACTGAACATTCACTTGTCTGTTTGAGGAAACTGGGCCCCTTTATTGTTTCTTTTTGTGCTGGTTCTGCCTAGCGGCTGGAGTTTGTTTTGTGGGGTAATAGTTATGTGGATGAATCTGCATGTTATTTGTGCTTATGCCTCCTATTGGCTGGAGTTTCTTTTATAGATTATTTTCTGTTGTGTAATTCTGTCTCACAAAATTTGTATAGACTTGACTTGAGTACTTGAGAAATCTGATGGCAAAGTTGTCATATGTGCTCTCATAGGTGTACATGGACTGTTTGAGTTTAGAGGGATGGACACTCAGTGCAGCCATCGCTGCCATATCAGTGCTCCCTCAAGTTCCCATTTCCAACCGTAACCAACCCAGTCCCTTTCTCCCGCCCTTCTGGACTCCCTGCTCACTCAGCAACTGCCTCAGTTTCAGAACCAACCATTATGCTCACTAACCTCAGAACTTGGTTTGGCAAAACCAAAATGTTCAAGCCCTGTCAATCCCTAACCAAGCCCTCCTCAACCAAAATTATTTTGTTATCCATCCAGTCCCTCTCCAACCTGTTCCCGGAGAGGACACCAGTATGAGACTGCCTTCAAAAATAATAATCGCTCCGGGATTGACCTCCTACAGCTCATTTCTTAACATTCCTCCTCCACTTTCTAATCTCCCTCATTCAGGGGCCTATCATAATGCACATTTAACTCTGCAAGCAGTAACTGCCACCGCGTTCCCCTGCAGCAGTAATGCTTGCCAAAACCCAACAAAGCCTCCATCCTACAATCTATTTACAGCTACTGTGCTATTCGCTCCCACGTCATTGCCATGGAGCCACCAGCTGTCTCTAACACCTTCCGCTCACAAATACTATCAGGTTCGGATATGGATCTTGCCTCCCTAATGTCATGCATCCCACATAAAGTGCTTCCTGGACTGTGGTTCGTTCTCCGCCACCTTGAAAGACTCAACCCCCAGCTCAAACTGTGTACTCTCTTTCATGGAATTCTGCCTAGCATTCTCAAGATTGTCAGAAATATTCTGCTCCGCCTTCCTGAACAGATGCAAGGAACTAAATTACATTATGTCCAGTATCTCTGAATTGTCTCTCTCCTTTGGCGGTAGCCACTTCTATACCTCCCACAAATGATTCTCCACCAAATGTGCAATGATTGTGCAAAACACAGTGGAACCATTGTCCTTATTGGGTGGCCCTCGATTTTGACCTCTATAACAGTCTTCCTGGAATGTCAAAACACCACTCATCCTCCTGCTCCTTGATTTATCACTATCCTTTATATCAAAATCCAGCCACTGAACCCATCAAATCCACCTCCTACATACTGCAGCCCAGAAATGAGAGCACCTCATCGAGATAAAATTTAAATTGCTCAACTTCCTTCAATCCAAACATTTTTATTGAATTATAAATTAAAAATGTGAGCTGTCAATTCTTGCCAACCTGCAATTACTGCAGCGGTGTCCATGTCCACCCCGTATGTCCCATGTATAAGTCCTCCACAAGAGAAAATAGACATCTTAAAAGATATCTTTCGACTCCCATGTCATTCTATTTTCCCAAGAATAAAAAAAATGTAATCCAGACAAGAAGTTTACACACTATCTCCTTTCAGGTCTAAAGCAAGTTTTTGATCGCAGTTTACAAAGTTTACCAGATTCTAGCCTAGCCTGCAATAACTTGCAATCTGCCTCATCAGAACCTCTTGCCAATGATACTCTCCTGAAAGAAGAAGTAGAATCCTGATTTATGATCGGCCCCTTCAATGTGTTCCACATTAATGCAATTGGAATTCCTACTAGAAAATTCTCAGGGAAAAAACATACTATCGTCGACCTCTCTGCCCCTCACAACAATCCTGTCCCAAATGTAAACAGTTTAATCCCACCGTCTGAGTTTTCTCTAAACTACCATGATGTAGACCAAGCCATTCATATAATCAAGTCTATTGGTCATGGAGCTTGGCTGGCAAAAGTAGACATCCCTTCTGCATTCAATGTCATGCCAATCAATCCAGATTTTTGGCACCTTTTCGGAATCCGCTGGTGTGAAAAGTACTTCTTCGCAGTCCGTTTAGTTTTCGGATCCAAAAGCAGCCCCAAAATCTTTGACGCGCTTTCCGAAGTGTTGTGCTGGATTTTATCCAATAACTACAAAATTCTATACCTAATTCATCTCCTCAATGACTTACTCACAGTCTCCCCAAGTGACTCTGCACTGGCAGCACATCTATCCACCATTCAAATTTTTGTTTTTTTAAACTTACCATCTCACCATCAAAAGTATTGGAACACTCCACCTCGCTCAAATTCCTTGGCATTTATTTCAATATGGTAAAATTCCAAGCATCCCTACCAAAAAATAAAAATAAAATTACATAATTAACATTTTAGAAAATCTCTTAGTCAACCCTCAATGTTCTAAATGCAATCTTTCAGTGCTCGGACATTTAAATTGTATCCATAAACTCACCCTGCAAAACGGACATGAAACTTTGGGTTTCGCTCATCAGACAATGGAATGGACTCACCTTCTTCAATGAAGATCACATCTCTTACATCAGACCATTTATTCACAGAAGCAGCCCCCTCCATGGGTTTCGGTGGTTAATGTCAAGGTCGATTCTACCTGGCCTCCAGAGCTTACCAATTTAGAGCCTTCATTTTCATTCTCTGCGCTCTGTGAATTGTATCCAATCATCATGACCGCTCATCTAAAATCTTGCTATTTCACAGTGCATTGTCACTGCAGCTGGCTGCAGCTTATAGCATTAACAAAGACCAATAAAATTTCCCTGAATTAATGCTGTTTCTGAAACGTCTAATTTGGATCCCTGCATGAAACCAATTCATTGATAAAGCTGAACACATTCCAGGATTCAAGAATGAAATTGCTGACTCACTGTCCCGATTTTCTTTTCAGAATTCCAGGACATTGGCTCCTCATGTAGACTTGTCTCCCACACCAGTCCCACCATTTTCAGCGATGTCATTCCAATCAATCATCCACTTAAATCACCTTTGCAGTTTATCAGTAGATTTAATTATACAAGCAGTATACCCCAGAACACTCCAAACTTATATCACAGCATTAAAAAGTATCAAATATTCCCTGATTTTTACCTTTTATCAGTCTCCTCTTTTGCAAACCAACCTACATCAAATTTTTAAAAAAAACAAGCCGGAACCTTCAAACCTTATATTAGCGGCATCCACTTCAATGAAATACAATTTTGGACAGCCATGTCCCGCCATAAAGAATCAACAAATTTCTTTCTTGATAAAAGGTATCCAGAAATCCCAAACCTCTCAATCAGATTCCAGATTACCACTTACCTTGAATCTGTTATGTAGATACTTAATCAATATCTGCTCAGGTACCACTCAGGAAACACAGCCAGAACTCTTAACGCCCTATTATCCTGGCTTTTTTGGGGTTTCTCAGATGTGCAGAATTCACATGTAATTCTAAATTCGACCCAAGCATCAACCCCACTTTTCTAAGATCCAGATAGTGGATAATAACACCATCAGACAACATTAAACAAAGTAAAACGAATCAAACTAACCATGGCTTTCTTGTCTTTGTGTTTAATTTACCTTCATCCATTCAGCCTTTCCAATCACTTTCCTCATATTTAGACTATAGAAGAACACAAATCAAAGCCATTTCTAATCCGCTCTTCGTAGATGACTACAGTAATCCAGTTTCTAGACACTGGTTCCAAAAACATCTCAAAACCAACCTTCTCAAATCAGGAATCCAGGCAAATTACTATTCCAGGCATTCCTTCCATATCGGTGAAGCAATTTCAGCTACAGTAAAAGACTTGCACGATCTCCAAATCAAATCACTCGGCAGATGGTCATCAAATGCTTTTCATTCATGCATAATAACTTATAGCACATAGCAAGAACACCAGGCTCTCATTCGCTAAAATGAATTAACCCCCTTGCATACTTCTACTGCCGCAGCAGTAGGTACCTTCCAAGTTCCAGCGGGAGCTTTTCTAATATTTCCCTAAAAACATTTCCGCAACAGTAAGCTCACCCAGCTCCCATAGAGGTCTATAACTTCCATTCCACAGAGACCTATTATTCTGAATGTTTAACTGCCACAGCAGTAAAGTTTTCCCTAGCTTCCACACAAGATTATTATTCTTTTGAGAATGCTAAATGCAGTTTAATGCTAAACTGATCCAAGTCTAATTTAAGCAACTAGCTGTCCTTTTCAATAAAAAAAATGTTATGGGTAGATCGGTGCTCAAATCGAGTCTCAATCTCGAGCCCCTTCGACAGAAACAGCAAGCCAAACCTGTTTACCCTTAAAGCTTAAGATTACTTTTCATAGGGTGATGATATGTCCTCTTTGAGCACAACATCCTCATTTGGAAAAACACATACATGTATGATCACCCTATCTTCAAGGAATGGATGGGATGGTGAACTTAGAGAAAAAGAAGGCTGATCAAAGCCACATAATGATTTATTTTTTTGGTGAAATTGTTATCAATTATCAGTTGTTCTATGGTAAATTAGGTGGGCTAAGGCTTTGCCAAACTTATATTTGCTCATTAACCAAAATGTAGAGATCAAATTGATATTTAAAGATGTTCTCTCTCAAAAAGCTACACTTTGATGCTGCACTGATTTAGCACTTAGCAACTTTAGGTGTGACCAGCTGTGAATATGTGTGCAACACCAATTAAATTGACCAGAATTTATAGCCTCTGCTGGTGACATCATTGGATGCAACTGTAGCAGGGCTATATATAGATGTGTCACAGGTGCATTGTCAGATCTTTTGTCTTCAGATCATTCTGTGTGTGTTGTGCTTCTTGACTTTCAGAAATTTCTACTTTCCTCTGTTAGGAGTTAGAATTGTTAGGCAGTGCGCAGAAACCTTTCTCTTTCTCTTTTCTTTAAAAAAAAAGAAGAAAAAGAATGACTGATAAACAAATCAAGCGGCGGGTGTTCCCAATTTTACGCTATATGGCTGAAACGGATACACACCAGTTTTGTTTTGTTTTGTTGTTTGGGGGAAGAGCATGCTGCTCTTGCGTTGGGGTGGGGCAGGTGCGAGCATTGCACTCTGTTTACAGTGAAAATGCTTTGCACTCATCTCACTTACTTCCAAGAGCCAGCGCCCACTCTTTCATAGTGGGGCTCTTGCTGAGGAACAAGACACAGGACCGTCCCTATCACTCACTCTCTCCCCAGATCCAGCTGATCCTTTTCGTAAGCCTGAAGAACGCTTCGGCGCCTCTTCGGTTCACGAGGGGGACTCTGAAACTCTGAACATTCCAAGCACAATAATAAAGTGGCTGAGGAATTACTCGAGGTGGTTACTCAGGCTGTGGCCAGGCTACAATTAGACTGGCCACATGAACAAGAGACCCCCCAAACGCTCCAAACTAGAATACAGATTTCTGTCTGGTGGCCAAAAAAAAAGAGAAAGGGAACGCTATATCAGTCCCTTCCTTTCTTTGATGACCTCCATGACGAGCCCTCTCATTCTTGGAGGAAACTTTATACTTCCCGTGTCTTAGGGCCCTCGATGTCGACAAATTCGACTATTGTGGGTGCCAAGGCATGGGAGTATTCAGTGATGCTGCCGGTAGAAGAGACACTTGTGGGTTATCTCTCGCCTGGCTCGGCATCATCACTAAAGAGACCCACTCTCCCGACAAAGCCAGGACCGGACCACCTCCACGCTTTTGGGGAAGGCTTATCAGGCAGCAGGTCAGGCTGGTGCTGCCCTGCACACTATTGAAGTGTTACAGGCGTACCAGGCTGATCTGTTGAAGGACCTGAGTGCGGGAGCCACGGACGACGAATAGGCTTTCTCTGAGCCTCGTCGAGCCACGGATCTGTCTCTCCGCGCGATCAAGCAGATGGCTTGCGCCATTGGCTGGTGTATGTCTGCTTTTATCAGCTTGGAGAGACACTTAAGTCTCAACCTCTTGGGCATCAGAGACAAGGACAAAGTTTTCCTTCTCGATGCCCCGGTTTCGCCTTCTGGTTTATTTGGTGACACTATGAATGTAACAAAGTGTGGCAAGTTGTGCTGCCCTGACTGGGGGCCGGCTCGTCGCCCTCAGCACCCCTCAAAGCAAAACCTTGGGGCAGTCATTTCTAAGAAGATAAAACCCTGACGGTCTTGCACCCAGCCTTGTGGGGGTAGCCCCCCTTGGGTAGTGGCGCGTGAAGCATTCACTTGTACCTTCCTAATACCTCCATGAAACCTCTCCATTCCTGCCGCCTCTGATGTTTCGTGAGTCAGCAAAATGTTGGGTGTTCCGTTGCTTCCTGCCTTAGTCCAGGATGCGGAATACTCAACATCCCATCAACAAGAAGTGTCAAAATTGATACCCATCTCAGAGAACCTGGCAGCGTGGAAGCTACTGCAAGATGTTTCTATGTGGGTTCTAAGAACAGTAGAAAAAGGCTACAGAATTCAATTCGATCGCCATCCTCCGCGTTTCAATGGCGTGGTCTCCACTACCGTGAAACCGGAACAAGCATGTCTATTGTGGACTGCAAAATCTCTTGGTCAAAGGGGCCATAGAACATGTTCCCCTTCCAGAGAAAGAGTCAGGTTACTACAGCAGATACTTTTTGGTTCCCAAGAAGGGTGGGGGATTGCGTCCGATTTTAGAAATTTGAGGCTTGAATCGCTCAGAGGGCGTTCAAGTTCAAGATGTTAACATTCAATATGTTCAAGATGCTTACTGTCAAGACGGTCGTGTCTCAAATCCAACATCACGATTGGTTGGTCACGATCGATCTCATGGACGCATATTTTCATATAGATATTCTGCCACAATACAGGAAGTTCCTGAGTTTTGCTTTCGGGGGTGAAGATTTTCAATATCTGGTTCTTCCATTTGGCCTAGCCCTGTCACACATTCACAAAATGCATGGATGCAGCACTGGCTCCTTTGTGACTCCGGGGAATCCGCATTCTGAATTACATAGACAACTGACTGATAGCACAGTCTCAAGAACTGGCAGTTCAGCACAGGGATATCATCTTAGCTCATCTGGTTTCTCTGAGTCTGAGACTCAACGTCAAAAAGAGCATTCTCTCTCCCACTCAGGAAATTACCTATCTGGGCGTTGTATGGAATTCAATCAAGATGCGGGTACAGTTGTCTCCCGCACGAATCGTGTCCATTCAGAACACCCTGAGCCAAGTCAGGCAAGGCCAAGGTAGCTATAGTCCTTGAGAGTCTGGTTGAGACCCCCTTCGAACCTCTAGAGTCAGCATCTGATAAACTTCTGACTCTCAAGATGGTGTTTCTTATAGAAATTACATCTCTAAAAAGAATTGGGGATCTACAGTCTCTGTCTGTCTTGCCAGCCTGCTTAGATTTTGCCCCAGGAATGGCTAAAGCAATTTTGCACCCTCATCCTGACTGCCTGCCTAAGGTTCCTTTCTTGACTGTACATCCGGTCACTCTTAAAGCCTTCTTCGAGACGCCGGAGCAGGAAAAACTTCACAGACTTTGTCCAGTCCGTGCCCTTTAGACTTATGTCCACCACACAAGTCAGGGCAACTATACTTTGCCATGGGGGCTGCAACAGGGGCGCAGCCGCCACCAAGCAGACTATGTCGCATTGGGTGAGGGATGCTATTGGCCTGACCTACGAGGCGCACGGTCAAGCTTCGCCAGTAGATATCAGGGCTCACTCTACCAGAGGGTTTGCATCCTCTAAAGCCTTGGCTAGAGGTGTCCCTCTGCAGCATGTTTGTGATGCGGCAGGCTGGTCCTCTCCGCACACATTCATAAGATTTTATAGTTTGGATGTTGATGCCACTCCGGGCTCTTATGTCCTTGAGTCAACATCAAAAGCTCATGCCTGAGACCTCTCACGCTCTTGTGAGCACAACTACACAACCGTAAGGGGGCCGACAGGGAACGTCTCGAGTTACTTGGCTGTAACCCCTGTTCCCTGATAAAAACAGAACAAGATGCTGCGATTCATTGCCGCACTGGGATGCCCCAGAATTGCTCTTCAGACAAAATACCTGACAATGCACCTGTGACGCATCTATTTATAGCCCTGCTACAGGTGCATCCAATGATGGCACCAGCAGAGGCTATAAATTTTAAATGCACACATATTCACAGCTGGTCACTCAAAAAGACGTTCCCAAAGCGCTAAATCAGCGCAGCATCTCGTTCCGCATTTATCAGGGAACAGGCGTTACAGCCAAGTAACCCGAGACGTTATCAGCAACATTGGGAGTATCAATAACAGGTCAGGCCAAATGGACAAGCCACCACACCTTCTGTTTTTTATAATCACTGTAAACAAGCCACATGATATTTTAATCACATGGATCATAGTTTACACCTGAGTCACACTTTAACCATTTAAGAAAAGTCTTCTGGCATTTCCTTGAAAACTGTTCACCATAGGCTATATGTAAGAGCAGGTTTGTATTCGCTGTTTGGATGACTGGTTAAACATCTATTTTTAATACAATAAAAGGAAAACAAATCACTTCTTAGCAAATCTGACCAGAAATGGAACCATCACTCCCTCTCACTTTTTTTAAATTCCAACCTTTAATCAATCCCTTTTTATTCCTTCGATTTATAGGCAAAAAAATAACCTTAGAAAGTTTGCAGCATCATTATTTAAATTTTACACAGAGACATGTACTGCAGGTCTGTTGATTAAAATAATTACTTATTTTATTATTAAATTAATTAATTTTACTTATTAATTAATTTTTACGTAGGTGAAAACGGTCATTTTGACCACCCTGTACAAAATAATCTATTACTCAGTAAATACTGATCCATCATCATTTGATCTTTCATCATCATTTAGGTTACTCTTTCTTCAGAAAAAGATAATAATTTCAGCCTTGTAAGTTTATGAAATTTGGTTGATTTGACATTAACCCAGTTATATTTTTTATATTTGTTGATTGTTGTTGTATTGCTGTGATAAATGCATGTAGTTCCCATCAACAGGGTGGAATGTAGTACAAATAAACAACAGCATCTGACACATTCAGTGGTGTAACATTCAGCCCAGAAATAGCTCTGTAGGCTTTGATCAGCTCAAACAGATGTTCAGGAAGCATGCCTTGACCTTCTATCTTCACAAAGCTGCAAATAAATTGTGTTTAGGAACACCACTATAGACTAATAAGATTTGAGAACTATGAGATTAATGTATGTATTACAGAATCACATTAACCCTTTTTTATTCAGAATTGCAAACATAACTAAATATATTTAAAATGTTTCTACTGTTTTTGCAAATGATATAAGTGCAAACAACTGAACAACCTTCTCTCATGCACTCAGGAATGTGTATGATGAGAGCAATGGCAGAAGTCATTGGAATGGAATGAAATAAAAAATGTCTAATATGCCTCTAGAGAGCTTGTAATATGCTTCACAAGTTGCGTAGACTACTTTTATGTGTGAATACATGGATACTTGACTCTTGAGGCACCATTTGGGGTTACTATAAACGCCCTTTCAGTTTTCTGAGAAACGTACTCTTAGTTTCTATAAGTATTCTAAAGAACTATAAGGACTCTCAATGGTTCCTTCAGAAACCCCATCATAAGGGAAATCTTGAAGTTCCTCGAATACATGAATAGTATATTTGAGGCCTCTTAAAGGATGACTGGAGGATCTCCAGGGGGGTCCCCAGTTGTGGCAGGCGAAGAACCCCATATAGTGGTTTGATTTTTTCAGTGTAGATGACAGCACATTTACTGTTCAAAAAGGTTCAAATAAATTGTTAAACCTGATTATTAAGACTTTTACAGTCTTTTAAAAGGTTTGGTGATATAAACAGAATTTCTCTTCACAACCCTCACCACACAAGCTGTGCAGAGCACAAATAATTGATGATGCTCCAAGTGGGACGAGGTATCCAGTATCACTTCACCTGCCCAACTGTTACCATATGCAATAGAGACAATCCACTGAATTTCACAACAGATCAAAATTTTGCTGACTAAACATATCTCCATCATGCCTCACACACACAGACACATTAGACCTGGAATTAGTAAAGAGTGTTTGTACAAATGCAAACATGAATGCCTGTAAAAATCCAAATGTGATCAGAAACACATTTTTGCTTATATTGGGCATATAAAGCAAAGCAGCATTTGTTGTCATTTAAAGTCACACATTTGGCAGTGACTCGTGCTGCCATTGCCATTCCCATGAGTACCAAACGGTCAGGGGTGTGTGGCGGGTGTGTGTTAAAATTGATTGTAAGCGTTTAATTATTTAGACCGGCCCTCACAATTTAGTGAGGTTTCTTTGGTTACATTCAGAAACGCTTTCATAGCAAAACATGGGAATATTATCCCTCACAGGCCCCTGTGGAAAGTCTGACATCTCTCAAACGTTAGACAGATAGAGACAGACCATTATATGACAACACAGAAACCAGAGGTGTGTAGTAACGTGCTTCATTTATGCTGTGATATTTGCTTGAGAAACTTTTTAGGCAAAAAGTGTGTTTGAAGAATTGAAACAACATGATTTGAATCTAGAATTTACCCAATCTTAATCCTGGAATTCTACAACGCCATACATGAAAAACTTCAGGTGCCAGTAAGTCTAACATCTGGCCAATAAATCTAACAAAGAGACTTGTCTAGATCCCATATGACTTGAAAACTTATCTACAAAGAGGCCCTAAATTCAAAGGTCGAAGCAATAAAAGACAGAACACACACTCTTAGCTATATTCAAAATGATTGACTGTGGTATATTTTGATAAATAATCTCATCCCTGTTTCTAAAAGATTTCACTTCAAAGCTGTACCTAAATATGTGTGATATTTTCAATAAGCCATGAGAATAATCTCACTCCAACAAGTGAGTTAATCATAATTCACTTTTTAAAGCTAATTCCTTACAGTAGAAATTGTGAGCGGATACAACGAGACGTTGTATTACGGTTTTAATGGTGGAGAATTTATTCAGACAAATAAACTAGTTATTTGTCATTTATCTAATTTATAATGGATGTCGAACGCAACTAATACATTATACATTTCATTACCTAATAATGTACAATAAGAACAGATTAATTTATTTCATAGCTCACATATTTCAAGACCCTAAATTCCCTTCTAAATTTAGCATAACAAATATCCTTACATATAATGGTGTGAGAATGAGGGCGAGAATCTAAATGAGTTAATGGTCATTTTATACAGTCATTCTTTGAAACAGAAATGGAACAAAGAAACTACAAAGTTCCGCATCTGTGACATATATATATTATGCACAAGTTTGTTGTCATGACAACAAGAAAGAACGAACTTGTATAAGTTGGGCTGAACACCGCCTTCAGTGGTCATGAAAAGACCACAGAAATAGAACTGAACTATCTGATGAAACCCAGACACTCTATGGAATAAAGTTCCAGTTAAACGAAGACTCCACGAAAGGAGGTTGACATTTGATATTTCCCCTGCAAGGACGAAGAAATCTCTTTGCAGTGAGGTAAAGAAAGATACGAGGGATGTTCCTCTATCTCTTTCTGAATTGTCATATTTAATAGCTAGAGTGATGACATTGCGATGTTCCAGTGCATTCAACTAGACTCTTTTTAACTGTCTGTGGTTAACCCTCTGGGGTTGACGCACACACTGGTGCGTCCTGCTGCATTTTTTCGGCATTACAGCGGAAACAACATAAAATTCTCCGTCATTTTGGGGCATACAGATAAGTGTAAGACATAATTAGAGACAATAAAGGGTCTACATTTATTTGTGTACACTCACAATAACAACAAAACATTGTGCTTTTGTAAAATAAAGAAAATAAAAAGGGAGAGCTGTCAGCAGTCTCTGGGTTTGCGAGCATATATCTGAAACACATCACAAAAATTAACTGAAACTCCACGAATACTTATCACACAAACATGAAACATGTCTAAAGAAAGCTTAAAATGTCTACTTTTAAATAAAATAATTCAAATTTAATACAAATATTCTCCTGCAATGTAATCTGTATAAAACAAAGCAATGTACAGTTTCTCCTGGCTCAGCTAATTATCCCTAATGTGATCACACCCACAGGCAGAGGGCGTTATTCATACACTAATGTATTGAGAAAATCAATGCAAATGGCAAACGCCCCGACTGTGCTGTAAAAACAAAGTTCATTCACTTTTCTGCACATTTGAAAGACAGCACGATACACAGGTGAGAAAACTCCTGGATAGTGACGTGGAGATAACATTTTCCTCAGCAGAAGAGCAGGACTCCGATGAACGTTTGTATTTTGAAGAGAGACTTGATACAGCCGAGGATACAATTTCGGACGAGCAAGTAATTTAGTTTTTATTAGTTGACATGCTATTTTATATAAACATGTACATATTTTACTAGTGGGACTGTAACCAGACTTGCCAGCCAAGATTCAGAGTATTGAAATTTGAAATATGTCCTAATCAAGTTTTAGTTTTTATATTTATATTATATTTTATAATTTAAAATTTGTTTCGGCCTAAGCAGGCATTTCAATTGTATGCTGTATGATTTAAATATAATATGTAATATGATATAAAAATTATATTAATGTTTAGATTATATTTTAACTAGTGTTTATGCTGCCTCATTATCATCAACAAAGCTTGTGCTTGCAAATATGTGTTCAGGTTAAATGAGTAAAATGCACTTTAAATATTCCCATATTAGAAAATCTGCATATTATAATGATTTCTAAAGGATTATGTGACACTGAAGACTGCAGTAATGATGCTGAAAATTCAGCTTTGATCACAAATTGCATTTTACAATATATTCAAATAGAAAACTGTTCTTTAAATTGTAAAAAGAGTTCACAATATTACTGTTTTTACTGTATTTTGGATCAAATAAATGCAGTCTTTGTGAGCAGAAGAGACTTCTTTAAAATGGTAGTGTAGATCTAAAATTAAAGTCTTTATGTAAAGAAAATGTATAGTCAGATTACTTTTAATTTAAAACTTGATTTTGATCATTAAGTCTCCTCACATTCATTCTCTTTTTGTCACATTCCTCATTGATAGGCCCAGGGGAGGGGTCTTTGTCTCCTCAGGTGTGAATTACAATCAATAATCATGATAGTTCATGCCTCCTTGCATATGACCTTTCTAACACTAAAAGTGTCTTACAAAAGTTCAATTACTATATTGTTTTGTATGAATGAGTGATCAGGATGGTTTTCACATCATTTTGTAGCAAAATTCAAGGCTACAAGATCCAGTTCTCAAAAGGCTTGTGGACAAATGTTTAGTATGTGTTTTATGGCCTTATTTCAAAGACTTTAAAGTTTTGTTTTTTCAAAAACCATGCATAACCGTGTACACACATGTTGCTTACATATTATTGTAGCCCAGTTTGTGCTGAATACAGTGTTGTAGGCTTTAGCCATTAATGTGTTTTTAAGCAACTGAAAAAAGCACAAATGTCAAGGCATGTCAAAACTTCTCCAGGGCCCAAAACACCCTTAGACCCCAGAGGGTTAACCGTTGAAGTATATGTTAACATTTTTGTGTCTGCTCGCTGAACAAATTTGAAAATAACTTGTGTAACGTGCATCATTTTCTGAGTGTAATTGTGAATTGGAGTGTAAATGTTTGATCGCTAAAGATTTACAGTAAATCTGGTTTTACTTCAGTGAAAGACCCTGTTGTTTATCCAGAATCTGACACAAAATCATCTCTCATCAAATTTCGTTGTTTAAACATCCGCAGTTAACTTGACACTTAAATATAAATTAATCTTGCTCCGAACGAGTTGAAAGTACAAGCTCCACTCAGTGAAACGATCATGTGAGTTGTCTGGTAACTGGCATTGCTGAAGAATTGTTCTTCAAAAGAACTAGAGTGATATTACAATGCTGCAAACTGCTAAGTCTACTGTTTATTTGTGCATTGTGGAACACGCCGATGTTCATATCCATTGATTAAACTGTTTTGATTAGTGTTGAACCAAGGTCATTCCCTGGTGTTGGTTGCTATGATGACTAAAGATCACTGGAAGTCCTAAAGAGACTTTTCCGGGGCAACTTACCGCGCATGCGCAAGCTGCCGGCGCCATATTGTAAACAAAGTACAGCTAAGTTATTAGCAAAACACAGCTAAAGCTAATAGCATAACACAGCACCTCTAAACTAACAAGTTAGCAATCTTTCATTGAAAGTCTACAATAACCCTAGCACCAAAAGCTAGCGATTAGCATCCAGCAGCCTGTAACAGTTAAAAACAGATTGTTTGTGAACAAACTTTATGCAATTTAACCCTTTATCTCAATTTTTAAACGTATCTCTCTCTCATGCATTTTATACAATCTTTCTCCCTCTCCATTATCTCATAACACAAATGACAGTCTCTCAATAAGCAATTGAGTTTAGAAGTGAATTTAAGCCGAGTTTGGAGAGCTGATTAAAATTGAACTTTCCTTCACATTTCCTTTATTTCAATTTATCAATTTCTTATCTAAGCTGAACTACCTGATAATAATAAGTCTGTAACAGTGTACGTTTACAGAAAACTTACAGCTGCCTCTCATTCTCTGCCACCCATTAATTTATAGTTTATTTTAATTACTTATTGGCTGTTTTCATTTTATTTCACTTGAGTGTTGGGCTGTAACGATCCACACTGTCTTTTGTTTGTGTACCTTTTTATTTAAGTTTTTGGCACCTTTTATGTTCCATATTGTTCTTTGTTTATGCACTCTTATTTTGAAAGTCATGTCCTGTTTTCCCTCCTTGTCTATGTGTCTGGTTTTCATTGGTTTATTGTTTGATGTTCGGTCTATGTTGTGTCTGAATCCTGCCTTAGTCCGTGTTCCTGCCTGTGCCCCCCCTTGGAAGACTCCTCGTGTTAATTTCTTGTGTTTATGTCTTTATTTTCCCCTCGTGGATGTTTCATTTGTTCCTGTGTTTATACTTCCCTTACTTTGTGCATTTCCAATAAAGCTGTACCTGGATCCTTACTCCCTCGTCTGCCCACTTAGTTACAGAACGACCAACCACTATGGATCCAACGGCTTTCCTCGTGGAACTTGCTGAGGCGAACCTAACCATCCGTGAGTTCTCCTACTACTTTTCCTATGTGGCCAGCTTCTCCAGTTGGAATGACCAGGTGCTGAAGGATGTGTATAGGCACACTGTACCCATCCGCCCATGGAGGATCGACCGGGGATTGCACCTGGCAGGAGTATGTGGACCTAATACTGGAGACTTACGCTGCAGGGGAGCCGCCTCTCTCGATTCCGGGCAGGGCTCCTGGGTCTCCCACGCCTGCCACGGCCAACGAGCCAACGCCCACGCCTGCCACGGTCAACGAGCCAACGCCCACGCCTGCCACGGCCAACGAGCCAACGCCCATGCCTGTCACGGCCAACGAGCCAACGCCCACGCCTGCCATGGCCAATGCGTTGCCAGCCTCGTCCGTCCCAGCGCCAGCGTTGACAGCCTCGTCCGTCCCCGCGCTAGCGTTGACAGCCTCGTCCGCCAGGAGGAGGAGGAGAAGAGGAAGGGCTTCCGCTCACCAGTCTCCACCTTCCACGACCGTCCAAGAGCCAGAGCCAGCGCTTGTAGCCTCGACCGTCCCAGAGCCAGAGCCAGCGCCTGTAGCCTCGACCGTCCCAGAGCCAGAGCCAGCGCCTGTAGCCTCGACCGTCCCAGAACCAGAGCCAGCGCCTGTAGCCTCGACCATCCCAGAGCCAGAGCCAGCGCCTGTAGCCTCGACCGTCCAAGAGCCAGAGCCAGCGCCTGTAGCCTCGACCGTCCAAGAGCCAGAGCCAGCGCCTGTAGCCTCGACCGTCCAAGAGCCAGAGCCAGCGCCTGTAGCCTGGACCGTCCAAGAGCCAGAGCCAGCGCCTGTAGCCTCGACCGTCCCAGAGCCAGCGCCTGTAGCCTTGACCGTCCAAGAGCCAGAGCCAGCGCCTGTAGCCTCGACCATCCAAGAGCCAGAGCCAGCGCCAATAGCCTTGACCGTCCAAGAGCCAGCCCCCCTTGAGCCTCCCATGGCTCCACCCCTTGAGCCTCCTGAGCTTCCCAGAGCTCCGCCTCCCGAGCTTCCCAGAGCTCCGCCTGCAAAGCTTCCCAGAGATACGCCTCCAGAGCTTCCCAGAGCTCCGCCTCCAGAGCTTCCCAGAGCTCCGCCTCTCGAGCCACCCAGCGCTCCGCCTCTCGAACCTTCGAGACCACAGTCACCAAAGCCTTCCACGCCTCTGTCACCAAAGCCTACCACGCCTCTGTCACCAGAGCCTTCCACGCCTCTGTCTCCAGAGCCTTCCACGCCTCTGTCACCAGAGCCTTCCACGCCTTTGCCACCAGAGCCTTCCACACCTCTGTCACCAGAGCCTACCAGGTCTCTGCCTCTGAAGACTGCCTCAGCTCTGCCTGCGCCTGCTCCGCCACCAGACCCTTCCACGGCTCCGCCACCAGACCCTTCCACAGTTCAGCCTTCCACGGCTCTGCCTGCTCCGCCTTCTACGGCTCTGCCCCAGAGGGCCTACATGGTTCCGCCTTCCACGGCTCTGCCTGCGCCTTCTCCGCCACCCACGGCTCTGCCTGCGCCTGCTCCGCCTCCTGACCCTTCCACAGCTTTGCCTTCCACAGCTCTGCCTGCTCCGCCTTCTACGGCTCTGCCCCAGAGGGCCTTCATGGTTCCGCCTTCCACGGCTCTGCCTGCTCCGCCTTCTACGGCTCTGCTCCAGAGGGCCTTCATGGTTCCGCCTTTCACGGCACTGCCTGCTCCGCCTTCTACGGCTCCGCCCCAAAGGGCCTTCATGGTTCCGCCTTTCACGGCTCTGCCTGCTCCGCCTTCTATGGCTCTGCCCCAGAGGGCCTTCATGGTTCTGCCTTCCACGGCTCTGCCTGCTCCGCCTTCTATGGCTCTGCCCCAGAGGGCCTTCATAGTTCCGCCTTTCACGGCACTGCCTGCTCCGCCTTCTACGGCTCCGCCCCAAAGGGCCTTCATGGTTCTGCCTTTCACGGCACTGCCTGCTCCGCCTTCTACGGCTCCGCCCCAAAGGGCCTTCATGGTTGCGCCCTCCACGGTTCTGCCTGTGCCTCCAGAGCCTTCCAAGCCTCCAGAGCCTTCCAAGCCTCCAGAACCAACCTGGTCTCCGCCTACCATGGCACCACCCCTGGAGTCCTCCTCGGCTCCGCCTACAGAGCCTACCGCAGCTCTGCCCGCTTCCCTTGAGACTCCTCCCAGGCCTTCTGACCCTGCCTTGTGGCCTTCTCCCAGGCCTTCTGACCCTGTCCCGTTGGCTCCCCCCAGGCCTTCAGACCCTGTCCCGTGGGCTCCTCCCAGGCCTTCTGACCCTGTCCCGTGGGCTCCTCCCAGGCCTTCTGACCCTGTCCCGTGGCCTCCTCCTAGACCTCCTGACCCTGTCCTAGCCCTGTGGCCATCCCCTAGACCTCCTGACCCTGTCCCAGTCCTGAGGCCTCCTCCTGACCCGGTCCCTGCCCTATGGCCGCCTCCCTGGCCACCTGACCCGGTCCCTGCCCTACGGCCATCTCCCTGGCCTCCTGGCCCAGTCCCTGCCCTATGGCTGCCTCCCTGGCCCCCTGACCTAGTCTCGACCCCGCAGCTGCCTCCCAGACTTCCCGACCCAGTCCCCTCCTTCAAGTCGTCCCCTTGGTCCCCTGGGCATCTACCTGGCCCCCTTGGTCGCCTGGCCACCCTCCTGTTCTGTCATGGTCTCACTGTCCTAGTCTTGTTCCTTTGTTCCCCTCGTGTCCCCTTGATCTGCCTGTTTGCCCCTGTTCTCCGTTGTCGTTTTGCCCTTCCTTTTTTAGGAGCGTCTGGGATCCGCTCCTTAAAGGGGGGGCTCTGTAACGATCCACACTGTCTTTTGTTTGTGTACCTTTTTATTTAAGTTTTTGGCACCTTTTATGTTCCATATTGTTCTTTGTTTATGCACTCTTATTTTGAAAGTCATGACCTGTTTTCCCTCCTTGTCTATGTGTCTGGTTTTCATTGGTTTATTGTTTGATGTTCGGTCTATGTTGTGTCTGAATCCTGCCTTAGTCCGTGTTCCTGCCTGTGCCCCCCCTTGGAAGACTCCTCGTGTTAATTTCTTGTGTTTATGTCTTTATTTTCCCCTCATGGATGTTTCATTTGTTCCTGTGTTTATACTTCCCTTACTTTGTGCATTTCCAATAAAGCTGTACCTGGATCCTTACTCCCTCGTCTGCCCACTTCGTTACATGGGCACTGAGTGATTTTGTTCTATGTAGACGGGTCCCCCCACATCTGAACATAAATAACTCAGTCTCCTGACAATACAGAACTAAAATTTCCCCATTGTGGAATTTAAAATTGATCAAATACCTCCAATAAAATTATGTTACACAATCACGATCAGCGAGCACCAAGCCTCAATCAGGATCCCTGTAATTGCTATCATTTGTGGATTTTGTTCATTTAGTCTTTGTTTATATTTCATTTTCAAATCTCTGTCTCCCTCTAACTTTTCTATCCCCTACTGTTTACAGTCTAGTAACAAAGCCTGTTGAACCACAGATAATTCTGTTTAAAATATTTGTCATCAATAAGAGTCATCTTGAAATGTGAAATCTTTAACCACATTTTGTGTGTTCTCCCTAGTCTTAACCTCACGTAACCACTCCAAATTCCAGTATCCAAACGCAGCCATGTCTGGAAATAAATTGCACAGTGAAGCACCAGTTACAGTGAAAGGGTTCCCAACGAACCCTGAAGCAGCACGTGGAATGGATCTTAAGGACCTCGACAAGCTGGCAAGGAACATTGACAAGTTCACACCAGATCCTGCAGAGGGTCACAAGATCCATGCTTACCTGTGTGACATAGACTTCCACCTAAATTTGAGGCCTCAGATGACTAACAGAGACACCTACTATGGATAACATCTTGCCATGAGATAAAAGGTTTTCTTGACAGACAATCAAACCACACAAAGTCTGACTACCAATGTCTGAAAGAGGCCCTTGTTAAAGAATTTTCAAACCTAGCGTCTGGACAAGAACCGTTTACCGACCTGAACACCATACAGGGATGGAAAGAAACCATTCAAATCTACTACTGTAGACTACGTCAAGACTGCTGCCTCTCTCCTGGATGAGCTTAACACATTTTATGCTTGTTTCAAGGACAATAACACCGCCCTCACGGAGAGAGCACTCGAGGCTGACGCTACAGAGGTTGGTTCACTCTCCGTCTCTGTTGCAGATGTAACCCAATCCTTCCGTCGGGTAAACATGCGTAAAGCTTGCGTCATCAGAGCGAGCGCGAACCAACTGGTTGGTGTTTTTACGGACATTTTCAACTTGTCCCTCTCCCTGTCTGTAGTCCCCACATGCTTCAAAACATCAACCATTGTGCCTGTACCGAAGCAAGCCAATATCACTTGCCTAAATGACTGGCGTCCTGTTGCTCTGACCCCCCATCATTAGCAAATGCTTTGAGAGGTTAATCAGAGATCACATCTGCTCTGGATCTGCACCTCTTTGGACCCATTGCAGTTTGCCTACCGCAACAACCGCTCCACTTATGATGCCATTGCATCTACAATACACACTGTTCTCTCCCACATGGGAAAAAGGAACGCATATGTGAGAATGCAGTTTGTTGAATACAGCTCAGCATTCAACACCATAGTGCCCTCCAAGCTTGATTAGAAATTCCTGGCTCTGGGCTTAAACAGCTCGCTGTGCAGCTGGATCCTGGATTTCCTGTCAGGCAGATGTTAGGTGGTTAGAATGGGCAGCAACATCTCCTCATCACTGACCCTCAACACTGGAGCCCCGCAGAGATGTGTTCTCTGCCCACTCCTGTATTCCCTTTACACACATGTAGTAAGCACGTAGCTCCAATGCCATCATTTTGCTGATGATACGACAGTGGTAGGTCTGATCACTGACAATGATGAAACAGCCTACAGAGAGGAGATTCACACTCTGACACACTGGTGTCAGGAGCACAACCTCTCCCTCAACGTCAGTAAAACCAAGGAGCTTGTAGTGGACTTCAGGAAGAAAGACAGAGAACACAGCCCCATCGCCATTAATGGAGCACCAGTGGAGAGAGTCAGCAGTTTCAAGTTCCTCGGTGTCCACATTACTGAGGAACTCACATGGTCCGTCCACACTGAGGCCATTGTGAAGAAGGCTCACCAGCGCCTCTTCTTCCTGATGGAATGAACCATCACATCCTCACATGGTTCTACACCAGTACTGTAGAGAGCATCCTGACTGGCTGCATCACTGACTGGTATGGCAATAGCACCACCCACAACCACAAAGACCTGCAAAGGGTGGTGCGAACTGCCAGAAACATCACCGGAGGTGAGCTTCCCTCCCTCCAGGACATATATAACAGGCGGTGTGTGAAAAAAGCTTGGAGGATCATCAGAGACTCCAGCCACCCGAGTCATGGTCTGTTCTCACTGCTTCCATCAGGCAGGCGGTATCGCAGCATCAGGACCCAGCCGGCTACATGACAGCTTCTTCCCCCAAGTAATAAGACTTTTGAACACTTGATCTCTCACGATCAACAATCAGCACTGCACTTTATGCAATTGGTATATGTATTGTCACTGTCATGACTGCTATGTTGCTCAGAACTGCACACAAGACTTTCACCTACAGTTGCACTTGTGAACATGGTAGTGTGACAATAAAGTGATTTGATTTGATTTGACTATTTCCAGTCTCTGAACAAACCTGAGATGGAAGAAGAATTTGACTTCAAAACCATCTTCCTCCAAAACATGCATCCCAGGGTGAGATATCATCTAGGAGTCACAGCCTGTCCTCGCACTATGACATCTCAACAACTGCGTGACTTAGCACACAAGTGCTAAGTCACGCAGTTTCTTTGGTTATGTTAAGCAAAGTATGGCTTCAAGAAAGGCCCACAAGGCATCGTTAGTCTCAAACCTTACCTCTCAAGAACATGGGCTGGCTTCAGAAAATATGTGGCATCAATATGTGGCATAGAGCAAAGTAAAACACAAGCTGTTCAAGAGCTTGTCCCCCACATCATTGCCAGACCCATATGCACATCCAACCACTTGGAGAAACCGTGGAACAGACCACGTCCCTCAAGCAGTCCAAAAGAAAGGATGATATGGGAACGCAGATGGACACTTAAAGGCAATTTGCGATGAAAGCCACTGCAAAACCGTGCAGACAGACACATAACTGAGCCTGCTCACAAACCGGATGAGCCACCTGCAGAAAACTCACAAGAACTGCTGAAGCTACTCACAGCATATTTCAAGCAGAACCCACACAAGGCAAACCATAAAGACATTTCATACTCCTCTTGTCACACTCAATGAGAGGAATACAGCTGCCAGGCACAGCAATGAATGACACGGCATCGGCTTATGGACTGAAAACTCAGCCATTAGCCTTAACCACATCTTAATCCGACATGACAGAAACTAAGTCATACAACAGCTCATGATGAGTTATATACATGCATCAAGAACTGTGAAAAAGATTTCAATGATCTGTGGCATCATCAGCACCCACAATCACTTAGAGGATCCAGATTAGCCAAGACACAAAGCACCAATCTCCAAAGGGGTCCACCGAAACCAAGTCGACATAAACAAGCTCCAAGACCAGAAAAGGGGGGCGTTTGAAACAGTCTGAAACAGGTTGACATAGTCTGAGACAGTTTACAACCCTAACCCTACACACCCAAACACTATAGGGAAATAACAAACTAGTTTCCTCATAGACAAGGCACCAAAAATCACGTTAAGGTACTCAGAAACCCTAGCTACACTAAGTCCATATAAGGTCACACTAACCACTCAACATTAGTTATGTAACTTGCACATTGTGATAAGAAACACACTCAAATGGGCAAAATGCTAAAGATAGCTAGCAAGCCAGTTAGCTAGCAAGAAAGTCAAGGGCATTATATCAGGATTGACTCCTTATGCTTTTCGTTCACGAGCCACCATGAATTCATAGAGCATTCAGAAAGCCTTGTGCGAATAAGACATTTATCCATGATATGCCATGATATTGTGGACAATGAAACCGCCCCAATTAAATTGAAGGAACTTAACGTGTTACACTACACAATTGAACCACGCGGATCAATTTCCAAAAGAACACACACCTTCATGTTACAGCATCTTAAAAAGACATTCCTTAATCCAGAAACATATCACACAAAGGCACAGTACTTTTCTGAATCAATCTTAAACATGCACTTAATCTTCTGCTCGTCTGACTGCTCAGTCTTCGCTCGTGGTCTTCTCAGGATCTCGTCGGAACCAGGTCCATGCCATGTGAGGTCCAAGGAAGCTCAGAACTTAAAGTCACGAGAAATCTCGCCACTCTCTACGATTCACACAACCATGAGAAGGCCTCGCTTCAAAGCCAACCTCATCATTCATACAGACAATAACTATACAGTCTTACGGAGGTCCAAAATATTGACGGAATGAACTTTCGACCAACAACCAAGCAATACAAAGAATGCAAGGAAACACCATTAAACGCAAGTACATCTCCAACATTGTGCTCAAAGCGCTGGTGTATTTATTAAATACGTCGGGTAATACGATAGCAAATCGATGTAGACTCAAAGAAGGGTAAATGGTTCTTCGGGTATTGTCAACAGACTCCATAAAGTGTATTGATCATTTATTTCACATTCTGTCACTCTTCTAACCAACCTGTCTCATGTATATATGTGTTAGATTAGATTTATGTTTAGACTAGCAATAGTTTGTCTGTATTCAAAGATGATTGACTGGTATATTTTGATAAATAATCTCATCCCTGTTTCTAAAAGATTTCACTTCAAACTGTACCTAAATACGTGTGATATTATTTTCAATAAGCCATGAGAATAATCTCACTCCAATAAGTGAGTTTATCATAATTTACTTATTAAAGCTAATTCCTTGCTGTAAAAAATGTATCCGATTTTAATGGTGGACAATTTATTCTGACAAATAATCAAGTTATTTGTAATTGATTTAATTTATAATGGTTGTCAAACGCGACTAATTCCATTATACATTTCATTACCTAATAATGTGCAATAAGGACAGTTTAATTTAGTTCATAGCTCACATATTTCAAGACCCTAAATTCCCTTCTAAATTTAGCGTACAAAATATCCAATATCCAATTACATATAATGGTGTGAGAATGAGGGCAATTTAACGGTTCCCTCCTAAATGTTGCATACCAAATATCCTACAAGTGCTTTAAAGACAGGCTTGTACAGTGTGACAGTTTTGCTTGCATTTGGGATTAAAAAAAATTTAAATACGAAAATAAATTTGAACCCTTTAACACGTGTGCGATAAGTGTCTTCCACCTACAATGAGTATTGCAACAAAGAACATATACAATGAGTCTGATGTCTGCTTTGATATTGCCAAATATTGAGGGCTCAAATTTAAGCAGTTTGCCATAGATCCGCTTGTCAGGGTTGCGATAATGTCCCTTCCATTCTGCACGCTACTCGCATGGCCGCGCTCAAGAGTAGCAAATTAGAGATAGTATAGATAGGTACTAGATAGATTCCGATGTCTGGAGAAACATATCAAAACAGTCTGTCTGCCGGTGCTGTGGGAGAAAGATTATTACTAAATACCACATATAGTTTAGTGTACTATTTAAAGTTTATATACTTTATAAAATGGTTGTTTTGATTTTTAAAATGGTAACCAGTTGCACAGTGAATCTGTCCAACGGGTGAAGGAACTTTATGTCTTTATCTGAACAGAGCAGCATTTGCATTTATAAATTTTGCCCACATCTTTAAGAAGAAATATTTAGTTGTATCCTTAGTTTAGCGTCACAGCGTGTACAATGTGTTGTTGGTAACATACCTGCGGTAGCACTTATGCGGTTGTCTTCTCTATCATTTTTTCCCACTGGTGAATGTTCCATTTAATGTCCACCACCGATCCACACAAACTAAATAATACTAGGCTACATGATTATAGAGACTTGAATATCCTTCCTGACTCATGTAAGCACTAACAGTGTGCGTGAAGTATTGATGATATCAAGTCATGTAATTTTTATTTGTATAGCGCTTTTCACAACATACATTGTTTCATAGCAGCTTTACTGAAAATAATGCTATAACAGAAACTGAAGCTGTAATATCTGTAATGTCTTTTTATTCTTTATTTTTAATTTCATTGATTCACTCTCCTAACCTGGAGAATACTGTGAAATTGCACCAGATATCGAAGAAATATAAAGTTGGGTGTCATCATCATAACAGTGAAAACTAATTCCACAGTTCTTGATAATGTCTCCCAGGGGATGCATACTGTATATAAGGAGACAAGCAGAGGCCAAACAACTGACCAATGTGGCACTCCATACTTAACATAAGGTTGATCCAATAATTCCAAGTCTGCACAGACAAATTGGTAGCGACCGGATAAATAGGACCTAAAACTAAGCTAATTCCTGTCCACAAATGCCAACATAATTCTCAAGCCCATCCAAGAGAATGTAACGATCTTTGGCATTGAAGGCAGCACTAAGATCTAAAAGCACTAGAAGAGAAATGTAGCCGTAATGAGATGATAAGAGCAAGTAATTTGCAACTGTGAGATGTGCAGTCTCTGTTCTATGATGGAGTCTTAACATTGACTGAAATTCTTCATATATATATATATACAATTTCTCTATAAAAAAGAACATAGTTGTGAGGACATTACATTTTCTAGTATTTTAGACATAAATGGGAGATTTGAGATCATTCTATAATTAGCCAACTCTCTAGGATCAAGCTGTGGTTTCTTGATAAGCGGTTTGATAACTGCCAGCTTAAAGTTTCTTAGGACATGCCTTAAAGATAATGAAGAGTTAATAATATTTGGAAGAGGTTCTGAGATTCCACCTCTTTTATGAGCTTAGTTGGTATTGGATCTAACATATTATTGTTGCTTTTGATGTTTTGATAAGTCTTGTAAGCTCTACCTGACCAATGACAGTGAAGAACTGAAGTTGCTCATAGGGAATAATATGACACACTGTCTTCATGCATTTACTTTGATGTAAAGGCCCCGAAAGCTTGCTGGTCTCTACACAGTATCCAATTACTTTGGGAGGCGGAGGGCAGGATGATGTTTCGTCACCAGGTAGTTTCCAAACAACAACAGTAGCTACAGTCTGCAGCAAGGAGTACTTCATCACTCTTATACAACAATAAAAACCCCACAAAAATGTCAGACATAAAAAGCGTTCAGGAACAGTGGAGGAAACGAGTGCTCTATTTGCAATATATTCTTCTACCTCGATGACTGGCTAATCATAGCTCACTCTCGGGACGTGTTGTGTGCACAAAGGGACCTGGGGCTTGTGCACCACAGCCGGCTAGGGCTTCAGGTCAACTGGGAAAAGAGCAAGCTCCTCCTGGTTCAGAGTATCTCTTTTCTCAGTTTGAAGATGATTCGATGATGGCGCACCTCATGAACAAGCACGCCCAATTGGTGCTGACCTTTCTGAAGGCATTCAGATAGAAGACATCAGTCCCACTGAAACTATTTCAGAGGCTCCTGGGGTATATGTCACACCACTCGGGTTGATGCCTATGAGAACACATCTGCACTGGCTCCGGACTCGAGTCCCGAGATGGGCATGGCACCACGGCACACAGAGTGTGGCCATCATGCCGATCTGTCGTCACCTCTTCAGCCCTTGGAATGACCTCACATTTCTATGGGCATGAGTTCCCTTAGAACAGGTTTCCAGGTGCATAGTGGTCACAACCGACGCCTCCAAGACAGGCTGGGGCGCTACATGCAACAGGCATGCGGCTGCCGGCCCCTGGACAGGCCTGCGGCTATATTGGTACATCAACTGCCTCGAGTTGTTGGCAATACTGCTCATCCTGTGGAGGTTCCGGCCATTGATCCAGGGCAAGCAAGTGTTGGTTGGAACAGACAACACAGCAATGGTGGCATATATCAACCGCCAAGGCTCCACGCTCCCCTCGCATGTCACAACTTGCACGCCATCTCCTCCTCTGGAGTCAGCATCACCTCAATTCACTGCAAGCCTGGGTGACCTCAACGCCACTGCGGACGTGCTGTCATGACATGTCACCCGCAAAGGAGAGTGGAGACTCCACCCTCAGGTGGTTCAGCTAATTTGGAGTCGATACGGGTAAACCTGTTCACCTCCTCGGAATCCTCCGATTGCCCACTCTGGTACACCCTGACCGAGGCCCCCCTCAGCATAGACGTGCTGGCACACAGCTGGCCAGACTCTGTGCAAGGTCAGGGAGGACGAGGAGCAGGTCACCCTAGTGGCTCCCTACTGGCCCACCCAGACTTGGTTCTTGGACCTCATGCTCCTGGTGTCAGCCCCTCCCTGGAAAATTTCCCTGAGGGGTCACCATCTCTTGCTGACATTTGCAGAGCAGCGGGCTGGGCTACACCCAACACCTTTGCGAGATTCTATAATCTCTGGGTTGAGCCGGTCTTGTCCCGTGTTTTAGCAGGAATGAACAGGCAAGTTTGGGCCAACCGGCTGGTTTACTGCTTGCACCTTGCACATTTCACCTCCATTAAGCTGAAAATGTGAGTTGTTTATTCCCAGCAGTGTTCAAAGATGTGTTCCCTGGTTGATTTCCTCCTAGCCCTGTGGCAGATGAGTTCACGGAGAAACTCACTGCCAGCCCAGTACTTGTGCTAACTACGCCCCAGTACTGGGACAGGCGCTCCACATGTGCTGGTTCCCCATAGGCAACCCCTTGCAACGTATATTACGCTGGAAAACATTTCCCTGTTGGCAAATTGTGTCTTCCTTGGGCAGAGAGCCCCTCCATACTTCTGACTAGACTCAGCAAGATCATGTGACATATTCCCACTTAATACCCCCCCCCCCCCCTCTCTGGATGGGGTGTGGTCTCCGCAGCAGTGTCTTCCCCTTGTCCCAAGGAAAAAAGAGGGAAAAGAGGCCCGACTAGGGAAAACCTGTCCTTATCCCTTTGGATAGTCAACTCGTCCTCAAAGGGCTGTTCGACACTCACACTAG
The DNA here is from genome assembly GCA_032164185.1 of Moxostoma hubbsi. Lineage (NCBI taxonomy): Eukaryota > Metazoa > Chordata > Actinopteri > Cypriniformes > Catostomidae > Moxostoma > Moxostoma hubbsi. The sequence continues at coordinate 45,543,936 of JAVLUX010000014.1, read as the reverse complement.
CGTCGACCTAGCGGCCAGGTGCGCTTGCTATTTGGCACACAGCAGCCTGCTCATCTCGCATCGCCGATACACGTAACCCAGTTCAGCTAGTTGTGGCATTTTTGTAGGGGACCCTAGAGTCACTATTTCAACACATCGTCGAGTGAGTGACAGATAGGGAATGCCCTGGTTACTTTCATAACCGCCATTCCCTGATGGAGGGAACAAGACTTTGTGGCCCTCTTGCCACAATGCTGAAATGGCCGAGACCTTATTCTCGGCTCCTCAGCACAAAACCTAATGAGCAGCATGCACATCCCCTCATTTTGTACCCGTATGTCTGAGGAAGTGGCATGCAAATACCACTCGCCAATTCCCATTGGCCTTTAATCAAAGATCAGAGGCATCTTGGGCTCTCAAGAGCGACCCCTAGTGTCACTACATTGACACAATGTCTCGTTCCCTCCATCAGGGAACGGAGGTTATGAAAATAACCAATACGTTTTTCTTTTTTATGTTTTATTGGTTCTGGGGGAAGTTTGGGTTTGATTGTTGCATTAATGTTGGAATGTGGTCTTTATAATTTTGTTTTTGACACACAATCTATTTTTTCTCATTTGTCAAAATGTCAAAGGTAAAATGAGTGGAGTGTGAATGGGTTGGGGCACCCCTGAAGGTGTACCCTTAGGGGCTGTGATCTTTCCTGTGATCCTTTGAAAATTTGGTTGAACATATTGGGATTCTCAGATCTCAGTTCTTTAGGTATTTACAGCTGCACCATCTGGTCTTTACTATTTTTGAGAGTGGCATACACCCCCCTAAAGTGGCAGATACTCTGGGAGTGGAGATAACTGCTTTTTGGTAAGGTCATGAGACATCAGTTATTACTCCCTGCTAATTCAGAGTCTTTAACTTCTTTCAAGAGTTTATGGCTCAATGATTTAAACTTCGTATTGGAGGAGGGAGCGTGGACTAGGATTCTAAAAAACATCAAGTCTACATCTAGAGATGCAATTGTGCCTTACACAATTCATGATTTTATATCAAAAAATATATTCTGTTGGACCCCCTCTAGATTGTATAGGCTTGGTCTTAAAGCCACTTCCACCTGCTGGCAATGACAATCAGAAGATGGAGACAACTCATGTATTTTGGTGGTTGGTTAAGATCCAAAAATTTTGGTTGAAGATTCAGAGTTTTATGTGTGAAATATTGGGCACTCAAATTTCATTTTGCCCCAAGCTCTATATTTTAGGCGATGGGGCGGTCATCGATGTAGGGATAAACACATAAAAATAAGGTCCTAACCAGTGTTATGATCGGCAGTCAGATTGTTTTAAGGGGATAGAAGTTGATTGGAGTGCCCTCGTTTCAAGAGTGGTGCATGGAGATGGTACTTTTTACACTTAATGGAGTACATTTATATTGACAAATGTACACTGACCTTGTTACTCAGGGCGATGTTCTTCTCACTACATTACTGTTTTTATTTCAGGAAGGTTTAAGTCATATCAAGTAGGTTCATTTTTATTTTTCATAGTGCTTTTCACAGCATATGTTGTTTCAAAGCAGTTTTACAGAAACTTATGCTTAACAGAAAATGATACTTTATTGTGTCTAAGTTCTCATTGAGCAGTTTAAATAAAAACATGATTTAAAAATTATATAAAATTATTATTTTTTTTTTTTTTGCTGATGAAGGTTTAGTTGGCATTAATTTAATGTCTATGTATTTTTAGAGTGTACTCCATCCTATGACCAAGATGATGCACAAAGTCTAACATCGGGCTGGATCTGGCAAAAGCTCCAAAATGCACATAAAGGCAGCATAAAAGAAAATCCATAAGACTCCAGTGGTTAAATCTTTAGAAATGATATAGGTGTGGGTGAGTAACAGATCGATATTTACGTTTTTACCATAAATTCTTCTTCCTGCCTAGTACGTGGCGATATGCACAAGAATGTAAATTGCCAAAAACAAAAGAAGTATGTGAAAGTAAAGGTGAAAGTGGTGATTGATAATATAAAAAGGACTTAAATATTGATCTGTTCCCTTTACAAAAAGCTTCACTTATGATGCTTTGCTGAGAAAAGCGCTTTGGGAACATCTATAGGTGTGACCAGCTGTGAATATGTGTGCAACATGTCAATGAACATTGACCGGAATTTATAGCCTCTGCCGGTGTAATCACTGGACGCACCTGGGGCAGGGCTATAAATAGATGCGTCACAGGAGCATCGTCAGATCTTTTGTCTTCAGATCACTCTGTGTTTGTGTGCTATCACGAGCCTGTCAAACTTTCTTTCCTCTGCTAGGAGTTAGAATTTGTTAGGCAGTGCGCAGAAGACCTTTCTCTTTTTCTCTTCTTTCAAAAAAAGGGGGGAAAGAAAGCCTGAAAATCAGGGCAAACGATGTGTGTTCCCTTGTCTCCACTCTATGGCCGAGAGGGACACGCGCATCAGTTCTGCTTTGTTTGTTTGGGGGAAGAGCATGCTGCTCTCGCACTGGAGCGGGGCGGGTTGCGAGCATTGCGATCTGCTTTCGGGCAAAATGCTTCGCGCTTGCCTTGCTTACTTCCGGCAGTCAGCGCCCACACTTCATTCGGGGGGCTCTCGTATGGATCTGGCTGAGGAGCGAGAGACAGGTTCGTCCCTTTCGCTGTTCGCCTTTCAAGTTGGAGGATAGTTTTCTGTCTGGTGGCCGAGGGAAGGGAACACCTCATCAGTCCCTTCCCTTCTTTGATTACCTCCATGACGAGCTCGCTCATTCATGGAGGAAACCTTATACTTCCCGTGTCCACGTGCCCTCGACGGCAATATATTCGACTATCGTGGGTGCTGAAACACGGGGGTATTCGATGATGCCGCTGGTCGAGGAGACACTTTCGGGTTATCTCTCGCCAGGTTCGGCATCGTCACTGAAAAGACCCTCTCTCCCCACAAAGCCATGCAGGAATACCTCCATGCTAGTGGGGAGGGCTTATCAAGCAGCTGGTCAGGCTGGTGCTGCTCTACACAATATGGCAGTGATACAGGCATACCAAGCTGATCTGCTGAAGGACTTGAGTGCAGGTACCACGCTCGACGAGGACGCTTTCTCTGAACTTCGTCGAGCCACGGACCTATTTCTTCGTGCAAACCAAGCAGACAGACCGTGCCATTGGCCGGTCTATGTCTGCTTTGGTCAGCACGGAGAGACACCTATGGCTCAACCTATCGGGCAAGATAAAGCTTTCCTCCTTGATGCCCCGGTTTCACCTTCTGGCCTATTCGGGGACACTATGAATACAGTTATCTCTTGGTTCCAGGAGGCGAAGAGCCACGAGGAAGTATTTGGGCAGTTTTTCCTCGCCGCACTCACGGGGCGCACCGGTCCTGCTAGAAGGGAGGCTCAGAAGCAAAATGTGGCGAGTCGTGCTCCCCCTCGTAAAGACTGGGGACAGGCTCGTCGCCCTCGACAGCCCCCAAATGCAAGACCTCAGAAAAAAGACCCTGACGGTCTTGCGCCTCCGGACGGGGTGCTTGTATCATCCACTTCGCCCCTCCTGATACCCCCACGAATCCTCTCCATTCCCACCGCCTCTGGTGTGTCAGGAGTTAGAGGCTTCCAATGAAAAGTTGTGTGTACCGCTGCTTCCTGCCTTAGTTCAGGACATGGAACACTCGACATCTCCTCAACAGGAAGTGTCGAAATTAATACCCATCTCAGAGAACCTGGCAGCCTGGAAACTTCTGCCAGGTATTTCTATATGGGTCCTAAGAACAGTAGAAAAAGGCTATAGAATTAAATTTGCTCGCCACCCTCCGTGTTTCAACGGCATGGTTCCCCACTACCGTGAAACCGGAGAAGGCATGTCTACTGTGAAAAGAATTACAAAATCTCTTGGTCAAAGGGGCCATAGAACGTGTTCCCCTTCCAGAGAAAGAGTCAGGCTATTACAGCAAATACTTCTGATCTTAGATCTTCGAGGCTTGAACCGCTCAGTCAGGGTGTTCAAGTTCAAGAAGCTAACTATCAAGACGGTCGTGTCACAAGTCCAACATCATGATTGGCTGGTCACGATCGAGCTTATGGATACATATTTCGGGGTTCGCTTTCGGGGGCGAAGCCTTCCAGTATTGGGTTCTTCCATTCAGCCTAGCCCTATCACCCCGCACATTCACGAAATGCATGGATGCTGCACTAGCTCCTTTGCGACTCCGGGGCATCCGCATTCTGAATTACATAGACGACTGGCTGATACTAGCACAGTCTCAAGAACTGGCAGTTCAGCACAGGGATATTGTCTTAGCTCATCTGGTTTCTCTGGGTCTGAGTCTCAGCATCAAAAAGAGCGTTCTCTCTCCCACCCAGGAAATTACTTATCTGGGGGTTATATGGAATTCGATCACGATGCGGGCACAATTGTCTCCCGCTCAAATCATTTCCATTCAGAACACCCTGAGCTAAGTCAGGCTAGGCTAAGGTTGCACTGTTCGTCAGTATCAACGAATACTAGGTCTCATGGCATCTGCGTCCACGGTGATCGCTTTGGGCCTTCTGCACATGAGACCGTTTCAGCTGTGGCTAAAAGCCAGGGGATTTCATCCAAGTGCCAGTCCCCTGTGGTTCAGGCCCCGGTTTCTTAACTTTGGTCCCAATCTAGGTGCGTCTTGTCATCGCAGGCTGCTAATGACAAATGCTTCCATGAGGGCCTGGGGAGCAGTCTTAAATGGTCGTCCAGCCAAAGGGGAATGGGCAGGTCATCAGCTTGATTGGCACATCAACTGCCTCGAGTTGATGGCGGTATTTCTGGCCCTGAAATACTTCCTCCAGCATCTGAGAGGCTGCCATGTCCTGGTGCGGGTGGACAACACAACAGCAGTCTCCTACATAAATCATCATGGAGGTCTACGTTCACGTCAGCTGAATTCCCTGGCACGTCGGATTCTCCTCTGGGCCCAGGGCAAGTTCCTGTCACTCAGGGCAGTTTATATCCCTGGATGCCTGAATGTGGGAGCATATTTACTGTTGAGACAGAAAATACCGACAGGGGAGTGGAAACTCCACCCCGAGGTAGTAGAGAAAATCTGGGTGAGATTTTACAGGGCAGAAGTGGACCTCTTCTCAGACAGCGCAATGTCCCCTCTACTTCTCTCTGAGTCACCCACCCCTGGGTCTGGACACGATGGCGCATACATGGCCCAGAATGTATCTGTATGCGTTTCCTGCTCCCGGGAGTCTTGGCCAGAGTTCGCCAGCAAGGGTCTTGCCTCTTACTGATAGCGCCACACTGGCCAAACAGGGTATGGTTCTCGGAGATAATGTCTCTCCTCGATGGCTCGCCTTGGGCGATTCAGGCACAGGGGACAATATTTCATCACCGGCCCGAGCTGTGGAACCTTCATGTTTGGCCCATGAAGGGTACCAACTGAGGGACACAGGGCTTTCACCTGAGGTTATCGAGACCATTTTAAGTGCTAGGGCCCCCTCTACCAGAAGGATCTACGCCAATAAATGGGGTGTCTTTGAAAAATGGTGCAGTACACGTAATGCAGATCCAGTTAACTGCCAGATTGCTTCAGTTATGGACTTTTTGCCAGAAAACCTGTCAGCAGGCATATGCCCCACCACTCTCAGGTTTTACGTGGCCACTCCTTCGGCTTGCCATGCCCTGATTGATGGGATGTCATTGGGGAAACATCCTCAGCTCGCTTTCTTTGTTTGTGGGGCCATGTGGTTAAGACCTCCTATTAGGACCAGGATCCCTTCATGGGACTTAGCGATAGTCCTTGAGGGTCTGGTTGAGACCCCCTTTGTATCTCTAGAGTCAGCATCTGATAAGTTTCTGACTCTCAAGATGTTTTTTCTTATGGCGATTACTTTAAAAAGAATTGGGGACCTACAGGGTCTGTCTGTCTTGCCAGCCTGCTTAGAGTTTGCCCCATGAATGACCAAAGCAATTTTGCAACCGCATCCTGACTACCTGCCTAAGGTGCCTTTCTCGACCTTACACCCGGTCACTCTTGAAGCCTTCTGCTCCCCGCCGTTCACTACGCCAGAACAGGAAAGAATTCACGGACTTTGTCCAGTCCGTGAACTTCAGACTTATGTACACCGCACTAGCCAGTGGCGTAAGTCAAGGCAACTGTTGTCCTGGCCTATGAGGCACACGGTCAAGCTTCGCCAGTAGGCATCAGGGCTCACTCTACCAGAGGGCTCGCCTCCTCTGAAGCCTTGGCCAGAGGGATCCCTCAGCAGCATGTTTGTGATGCGGCAGGCTGGTCCTCTCCTCACACATTCATTAGATTCTACAGTTTGGATGTTCATGCCACTCTGGGCTCTTATGTCCTTCAGTCGACATCTCAAGCTCATGTCTGAGCCCTCTCACGCTCTTATGAGCACAGTACACAACCGTAGGGGGTCCGGACAGCCACAGTGTGTGGGTATTCTCGTTCCCAAAGCGCTTTTCTCAGTGCAGCATCATAAGTGAAGCTTTTTGTAAAGTGAACGTCTCGGGTTACTTAAGTGTAATTCTTGTTACCTGAAAAAAAACGGAACGAGATGCTGCGCTTCACTGCCACACTGGGATGACCCAGGACTGATCTTCAGACAAAATACCTGACGATGCTCCTGTGACGCATCTATTTATAGCCCTGCCTCAGGTGTGTCCAATGATTACACCGGCAGAGGCTATAAATTCCGGTCAATTTTCATCGACGTGACATATTCACAGCTGGTCACACCTATAGATGTTCCCAAAGCCCTTTTCTCAGCACAGCATCTCATTCTGCTTTTCTCAGGGAACAAGGGTTACACTTAAGTAACCCGTGACATTTCTCACCAACACCTATTATATTTCTTCTAAAGACATGGATTTAACCATGGAGTTTTATGGATTAATGTGCTGCCTTTATTTGTCTTTTGGTGCTTACAAATTTTGGTATCTATTACTTGCTTTGTGAGGTTTTACAGAGCTAAAATATTATTTTGAAAAATGTGTTGTTTTTGTAGCAGAAAATAGAAAGTCATACACATCTGTGATGGCATGAGGGTGAGTAAATGATGGGAGAATTTAAATTTTAGGGTTAAATTTCCCTATAATTTCTACTTTGTAATGAGTGATCTACATGCTTGTTTGTGAAACAGGAATTACTCCACCGTAAAATTAAGAACTATGTTAATTAAGATTATCATAAAAGTTATCGAACGTTATCAGGAAATCCAGTCAGTCTCTTTATGATATCTATGCAATAAGGTCTCTGTGTGTTGTAGTTTATATGACCGGTGTGACATCTCAAGGCAAGTAGCAGATCGGTTTAGCCAGTCTGTCTGGGCCCTAGTGAGTCAATCACTAAAGGTGTGGTCACACATACCTAGCACTGTGAAATTCCGTGCCCGAAGACGGCATTGGCAGACGTTGGGCATGTGTGAAAAAAAAACATTGTGAAGTATCCTCTTTTTAATGCTGCACTTTAGAGACTTCACTGTGAGGCTTAATAGTTCACCCATTATTGACTTACCCTGATGCCATCCCAGATGTGTATGACTGTCTATCTTTAACAGAACACAAATTAAGATTTTTAGAAGAAGATAGAGCTCTGTCAGGTCCTTAATGGCAGTACATGGGTACAGGTTTTTTGTTGTAAATAAGCACCGCTTCTGAATTCTCGCGTGAACTCGCCGACACGCTTACACCACGCTTCGTGTCAGCTGCTGGCAAGAAGCACTTTTTAAAATTTAATAACGTTTTAATTATTGGTTTATTTTTTACACAAACTTAGCGATTCTTCTGAAGACTTCTATCAAAATTGATTGATTGAATCATTGGTGGATTACTTTAATGCAGCCTAAATATTACTTTTGGACCGTCAAAGTGCTGGCACCCATGTACTTCCATTACTTACATACTTCATTGATATTCTTTTGAATAAACACAGACATACACATCTGAGATGGCATCAGGGTAAGTGAATAATGAGAGAATTTTCATTTTTGGGTAAACTATTCCTTTAAATTAAAATGAAACTCACAGCTAAAATAATATCCTTGTCCATTGTGAACATTCAATGAAGTTGCATACAAAGCACCGCACACACACAGAGGTCACTTTCCAAACCAAGCAACTTCCTACTGATCAACATGTCAAAGATCACCAAACTGAGACTCCACACAAAATCCAAAAATCCACTACCAGAAGTCAATTGCGGAGATTCCCATTGAGATCACTGTATTTTCGCCCATGGAATTTAGATATTCAAAGGTATCTGTGATTACGCCTTAACACTATTAAGACTGTTAATTGTGAGCCAATTCACTAGAGAGGAGAGCAACACCTTCCCTGGAGGGATAAAGCAGATCTCTCTTTGGGAGGTCAGGTCTATCCTTTCACTTTGATCAGTAATGTTTATTGTGTGGTGACAGGATCCTGACGACCATGTTCTGTGTTTTCATGTTCGGAGCATGGTGTCTGGGTCCTGACTCTTCTGTCTTGTTTGGTTCGGTTCTTTGGTTCAACCTTGTTCCTGGAGTCCCTTCAAAACTGTACATTTTGCATATCTCCCTTTTCTGATACACCCAGTTCAGGTCTTGGAGTCTCCACTAATGAGCCGATGAGTTGAATCTGGTTTGTTTCATTAGGGAGATATCCAAAATGTTGAGAACCACTGTGTTAGCATATGGCTTTGTGATTGTCTGCCATGTGCTTCCCCGACTCCGCCTCCTTGTGTCCCTCTTCACTCGGTCTTGTCTTTGTTTATCTTTTGGTTGGTCTATTGCTCAGTTTTGTCTTTTATACTTTTGTGTTTGGTACAACACAAATTTAAATCGGAAGTAACTAGTAAATCACTGCTTGAGTATTTATTTTAACTGGATACTTTATTTCTCTTACACAAATAATTGTTCATACAGTATCTTTTACTTCTATTTGAATATACATGGTTAACTACCTACAGTATATTTACTCACCAAACCTGTCAACATTTGCATACCAAAATACAGGAGACCTCTGAGTGGGGGGCGGGGGAGTGCTGGATGGCAGAGGCAGGCTAAATACATACAAATTGTGTTATTTTTCCCCACCGTGTCCTTTAAAAATCAGTACAACACACATTGCAAAAGATGTGGGCATTGTCGATATGGCTTCAAGATATGAAATGTAATTCTTCTGTCCAGCTGTTGCTAAATTTACATGTATATTTAGTTGTTTTTTTTCACCGGGGCACCACCTTAGTCTTCTCTTCCCATCTATCAGTGATGCTTGATTCAACCCACGTCTACTACCTGTGCAGATATCAACAGTGCAAATGGGTTGTAGGTTGCCAGGTTGAGGTCACAAATGGGTTGAAATTTGTATGATGTGTCAATTGTGTGATTAGGATGTGTTTCCTACAAGATCTAGCAACTGGACAACCTTGCAATATTATATTGATGTGATTATTCATATAACGAGGTTTGGGCCATACAAATTACGGGAGTTTCACGGGAGAAATAACAAAACGGGAGGGGGGCAGGAGATGGGTGTGAAATACGGAAGACTCCCTGGAAAAAACGGGAGTGTTGACAGATATGGAACTCACACTGATATGGAGTTTGAAAGATTGTGATAGAAATGCAGAAAGCCACAATAAATGTAACAAAAATTTTAAACTATCAAAATTATAGCTGTCAAAGCATTAAAGTCACAGATCTTTCGAAGTGATAATTATCGGACAATTCGGACAAAGTTTCCTTACGTGGGCAGTGCCTGCGCTAAAAGCAGAGCAAGACATTGGTTTTTTATGAATGACATAGATTTGACAGATGCAATAAGAGTTGTATTGGTAGCGTGCCATTCCGGACATGGGCACTGTCTGCAGCATTTTTCAAGTGAAGTCCTAAGCATTGCTTGACACCCTGATGCAAATCATGTTAATTTCATATCCAAAATTGGATAGCTACAGTCTGCTGGCCAAGTAATATTTTGAATGACGTTTAAGAGATTTAATGCACACTGCAATGAACCTATGGTACTAGTTCTTTCAGTAAGTGATGGGAAAATTATTTTCTGCAAACCAGTTCTTTCAGACAGTTCGTTTCAATGAACCATTTCAAAAAACTATTCAACAGTACTTTTATGTAATTATGTCACTAGTACGAAATGCTATCAACATGGTGTCGTGGAATACATGCTCAATCAGAAAAATGCACTTATATATGGCTCTGTTTGGATGTGTTTATTACATTTTATTCAATTAAGTTATAATGATAAGGGTGTTTATTTTCATCATTGATTTATTCAGTGATCCTGCACATCAAATACAACTGACAACTATTGATTGCATCTTGGATAAGTTTCCTACATTCAAGTTTTGCAACAAATATAGACACTGATGTACACACGTTGATGCTATGTGACTATAGCATTTAAAGTGAATAATTAGTCTTAATCAGCTCACCCTCTCATAACAACTTAAAATAAAATCTGAATGCACTATACTCAATAGTAAAATTTATTTACATCTCTCTGCTGAAAGGTTTTTGCATGTTTTAATAAAAATGTTGTTTAACAAATCTAGTTGAATGCATGTTTTATTTATTATAAAAGAAACTTCCCCGGTTCACGCATGCTCATCAGCAGTTCACTCACCAGTTCTCAGTATTTCAGACATGTGGCAATTCCCAGTTCTGTGTACTGGTCAGTGTTGTAGTACTCAAGACTTTTTGAAGGTCTCATCTAAGAATCAACAGCATTTTTACTCTGTCTTATCTCAGTCTCTGACAAAGTCTCCATAACTTGACTAATTTCTCATTTGAAATTTGTGTTACAGTTAATGGCTGTCACCCTTCCCGCTCCTTCTCCTGTTACCCTCATTCACTTTCTTGGAGTGCATGTGAAGACACTGTGGCTGTCTGAGAGATGTCAGCCAAATCTTCTGTAATACAATTTGGCTACCTAAACCAGTGTTTCCCAACCACTGTGCCCACTAGTGTGCCATGGAAAATGATCAAGTTCCTGAAAATAAATAAATACAGTTTTGTTCCGGTATTTTAGTGAAGGCATAGAGATGGTAGAAGAGTTTTAAAGTTGCCAATTCAGTATATTTTCCATTACAAAGTATTTTATGCCACCAATTTGTTAGACTGGTACCAAATTGTCTGCATCACCTCCAGGAAAGGTAAAGAACTCTGCAAGAACCAATGTCATAAAACTCTCACACAGATGAACATCTCCACCCAAGATCCACACAACATCTCCACTTGCTAAGGACCATAAAAAGCAAATCCCACATTTGACTTCTATCTCTCCTAAGGGCTATTTAGAATGACTCATCCTTTCTGTAATATAAGAGATTTTCTGTTCATACATGTTTGATATCATTCAAGAGGTCTCAATGCAACTGGTAAAGTGGTCTCATTCCCTTTCAGAAAAACCAAATCTCCATTAAGATTTTAGAACTTAGAAAAATCCTACACTCTATTAGAGACATGTTCCTCCCAAATCTCCCACAGGGGCCACATACTGTATGCAGATTAGGTAGATTCTTTATTAACATCAAAGGACCTTATCATCACAAGTTTCAAAGGTCTATATACAACTCCCTAAATTGTAAACCAAATACTGGATAACATGAAATGCAATCATCTGAAATAACAATAGAATTGTTTGGTACTTAAGGAGGGTTGGCAAGTAGCTTGGGGAGTCTGCATTCAGATCTCCCACAACATTGTTGTGTAGTCTCTCTACCAGGTATGCAAACCTTATTTCTTATGTCTTGATAAATTGTTTAAATTTGTCTTATTACTGTCTAATTGGATTGTTATGTCACCTGGTAAATAAATTGTTACATTTGAATTTATTATGATTGATTCTTAAACTATTGTCTTTAGTAGATTACGTTAAGTCCATGTTTCTGCAAATCTTTGACCAGGTTAGCAGCGGACTAAAGCCGGTTTTGAGTGGAGCATGGGGCACACCTACTGAGACTTTAGAGCTCCGACTAACTAATTGGCATTATTTCAAGTGTACTTAGTGTGTACAGGCTCGATAGGGAATTTCCGTTTAGTGTCGACCAAGCCTAAATAGGGTGAAGCCTAAACCTCTGGTTATTGTAATATTTTCTAGCTAAGTGTACATAGGAAACTATGGCATGATCATATAAAACTATTTTAACTTGGGTATGTTGGTCTATCTTTGTAAATTTAGTGGTCATGACCTCTGGGTAGAAATGTTACTGTAATTAAGTGTTTACTATCTAAGGGGACAAAACAAAATACTTGTAGATAAAAAGTCGAGTAGGAGCAGCCATCTAATTAGTATTTAGTCAATTACTGTTTTAATGACCAATACTGGCATATTTGTGACCATGAGATCCGCGTTCGACGGCCGGCGCGAGACTCTCTAAGCGACAGGAATCCGAATGAACGAATACAATATAAAATAGAGTTATATATGATGATTCAATGTTAAATCAAATTGAATAATACTAATTAAGATTAGAACATTAATATATCCTTGGAAACTTTTATAATTTGAGTCAGATAAAATAAATGAGGATCTTAAAATGAATAATATAGTGATTTAATTAGAATGAAATAACTTAAACTGAACGCGCACGATAAGACAGCACACGCAGGAGACCTTCAACCACACTGTTGGAAACCGCCATTGGACCAATAGGTGGACCCCCCTTACAAATTTAAATATTTGTCCATCATAACTTTATTGTTCTAACAAACTCTAATCCACTGTCAAACGCAACTCCTCTCATGCCCACAAAATGATGCTTCATCCTCACACTTGTAGTAAAAACATTCAGTCAGTGAACCGAATGAATGAATAGAATATACAACAGATGTATTGTTTTCAAAGCCTAAAAGCTGTTTATTTGTACACAGCATATTTACAGATGTTATGAACAGATGTGGCTTACTTGTTGTGTTTCTCTCATGAAACATAAAAAGAATATGAGAAACTGTTACATATGACTACTAAAAGCAAATTCTCCTGTTTTAAACAAGTCCAAAAAACACTGTGATATGATGTATAGATTCTGGGGGCGGCTGCTCCCAGGTCCTACTGCCTGCTGGCTCCAAACCCTGTCAGTGCGACATATGTTTTTTTTTTCTCTCTATCAACAATGCAGATTTGATCCAGTGAGACTTATATTCAGGTGTGACTTTATTTAGAAGATATACAGTAAATAAATAAAAATGTATTTGCTGTGCCGTTGCAAGAATTAATTTGCAAGAACATATCTACAAATTGGAAAAGCCACAAATTTGTTGGTTCCCTTTACAAAAAGCTTCACTAGGATGCTGCGCTGAGAGCGCTTTGGGAACAATCCTGTATTGAGACCAGCTGTGAATATGTGTGTAAAACGTTAATGAACATTGACCGGAATTTGACCGGAATTCCGGTTTTTTTCAGAGCCATTCTGTGCTTGTCTGTTCTCAAACCTGTCACAAACTTTCTTTCCTCTGTTAGGAGTTAGAATTTGGTTAGGCAGTGTGCAGTGAACCTTTTCTCCTTTCCTCCATACTTAAAGTATATATATATATATATATATATATATATATATATATATATATTAGAGTTAAAGTGAGAATAACCGAAAACCAGGGCAGGCGACGCGTGTTCCCTTGTTTATGCTCTATAGCCGAAGGGGACACGCATCAGTTTTGCTCTATTTGTTTGGGGGAAGAGCACGCTGCTCTCGCGTTGGAGTGTGAGCACTGTAATCTGCTTTTGGGCAAAGTGCTTCACGGTCGTCTCGCTTGCTTCCGAGAGTCAGCACCCTCTCTCCAGTCCCAGCTGGTCCTTCCCATGTTCTCAAAGCATGTTCAGATGCTTCTTTGGTTCATGAGGGGGACCTCGAATCTCTGCCCGCCTCCGAGCTTTCCGTCCGCGATAAAAAAATCTATGGAGGAATTGCTCGATGTGGTTACTCGGGTGGTGGCCAGATTTCAGTTGGACTGGCCGCGCCAAAAAGAGACCCCCAAACCCTCCAAGTTGGGGGATAACCCATTGTCCAGAGAATAGGGGAAGGGAATGCCTCATCAGTCCCTTCCCTTCTTTGATAACCTCCATGAGGATTTTTCTCTCTCATGGAGGAACCCGTATTCTTCCCGGGTTCACGTACCCTCGACGTCTTTATATTCGACTATGGGTGCTGAGACACGGGGATATTCAGTGATGCCACCATTTGAAGAGACGCTTGCGGGCTATCTCTTGCCGGGCTTTGCATCATCTCTGAAAAAGCCCTCTCTCCCCTCAAAGCCTTGTAGGGGGACCTCCGCTTTAGTTGGAAGGGCTTATCAAGCAGCAGGTCAGGCTGGTGCTGCTCTGCACACTATGGCTCAACCTTTCGGGCATCAAGGATAAGGATAGAATTTTCCTTTTTGATGCCCTGGTTTCGTTCACTGGCCTATTCGGAGAGGCCATGAGCTCGGTCATCTCCAGGTTCCAGGAGGTGAAAAGCCACGAGGAAGCCTTCAGGCGGTTCCTCCCTCGCCGCACTCAGGGGGCGGGTCCATCGGCCCCCCAGACCCACCTCGGTCCTGTTAGAAAGGAGGCTCAAAAGCAAAGTGTGGCGAGTCGTGCTCCTCCTCCCAGGGATTGGGGACAGTCTCGTCGCCCTCGGCAGCCCCCAAAGCAAGACCTCAGGACCTTGATTTCTAAAAGAAGAAAACCCTGATGGTCTTGCACCTAGTTTTGTGGGGTAGTTCCCCTCGGGACAGGGCGCGGGCTCCACTTCGCCCCTCCCGGTACCCCACAAAGCCTCTCCATTCCCACTGCCTTCTGTGTTTCGGGTGGTAGAGGCTCCCATCAAATAGTTGGGTGTTTTGTTGCTCCCTGCATTTTTCCAGGTCGCGAAACACTCGACACCCCCTCAACAGGAAGTGTTAAAGATTAAAACCCATCTCAGGGAACCTGGCAGATATATATATATTTCTTTGTGGGTCCTAAGAACAGTAGGAAAGGGCCACAGAATATAATTCACTCGCCTCCTTCCATGTTTCAACGGCGTGGTTTCCACTACCGTAAACCGGATCAGTCATATCTACTGTGAAAAAAAGAAAAGAAAAACAGTAAAATCTCCTGGTTAAAGGGGCCATAGAACGTGTTCCCCTTCCAGAGAGAGAGAGTCAAGTTATTACACGAGTACTTCCTGGTTCCCACGGATGGTGAGGGGTTGTGTCTGGCCTTAGATCTCAAAGCTCAAACTGCCCTGTCTGGGTGTTCAAGTCCAAGATCTACCTATCAAAACGGTTGTGTCACAAGCCCAACATCACGTTTGGCTGGTCACTATCAATTTTATGACGCACTTCTTTACTTCTTCGTTAGAAGTATTGCCACAACACAGGAAGTTCCTGAGGTTCGCTTTCGGGGACGAAGCTTTCCAGTATCGGGTTCTTCCATTCGGCCTAGTCCTCTTAACCCGCACATTCTTAAATGCAGGATGCAGCGCCGGCTCCTTTGTGACTCCGAGGCATCTGCATTTTGAATTATATAGACGACTGTCTGATCATAGCGCAGTTCCAGTTACTGGCAGTTCAGCACAGGGATACCGTCTTAGCTCATCTAGTTTCTCTGGGGTTTAGGCTCAACGACAAGAAAAGCATCCTCTCTCCCACTCAGATCGCTGTCTATCGGGTATGGAGTTTGATCACAATGCGGGCACAACTGTCTCTTGCTAGAAATCGAGTCCATTCGGAATACCCTGAGCAAAATCTGGCTAGGTCAAGTTTGTACTAGGTCTCAGGCGACTGCGTCCTCGGTAATCCCTCTGGACCGTCTGCACATGAGACCGTTTTTGTTGTGGCTCAAAGCCAGGGGATTTCTTCCAAGGGCCGAATCCCCTAGGCTGATAAGAGTTACGCGCCGCGGGCTTCGTTCCCTTTCTATATGGTTCAGACCCCTGTTTCTTACCTTGGGTCCCACTCTAGGTGCGTCTTGTCGTCGCAGGCTGCTAACGACAGACGCCTCCCTGACGGGCTGGGTAGCGGCCTTAAGTGGTCATCCAGCTTAAGGGGATAGGAGGGTTGTCAGCTCGGTTGTCACAGTCACTGTCTCGAGTTGATGGCTGTATTTCTGGCCCTGAATTACTTCCTCCTGAGGCTGCCATGTCTTGGTGCGGGTGGGCAATACAGCGGTAGCCTCTTACATAAACCATCAGGGGATCCACGTTCATGTCAGCTGAATTTCTGGCATGTTGGATCCTGTCACTCAGGACAGTTTCGTCCCTGGATGCCCATGTGTGTGGGAGCAGATTTACTGAGGTAGTGAACAAATCTGGGTGACATTTCACAGGGCAGAAGAGGACCTCTTCACCTCTATGACAGCGCAATGTCTCCTCTATTTCACCCTGAGTCACCCAGCCCCCTTGGGTCTGGACTTAAAGGCACATACATGACCCTAAATGCATCTGTATGTGTTTTTTCCCCCGGTTTCTCTGCTCCCGGCAGTCTTGGCAAGGTTCGCCAGCAAGGGTCTTGCCTCCTTCTGATAGCGCCGTGCTGGCTGAACAGAGTATGGTTCTCTGAGATAAATTCTCCACCTCGACAGCCCGCCTCGGGCGGTTCCGAACAGGAAGGACCTTCTTTCTCAGGCACAGGGGACTGTATTTCATCCCCAGCCCGAATTGTGGAAACTTTTCATGCTTGGCCCCTGTTGGGTACCAACTGAGGTGCACAGGGCTTTCTACTGATGTTATCATGGACATTTTAAGTGCTAGTGCTCCCTCCACTTGGAGAAGATCTTGGTAGATTTTAAAGGGCAGAAGAGGACCTCTTCGCCTCTATGAACAGTGCAATGTCTCCTCTACTTCTCCCCGAGTCACCCAGTCCCCTTGGGTCTGGACTTAAAGGCACATACATGACCCTGAATGCGCCTGTATGCGTTTTTTTTCCCCAGTTTCTCTGCTCCTGGGAGTCTTGGCAAGGTTCGCCAGCAAGGGTCTTGCCTCCTTCTGATAGCGCCGTGCTGGCTGAACAGAGTATGGTTCTCGGAGTTAAATTCTCCCCTCGACAGCCCGCCTCGGGTGGTTTCGAACAGGAAAGACCTTCTTTCTCAGGCACAAGGGACTGTATTTCATCCCTGGCCTGAATTGTGGAAACTTTTCATGCTTGGCCCCTGTTGGGTACCAACTGAGGTGCACAAGGCTTTCTACTGAAGTTATCAAGGACATTTTAATTGCTAGAGCTCCCTCCACTTAGAGAAGATCTGGGTAGATTTTAAAGGGCAGAAAAGGACCTCTTCGCCTCTATGAACAGTGCAATGTCTCCTCTACTTCTCCCCGAGTCACCCAGTCCCCCCCCCCCCCCCCCAGGAGGTTGAACGTGGTGGCGCATACATGGCCCAGAATGCGCCTGTATGCATTTCCCTCAACTAAGTTCATATTGCAGAACCAGCTAACTGCCAGTTTGCTTCAGTTCTGGATTTTCTGTAGGAAGAACTGTCAGCAGGCACATGCCCCTCCACTTCCAGGTTCTATGTGGCCTCCACTTTGGCTGCCACGCCTTGATGGTAAGGGTGCCCATCCTCTTCTCGCGTGCTTCATTCGGGAGCCATGCGAAGGACCTCTTCATAGGACTTAGAAGTAGTCCTTGAGGGTCTGGTTGAGACCCCTTTTTGAACCTCTAGAGTCAGCGTCTGGAAAATTGGGGACCTACAGGCTCTGTCTCTTTTGCCAGCCTGTTTAGAGTTTTGCCCCAGGAATGACCAAGTCAATCTTGCACCCTCACCCTGACCACCTGCCTAAGGTGCCTTTCGCGACCCTCCATCTGGTCACTCTCTAAGCTTTGCTGCTCCGGCATTACAAACGACAGAGAGCAGAAAGACTTTACAGACTTTTTTTAGTATGTACCCTTCGGACTTGTGCCCACCACATTCGCCTGTGGCGTAAAGTCAGGGCAACAATTCTTCCCATGAAAGCCATAACCGGGGGGGCCGTCACCTCCAAGCAGACTATGTCACCTGGGGTGAGGGACGCTACTGCCCTGGCCTACGAGGCGCGCGGTCAAGCTTGTTGTTAGTGCTCACTCTATCAGAGGGTTCGCCTCCTCTAAAGCCTTGGATAGAAGTCTATAGCAAGTTTGTGATGCGACAGGTTGCCCCCTCCGCACACGTTCATTAGATTTTTACAGTTTGGATGTTTTCGCCACTCCGGGCTCTTATGCCCTTGAGTCGACATCTCAAGCTTGTGTCTGAGGCCTCTCACACTCTTGTGAGCACACTACACAACCGTAAAGGGTCCGGACAGCCACAGTGCGGCAGCGTGGGTATTCTCGTTCCCAAAGCGCTCTCAGCTCAGCATCCTAGTGAAGCTTTTTGTAAAGGGAACATCTCGGGTTACGTATGTAACCCTTGTTCCCTGAAAAAAGCGGAATGAGATGCTGCGCTTCTTTGCCGCACTGGGATGCCCCAGGACTGCTCTTCAAAAAAACATATCTGACGACACTCTGGTGACGCATCCATTTATAGCCTGGCCACAGGTGCATCTAATGATTACATCAGCCGAGGCTATAAATTCCAGTCAATGTTCATTAACGTTTTCCACACATATTCACAGCTGGTCTCAATACAGGATTGTTCCCAAAGCGCTCTCAGCGCAGCATCTCATTCCGCTTTTTTCAGGGACCAAGTGTTACATACGTAACCGAGATGTTTTTAATTATCCAATTAGCATCTGTAACATCATTATACAGCATACCAATTACTTGTAATGTTTGAAATTCGGCAATGCAAGTTCACATGGACATGAAAACATGGACAAGTTCTTGAACAGAAAAACTATAAATTGCAAAAGTTTGCCGTGGCAGAAAAAAGGTTGGGAAACACTGACCTAAACCACAAAGAGTTCATCTGCAAAAAAGTGTCCAAAAGAAAACACACATCATTACACGTTTCAGTGCATTTCAATCTTTATACTGTGGAAGGCTTTGTTTGGAAAATGTTAATAAAGCATTTTTATATATATATATATATATATATATATATATATATATATATATATATATATATATATATATATATATATATATATATATATAGGAAATAAATGCATTTTGACAGCAAATTTGTATGTATGTATGTATGTATATATATATATATATATATATATATATATATATATATATATATATATATGCATATATATATATATATATATATATATATATATATATATATATATATATATATATATATATGTAGTAAAATATCATCACTTTCAAAATCTGCGAATAATCGAGATTTATAGCACTACGTAAAATAGTTTAGTATTCTAATAGTTTAGAATACTTGATCTAAAAAAGTGTGATTCATTTTTGTTATATTTATTGAAAAAAATAACATTACTTTGAATCTCAAGGTTCACATAAAAATGTATATCATAGGGATTCAGTTGCCAAAAAAGAGTGGACACCTTTGCCATATACTAACCCTAAAACATTTTTTTTAGAATAAAAAAACATAATTTACAAATTTTTCCAGTTCATTTGCAGGTTTTCACCATGTTAACTGCAAAGAAGCAAAATTATGAATCTGAGGTGGATTAACTGACTCAAGTGAGGCAGGTCATTATTTCAAAGGAACTTTGAACACAAAAAATGTGTCTGATGTGTGCTTGGTGGAACAGCTTCAGTTGGCGCTTCAGCAGGACACCAGAGCCATGCAAAAAAATCTTACAAAAAAATAAAATAATGATCGGCTCTCTACAGAACTTAACCAGTGTATTAATCAAATGGACAAATTGTGCACATACCTAAAGGAACTCCAAACTGATATATAGGACAAATTAAAAATCCAAGAATAGGGCAGATATCCAAAACAACCACCCATCAACACACAGTTACACCTCAACCACCTGTAACTGCTCCCACGCCTCTCACTACTCCTGCAGTCTAAAGTGACCAAATTAAGCTGACATTTACCAAATTTGGAAGACCATATATTAATTCTTGATCTGTTCAGGCATTCAAGAGACCAGTGGAATGTCCCCCGCAGAGCTTTATCTTGGGAAGAAACTGCAAGGTCCTATGGAGAAGATATTATATGGCCAAAATCTCTTTCCAAATATTACCTCCTATGATGTCGTCCATCATCTAGCCCAAATGCAATCTAAAGGTGTGCAGCAAAAAAAGGAACTTCAGCAAACACAGATGAGAGGCATCATTTAAGAAAAATGATCGTGTGTAGGTAAGGAACCTTACCTCAATCCAGTCGTGGTATGGTAAAAATTGCTGCCTGAATGCCAGACACTGTCTCGTTTGCTCGGCTGGCTCCATGCCCTGGTTGGTGCACCTGCCAAAGTGTTGGTGGGATCGAGCCCAATTTATTTTGGGGTCACCAACATTACATAGGGCATACCCAGATGTACCCACGGGAGGCTATAGCTCACTTATTGGGACAAATTTGCCCACACTGTATACCTAAGTGCTCACACACACATTTAAATATTTATTTATTTCCACTCATCATAGAATAACAAAAAGGACACAAATAATTGTATTACATGTTTACATAAAAATTGCAGATTAAACATGACAGTACTAAATCATTAGTATCAAGGATACAAAAAACAATGGCTACTCCACACATCTACCAATAATGGCTGATACAGAACAGTATCTGACCAGCTGTTTTGTCTTCCTCTTAGACATACCTGTGAGCTGTAACCCTTCACTACAAGCCTATGTACATGACATAGACTCCCAAAAATAAAGATTAAGAGGTGACACTTATAACCAATGTTCCCCGTTTGTCGCTCACTTCGACGTCGTGTCGAAGAAGCGACACTACGGGTCTCTCTTGAGCGCCGAAAGATACCTCTGATCTATGAAAAAAGGCCAATGAGAGTTGGCGAACAGTATTTGCATACTCCGCCTCCGGATACAGATATAAAGGCGAGAGAAATACGCTCGTTCATTCAGTAATTTTCTTCGGAGCCGATGGTCGTGTTTATGCTGACAGCTGCATGTAACACTGCTGATCCTGCTTCTGATCCTCTGACGCTCTGCTGCTGTTGGATTTACGGCGCATTACAGTTTTCTCTTCTCTGCCGGCGTGCAGTTTGCCCCTGGGCGCTTCGACAGCGCAGAGTTGAAAGAGTTCCCTTCCAAAAGAGTTATATTTCTTATAAAGAGTTTATTTCTCTAAAAGAGCAATACATAGTGGTGTTGAACGCCCTTTTCAGGGCGCGTCTTTATAAAGATGCCATTCAACCCCTGTGTAGTTCCTGGATGCGGTAGAGTGCTCTGCGCTTCTGACAGCCACAGGCGCTGTCTCGTGTGTCTGGGCGCCGATCACACCGAGGCAGCGTTTGTGGATGGCTCATGTTCTCACTGCGAGAACATGACCATGGTAACGTTACGGTCGCGGCTCGCTTTCAATTTCAGTCCCCTCGGACCACCCGCCCCCCGACACGCTCGTTTACCTCCGTCCAGCCTCGAGGCAATGGCGACTCGCCTCCGGGCTGGTCTGCCTATCCTCTGGAGCTTGAAGCCGATGAGCTCGCCGCTCCGTCGGAGAGCGCGGCATCTGACGCTGACTCCTCCCCTGGACTGCTGCCTTCGGGCCAGCAGGCCCAGATTGAGGCGGATGCGCAGATGTCTGACATGCTTGCCCGGGCCGCCGTCGGGGTGGGGTTGGATTGGAAACCTCCACCCTCCCCACACCCGTCACGGTTGGATGACTGGTTCCTGGGGTCTGGGCGCCGCTCACAGCCACGCCCCCCCCCCCGGTCCCGTTTTTCCCGGAGGTGCATGACGAGCTGACGTCTTCATGGAGAGCGCCGCTCTCCATTCGTCAAAAGCCCTGCTCGTCCACTCTCGCTACCCTCGACGGCGGAGAGGCCCACGGGTACACGGCGATTCCCCAGGTGGATAGGGCAGTTGCGCTCCATCTTTGTCCCGGTGACCCTACCACCTGGCGCGGGCGCCCTGTACCCCCTTCCAAGGCCTGTAGGACTTCATCCTCCTTAAACAACAAAGCCTACAGCGCCGCGGGACAGGCCGCCTCCGCCTTGCACGCCATGGCCATCCTGCAAGTCCACCAGGCCAAGGCGCTCAGAGATCTGCACGAGGGTAGCCCTGATCCCGATGTGTTGCAGGAACTGCACTCAGCGACTGACCTCACCCTCAGAGCCACGAAGGTCACCGCACAGGCACTCGGGCAGGCGATGGCCACCCTTATGGTCCAGGAACGTCATCTTTGGCTCAACCTGGTCGAGATGCATGAGGCCGACAAAGTTCGCTTCCTCGACGCCCCTGTCTCCCAGCTTGGCCTCTTCGGCGACACCGTCGAGGACTTTGCCCAGCAGTTCTCTGCGGTGAGAAGACAGACGGAGGCCATTTCTCACATCCTGCCTCGCCGCAAACCTGCCGCCAAGGCCACTGCCCCGTCTGCTCGCCGAGGGCGTCCCCCTGCGGATAAGAAATCTGCTCCGCCTCAACCCGGGCCCAGCTCTCAGCCCCTGCGTCGAGCACACCGCAGGAAGCAGACGCCCCCCGTCTCCCGGACTACCTCGAGGACCCGGAAGGCTCCCAGGCGGTCCTGAGACGGACGACCCAGCGACACAGACGTTAGCTCCGGAGGTGGTAAGACCACTCCGTCCCCCGGTGGAGGGCCGGGAGGAGAATCTTTTGTTTTCAAACAATTTAATTTGCTGCCCCCCCTTAGATGGGGTTGCGGTACCCACATTCTCAATAAAAGAGCTATTTCCTATGTCTCTGGGTCACCTGGCCCGCAAATGCCGTTCTCACGGCACTTTGCCCTTAGATCTCAACAGTCCTGGCTTCCTGGACACGGACCACCCGTCTTCAGCCCCACGACTGTCCCCCGGCCGGCCGGTTCCGACGAGTCTAGAGGACGCCTACCCGGGACCTCCTCCTCAGTCGCTAACCCGCCCCCTGCCGGGTGTGCGGAGCAAGGTAAGTGCTTTGAGTCTTTTCTCAGCACCTCAGCCGCGGGTCGCCTCGTCGCCGCCCAACGCTGCCCTACCTGCTCCGCCTCGCTGCGAAGCCCCGCCGGGTACATCCAAATTGACCGTCCCTTTGGTGCCCCTAGCGCAGAGGTTGGACGTGTGGCTTTCACTTCCCAACCCGTCTCGCTGGCTGGCCCGGACCATCCAACTCGGTTATGCAATTCAGTTTGCCAGGCCCCCGCCTCCCTTCATGGGCATCCGCTTTTCCGCAGTACACGGCGAACACGCCCACTCCCTGCGTGCGGAAATCGCGACTCTTCTGGCCAAAGACGCGATAGAGCCTGTCCCTCCAACCGAGATGAACAAGGGTTTCTACAGCCCTTACTTCATCGTACCCAAGAAAAGCGGCGGCTTACGACCAATCTTGGACCTGCGAGTTCTCAACCGAGGGTTGCACAAACTCCCGTTCAAAATGCTCACGCAGAAGCACATCTTAACCTGCGTCCGGCATCTAGATTGGTTCGCAGCGATAGACCTGAAGGACACGTACTTCCACGTCTCCATCCTGCCCCGACACCGCCCCTACCTGCGGTTTGCGTTCGAGGGCCAGGCGTATCAGTACAAAGTCCTCCCCTTCGGCCTGTCTCTGTCCCCTCGCGTCTTCACGAAAGTCACAGAGGCAGCTCTTGCCCCGCTTCGAGAAGCCGGCATCCGCATACTCAACTACCTCGACGACTGGCTCATCCTGGCCCACTCGCGAGAGTTACTTTGCGCCCACAGAGACCAGGTGCTCAGGCACCTCAGCCGTCTGGGGCTTCAGGTCAACTGGGAAAAGAGCAAGCTCACTCCAGTTCAGAGCATCTCTTTTCTCGGGATGGAGTTAGACTCGGTCTCAATGTCTGCACGTCTCACCAAGGAGCGTGCCCAGTCAGTGTTGAACTGCCTCGCCGCCTTCAGGCCAGGCACAGCGGTCCCCTTAAAACTTTTCCAGAGGCTCCTGGGGCATATGGCATCCTCCGCGGCGGTCGCGCCGCTGGGGTTGATGCATGTGAAACCACTCCAACACTGGCTCCGGACCCGAGTCCCGAGACGAGCATGGCGCCGCAGCACGCACCGGGTAACAATCACCCCCGCCTGCCGACAAACATTCAACCCCTGGACAGACCTCTGTTTCTTACGGGCTGGAGTACCCCTGCAGCAGGTGTCCAGACGCGTCTTGGTCACGACCGACGCCTCCAGATTGGGTTGGGGCGCCGTTTGCAACGGGCACGCAGCCTCAGGCCGTTGGAAAGGGGCCCAGCTGCGTTGGCACATCAACTGCCTCGAGTTGTTGACCGTCCTTTTTGCCCTGCAGAAGTTTCTCCCGTTAATTCGGGACGAACATATCCTAGTCAGGTCGGACAGCACAACTGCGGTCGCGTACATAAATCGCCAAGGCGGCGTACGCTCCCACCTTATGTCACAACTCGCCCGTCGTCTCCTCCTTTGGAGCCAGCACCGACTCAAGTCACTGCGCACCACTCACATCCCCGGCAACCTCAATGTGGTAGCGGACGCGCTGTCACGACAACGCTTGCCTGGCGGAGAGTGGAGGCTTCACCCCCACTCAGTTCAGCTGATTTGGGAACGGTTCGGCAAGGCCCAGGTAGACCTGTTTGCCTCCTGAGACACCTCCCACTGCCTGCTCTGGTATGCTCATTCAGAGGCTCCCCTCGGGGCAGATGCACTGGCACACAGCTGGCTGGTGGGGCTGCGCAAGTACGCATTCCCCCCAGTGAGCCTTCTTGCACAGTTGCTGTGCAAGGTCAGGGAGGACGAGGAGCAAGTCACTCTCGTGGCTCCTTACTGGCCCACCCGGGCCTGGTTCTCGGACCTCGTGCTCCTCACGACAGCCCCTCCCTGGCGAATTCCCCTGAGGAAGGACCTTGTTTCTCAGGGACGGGGCGCGCTCTGGCATCCGCACCCAGACCTCTGGAACCTCCACGTCTGGTCCCTGGACGGGACGCGGAAGATCTAGCTGGTCTACCACCCACGGTCGTAGCCACGATCAACCAAGCCAGAGCCCCTTCTACCAGGCAACTCTACGCCCTGAAGTGGCGTCTGTTCGTCAATTGGTGTTCTTCCCAGGCAGAAGACCCACAGAGGTGTGCAGTTAGGTCGGTGCTCCTGTTCCTACAGGAGAGGTTGGAGGGGAGGCTGTCCCCGTCCACCTTGAAGGTGTATGTTGCCGCTATCGCAGCTCACCACGACCCAGTAGACGGCAAGTCTCTGGGCAAGCACGACTTAATCGTCAGGTTCCTAAGAGGCGCCCGGAGGTTAAACCCCTCCCGGCCAAACCTGTTCCCCTCCTGGGATCTCTCGGTGGTCCTCGCCGGTCTTCAGAGATCCCCTTTCGAGCCACTAGAATCAGCTGGACTCAGGGCCCTCTCTCTAAAGACGGCCCCGCTGATCGCGCTCGCCTCCATCAAGAGGGTCGGGGACCTGCAAGCGTTCTCTACTAACGACACTTGCCTGGAGTTCGGTCCGGCAGACACTCATGTGATCCTAAGACCTCGACCGGGCTATGTGCCCAAGGTTCCTACCACGCCCTTTAGAGATCAGGTAGTGAACCTACAAGCGCTGCCCCGGGAGGAGGCAGACCCAGCCCTCTCACTATTGTGTCCGGTACGTGCCTTGCGTGCCTACCTGGAACGCACCCAGAGCTTTAGGCGCTCTGAGCAGCTCTTTGTCTGCTTTGGAGGACAGCAGAAAGGGAACGCTGTCTCCAAACAGAGGTTGTCTCACTGGGTGGTGGAGGCCATTCAATTGGCCTACCACACCCAGGCCGTGCCACCCCCCTTACGGGTTCGGGCCCACTCCACTAGGAGCGTGGCATCCTCATGGGCACTGGCGAGGGGCACCTCCCTAGCAGACATTTGCAGAGCTGCGGGCTGGGCAGCACCTAACACCTTTACGAGATTCTACAATCTCAGGGTTGAGTCAGTCTTGTCCCGTGTTCTCTCAGGTCCGAGCCAGTAGAACTCGGTACACGGTACATTTTGCCACCTTTACCTCCCCTGCTGGGTGGGTGTGGCCTCCGCAGGGTCTTTTCCCCCTAAAAGAATAGGAATTCGGAATAAGACCCCCTTCCCTCGATGCGGTAAGGGCCCCGGATGCTCTTGCTCTATGCCGAGAAAACATAGAGAGAAAAGAGGCCCAGCCAGGCTTGGCCCGTCCCCTAGTTGGGAGTGTCACCTTGTTCCACCCTGGGTAACCAAAAGGATGCTGACGCTTTTTCGGGGCATTGGGGAAGAGTACGTGCAGCCTGAACACAGTTGGTCACTTGCGCACGTACAAATACCTGCCCGCCTCTGTGTCAGCAGTACACATACACGGCTCAGCGCATGGCGAGTTTTGAAGTGGACCCCTAGTGTCGCTTCTTCGACACGATGTCGAAGTGAGCGACAGACGGGGAACGTCTCGGTTACGTATGTAACCTCCGTTCCCTGATGGAGGGAACGAGACGTCGTGTCTTCCCGGCCACGTCGCTAAGCCGAGCCGCTGAGATGCCCGGAACACTCCCTGCTCCTCAGAAAAATCCTGAATGAAAGAGCGTATTTCTCTCGCCTTTATATCCGTATCCGGAGGCGGAGTATGCAAATACTGTTCGCCAACTGTCATTGGCCTTTTTTCATAGATCAGAGGTATCTTTCGGCGCTCAAGAGAGACCCCTAGTGTCGCTTCTTCGACACGACGTCTCGTTCCCTCCATCAGGGAACGGAGGTTACATACGTAACCGAGACGTTATTAATACACTGAAGAAGAGGTTATATTTAAGCAGCTTATTAAGAAAGACTTCCTCCAGACTATGATCAAACACACCCCATTTCCAGCTCAAATACATTCTGCACATACTGTACACACACACACACACACACACACACACACTCACACACACAAACAAACACATCATATAAAAATTAATTATAATTTTAATTTGGGTCAGCAACATTTGATAGGTCCACAAGTATACAAGTATAAGTCACAAGTATAGCCTTCTCAAATAAACAAATACAATTATTGTCATTAAGCAATACAACTCTATAAACATAGCTGCAATGCATGGATCTGTTAATTGCACCAGTGACAAAACAATCTGAATGTGTATTGAGTGCACATGGAGGCGCTGTATGTGAGTGAGTATATGGCCACAGAAACTCAAACCTCGCATCTCACGTCCTGTCACTAATTGACGTGTTGAAATTTTAATTATCTGATCACATTAAGTGCTTTGAGAAGACAAAATCTGAATGGAGGATCTTGGCAGTGTTATCTTTATTTCTAGAGAGAGATAGACAGTACCACTGTAAGGCTGTGTAACTCAGCAGTCTCCGATTTCCCAGCAGGTTTAGATGATGGAAGTTGATGGATCATTTCATCATAGGAATTTAGAAACCACCAAACCCCATAGACTCAAGATTTAAGACAATCGTAAAGCCAGAGCTCAAACATCATCAACACGAACATAAGCCTTTAGATCATAAGGTTTTTAAGATTGTCACAAAAATGTGTCTAAACTTTGAAAATCAAAGTCTTAGTCTGTGATTTATGCGTGTCATTTTTCAATTACTAATGTGTTCCATTAAAATGAAACTCCTCGACATCCATATAACATCATGACCAATTATACAGAATGTATTTATTGAATGGAGCAAGAAAAGGGGAGACTGAGTTCAAATGTGTGTGTGTGTGTGTGTGTGTGTGTGTGTGTGTGTGTGTGTGTGTGTGTGTGTGTGTGTGTGTGCGGGAAATGTATTGGCCCTTTAGTTTCACAAACTTGACATTTTTAGAAAGGCCTGGGTAGCTCAGTGAGTAAAGATGCTGACTACCACTCCTGGAACTGACTATCACCCCTGGAGTCATGAGGTCGAATACAGGGTGTGCTGAGTGACTCCAGCCAGGTCTCCTAAGCAACTAAAATGGTATGGTTGCTAGGGAGGGTAGAGTCACATGGAGTAACCTCCTCATGGTTGCTATAATGTGGTTCTCACTCTCGGTGGGGCTGCATGGATACCACGAAGAATAGCGTGAAGCCTCCACACGTGCTATGTCTCAGCGATAACAAACTAAACAAGTCATGTGATAAGAGGCAACTGAGATTCGTCCTCCGCCACCCGGATTAAGCCGAGACACTACACAACCACAAGGATTAAAGCGCATTGGGAATTCCAAATTGGGGAGAAAAGTTGAGAAAAATCAAATAAAACAAAATTAAAGAAATTAAATGAAAGGGACCCTCATATACAGCAGCGTTTGACTGAGATGCAACAAAGATGTGATAAGCATTTTAACCTGAAATTTTCTACATGACAAGTAAAATTAATTTAAAGCCAAAGCAACCTTGTTCAGGTCTAAAATATATATGATACTTGCTGGTGAATTGCCAATGTATAAACAATGTTGTTGTTTTTTGTTTTTTTTAGTTTTTTTTTTTATTATTATTACGTGAAGCATTTTTCCTTCAATTTCAGCTGTGGAGTACAGTGTGTCAATTAATGGGGATAAGTGAGGAAATCTAATTACAAATATTAATATTACAACTGCTTTTAGAAAATGTTGGAAATTCATTCACTACATTCAAATATTCTGTATATTAAACATTTTCCTGACTATTTTATGAAATTTTGAATAATGCACAACAAACTAAGACTTGGGAATTTGATTGAATATTAGTAAATTGTTTGTTCCCCCTCATTTATGTTCATATTTCTATTTTAAATGTAAATTGTTTACACTTCTTAATGATTAAAACTTACCACTTTAAGTTACAACTATGTCAAGTAATTTTTATTTTTATAGAGCCTTTCACAACACACAGTTTGAAAGCAGCTTTACAGAAAATAATGCATTAACAGAAAATGAAACCATAATATCTATAAACTCTAAAAGTTATCATTGTGTAGCTTGATTAAATACAATTATGAAATGTGTATAAAAATAAGTAATTAAATAATTATTGTATTTAGAAACTCAGTGAGCTAGCCGAAGGCGACAGTGGCAAGGAACACAAAACTCCATAAGATGTTGATTAATGGAGAAAAATAACCTTGAGAGAAACCAGACTCACTGTGGGGGCCAGTTCCCCTCTGGCTTACATCATGAATATGCCAATATTTCTTATTTATTTACAAGCCATGGTTTAAAATTATTAAACAAAGTGTTAAAGGACATTGTAACTACAGAAGTTCATACATGCATTGTCCTTTGTTAGTAGGCTGATAAAGGCTTTTGTTGGCAGTTTACTGAAAATCTTTGTATTCCATTTTAAGAGTGTAGTCCATCATTAAACCAAGATGATGCAGAGATCAGTGAGGTGCTTCACAGTTCAACAGGCTGGTAATTTTGGTGAGGTCTATCCTATGTACAAGGTTCAGGCAATGGCATATGAATGATCCTGTCTTATGGTTGGAATTGACATCAGTTCATCCGCTGACGTCCATCATAATAGACTGAAGTGATGTCTGTAACAGTAAACAGTGTTAGGAAGACTATTCCATAGTTTAGAAGCCAAATAGGAAAAGGATCTACCTTTTTTGTGGATTTTGATACTCTTGGAACAATTACCAGGCCAAAGTTTTGCAATCGTAATGCACGTGATGGAATAAAGCGTGGTAGAAGGTCACTCAAGTACTGTGGAGCTAGACCATTCAAAGCTTTGTATGTAGTTAACAATTTTTTTTAATTAATATTAAATTTAAAAGGTAGCCAATGTAAAAATTATAAAATGGGGCCAATATAATCATATTTCTTGGTTCTAGTCAGCACTCTGGCTGCTGCATTTAGAACCAATTGAAGTTTAATTATTGAACTTGCTAGACATCTTCCCAGTAATGCATTACAATAATCTAGTCTTGAGGTCATGAACGCATGAATTTGTTTTTCGGCATCAGCAACAGAGCGCATGTGTCATAACTTGAAAATGTTTCTTAGGTGGAAGAATGCTGTTCTACAAATATTGGAAATTTGATTTTCAAGTGACATATTGGTATCAAATATAACACCTAAGTTCTTTGCTGTTGAAGATGATGTAACTACATCCATCGAGAGTCAAATTATATTTTAGCTACTTATTTTTAGAGTTTTTTAGTCCAATAAGTAGTACCTCTGTTTTGTCGGAATTGAGTTGAAGGAAATTTCTGGGCATCCAATCATTGATTTCATTGAAACACTCTGCTAATTTTGAGAAATGTGAAATTTTGTTGTGTTTCAAATAAAAATAAAGTTGGGTATCGTCGGCATAACAGTGGAATTCCTGATTATATCTCCATGGGGAAGCATATACAAGGAGAAAAGCAAAGGCCTTAAAACCGATCCCTGTGGCTCTCCATACTTAACTTTTGTTTTACAGTTCCTCATTTACACAGACAAAGTGGTAGCAGTCTGATAAATAGGACCTAAACCATGCTAATGCAAGTCCACAAATGCCAACATAATTCTCTAGCCTATTCAAGAGAATATCATGATCTATCATGTTGAAGGCAGGACTAAGATCTATAAGCACTAGAAGAAAAATGCAGCCGCAATTAGTTGATAAGAGTAAGTCATTTGAAACTCTGATAAGTGAAGTCTCTGTACTGTGGTGTGACCTAAATCTTGACTGAAATTGTTAATTTATACTATTTCACTGTAGAAATGAACATAATTGGGAGGAAAAAACCTTTTCTAAAAAACCATTTTAACGTTTCTTGGGACGTGTCCTAAGGATAGCGAGGATTTAATAATATTAAGAAGAGGTTCTGAGAATACAGGGAATACATCTTTTAAGATCTTAGTTGGTATTGGATCTAACATACATGTTGTGACATTTGATCTTTCGAATTTCTTTTGTTAGCTTTTCATGACCTATGACGGCGAAGGATTGAAGTTTCACGTGTGGAAAATTATGAGACACTGTTTTCTGATGTACTATGATAGATGATTGCAGAATTCCAAATGTATTCCTGATTGTTTCAATTTTATCAGTAAAAAAATTAATGAAGTCATTACTATTGTGCTGCGATGAAATATCTGGTTCAGTTGAGGCTTTATTCCTAAGAAATTTAGCCACAGTACTGAATAAACACCTAGGATTGTTGTGGTCATTTTCTATGAGTTTGCAATTGAGTCTCTATTACCGCATTCCTTACAATAGTATCACCTATGACCAAGGCTCTTTCAACATGATTCTCAGTGGGTGCATCACTGAGTGGTAAGAATCGATTGGAAACCCTAACAGGAATGCTTTGCTGAGCAAGTATGCCATCGAGACGTCACCTAAATGCCCTGCTGTGGAGGCTCTCTGATTTTCACTTATTTTCACTCAAGTAAATTTGTGCTTTTTGCATTGTTATAACAACATCGGGAGTTTTCTTAGTGTAAATTAGGCTACTTAAGTATTCAGTGTCAGATCACGTTTTGAAAAGTAGTGCTGCGTTCCATTCAATTCGGAAAGTTGGATTTTACAAATTGCAATGCAAGTCAGAATTACAACTTTTAGGCTTGTGCAGAAATTCTCAACTCCGATTTTGCCGAGATGCAGGGGCATGATGTCACACAAACATTTGGACACTCAAGGAGATATACAAAGTAAGTGATAAACATTCACTTTATAAAGTAATATCGATAAAGGAGTTTATTTCCACATTACATGATATTAAAGCTTGTTTAAAAAAACGTCTGCAGAAACGTCTCGGGTTACATGTGTAACCCTTGTTCCCTGAAAAAAGCGGAACGAGATGCTGCGCTTTGCTAAGCGCTATGGGAACAATCCTAGTTCTGAATGAGCTGTGAATATGTGTGTAACACGTCAATGAACATTGATCAGAATTTAGAGCTTCAGCTGATGTAGTCATTAGACGCACCTGTGGCCAGGCTATAAATGGATGCGTCACCAGGTGTCGTCAGATACTTCTTTTTGAAGAGCAGTCCTGGGACGTTCCCTTTACAAAAAGCTTCACTATGATGCTGTGCTTTGCTAAGCGCTATGGGATCTAAATACCTACGCCGCCACACTGGGGCTGTCCGGACCCCTACGGTTGTAAAGTGTGCTCACAAGAACTCGAGAGGTCTCAGACATGAGCTTGAGATGTCGACTCAAGGGCATAAGAGCCCGGAGTAACATAAACATCTAAACCATAAAATTTGATGAATGTGTGCAGAGAGGACCAGCCTGCCGCATCACAAAATTGTTCAGGCATGAGCTGAGATGTCAACTCAAGGACGTAAGAGTCCGGAGTAGCAAAACATCTAACCCATAAAATTTGATGAATGTGTGCGGAGAGGACCAGCCCGCCACACCACAAACTTGACCAGACATGAGCTTGAGACGTCGACTCATGGGCATAAGAGCCCGGAGTGGCAAGAACATCCAAACTATAACAGTCTAATGAATGTGTGTGGAGAGGACCAACCTGCCGCATCAGAGACTTGCTTATACATGAGCTTCAGATCTCGACACAGGGGCGTAAGAGCCTGGAGTAGCATGAACATCCAAAACCATAGAGCCTAAAGAATGTGTGCGGAGAGGACCAGCCTGCCGCATCACAAACTTGCTTAGACATGAGCGTAGATGTCGACCCAAGGGCATAAGAGCCCGGGGTAGCATGAACATCTAGTAACATGACCATAAATCCAGATGAATGTGTGTGGAAAGGACCAGCCTGCCGCATCACAAACTTGTAGAGACATGAGATTGAGATGTCGACTCAAGGGCATAAGAGCCCGGAGTAACAAACATCTAAACCATAAAATGTGATGAATGTGTGCGGAGAGGACAAGCCTGCCGTATCACAAACTTGCAGAGACATGAGATTGAGATGTCGACTCAAGGGCATAAGAGCCCGGAGTAACAAACATCTAAACCATAAAATTTGATGAATGTGTGCAGAGAGGACCAACCTGCCGCATCACAAACTTGCTGCAGAGGGAGACCTCTAGCCAAGGCTTTAGAGGAGGAGAGCCCTCTGGTAGAGTGCACCCTAAAATCTACTGGCGTTACAAACAGCAGGGAGCAGAAGGCTTAGAAAATAACCGGCCAAGGGTCGTGAAAGGCACCTTGGGCAGGTAGTTAGGGTGAGGGTGCAAAGAATGCTTTTGGTCATACCTGTGGCAAACTCTAAACAGGCCGGCAAAAGAGACAGAGCCTGTAGGTACCCAAGTCTCCTTAGAGACGTAATTGCCATAAGAAAAACCATCTTGAGAGTCAGAAGTCTACCAAATGCTGACTCTAGAGGTCTAAAAAGGAGGTCTTACCCTATGAAGAGGTCCTAGCAAGGATGCCTCTTAGGGGGCACCCTGCCCACCAAGGAGTGGCAAACCGCAGTGGAGGCCACATAGAACCTGGCAGTGGCGAGGCAAGTGCCCGCTGACAGTTCTTTCTACAGAAAATCCAGAACTGAAGCAAACTGGCAGTTAGCTGGTTCTGTAATATGAACTTAGGGGGGAAAACTGGGCGGCTCGGGGAGAAGTAGAGGAGACATTGCGCTATCAACAGAGGCGAAGAGGTCCTCTTCTGCCCTGTAAAATCTACCCAGATCAGTTCCAAGTGGAGGGAGCCCTAGCACTTGAAATGGTCTCGATAACCTCAAGAGAAAGGCCTGTGAACCTCAGTTGGTACCCTTAGGGGCCAAGCATGGTTTCACAATTCGGGCCAGGGATGAGAAGGTCCTCCCTTTTCGGAATCGCCCAAGGCGAGCCGTCGAGGAGAGGTATTTGAGAAACATATCCTGTTCGGCCAGCGCAGCGCCATTAGTAGGAGGCAAGACCATTGCTGGCGAACCTTGCCAAGACTCCCAGGAGCAGTAAACCAGGGGACAAAAACGCATACAGACGCATTCAGGGTCATGTATGTGCCTTTAAGTCCAGACCCAAGGGGGCTGGGTGACTTAGGGACAAGTAGAGGAGACATTGAAGAGGTCCTCTTCTGCCCTGTGAAATCTCACCCAGATTTGTTCACTACCTCAGAGTAAATCTGCTCCCACACACACGGGCATCCAAGGACGAAACTGTCCTGAGTGACAGGAGCTGCCCTGGGCCCCAAGGAAGATCCAACATGCCAGAAATTCAGCTGACTTGAACGTTGATCCCCCAATGGTTTACGTAAGTGGCTACCGCTGTATTACCCACCCGCACCAAGACATGGCAGCCTCAGGAGGAAGTATTTCAGGGCCAGAAATACGGCCATCAGCTCGAGATAGTTACTGTGACAACTGAACTGATGACCCTCCTATTCCTTTTAGCCGGACGACCACTTAAGGCCGCTACACAGCCCGTCAGGGAGGCGTCTGTTGTTAGCAGCGTGCTAACGACAGACGCCCTAGAGTGGGACCTAGAGTGGGACCTAGAGTGGGACCCAAGGTAAGAACCGGGGTCTGAACCACATAGAAAGGGAACAAAGCACGTGGCGCGTAACCCTTATTTGCCTTAGGGGACTGGCCCTCAGATAAAACCCCCTGGCATCTAACCACAGCTGAAGCGGTCTCATGTGCAGAAGGTCCGAAGGGATCACCGCGGACTCCAACGCCATGAGACCTAGTATTCAATGATACTGACGAGCAGTGCAACCTCGACCTAGCCTGACCTTGCTCAGGGTGGTCTGAATGGAAACGATTCGTGCGGGAGACGATTGTGCCTGCATCGTGACCGAATTCCATATAACCCCCAGATGAGTCAAGACGATATCGCTGTGCTGAACTGCCAGTTCTTGGAACTGCGCTAGGATCAGCCAGTCATATATATAATTCAGAATGCGTATGTCCTGGAGTTGCAGAGGAGGCAGTGCTGCATCCATGCATTTCCTGAATGTGCGAGTTAATAGGGCTAGGCCAAATTGAAGAACCCGATACTGGAAGACTTCGCCCCCAAAAGCGAACCTCAGGAACTTCCTGTGCTGTGGCTCTATATGAAGATATCCAAGATTGATGGTGACCAGCCAAACGTGATGTTGGGCTTGTGACACGATCGTCTTGATAGTCAGCATCTAGGAACACCGAGCGGTTCAAGCCTCAAAGATCTAGAATCGGAACGCAACCCCCCACCCTTCTTGGGAACCAGGAAGTATCCACTGTAATAGCCTGACTCTTTCTCTTGAAGGGAAACATGTTCTATGGCCCCTTTGACCAAGAGATTTTGCAGTTCTTTCCACAGTAGACATGTAGTGGGAACCACGCCGTTGAAACGGGGAGGACGGCGAGCAAATTGAAATACTTCTGTAGCCTCTTTCTACTGTTTCTAGAACCCACATAGAAATACTTGGCAGAAGTTTCCACGCTGCCAGGTTCTCTGAGATGGGTATTATTTCTGACACTTCCTGTTGAGGGGATGTTGAGTGTTCCGCGTCCTGGATCAAGGCAAGAAGCAACGGTAAACCCAACTCTTTTTTGGAAGCCTCTATCAACCGAAACACCAAAGGCGGCGGGAGTGAAGAGATTTCATGAGGGTATCGGGAGGGCCGAAGTGGATGATACACGCACCCCGTCCTGTGGGGAACTATCCCCACAAGGCTGGGTACAAGACCGTCAGGGTTTCTTTTTCTTAGAAATCACGCCCCTGAGGTCTTGCATTGGGGGCTGCTGAGGGTGACGAACTGAACCCCAGTCTTTACGAGGGGGAGCACGATTCACCACGTTTTGTTTTAGAGCCTCCCGTCTAGAAGGACCGGGGCAGGGCTCGGTGGCCGACGGCCCCTCCCCCTGAGTGAGGTACCCACACTTCAGCAGATTTAGCCTAGTGCGCTTGTAACACTGCCATAGTGTGCAGGGCAACACCAGCCTGACCTGCTGCCTGATAAGCTTTCCCCACAAGCATGGAGGTGGTCCTGCACAGCTTTGTGGGGAGAGTAGGTCTCTTTAGCGATGATTCCGAGCCAGGCGAGAGAAAACCCGCAGGTGTCTCTTCTACCGGCGGCATCACCGAATACCCCCGAGCTTTGGCACGAAGACACGGGTAGTATAAATTTCCTCCATAAAGATAATACTTGTTATGGAGGTCATAGAAGAAAGGAAGGGACTGATATAGAGTTCCATTCCCTCTTATTTATTTAATTATTTTGGCCACCAGACAGAAATTTGTCTTCTAGTTTGGAGCGTTTGGGGGAGGGTTTCTTGTTCGCGTGGCCAGTCTAGCGGTAGTCTGGCCACAGCCCGCGTAATCACCTCGAGTAATTTCTCAGCCGCTTTATTATTGTGCGTGAAATGTACAGAGGTTCAGCCCCCCGCCCCCCTCATGAACCAAAGAGGCGCTGAAGCACGCTTCGAGATCACGGGAAGGACCAGCTGGGTCTGGGGAGAGAGCGAGGGAAAGGGACAAACCTGTCTCTCACTCCTCAGCCAGATCCATGCGAGAGTACGAATGAAATGTGGGCGCTGACTCCCGGAAGTAAGTGAGGCGAGCGTGAAGCATTTTGCCAGAAAGCAGATCACAATGCTCGCATTTATCTCTTAATTCCACAGCCGCTTTATTATTTACAGAGGTTCAGTGTCCTCGTGAACCGAAGTGGCGCCAAGGCGCGCTTCAGGCTTACGAGGATCAGCTGGATCTGGGGAGAGAGCGAGCGAAAGGGATGAACCCGTCTCTCGTTCCTCAGCCAGATCCATACGAGAGCCGCTCCCAAACAGAGTAAAACTGATGTGTGTCCTCTTCAGCTATAGAGCGAGAACAGGGGAACACGCATCGTTTACGGCTTTCAGTCATTCTCTCTTTCTTTTAAAAATATATATATATATATTCTAGACAGAACAGAAAGGAGAAAAGGTTCACTGCACACTGCCTCACAAATTCTAATTCCTAGCGGAGCAAAGAAAGTTTTGACAGGGTTTGTAAAACACACACACACAGAATCGCTCTGAAAAAAGAGGATCTGACAACACCTAGTGACGCATCCATTTATAGCCTGGCCACAGGTGTGTCTAATGACTGCATCAGCCGAGGCTATAAATTCCGGTCAATGTTCATTGACGTGTTACACACATATTCACAGCTCGTTCACAAATAGGATTGTTCCCATAGTGCTTAGCAAAGCGCAGCATCATAGTGAAGCTTTTTGTAAAGGTGTATATAAACCACAAAAAACAACTCACACACACACACACATATGCACACAGATTGTGTTGCCTCATTGACATTAGTGCTGCTCTGGTCATGACGGGCTCAAACTGATGATCTGCCAGGGGTTTATATGAATGGATGAGGAGGACAAATCTTTGACAGAGAGGGCAGGGTTAACTGTGCTGATGTATTTGTTTTGGACAGTTCTATGTATCACCAGTCTTCTGTTGACTACTGTGTGTTAATATGGCCATTACTAATACAATATTTGGCAGAGTGTTTTTTCCATGTGCTAGGCTACTTAAATCACACATTTGTTGTTGTTTATGCATTTAGTTGTTTAGCTTATCATGTTAGTAACTTTGCCTATGGTTAGGACTTTTCAGTTTACAATTGGTTGTGTTTTTCTCCATACCTACATTTTCAAAACTCTTCATATAAACAACAGAACATTTGTGTCTTTGGACTGATCACTTTGTCAAACCTTTTGATACAAAATGCATTAAATTACCACATCTTTAAAAATTCATGAAATCTTTCTCACTCAAACTCAATTGCAAACCTCAGTGTACAGACAATTTTACACACTTTAACATACTGTTTTAAACTATTACATTTACGTTAAAAACAGTCAAATAAACTGAATTAGTCAGCAATATGCTTTATTTCTACCATAATTTCATTTTGAAAAATAGCCTACTCAAGATAAAAAAAAACAATTTAACCTTATTTAACCACATTTCTCTTTTAGCTAGTTTTGCTTGATCAGTGTTTACAATCTATATACTGTAAAAGGGCCCAACTTGTAATGAACGGGTAGACTGGTAGGATGAGGAAGAGAAAGAGAGTGTATGTGAAGCTTCTTTCTTTACAGAGATCATGATGATGCAGTTTTTCTTGTCTCCATGTAAATCTCCATTCATATGTCTGCATACTCTCCAAAAGGCGATTTTTATTTATTTTTTTAGCCATGCTGAATGCCTTATCTGTTTGTCTGTTTATTATACACCGCTAAGAAAAAACCAAATGCTGTCTGTCAAGAATGGAGATAGTAATGTGTTTATTATTTGGCCAAGATGAAACAAGATTCAGTTTTGGTACATAAAGTTGAAGCAGCATTTTCCCAGATCCTTCATGATCTCTTTCCCCTCACTCCTGGTATTTTATGTAATAGCCATGATAGACAGAGCTGAGGACTGTCCGTGCCAGCGCCTGATCTCTCATTCATTCTGCCTGTGCAACAGTGTGTGAAGAAACAATGGGAAAATGTGATAAACTGTAAAACTATATGCGCTCCAAACCATAGAGTTATAAAAATATAAATTAATAATAATAATATGACAACATATATTGCCAGCCTGTAATATAAAGCAGCATAATGTAGTATTTTGATATAGCTAAAAGAGCTGAAAGTGACTTATTCTGGAAGAGGTCCACATTCAAGTTTGATAATGGCAGAGCCCTAGTTATGCTGAAAAATAAGGTGAATACTGTAAACTTGCACAGAATGTGTAGGATTCACTGCAGTGCATGTTTGTCATTTTAAAAATCTAAGAAAAGATAAAAAAGTATACATGAAATGTTACCAGTATTTATTGTTGTAAGGCCATTGTGTTATTAATTAAAAAAAAATGTTTTTGATATGTTATGGTTTAATGAGCTGATTTTGAGACATGTATAAATGTTTTGGTGGTGTTAGTGAATTTTGGAAGAGAAATTAACTGATGTGTCAATATGCATGTTGCAAAATACAACTGTGAAGTATTTGCATAAAGGGTACTCAGTATTGTGAAAAGCATATAACCCATTGTAAAAAAAACTGTAATGCACTAAAAATTTTCATTTTACAGACATATTTGTTTACTTTTGTATAATAAACATTTTTGATACCGTGTTGGGTCCCCAAATGAAAATAAGGGTCCTGAAATTTAGAACCACAGCTTTACAACACCTGAAACTTCCATTTATATTAATTAACACAAATATTAATGCAAAAAATATATTGTTTAATAAATTATAAATCCATAAAAAAAATAAACTAATTATTATTATTATTATTATTATTATTATAAAAACAGAAACAAATAGATTATTTAAAAAGAAAGAATGTAAAATCATATTCAGAGAATATTTTCATAGCATATTTCCTTCAAAAGTTTGACGAGTCATCACTTCACAGCGATGACCACATGGTGCTCTGAAAGGCATTCTCACAAGATATCCCACAAAAAAAAAAAAAAAAAAAACAGACTGAGAGGGGCTGTCAGTGTGTGTGTGTGTGTGTGTGTGTGTGTGTGTGTGTGTGTGTGTGTGTGTGTGTGGCAAGGGAATACAAACATAAATCTTTTTCAACAATCTATTTTCCATCATAGCTATTCACAGGGGATGACTCAATGTGCTCTTTACCCTTCCTGTCAATGGCTGCCCCATTCATCACTTTCATAGAGAATTATTCCCCAGCAGATCAGCAGCGCTGAGCATTTGTTTCGCTGATGGGAATACGTATGTGTTTGTGTGTTGACATTACATGTAATTACACAAATGACACTGCAGTATGTTCATACTCAAACATATGATTTGTATTACCTATTCATAAGAACTGTAAATGTAATTATGGACCCTTTTCACATACCTGTTATGATGCATTCAGCCTTCTTTTTTAATGTAAATATACCAAACTTTTTATATTTCCAATTTTTTTCATATTTAGTGTAAATTTATAACATTGTACTTTGTATTATATTGTATTATATTACCCTAGGCTTCTAACAGAGCTGCTGAGGGAGTGATAGAAAATTTGGTCTTACTGCTGTTATCCAGTGCTGTATATGTTTATCATCCTTTCGCAAAGCTGTGAAAAAGCAAAAATTGATTTGCTGTGTTCCTGCTTTCACCACATTGTTTTAACCCACTATGCTTCTACTTCTGCTCTCCAACCCAGACATGTGAAAAGGGTCCATTGAAGTAATTACACTGATCAAGATAAAATTATATGAAATGCCCTAATGATTTTAAATACACACAGATGACTAGAGCAAATGCACGTTAATTAATGCAGATTGACACACATGGGTCAAATGATGCCGGGGATCAAATTCATAAATCAAATGACAGTACATTTACATTACACCTGCTTAAATGGACAAGCTCTCTTTAGAAGCGAGCATTTAATTTACATCCGAGCAAAGTAAATTAAGTAGGCATAATTATGCCTATCTTCTCACTCAAGCATTGTTTCACATTAATATTTCAGCAGGGCAACCATTAGCTACAAACTATTGCCAGAGACACCTCAGCAAAACTGAATTATTCAATCTGTCAGTGAATATCCCATTACCTGCTACTTA
Organism: Moxostoma hubbsi; assembly: GCA_032164185.1. NCBI lineage: Eukaryota > Metazoa > Chordata > Actinopteri > Cypriniformes > Catostomidae > Moxostoma > Moxostoma hubbsi. The sequence continues at coordinate 45,503,665 of JAVLUX010000014.1, read as the reverse complement.
TGAATACTTGATTTTATTTTGTATAATTGACCAGACTTGTTGTGCAGGCAAAGTTTTTAATGGCCGCCGTGATCGATCAGTCTATCTATCTATCTATCTATCTATCTATCTATCTATCTATCTGTATCTGTCTGTCTGTCTGTCTATCTTATATTATATATTACGTCGGTTGAATAAATCCACTCTGTTAATGTGGAGGAGAGGGCATGTTAATATTTCAATTATAATATTAGAGCTAACAGTGTGGAATAAATAGTATATCAAATGTAAATTATTCAGCCTTCGACAAATAAACTCTGCACCTCAAAAGAACTTGTATTTTGTTTTTTAAATAAAATAATTTACATTGAATGGATATTTGTACTTACTGTACAAATGTTAGTGGACAAATCATACTGTACATACTTATGAACATGGTGCATCTTTATAGTTTGATTTTAAAATGTCCCTTATGTTAAAATACAGCACATTATATTTGTCACTAACATGCAAAAATAAACATATGTAACTTTTACACGTACAGTTTTATTGTTTGGGATAGACACTGAATTATTTATCATTGTATTCATAGCACCTAAAGTGTCAAATGTTTACATATGTACAACTTCAAAGATGTACAAATCTTCACAAATCATCTAAATTTCCTGAATCTTGAAGAGTACTGCAGGTGAATGAGTTCAATATTCAGACACAATATTATTATAACAGTGATGGAAAGACTTTGTCCCACAAAGACCTTATTAAAAATGTTTGTTATAAAATAAAAACAAATAGGACTTATTAAAGTCATTTGCACTCATTATACGGCTGAATTTAATGATCACAATGGGTCTGACCAGTCTTTAGAAATGACATAGACCAGAATGCAACTGTTATAATGTCAGAATGATCAATGTAAAAGTGTTAAATGTTGGTGTTAAAAATATGTAATTAATGTTATTTATTATAACTACAATAAAATGAACATATGAATTCCATGTATCAAATACTATGTGAACCTCAAAGGATTCAGAGACACTTGTATGTATTTATAAAACTTTAAGAAACTATCAATATGCTAATATGATGCTTTTCAGTGTGGTATGCCTTCTAGAACATGTATGAATATCAATGAATACTAATGAAATCATGTTGGATATGTGCACAACCTCCCAGGACATTGGCATGTGCTTTAGATTGATGGAAATTACTTTCAAAGCGTTGATTTCTCCTAATACCTCTGAAAGAAGAGTTTGCGCTCGGGAGATATTTGATCTGAATGAAGGAAACTGATGGAGCAACTGATTAATTGGAATTTAATCCATCAGTCACAAGAGCATCGGCCACATCATTTACATTCCAAACAATCAGCTTATGGCCAATAGGACATGAGGTACTAATATGCAACAGTCAATATGATACTGCAGAGCCACACTCACCCTTTTGACAAGCACAATGGCTCTTTTAATCCCGGCTTGATAAAATTGCATATATTTTGGGATTTTCACAAAGATTCGATACGTCTTATACATTTTTCATCTGAAGGATATGGGGGCTGGCATTACTTGTGCAGTCTTTAAAATTGACCAGATTTCGTTCTTTGTGTTTTTCTCGAGTCGTGCAACTGATATCACACAGGTTGCGTGTGTGTAAGTGTGTCATGATGATGAATGGAGCATGCAGATATCACTTTACCATCCATTTAGCATGATGAGACCTTATACACTTATTTTTTATGGGAAAAAATGGAAACAAATCTCATGATGTCATGATGCTTTATCTCAACTCATGTACTGAAAATTGGGCCAGAACTTTCCACAACCTGCTATGATGACCACAAATTTTTTTTTGAAATAAAATGCAAACACTGACCACTGCAACATTGTATTCTCTCTCTCTCTCTCTCTCTCTCTCTCTCTGTTAACAGCCTTAAACATCAGTGTGTTCTAATGAGATCTGTTATATCAATAGTGTTTATGGTTGTTTTTACCTCTTTCATTCTTTCCCCCAATTTTATCAAGTGGCTGAATGGCACCATCGCTGTAATGAAGTTTGTCCTGACGTATGAGGGTTGATCTAGGCGACAGCATGTAATATCGCCCTTCACGGATCACATATCTGTGACATTTAATAGGCTGCTTATCATGTAGCCTGAGGTTAATCATTTATCAGTACTCATCACATCACTCTGATGGATTATTCTCAATAAAGGCGCCTTCCCGAGCTCATTCACTACCGCTTAATGCCCCAAATTACTTCACAATGAAGCATCCTCCTACAGTGCCTGATCCATGACTGTCATTCCCAGCATCGCGTGGAAATATGGTGTCAAAAGTGAGTCCTATCACATGACATAAGCTAAAATCACTGTTAAGCTTGTAGAAATGAGAATAAGGGTGTTTGGCAGCCACACAAACACTAAAGATAAACTTTTTCAGGGCTGTGTGGGAAAACGTCTAGGTTACTGTTGTAACCTCTGTTCCCTGATGGAGGGAACGTGACGTTGTGTCGAGTGAAGCGACACTAGGGGACTTTCTTGAAGGCCTCGGTTACCTCTGAAGTTGAGAATAGGCCAATGATAATTTGGCAGACAGAATTTGCATGCCATAGCAGTGGCTCGGTTCAGTGTCGTTGCCAGGGGGACACAACGTCTCATTCCTTCCATCTGGGAATTGAGGTTACAACAGTAACCTAGACGTTCCCCGTCTGTCGCTCACTTCGAGGTCCCTATTCAATCACGCCATGCGCTGAACTGTGTACGTGCGCTGCTGATGTAGGTGCAGGCAGGTAGTTGCGTGCCAAATCATCAGGCTCCATCAGACTGCACTTACCCTTCCCCAACACCCCATAAAATTGTCATAAACTTTTTAGGTTCCCGGCATCCCGTGGGGGGTGGGGGGGTACGACAAAGCGACATGCCAAGCAGGGGAGCAGGCCGTGCCAGCCGCACCTTTTCTCTCTCTGTTTCTCACATAGAGTTAAAGCGGCTGGGCCATCTTAACGCTACCACACATCGGTGTTCTTTTCCAACTCCTATTAGTTCAGGGGAAAAAGACCCCGCAGAGACCACCACCTGTCCAGGCTAGGGGGAGGTAAAGACTGGCAAAATACGTCACATGGGTTTTCAGGCCACACGTGGAGATGGAGTGCGGTGGTAGATCCTACCTGCTGCGAGGGAGGAGTTACTACAAACACGGTGACCTGGAGGGCAGCGGTGACTGCCCAAGGGACACAGCGGTGACGGCCCTGACACAGGCAGAGCATGTGACCGTCAGGAGCGGAGAGAAATCGACCGCATCCAGGAACTACACAGGGGCAAAAGGGCATCTTTATAAAGACGCATCCTGAAAAGGACATTCAACGCCAGCTGTGTATTGCTCTTTTAGAGAAAACTCTTTTAGAAAAAAAAAAAACTCTTTTAGCTGTGCCGTCGAAGTGCCCAGGGGCAAAGGTGCACTGCTTGCAGAGAAGGAGAAAGCCGCTGATATGCACCGTTGATCCAACAGCATAAGCTCTTTTTTTTTGGTCATCATAGCAGGTTGTGGAAAGTTCTGGCCCAATTTTCATCTGAATAAACAGAGGCATGATTCCCTCCCTTTATACCCGTATGTCTGGGCGAGGGACATGCAAATTCTGTCTGCCAAATTCTCATTGGCCTTTTCTCAACTTCAGAGTTAACCGAGGCCTTCAAGAAAGTCCCCTAGTGTTGCTTCACTCGACACGACGTCGAAGTGAGCGATAGACGGGGAACTTTAGTTCTGCCATTTGTCACCCTCCAAAGAAATATGTCTGCGAGTGTCACCTTTTCTAGACAGCCACTTAAAAAACCCAGAGTGGTTCACTGCCACCCGATGGGCTGCTATACAGTGTGCTGATCACTACATGTGTGCACACAAGATATTTTAATGAAGCTACACAGCAGTTTTGCTCATATCTCTGTTTTTAACACTTTGGGTGCAGACTGATCTAACAGTGAATTTGGAAACAGTGGGTTGACTTTTCTTTTATTAAAATCAATCTGTCCTTTCCTAAATTTAAAACACTGCACCCAGTGGCCAAAGTAGGAAGTGTTGTTGGGCATATGTGCTCCATTTTGGTGTGCCAGAAGCAAGTTGTGAAGCAAGATGTTTTTTTTAGGATGTCATACAGTGAAGAGGAATAGGCTACTGTAGACATACAGTAATTTTGAATTGAGTGGAAAAACAAACAAGTGTTTTAGAAAGTTATTTAAAAGTTAAGTAATTAGTAATGTGATTACTTTTTTTAATGAAGAAATCAGTAAAGTAATCTGATAACAATTTTAGAGAAGTAATTAGTTATTTGTAGTAGATTACTTTTTTGAGTAACGTACGCATCACTGGTCATATTGACTGAAACCAGCACAAAAAAGATTTTTGAGCAATCCCTCATTTTGAGGAGATGTGGGCTGAGTGTTTTGAGTGTAGAATTGAAGACTGAAATGGCCCCAATCCACCTCTCACAGCGATCAGCCCATCTGCTCAAAGCAACATCAGCTACTGCCTGCCAAAGAGACGGGCATTGATTCCCTAGAGCTGAGCTCAGATTACCTGCTCCATGCCAGCACAGAGACGCATCAACACTAAACTCTCAACTCTGCAGTAGGGGACACAAGCACGCACACACACATTGATCAAACAAATCATCATTCTAGATCATTACAAAAATTATTTGTGTGATATCCCTAAAAGAATCGATATGCAAACAAAAACATGAAACAGTGTTGATATTTAAAAGACAGGTCAGATTTATTTATTTCGTTTAGATTTATTATTATTATTTATTTAATTTGAAACCATGCCATATTTCACATGTCATAAAGACTCAAAGTACCAGGGCCATAACATCCATAGACATTAAAGGAGAATTATTGTATCACTATGATAAATTACACAATATGAAATGATATTTCTCTTCGAAAAATGTTTCAAAAGGTTTTGTGGGTTGAAATTTTGGACAATGTCTGATGACAACCTTAGCTGGCAAATATCATTGTACCAAACTACATTATTTACAGTCATTATTTGTGTCCTTTGAACAAAACTTTAAATAATATTTGAATTTTAATACTAACAATACTGTAAAACATTTATCACCATGTTCACTTTGATTTTCCCCCAATAACAGAGTTGACCAGGTCAAGCATCAAACATAATGAAATACTGATGTCTCTCTCTCTCTCTCTCTCTCTCTCTCTCTCTCTCTCTCTCTCTCTCTCAAATGCTGTCAGATATATAAATAAAATCATCAAATTCAGCATTGTCACAAAATAAATACATAAAGCAATTTAGACAAAACTACAGACAGAGAAAGCACCTTTTGTATTTGTTTTATTTCAATAGAAGCTATTATTCTATGGTGAGAAATGAGGACATGGGGCAAATTGGCTCATATTTAAAGGTAAAACAAACATTTAAAATGTATTTATTTATTTATTAATTTAAAAACTACATATTTTTATTAAACACTCAACAGGGTTAAATCTGAAACATCTGAACAAGTTCAGTATCCTGTCAATTATATCAGTAGTAATCATGGGGACACACAACACACAGATTCCTGAGAATTATCTAATTTTTGGGATCACACTGGGTTTTGGATCTGCAATTTCAATTATTACATTACCACCACCACCGTGTGTTAGAGAGAGAGAGAGAGTGTGTGTGTGTGTGTGAGAGAGAGAGAGAGAGAGAGAGTATGTGTGTGTGTGAGAGAGAGAGAGAAAGAGAGAGAGAGAGAGAGAGAGAGAGAGAGAGAGAGAGAGAGATAGAGTGTGTGTGTGTGTGTGTGTGTGTGTGTGTGTGTTGAATTAAATGGTATGTATTTACTTTTAGATTTGGGCTACATTTGTCTAATGTACAGGCAGAAATGGTAACGTTTTATTTGTACCTTTATGTGTGTGCTTACACATGACATGATATCTTATTCATCAAGCTGATGTTCAGTCACTTTATGTACTGTTTAAAATATATAGGTAATGCAATCTTTTTCAAACATTTCTCTATTGGTGTATTCTGCTAATGTTGTGGTTCAAGAATTGAAGCGTGTCTGTCTTACATATTTGCATGTGTTTGAGATGCTGAAATATGAGTAATTAGCCAAAGCATTAAGAGGATGAAATTCTGTCAAACAATACACAATATCACACCACTCATTTTACAGCCATGTAGAATGTGAGAATGCACATACACACACACACACACACACACACACACACACACACACACACACACACACACACACACACACACACACTCTCTCTCAAATGACTTGTCTTTTTAATGTAGCATGTTAAAGATAAATAATGGACTGAATGTTTACCATCCAGTGGATGTTAGGTAATAATAATAGGTGTTGTGTTATCAACTGAAGCCATTATGACATGTAAGAGGCGTGTATCAGGCTTGGATTGTGTTGCACTAGCTTGAAACTCAAGCTCGTCTCATAACGAGGCGCAGCCATTTAAGATGACCAGCTTGAACTGGTGATGGAAGGGTAATTTTTTTTATATCTGAAATGAAATAACAATGGATTCGAGCATGTGGATAAAAAAAACATATAGATATCATTGATTGAAGTGCAAAATTGATATTTGTATCTGTTTATATTGTATCTCCAATCTACTAATAACTGTATCACAGACGGATCCCTTGAGTTAATTATTATGTGGTTTAAGTGTAACAAAACTAAAAGTGCGACACACATGAGTATTTATATTACTACATCACACAGAATGGCCAGTTGAAAGTATGCATGTTTATGGTTCTCACTGTGTAATTGATCCAAGATACACAAGGATATATTTAATATTTAATAATGCTAAAGAGCCATATCCCACATTTTTAAACCTGACTGTTTTACACACTTGTGCATTGTCGAGATATACTGTATGTGCTATTACCAACACTTAATATCTAATTATACAGTATCTTCAAAAAAAAAATGTTGTTAATTATATGGTGGGAGTGTAATTGAAAATTTCAGTATATTTAGTGCTTGGTGTGCACAGGGCATGGACAATTGCATGTGCAGAATGCTTTCCCAGCAGGCTATGAATGACTTATGAATCTTAGCAATTTTAACATAAATAACATGTGTGCTATGAAAGAGAGAGAAAGAGAGACAGACCTCACTGTATTATTACTGTACTTTTGTAGATGTCTGTCTTCCAGTGACTTTGAAGCTCAGCAAAGCAAATCATGAAATGAAACAAAAAATATGAAGATGTAAAAATCATTAAACTTAATCCAAATAAGGATCCTCATAACTATTAAAAAATAATCAACTGTTATGTTCAGGTTTGTAATGTTGGTAAATCTGTGTCCACTCTATATTAAGGTACATTTTCATAGGTTACTAATTTTGTAGAAGTGTTATTAAGCATTATTAACAAATGAGTTAAAAGGGCTTATTGTATGACCCAACCTTTTTGTTCATGTTGTTATAACTGCATATCAATCATATACTGAACCCCTTTAGAATCCCTTAAGTCAAATAAAATAAAATAAAATCAAATCTCTTTATTGTCACACTACTGTATACATGAGTGCAACAGTAGGTGAAAGTCTTGTGTGCAGTTCCGAGCAACATTGCAGTCATGACAGTGACGAGACATATACCAATTTACAATAAACAACATATTTACACAACACAATTTATCAAAATGTACACATAATTACACAACAGTTTACATATCAAATGTACACATAATTACACAACATAGTACTAATATACAATGTACAGTAAACAATACACACAATATAGAAAACACATACACTAGATAAGGGTATATAAAAATATATATACACTAGTTGAATTGGGGAGAATATATTTGACAGTCCAGTGTGTGATATAAGATGATGATTAATAAAGTGCAGTGCTGATTGTTGATCGTGAGAGATCATGTGTTCAAAAGTCTTATTGCTTGGGGGAAGAAGCTGTCATGTAGTCGGCTGGTACAACACATTCTCACACCCAACTCGTCACATATTGACGGTTTTGACAGGACCCCTTGGCGTCACATTTTAACGCTCTGGGTATACCTTTGGCGTCATTTTTCGACCCGTTGGGTAGACCGATAGATTTCTATAGAGGATTTTAAAAATAAAAATAAAAAAAAAACTTTGATTAATTGAACAAAATTTTAAAAATAAAAATATAAAAAACATTGATTAATTGAACACAATCGTAGCATATTATATATATTTATTAACATCAACAAACCTCGGATAAAAATACGTTATCCAGCATGCTCTCTAAGAAAACGCTTAAACTGCTTACTTGCACATGCCGTGGAGCGTTGTTAAACTCACCTTTGAATGCCGTTTTGGTTAAGACTACCCAACGTGTCGAAAAATAACGCCAAAGGTATACCCAGGGCGTTAAAATGTGACGCAAAGGGGTCCTGTCAAAACCGTCAATATGTGACAAGTTGGGTGTGAGAATGTGTTGGCTGGTACGGGTCCTGATGCTGCAATACCTCCTGCCTGATGGAAGCAGTGAGAGCAGCCCATGACTCGGGTGGCTGGAGTCTCTGATGATCCTCCGAGTTTTTTTCACACACCGCCTGTTATATATGTCCTGGAGGGAGGGAAGCTCACTTCTGATGATGTTTCTGGCAGTTCGCACCACCCTTTGCATTTCTTTGCGGTTGTGGTTGGTGCTATTGCTGTACCAGGCGGTGATGCAGCCAGTCAGGATGCTCTCTACAGTGCTGGTGTAGAACCATGTGAGGATGTGGTGGTTCATTCTGAACTTCCTCAGCCATCTCAGGAAGAAGAGGCGCTGGTGAGCCTTCTTCACAACGGCCTCAGTGTGGACGGACCATGTGAGTTCCTCAGTAATGTGGACACCGAGGAACTTGACACTGCTGTTATAAAATCTGTACTATTACAGTTTTTCCCAATCTAGGGTCACTGCTTTCAAAACAATTAACAAAGCCATCAGGGGGTCTGTGTATCTCAGCCAGTATTGACGCTGACTATCACACCTGGAGTTGTGAGTTTGAATCCAGGGCATGCTGAGTGACTCCAGCCAGGTCTCCTTAGCAACCAAATTGGCCCGGTTGCTAGGGAGGGTAGCGTCACATGGGGGAACCTCCTCATGCTCACTATAATGTGGTTCTCGCTCTCAGTGGGGTGTGTGGTGAGTTGTGTGTGGATGATGCAGTGAATAGCGTGAAGCCTCCACCCGCTCTACGTCTCCACGGTAACACGCTCAACAAGTCACGTGATAAGATGCACGGATTGACGGTTTCAGATGCGGAGACAACTGAAATTCGTCCACCGCCACCCGGGTTGAGGTGAGTCACTACGCCACCACGAGGACTTAGAGCGCATTGGGAATTCCAATTTGGGGAGAAAAGGGGAGGAAAAAAAACAAAGCCCTCTGAACGCTTTGTAATTGTCCCTAACAGATTGTAAATTGTTCTTGATTTTCATCATTTTCTCTAAACGCTACACACAAATCTCTCTGATCCAAGATTCACACTTTTAAAACTCAACTAAATGAAATTCATATTCTCAAATGCCCATGGCAGGTTATCAAAAAACTCCATATAGATATGTGTTGCGCTAGTGATGCACACAGCAAAGAAAATGCAATTTACTAAATTTTTCACACAATCTTTCACACAACTATCATACATTTGATATCTATAAAAAGGGCGAAATATGAAAATTCAGAGCAAACAAACAATGAGGAAGATGATGATGAAGAAGAAGAGGTTCAAACTGAGAAGAGGTAGATTAGGTAATGGAAGGGGAAATAGGAGGAAGAAATTATGAGAAAAGGGGAAGGCATGATGTTTCACGTAGGTGCGTACAATGTAGTAAAACTGCTATTCTTTATTTATTTTATTATTTGACAAATAACTTCCTCAACCTCTTTGCAGAGGAAGAGCAGGAACAACTAGAAATTTAGATACATTTGACTAAAACAGTTGGAAACTTTATTATTTTGTATTTTTATGATAAATGTGTTGTTTGGGTGTCTACAGCTGAAAATGTTGTGACTTCAATAGAAAGCACACCTATAGTTTTACTACATGCATTATCAGAAAATAATTCATTGCTTTATTATGTTGTGTAATTGCTCTGTTCTGCAAAACTGAGTGTCTTTTTCGTCGGCTGTGTGACAGTAGTTTGGAGAAATGTATAAAATCAATTGAGAAAACTGTAACGTCTGATATTCTTTTGAACTGAGTTGAGAGATGTTATAGAACTGAACTATTCAGTGAGCTGTCAATCAAATGACAGCTGTTACTGACAGTAACAGACTGCTGGGAAAATGAATACACACGTTGACATGACAAGAATGGATTTTTGTGTAAAGAAAGGAAAGAATAAAAAACAACAGTAGGAATTGTGAAGAAAAAAAATCAATACAGCAAAATACAAAATAGTTGCGGACAGTGGAGAACAAGATGTTGACAGGAGATCCGTACATATCAGGCCCACTGTTTCTTGCTCAACAGAATTAGTACTTTTGCTGCCTGTAACCAGTAGTGTAGTCCAGTGCATATGCACGCATACAGTGTATTCCCACCTATCTTTCTAAGGATTTCGCGTATACTCTTCAAAAATTAGTGATGATGCGAATGGTCGCCAGAACAACAAATAGGTTTTTGACTCGTAACGTTTCAATATACTAAAGTGATCACACAGCATTGCTGAATGAATTGTGATTTTGTGTTATTTTAAAAGGGGTACAGAGATTCTGTCTAAAGGTTCTGCAAACAAAACATGAGTTTCACCAAGATTTCTTGCCGCAATTAACATTTTGAATAGAAACATTGGATTCATATGAAGCCATTTTCACCTGGAGTGAACATTTGTGCTCCAAAAAGGGAGTTCCCCGTATGTCGCTCGCTTCAACGTTGTGTCGAAGAAGCAACACTAGGGGTCTCTCTTGAGCGCCGAATATGCCTCTGATCTATGAAAAAAGGCCAATGAGAAGTTGTCAGACAGTATTTGCATACCCCACCCCCAGACATACGGGTATAAAGGTGGGGAAATACGTCTAGTTCATTCAGAAATTTTCTTCGGAGCCGATGGTCGTGTATGCAGTGAGCTGCGAGTCACACAACTGTTCCTCTTCCTCTGAGCTGATTCTGCTGTTGGATCTACAGTGCACTTCAGCGGCTTTCTCCTTCTCTGCACGGCAGTGCAGTTTGCCCCTGGGTGCTTCGACAGTGCAATACTTAAAGTTGTTTATTGTTAAAAAAGTGATTTTCTCAGTAAAAGATTATTTCCTCTAAAAGAGCAATACACAGCAGCATTGAACGTCCTTTTCAGGACACGTCTTTATAAAGATGCCCTTCCGCCCCTGTGTAGTTCCTGGATGCGGTAGAGTGCTCTCCGCTTAAGACTGTCACAGGCGTTGTCACGTGTGTCTGGGCTGCAATCACACCGAGGCAGCGTTTGTGGATGGTTCATGTTCTCACTGCGAGAACATGACCATGGCAACGTTGCGGTCACAGCTTTCCTTCAACCGAAGGAACGCCACTCCGATCTGGGGACGGTGATCTGGAGACGGCAGCAGGTGCGGTTCCGCCGGGTACGCCCCCTTGGACCACCCGCCCCACGGCACGCTCGTTGACTCCCGTCCGTGCTCAAGGCAACAGCGGTTCACCTCACGGCCAGCCTGCCTATCTTCTAGAGCTCGAGGTGGATGAGCTTGCCGCTGCATTGGGCCAGCACACCCAGGCTGAGGCGCAGATGTCCGTCATGCTTGCCCGTGTCGCGCCAGCGTGGGGCTGGACTGGAACCCTCCGTCCTCCCCACAGCCATCGCGGCTGGATGACTGGTTCCTGGGGTCTGCATGGCGCTCCCCCCCGTCCCGTTTATCCCGGAGGTGCATGATGAGCTGATGACTTCATGGTAGGCTCCCCTCTCCACTCGTCACAAAGCCACGCGCTCATCCTCTCTCACTACCCTCGACATCGGAGCGGCCTACGGGTACACAGCGATTCTCCAGGTGGACAGGGCAGTTGTGATCCACTTATGCTCCGAGAACACCACCACCTGGCGGGGTCGCCCTGTGCTCCCCTCCAAGGCCTGTAGGACAATGTCATCACTGACCGCCAAAGCCTACAGTGCCACCAGACAGGCCACTTCCGCCCTGCATGCCATGGCCCTCCTGCATGCCATGGCCCTCCTGCAAATCCACCAGGCAAGGCACTTAAAGAGCTGGGTGGGTAGTCCTGATCCCGACGTGCTGCAGGAACTGTCGGGCAGGTCACTCGGGCAGGCGATGGCCACACTTGTGGTTCAGGAACGTAAATCTGTGGCTGATCTTGGTCGAGATGCGTGAAACGACACCATCGAGGACATCGCCCAGCAGTTCTCTGCGGTGGAGAAGCAGATGGAGGCCATTTCACAAATCCTGCCCCGCCGCAAACCTGCCGCCACGGGCCATGCCCCGTCTGCTCGCTGAGGGCGTCCTCCTGCGGCTAAGACACACCCTGCTCTGCCTCAACCAGGGCCCAGCTCTCAGCCCGTGCGTCGAGCACCCCGCAGGAAGCACACACCCCCCCATCTCACAGACCCCCTCGATGACCAGAAGGCTCCCATGCGCTCCTGAGACGATCGACCTGGGGACCAAGACGTTAGCTCTGGAGCTGGTAAGCAGAACCCTCCGTCCCCCGGTGGAGGGCCGGGAGGAGAATCTTTTGTTGAATTCATTTAATTTTCCCACATTCTCAGTAAAAGAGCTATTTCCTTTGTCTCTGGGTCACCTGGCCCACAAATGCCATTCTCACAGCACACTGCCGCCACACCTCAACAGTCCTGACATGCTGGACACGGACCCCCCGCCCTCAGCCCCACGACTGTTCCCCGGCTGGCCGGTTCTGACGAGTCTAGAGGACACCTCCACCGGACCTCCTCCTCAGTCACTAACCTGCCCCCTGCCGGGTGTGCGGAGCAAGGTAAGTGCTTTGAGACTTTTCTCAGCACCCTGGCCTCCAACGGCGTATTATCTGCTCCGCCCCACTGTGAAGTCTCGCCGGGTACATCAAAGATAATCGTTTGGACTCGTGGCTTTCACTTCCCAACCCATCACGCTGGCTGGCCAGGACCATTCAACTCGGTTACACAATTCAGTTTGACAGGCCCCCCCCCCTTCGGGGGCATCCGCTTTACTGCAGTACACGGCGAACATGCCAAATCCCTGCGCACGGAAATCGCAATCCTCTTACTCAAAGACGCGATAGAGCCTGTCCCTCCAACTGAGATGAAGAAGGGTTTCTACAGCCCTTACTTCATCATACCCAAGAAAGGCGGCGGCTTACGACCGATCTTGGACTTGCGAGTTTTCATCTCCTGTTCAAAATGCTCACGCAAAAACACATCTTAACTTGCATCCGACATCTAGATTCTCAATCCACGTCTCAATTCTGCCTCAACACGACCAGGTGTCTCAGTACAAAGTCCTCCCCTTCGGCATGTCCCTGTCCCCTCGCATCTTTACAAAAGTCATAGAGGCAGCCCTTGCCCCGCTCCGAGAAGCCGGCATCTGCATACTTAACTACCTCGACAACTGGCTCATCCTGGCCCATTCCCGAGAGTTACTATGCGCTCACAGGGACCAGGTGCTCAGTCACCTCAGCCGTTAGGGGCTTCAGGTCAACTGGGAAAAGAGCAAACTCACCCCGGTTTTCTCGGCATGGAGTTAGGCTTAGTCCCAATGTCAGCGCGCCTCACCAATGAGCATGCGCAGTCAGTGCTGGAATGCCTTGCCTTCAGGCCAGGCACAGCAGTCCCTTTAAAATTTTTCCAGAGGCTCCTGGGGCATATGGCATCCTCCGCGGCAGTCGCGCCACTGGGGTTGATGCATATGAGACCGCTTCAGCACTGCTCCAGACTCGAGTCCCGAGATGAGCATGGTGCCTCGGTGCGCACCGTGTGATGGTCACCCACGCCTGCCGCCAAACATTCAGACCCTGGACAGACCTCTGCTTTCTGCGGGGAGGAGTCCCCTTGCAGCAGGTGTCCCGACGCATCCTGATCACGACCAACGCATCCAAATTGAGTTGGGGTTCCGTGTGCAATTGGCACACAGCCACGGGCCGTTGAAAAGAGGCCTCACTGCGCTGGCACGTCAATTGCCTAGAGTTGTTGACTGTATTCTTTGCCCTGTGGAGGTTTCTCCCGTTAGTTTGGGACAAACACGTCTTGATCAGGTCAGACAGCACCACCGCGGTAGCGTACAGAAATTGCCAAGGCGGCGTACGCTCCCGCCACGCCACAACTCGCCCATCGTCTCCTCCTTTGGTGCGACTCAAGTCACTGTGCGCCACTCACATCCCGGGCAACCTCAATTTGGTAGCGGACGCGCTGTCACGACAACGCTTGCCCAGTGGAGAGTGGAGACTTCACCTCCGGTTGGTTCAGCTGATTTGGGAACAGTTCAGCAAGGCTCAGGTAGACCTGTTCGCCTCCCGAGAGACCTCCCATTGCCCGCTCTGGTATGCCCAACAGAGGCTCCCCTCGGGGCAGACACGCTGGCACACAGCTGCGCGAGTACGCATTTCCCCCAGTGAGCCTTCTTGCACAGGTGCTGTGCAAGGTCAGGGAGGACGAGGAACAAGTCACCATAGTGTCTCCCTAATGGCCCACCCGGGCTTGGTTCTCGGACCTAATACTCCTCGCGACAGCCCCTACCTGGCAAATTCCCCTGAGGAAGGACCTTCTTTCTCAGGGGAAGGACCTTCTTTCTCAGGGACGGGGCACGCTCTGGCAACCACACCCAGACCTCTGTAACCTCCACGTCTGGCCCCTGGACGGGACGCAGAAGATCTAGCTGATCTACCATCTGCTGTCGTAGACACGATCAACCAAGCCAGAGCCCACTCTACCAGGCAACTTTACGCCCTGAAGTGGCGCTTGTTCGCGAATTGGTGTTCTTCCCGGGCTGAAGAACCACAGAGGTGCGCAGTTAGGTCAGTGCTCTCATTTCTGCAGATTCAGGTTCCAGCAAGCCGCTGTTGCCTTAAATCCCAAGCCTGTTTCCCTCCTGGGATCTCTCAGTGGTCCTCTCGGGCCTTCAGAGACCTCCCTTTGAGCCGCTAGAATCAGTTGGACTCAGGGCCCTCTCCCTGAAGACAGCCCTGATGATCGCGCTCGCCTCTATCAAGAGGGTCGGGGACCTGCAAGCATTCTCTGTTAGCGACACTTGCCTGGAGTTCGGTCCGGCAGACACTCATGTGATCCTAAGACCACGGCCAGGCTACGTGCCCAACGTTCCTACGACTCCCTTCAGAGACCAAGTAGTGAACATGCTTTGCGTACCTACTTGGACCGCACGTAGAACTTTAGATGTTCTGAGCAGCTCTTTGTCTGCTTTGGTGGACAGCGGAAAGGTAACGCTGTCTCCAAACAGAGGCTTTCCAACTGGGTGGTGGACGCCATTTCATTGGCCTATCACACCCAGGCCGTAACCCCCCTGAGCACACTCATCAGTGAGTGTTGCGTCCTCGTGAGCACTAAGCAGAGGCACCTCCCTGGCAGACATATGCAGAGCAGCGGGTTGGGCAACACCTAATACCTTTGCGAGATTCTACAATCTCAGGGTTGAATCAGTATCTTCCCGTGTTTTCTCAGGTCCAAGCCGGTAGAATTGGTACACGCTGACGGACTGATCGGGTGGATCGCTTGCACCTAGCGCCCTTTCCCTCGGCCGAGGTCAGTTCCCACTGCCCCCTGGTAGCTGTGTTTGTAGCAACTCCCCCCTCCGGAGAGGTGGGATCTACCACCACGCCACTTTCCACATGTCGCCTAAAAACCCATGTGATGTATTCGCCACTCTTACCTCCCCCTCTCTGAGCAGGTGTGGTCTTTCCCCCTGAAAACAGGAAACTGGGTAAGACCGCCTTCCCACGATGCATGTAAAGGCCCCAGCCGTATGGCTCTATGCAAGAAACATAGAGAGAAAAGAGGCCCGGCTAGGCTCGGCCCGTTCCCAGGTTGGCAAGCGTCACCTTGTTCCCCTGTCTAGGGTAACAAGAAGGATTCCGACAACTTTTTTGGGGCATTGAGGAAGGGTACGTGCAGTCTGATACAGCTGGTCACTTTTGCACGTCAAGTATGTACCGCTCCTGTGTCAGCAGTACACGTACACGGCTCAGTGCATGGCGTGATTTAAATTGGACCCCTAGTGTCACTTTTTCGACACAACGTCGAAGTGAGTGACAGACGGGGAATGTCTAGGTTACGTATTTAACCTCCGTTCCATGATGGAGGAAACGAGACATTGTGTCCTCCCGGCCATGTCGCTGAGCCGAGCCACTGTTGTTTACGGACCATTTCCGGCTCCTCAGAAAAATCCTGAATGAACTAGACGTATTTTCCCGCCTATATACCCATATGTCCAGGGGCAGGGTATGGAAATACTGTCTGCCAACTTCTCATTGGCCTTTTTTCATAAATCAGAGGCATATTTGGCGCTCAAGAGAGACCCCTAGTGTCGCTTCTTCCTCGTTCCCTCCATCAGGGAATGGAGGTTACATACGTAACCTAGACGTTTTACATGGTGAGTGTGTCATATTTTCTTTCTTTGCTCAGCAATAAAATGCCCTGAGGAATAAAATGAGCTTTAGGTCACATGTTAGGAGCCACTGCAGTTACTAAAACCAGCACAACCCGTGGCGCTTAAGCACAGAAAGCAGTTTTGACCACCAAACTTAAAATCTGCAAAGGACCGTGAGGAAAAAATCCTGAACCAGCAGTAAGGATGTGTATTCCATTTGCATCAAATGCCTTAAAAATGCTCTTAATATGCAAATGATATTGCTGCATCACTGTCTTGCATCCCCTTTAACCCACTGAGACCCGAGCATAAACCTATGTGCATTTTCCATTCACCTTTTAATTGGTAACTAGTAGCCCCAAAGAAAAATAATTAATAAATAAATATTTAGACCAAATAGATTTCCTAAAAATGTATGTCCACATATGTAGACAGCGGGACAAAGTTGCGAAATTTTAATAATACCAAGCTATAGAAAGTATGATTTTTTTCAATCAAATTGTATCTTTATGTTTCCAGGAGTGTTGGTTATTCATGTTTTTGAAATAAATCTGATTGAAAGTAATGACCAGGATCTTCCCATCACTGGCAAACTTGTTAAAATAAAATGATACATTATAAAATTCTGAAGTGTGAGTGAATGCACTTAGAATCCTGAATAGAGAGCTATAGGATGCTCCCTTGCTCCATATTTAGTGAATGACTTAATCTCCAGTGTGCTGTCTGTCTGTACTGGTCTCAGAACAGTTTGAAATGCATCTTATTTTCATCCTAACTCTATATTAAGCCTCTGAAAGCAACATTTTGCAGCTTTTGGATGAACTCATTTATTCTCAATGTGATCATGTACAGTAAATATATATGAATGCATTTACTAATGTAATAAGTAAAATGACAACATAATCAAATTTAACAAAATGTATATTAAAATGTAGCAAAGTGTCCCACAGATGTTTTAATGTTGAAATGTAGTCAAAATATCTCACTGATTCTTGAGATAAGTGACAAAATATGTTTTTGAGTTTTTATTTATTTAATACTAAATTGAAATGGATATATTTGTTGACAGTCTCAGTTAATGAATGATGTAAGGGAAGAGGTTTTTATATAAACATTTATTCACTTCATAACATGCATCTTACTGTCATTTGTGTCCACTCCGTCAGACACACCAAAAAGTGTGTTATTTTAATATGATTCATCCAGCAAGTGTAAAATGTTGAATTATTTAATAATATTGTTCAGTACAGGAGTTAAGTGATAAAATACATTCAATATTTTTTTTTTCTCTGTTTTCATGCTATTCTGAAAATGTTGACAAAATGTAATATGTTTCCATCTTAACCATGTGTTGTACACTGGAGCCATTTCCCCTCAGCTGAAAATGCCTTTATAAACTAAAATGCCAAAATTGATCCCACAAATTTAACAGAAATTATAATAATGAAAATGATGGAGTTGACAAGTTGAAGCTGTGACAGGAGAGACTTATATATTATTTGTTTAAAATATTAAAAATATCAAACGTACCAGACTACGTGTCCTACTGTTGCATCCACCATGAGCAGGAAGTGGGAAAGGGGTACTTGGTGTTAAAGCTGATCAGGACATTTTCTGATTTATTCATGATTCTAAAAAAATCTGACGGTGTTGACTCAAAGGGAGGACACTTTTTGTTGAAAATATAATTTTAAGTTTTCTTAATGTATTGTTTGATATCTTACAGATCCCTACCTTTCATTTGATGTTTATATTTATGAATTTGTTGCATTTTAAACACTTTGTTTGGCAGTTTAACATTGTGACCTCTGGCTGAGGACAGCTTAAATTACATGTGCTTCCAAGAATAGAGTATGCATGCAAGAGAGCATGCATGCAAAACATTCTAATTAAATTATTTTAAAATCTAAGTAAAAAAGTGCCCTGAGTATATACATTTCCTTAAATTGACCTTTTGCAGTATTTTCATTGTTATGAATTTCTTGATTTTTAAAATAAAGTCAACTTTTGTATTTAAGATATGTTTTGTCCCTTATCTCAAGAATCAGTTAACTATTATGTTTTATCAGCTTTTGAGGGAATAATGACCCAAAACCACGTATGTAGTCATCATGTTTATCAGAGAGCTGACACATGAAAAATGAATAAAGTTTTTAAAGCAGCATGTCATTGTCATTTCCTGAGAATTAGGTCATTGCGCTGAGATAAGACCTGCTCTTGAAATGCACAAAGTCCAAATTCAGTTCCTGCATTTGCAGTTTCGAGAGTCCAAACTCTGAAAATAGAGTGGAACATCAAATGTCCCTGACAATTGCCATTTCATTAAACATAAATGTATCTATAGGTCATGGTTTATTTTTCAAATTGTATTCTATATATTTTTGCAATATCACACGAGCAAAAGTGCAATATGAACCTACATCAACACTGCTGGGATTTAGCTACATGCACAAGGTTGCAGGTAATCACAGCAGTGCTGAAGTAGGGCCATATACCACGATTGTGAGTGTGATATTGCTTATATACAACAGTTCAATGAACAAGTACATTTAAAAAATAAATACATTTTTAGAGTACGGCCATAAAAAATGAATTTATGCATGGAACTACATTCTTACACGATCTGCCGTTGCTGGTTCAAAACAAATGATGCCTCCAAGCCTTCATTAGTGATTCAAAAATGTCACTTCAAAAATAGCATCATGGCTTGTGCTGTTTCAAAGAAGTTATTGGATAAACAAGGTTGTGTGTGTGTGTGCATGTGAGTGTGAGAGATAGAAAGCAAGAGAGACATTTTCTCAGGAGCATGTGCGATCACCTGTTGCCACACCCAAGCAGAGATGCTGTCAGCTTTCTGAAGATCAGCTTTCTCAGTGGAAAAATAGCATCCAAACGGGTATTTCTCCTTATTTCGCAGTAGCCGATCACTATAGAAAACGCAATGTCCTCCGCCATTTTAAACAGCACCCATTGTGTAATTAATCAGTCTGTTGTGTCTCTCATCTGTGTCTGTTCATTTAACACCGTTTAAATCTATTTCCTAGCTTTAGTAGTGTAGTAGTAATTTCAAGCGATCACTGTTGTAATTAGACGTGGATTGACTTCACGTCACATAACTGGCTCATAGGCAAAAATTATCTTTTGCCACCACCTGCTGGCTAACGTATGTAATGTAAAAAAAAAAAAAAAAACAGATCTGCACTGCTCTTAAACTTTAGTTTAGAACAACATGAACACAAGCGGAGTGATACACACAGTGAAGCGTCGCAGTGCTGATGGTGTCAGACCTAGAATGTCTCGTCCAATCAGATTCAAGGACTGGAACTAACTGTTGTATATATATATATATATATATATATATATATATATATATATATATATATATATATATATATATATATATATATATACTGTCTCTACATTACTGTAGAGAAGCTTTCAGTCCTGAAGTAAGAATGCTGAGATCTTTTGTATTAAGGATCTGAATGTTCGTTATAAATTAGGTCTTGTCTCAAATTTCACTTTGACAGGAAATTATATCACATTTATTAATTTCTACATCTGATTACCATATCATTATTTCAATAAATTAATAATATTCTGGGCAAATGATTCATCCCATAATATTCCGCTGCCATGAGGAAATCCTTATAAAGCCTTAGTGTGTTCAGGTGAACAAACACATTGGACAGAAATCAGCTGTTCATTGAAATATATTTATTTTGTACAAATAGATAAATGGTTTGAAATGACTACAAAGCCTTAAACTGTTCAACTTTGAAAAATCCAATTCGTTCATTAGGAACACAATCAATATCAGGCTTTATGTTGAAACTGATGTGTGAGACTTTAGCTGTGATGAAGGGGTTGTGTACACTACATTTTTCATTACATTTGTGCTATTTATCTCTGAAGCATTGTTGAATATTCAATACTGTAAAATATATGCACTTCACATTTAAAACAAATATGTACTGTAATACAGAAGTGTTTGCTTCAGCAAAATATTGTTTTACTACACACAAAAAATGATTATCTACCACAATAACTATTGATCACGCTGAGTATTAAACTACATGTGATTTATGTGTAATTATTTAGTGATGCTTCATGAAATGGCACATTGTTATTGTAAATATTTCTAGTAATGTAATATGTGTAACATGGACAGTGTAATATTAAGTGGTATTAAAATTTAAATTATTTTACAGTGTTCATGTTACTGTGTATTTACGGTTATTACTGATTAATACTATTGAACTACATGTATTTACTGTTTAATTATTCTCTAGAGCTGCTTGTACTTTCAAATGGTTATTACTATAGTAATTAATAATAGTAACATGTAAATTGTGTAATACGGACACTGTAAAATAAAATGTTACCGAAGACTCCTATAATGAGTTCTGATCATGTGGTTCTTCATGTTCTACAGTCAAAGTATTTTTTTTCATGTAAATGACAAACCACAGTGTATATTTGGGGGAAAATATCAAAATGACACCAATTAATATAAACTAACAGACTATTATATAGATTAATTTTGACTATTGAATAATGTCAATAAATAATACAAATACAATTGGAAATCTACTTATAGTCAACTCTAATCTGAATAAATTAGTAAATAATAAAAGAAGACTGGCAGCTCTTGACTGTGTTGTGCTGTTTTATTGTAGATGGAGAACATCAGTAACACTGATCTACATGTGCAGCATGGAATAATATCACACAGCTCTCTAATGATCTGCTGTAAAGGAAGCTCACGGTCAACTGTCTGAAACAAGCGGACGTGAGTTAGTGATAGTGATCTGACCACCAGCATGAGCTCTACAATTTCACTCTTGTGCCTCAGGACAGAGATGAAGAGCTTCGCCTGGTGACCATCGCCTACATTTGTTATGTTAAAGCTGGATGCTATGTGTTTTTCATTTAGAACCCTTTTCCTATATTGACAGTATTTAATTTTTCTCATCCTAATCCAAGATGCAAATGCAGAAGATCTTTAAAAAATTGTTATACTGACTTATATTTGAAAAGTTTCACTTAAAACACACAAGACTGAACTGGCAGTGTGCAGATCTGCTCAAGTTTGTGTTCTCGTTGTCACCATTTACACAAATTGCTTCTTTGTCTCCTACATTCACAGATGATCTTTCTGTGATAAAATGTTCAATATTTATGCATCCATTTTATAATAAAATTTATAAACATGTATATAAAACAGAAAAATACATCATTTAAAAGCTATAATACTAAAATTATTTTTTAGGTGTCAATTCTTGACAAGTGTTCATCTAGCCTATTCAGTGTGTATCATCAGCTTAAAATCAGGTAACATTGTCATTGATATCGCTATGAAATAAGATAAGAAGATTCATTTATTTGACAACTGTGAAATCATTTAATTCTTTTTGCCTTTTTTTAGTCCCAAGACGATCCAAAACAGCAAAGGAGCAAACAGAAAAAGCTGAAAGGCCATGAAAAGACGACAAAACTGGTATTTGCATTTAAAGTACCTATCTAACATCCAGAAGCCCTGAAAATAGGATCGGCTTCCTGTCGGGCAGATTTACTGTGCCGGTTTGCCTCCTGCATCATCACAGTGCAGCTCTCGCTGGATCAATGACAATATTTACAGCCGCTGTTTCAGAACCGCTCACAGCATCACACCAATGTAGGACAGCATGCTCACAACCACAAATATCTCAACAAAATATGATTTCGTTGTTTAGTGTAATATCAGATTCCCTGTCTTAATATATTACCTCACAAAAGTCAGTATTCTGTAAAAGCAAAATTATTATTGGATGAAATACATATCTACACATATGCCTTTTGGGGTCCCCAAAAGCATCAATTTGATTTGTGTTAGATAACAGTAAGTGACAGTGTCAAACACAAATCCCCACAGTAAATACAGCATTGCTGCTCAATCCTCATCTAACACCATAATTGAAATCACTTGAGCTAAAATGGCTTCCTTTCACAAAGTGCTTTTATAACTTCTACATATTAAATTATATGATACAATTTCATAAGATTACTCCATTCCCAGACTAGAACAAAAGTCTTTATATTTTAGCCAACCTTAAGAAATAAGGATTTTCATTTGGTGATTGTTGCCGATAAGCACAAAGGAATGGCTGGAATGCAATTGTCCAAAAAACACACTAAAAAACACAAAAGAAGCAGAAAAAGCAGTGTCAGATGGAGAGAATCGAGATATTCATTCTCAAAGAATTTTTCGGACTGAGTAATGGTTAGGGTACGAGGGTTTTGGGAGGCACAAATGTAATAAAAGGAAAATGGATTCACATGAGTTACATTAGCACTTTATCACAACCTCTTCTGTTTAGTTTCTAGTTAATTAGCACAACCTTTAACTGGTACCAAGTGTTCCTCTGGAAGAACTCTGTTAGTAGATTGAGGTCATATCGCAGGGTAACGTACTGCTCTCAAACAGCCCCATGAACAGGTTATGTTCCAGACATATGTGAAAGTGTGAGTTTAATCTTAATGAGAGGCTTAAAAGAAGAGATCATTAACATTTTAGTGCTGCACATTTCTTTATTATTAACTACACTGAAAAAAGCACAAACCTACAATTGTTACCTTAAGGAAATATTTCTACCTGATCTAAAGCTTAAAATAATGACTTGAATAAAACCATTTCATTTAGATGTTACTACATTTTTAAGTGTACATTTTGAACTGTAGTTATATAGCTATCGTGTCACGTCCACTAGTCAGTAGCCAGTGTGTTGACTGTTTAAACTCATTTCACTATACTTGCTGCATTGTGATTAGGCTCACATATTACATTTTATATGATTACATCAAATTTTGAGTCCCTCATTGGATCAAGCAATTATGGTGTCTGCAGCACAGTCATGAATATCATCTGTTGAATGTGGCTGGAGAGGCATTTCTGTAATTTCATTCACTCCGGTGTTTACATGCAGGTTTCCATAATCATATTTGTCATCTGTATCATATTCAATGTTTTTATTTTTATCTGGGGCTGATCTTATTTTATGCTTCATGCTGCAAAGTTCTTAAATTTACTTAGCATCTGAGATGTGTTGCTTGATTATAATTAGAAACCAGGAACTGTTGCTTGAAGTATTCTGGACACTCACAATAAAGTGCTGGAAACTCACAATTCTTGTTAAACATAACTCAGATGGCATTTATATAATGTAACACGTGGCGAGCTTAGTGTTATTATGATGATTGTGAGCTCTAGAGTACAGTATGTCTTGTACAGACTTCTGGCTTTTTTGAATGAGGTAATTCATTTATTTATTTTATTTGTTAAATCATCAATGTATATATACTGTATGTATATGTGTAAATATATTGTATTATATTTTTAGAAATTGTGAATCAGAAAACAAGTAGTTATTCAGGCAATTATTAAACTTTTCTGCTAAAAACATCACCAGATAAATCTGACAAAACCTTCATGGGGACATCAAAAGGAAAAGTTAATATTTAATATTATTTTTTTAAGTACTGTTATGGGTACTGTTAATTACAGTTTGTTTGATTTAAAAACATCTATGGTATGACCTTATTTAGATAAGTGTGTGTGTGTGTGTGTGTGTGTGTGTGTGTGTGTGTGTGTATAGTGTCTGTGTGTGTATAGTGTGTCTGTGTGTGTATAGTGTGTGTGTGCGTGTGTGTGGGCCTGTGTGTGTGTCTGTGTGTGTGTATCTGTGTGTGCATGTCTGTGTGTGTATAGTGTTTGTGTGTGTGTGCGTGCGTGTCTTGTGTGTGTATAGTGTGTGTTTGTCTGTGTGTGTGTGTGTGTATGTCTGTGTGTGTGACTGTGTGAGTGTGTGTGTGTGTGTGTGACTGTGTGAGTGTGTGTGTCTGTGTGTGTGGGGGCATGTTTATGTGGTTTACGGGGACCATTTTTTAGGTTACAAACTGGTAATTACAAGGGTATTATGCTATAAATGTGGTTTATGGGGACATTTCTAGTGTCCCCATAATTTAAATAGCTTAAAAAATACATTAAACAATGTTTTTTGAAAATGTAAAAATGCAGAAAGTTTTCTGTGAGGGTTAGGTTTAGGGGTTGTGTTGGGTTTAGGGGTTGTGTTGGGTTTAGGGAATGTGTTGGGTTTAGGGGTTGTGTGTAGTTTAGGGGTTGTGTTGGGTTTAGGGGTTGAGTTGAGTTTAGGGGTTGTGTTGGGTTTAGGGGTTGTGTTGGGTTTAGGGGTTGAGTTGGGTTTAGGGAATGTGTTGGGTTTAGGGGTTGTGTTGGGTTTAGGGGATAGAATATATAGTTTGTACAGTATAAAAATCATTATGTCTATGGAAATTCCTCATAATGATAGGTAGACCAACATGTGTGTGTGTGTGCTGATGCATGATGCCAATTTCAGAGACAGATGACCACCTGCACATACTACATGTCATGCACACACACACACACACACACAGACACACACGCAGTGTCTCAAATATCACAATATATATATATTGTATTAAAATGTTTTCTTTTGTTGAAAGTGTTTTAAGGCTCTGAGCTGTGTCATAAACATCAAACCTTTGAAATATATATGCAAATGGACATTGATAAAATTATATATATATATATATATATATATATATATATATATATATATATATATATAAGCAATATCACATGAGCGAGAGTTAGCTATGGCCCTACATCAGCACTGCATGCATATGGCTGCAGGCCGTGTGCAGTAGGTCAGGGGACCATAGACAATTTCAGAAGAAGAAAAAAGATATGTAAAGACATATAAAAAGAAAAAAGATATGCTGTCAATGTACTACAAAATTAGCAAAATTATTCCAGACAATAGGGCTGCACTGAAATAAACAATTTGGCTGAAACAATACAGATTTTAACAAACAACTATAGGCCGATACTGGTATTTTGCATCTTTAAGTTTTCAAAATGTACAAAGAGGTAAAAAAAAAAAAAAAAAAGCAATTTTATTGTTCTCACAATAAACAATTTCCTTTGAACATAGATTAGATCATTAGATCACATATGACAGGCCAACATTTGGCAATAATAAAAGAAAAATACAAGATACAAAACAAATATGTGGGGAAAAAGAGGCTATTTTGCAGTTCTAAACAACAGAACTCACAATTTACATACTGTCATAGAACATTACAAATATATATTATGAATTATTATATTTTAAATGCTTTACTTTTTTGGATTTCCTTTATTTTGGTAGAAATTTCTATAGATTCCACATAGAAAAATTATTATAAATGTAATGCAGTGCAATAAATGTAGATAATAAACCATCAGTTTTTCAAATGGGTATTTTCATGTTTTTGCAGTCATAAGCATGAAAATGGCAACATCAAAATTGCTGGTTAAAATTGGTGGTTTATATCAATGGTTTTAGCCAATGGCTTTTATTTGGTCAACAATTGGGCGATACATCAGTGCCTACCTACAGATAATATTTGAATAATTCCTTTTGACTTTACCACAATAACAAAATAAAAGCTACTTATTTAAATGGTCTTTATATAATATCACACTTGAAATATTTCTCTGGTCTTTATACACAAAAATATGTATATATTTTTGAAGTGGGTCCTTTGCAAGCTGGTTGTCATATTTGGGGGGTCCTTGCCATCAAAAAGTTTGAAAACTCCTGCAGTAGGTAATCACAGCAGTGCTAATGTAGGGCCATACAGCACAATTGCAAGTGATATTGCTTATATACAGCAGGAAACTCAGATAAGAGGTAAGCACCATAGTTTGTGTAATTAATCAGTCTATTGTGTCTCTCAGCTGTGATGATCCGTAAAGCTGAAGTTGTTTGTTTAAAGCTGTTTAAAGCTATTTCCTAGCTTTAGTAGTGTAGTAGTAATATGGGTGATCATGGAGTGCTATTGGATATAAACTGGCTCATATTACACACAAAAAAATTATTTTGATGCCACCTGCTGGCCAGTATATGTAATGTCACAAAATTAAATGTAAAGATACAGATAGCTCAAGTTTAGAATCCAAGTGCTGATGGTGTCAGACCATCAGTGCTCATGAAATGTCTCTCATCCAATCAGATTCAAGGACCAGAACTAACTGTTGTATGTGTGTGTATATATATATATATATATATATATATATATATATATATATATATATATATATATATATATATATATAGGGGGGTGGAAAAACAATGGCTATACATAGGACATGAAACTCTATTAACAGACACAATCTGTTCTCATTTTATTTGAGTTTGATTGGACAGAATGTC
This sequence comes from Moxostoma hubbsi, assembly GCA_032164185.1. Taxonomy (NCBI): domain Eukaryota; kingdom Metazoa; phylum Chordata; class Actinopteri; order Cypriniformes; family Catostomidae; genus Moxostoma; species Moxostoma hubbsi. The sequence continues at coordinate 45,476,864 of JAVLUX010000014.1, read as the reverse complement.
TGAAGATTTTGGTGCAGGGGCCGAAGGCTCTTATTTTTGCCCACAGCCAGAACTCACATTTACAAACCCCACAAGTGAACAGGAATAAAGGAAAGAGTTACAGATAGCTCAGTCCCATTTTTAATAAAATCTCAGACATGACCATTCCTCAAAAAAGTGCATTCACAAACATGTCAAATTCCAAATCAACATATCTTTTGTGATGCTACAAAATATTCATACCAGGTTTGTTTGTCCTAAGTATACACAATGTTTTTGAAGATCTCTTTTTTATTTCTTTACAAAGGTTAAAATCAGGCTTGTGAGTAAGGAGCTTTAGATATCGTTGCTGTCCCATTGTGTAGCACATCTGTTACACAAATGCATGCTAGATACAAAAAATATATAAACAAAACTTCACAATATGTCTGCACTGTCTTTATTTCAAGATATTGTTTGAATAAAATAATAAATAAATAAAATAAAATGGATTAATATAACCCCAGGGCCATTAAATACATTTTTACCCGCTTTTTTATATCATAAATACTAAAGACATAGGACACTCAAGAGACAATGTCAGGATAATAAATGTAAAGGTTAAAATAGTTAAGACTTTTTTTCCTATCGGTTGTCTAGTTAATGAATTATAAAAGCTCAGCAAGACATTATCCAATTTCATGTTCTCTTTCACATAAAGCAACCAAGCAGCAATTGCACATTTCTTTTTTGCCTTTTTACCCATGTCAACTGACACTCACGTATATATGTCAGAGTGTCATACAACTAGAAAACATACTGGTAGAAACCATTAAGTACCATGCAAACCTTGCAAGACAAAAGATTTTCAAACAAGACAGTTTTCCTTCTATGAATGAAATAGTATGACTGCGGGGTACTAAAACTAAACAGCATATCAGACTTTATCTCTACATTATATAGTACATAAGAACTCAAACTGTATTAATAGTTCCCTTTCAAATTGTAATAAATTCATTAGTCTTTTTGTCTGTGACATTTTCTAAATGTAAGTCATTAATTGATCCCAATCTCTTTGTTTTCTTCCATGAATCTGGAGAAGGGACGTCCAGTTCTCACCTCCAGGTTAGTCTTCTCTAGTTCAGATACTGGAGGGCTGCTCCCTGTACGAGATCTCTCCATTCCTCCAGTCATTGTGCCTACAGCAGGGATGCCACCCCCACCCAGGCTAATGGGGATTGTAGGAATGCCTCCGTTCTGAATGACTGAGATCTCATTGTTTCTCAGTGCCAGTCCATTGGTGATAGCTGCAGCGTACTGATTCCAGAAGCCTGGGTCTACATTAATTGCTCGCGCTGCGAGATCTTTCTGAAACATCTCACTGAATTTCATAGCATCTGCACCTAGAAGAGCAATAGGATTCTCCACAGAGAGCCGTCTTCCCCTCCGGGCTGGGGTGTTGTTCCACATATGGGTTCCCATGTGGACCTGAAGTAAGAAGGATCATGCTAGTTCAGTTCATATGCATCGCAAACACAGACACTAAAATATTTATTTACGTGTATTCCTAATGCACTTATGAATATGAAGTGCAAATGTGGAAAAAAAGCAGAATTAAATGATAGTAACTAGTAAATATAATAAGTTAAATCTACAATGTGTGACAAGAATAATATAATTTCAAATTAAGAACCTGGTATATACTATTGATCAGTTCAATTAAATCATCCATACTATTTAAATTAATTTTTGTTTACCTCAAAGTGAGACTTTTTGTCACAAGCAAGAATACATACACATAGGTACCATTTATATCTAAGTATTTGGCCATACCTTGAGATTTCCCTTTGTGGTGAATGCTCTACCACAGATGGAACAACCAAAGGGTTTTTCTCCTGTGTGAGTGCGCTCATGGATCTGAAGAGCACTGGCTGATGAAAAATTCTTCCCACATGAGTGGCAGTTATGTTGTTTGGGGGTCCGCCTAGGTGGGGGCGGTGCCAGCATTGGAGTGAGGTTGGGGCTTATTGTTGTCTGAGGGGCAGTAGCAGGTGCCAGGTGGCCCACTGGTAAGTGGGAGCTCTCACGCAAGGACAGTGCCTTACTGTGTCCATTCATCTCAAGTTTGACTATGCTTGCTTCTGAGCTCATAATTTTTGAAGTGTTTAAACCTAGAAAAGCACATAGAAATGACCAAAAAAATTATTTTATTTAATGGCTCATATTTTCAATATAGCAGCAGAAACAATATGTAGAAGTACAAAATAGTAAAATCACTGATTTTGTCAGGCATTTGTAAATATGTATGAAATATGAGAAAAAAAGCCTGTTGATGGGCAAAATGACTACCTCTGTCTCTACCTAGGAACAGCAGACTGAAGTGGTTTTCATTTTTGACAAACAGCCTGGCAGGCTGTGTGGCAGTGAGATCCAATGCACCTGTGTTCTCTGATCCAGCAGAAGGGGTATCTGAATTTTCAGACTTCACTGTTGCATTAATTGCTGTGGGATCCTGAGCCTCATCCTTGCCGCAGCTGACTACCTGACTTGGGGACTTTGAGTAGTGGTTCTCAGACTGGCTGCGAGCAGGAGACAAAGCCTGCATAGAGCTGGATGATTCAGACTGTGCCGGACTCCCAGTACTGTGATTCTCTATGTCTCCTACAGTAGAAGATGAGTCATTCTTAAACACGTCTCCATTTTCCCAAATAGTTCCACTCCCATTTTCTGGAGGCTTTGGGCTGAAGAAGGGGGGCATGTTAACTGCTGGGTCAGTCAGCTTTATTTCATTCTCCAAGGCAACAATGCTAGAGATAAGAGAGGTTGGGGGTGAGTTACTTAGAGACATCTCTGAGAATGAATGGAGTGGTTTAGATGGGCCCACATCTCCCTCTTTGAGACCAACTTCATCTTCCATTGCTTGCTCAATCTCATCAGTTAGCTCATCATCATAGTCATCTTGGCTCTTTTCATCAAAGGAGAGATCTCTGTCCATGTCCTGAAAACTCACAGGCAGGGGCGTGTTAGGAATCTGCCCCCCCATATGCATGCGGATGTGTTGCTGCAGAACTACTGCATTAGTGAACTTCTTTTGGCATATAGGGCAAGAGTGCTGTACTCGAAGAGGGGGCTTGGACCTGTGGACCCCAAAGTGCGTTTTCAAATTCCCCTTGGTTGTGAAAGCACGGCCACATATTTTACATTTAAAAGGTCTTTCTCCTGTGTGGATGCGATAATGCATCTTTAGGGCACTCTGACAGCTAAGCACACGATGACAGATTACACACTGGTTAGGGTCTGTCATCTTCTTATCAATGTTTTCCACAAGTTGCTGTAGTTTGGATGTTTCTGATGTTTGCATAGAGTCCAGGAGGCCACCAAAAGGAAACTTGGCCTTAAACTGATTGGAGACAATTTGTAGAGAGGGATGTGAGATAGAAGAGGGAGTATTCACTGAGTCTGTGATCTGTGTTCTGGTGCTAGTTGTGGTTGTGACAGTGGACAAAGGAATCACTTGTGGTATGGAAGTGGTGGATATACTGATCTCCCCATGACTGGTGGTGCAACTGGGTGGTATATGAATGGCTTCGGATTGGAGAACTGGAGGTGTGTCACTCACCGCACTATGTAGTGGTGAACTGGAAATGTGTGCCATGCTGGCCTCAAAATTGAGGTGATTAGGAGACAGAGATGTACACTCACTTGATGGCGGTGATGGCCTTTGAGGTGACCTGCTTAAAGGGGTGAGACTACATGATTCCCCATAGCCTCCAATTATGCTGGGTATAGTTGGAGGGAGTTGCAGTGCTACTGAGGTTGGGATTGTAGACAAAACAGGCTTGCTGTCCAGCCATGTGGTAACAGGTTTTTCTGGGGGCAATGACATGCCATAAGGAATACCTGAGCTAGTTGGTACATTGTCCAGATACTCAGGCACTGGATAGGGGTTCATTTGGATGTGAGGATACTTTTCTTTGTGTCTCTGAAAATGAACCTTCAAGTTTCCCTTTGTGGAGAAGCGATTTCCACAAATGTTGCATTTAAAAGGTCTTTCGCCAGTATGGGAACGAAGATGGATTTGCAGGGCACTGTCACTTCCAAACACCTTGGCACAAAATCGACACTTATGTTTGAAGAAGGGGTCTTCTGAACTGGGTTTGGTGTCAAACACAGTGACATTTGGGGGCTTTCCCTTGCGGTGCTTCATCAGTGCAGAAAGAGGATCAAGAGAGTTTGCTGTTGCCGCAATACTGGCCAGAGGGTTAGGGTAGATAACACTGCTGAATGAGCTGTGAGGTATGATGGGGAGGCTGGAGGGGGATGTTAGCAATCTTCCGTGAGTCAGCGTTACAGGACTAGGTGTGTTTCTTGGAAGTGAAATACTACAACTGATTCCACCCCCAGTTCCGGTGCTAATACTGTTGCAGCTACTGCTACTGCTGCTACTAGATGTTGAGCATAGTGGCAGTTGGGAGGCAGCCATATTATAACTGCTTGTTTGATATGAGGAATTTGTTGTGGTATTGCTGCTCATCCCAGAGCTGGTCAGGTGGCCACCTGTCTGTGAAACATTGGAGAGGGTTTCCTCCAAAGCAGAAGATAATGAAGATGGAACCTGTCCGTTTAAAGAGGGCACCTTGATGGGAAGCTGATGGACAGGGGGTGTAATAAAGTCACATAGCTGGAGCTGGCCAGGCACTGTGGGTATGCTGGATGATGAGGTTACTTTTGAACCAGGATTCATGCTATGATCTTTATGATGGTTAAGGGCTTGCTGCGTTGGGGCCTGTTTGTTTATTAGGGCCACCTGACTCCGAATCTGCTCTATTAATTGGAGCTGGTGGATTTGTTGCTGCTGCAAGGCCATGAGCTGTTCCAGAATCATAGGTATGGCCATAGTTGACACTCCTGCAGCTAGTGCACCTTGGGAGAACTGGGCAACAGCCACACGGGTTCCATTAAGTGTTTCCAGTGTGACATTAGTGCTGGGTATAGTGTATCCTTCCCCAGAGGACTGGCTGCAGTCCTCAAGTTGAGGTAGGCTAATGTCTGGCTCTGCCTGTGCATCTTGATCTTCAGAGTCTTCTGGTTTCTCAGGAGACATTTCCACTTCCATGGGCTCATCATCTTTGTCCAATACAGTACCCTGTTCCAGCATCATCTCTGCTCCTTCATCACCTTCAGCAGGCATGTGGATGCCCTCACCTGCATCCTCGCTGTCTGCAGGCTCATTGGTGCAGCTGGGCACAGGTGATGGTACGTACTCCTGTGCTGGGTCTGAAGTCACTTCATTGTCACTGATAATTAGCACCAGTGGATTCTTGGTACAGCTCTTCAGATGTTCACAGAAATCCGACCACTTAAAGAACTCGGCACAACACTTCTCACACACATGGGTCTCTTCACTCCCACTGCGGCTCTCATTTCCACTGTCTGAATCATCCACTCCTTCACCTGAGACTGAAATGGAGAGGAAATTACAGCACAAAAATAAATGAATAAATAATATTTTTGTGCAACAATTAATTTGTTCTTTTCTATTCTGAAACTAATTTCCCCAGCTGAACCACTTGTTTTGGTAAATCCACTCTCCTTTATATATACATGTAATAATTTTCTTTGTGCAATCCATCAAATTATGAAGGCCTAACATTTGTGGATATTGCCACTTAAAGGAATTCCATGCAAGCCATTGATTTCCAGTATTTCATACATTTCAAAGCCACTTTGTCTGAGTACAAATCAAGTCTTTGAGTGTCTCCAATAGTACTGTCAGAATAATGTGCAATCTATGCTATAGCAAATACTTAGCAACTTGCCTACAAAATATATGCCCCCTTGACAGTCTGCAGCTGTTACAATAATTGATTTAAACTGTAAGATGAATGTATTTGATAAATGCATGTCCATTATAGTTTAAATGTAAGTTAACAGAGCATAATTAACATCTGATCAAACTGTTTATATCTTGCATTTTCCTCTGCAAATTTAATACAATGCCAAATGTTTTGTGTGTTTATATGTGTGTCATGCATTTAATGTTAATTATCCCTATGTGCGCTTGGCTACAATATTTTGGTTGGGTTTTGATTTGATTGTCTTTGAATTGAATCACAGTTTTCTGTTGAACAAAATTACAGTGTCAAACATGCCTGACATTATTAGTGATTATAACTTGGAAAAAAAATAAAAAATTCTCCCCTTTTTACCATTCTGCAGTTCATGGTATGCTTAGCTTTGATTGACTGGTAGGTAGATCAGTACTAGCAAGTGTTCCATTATAATGCAGATGCATATATTCAACATACAACACCACTAATTCATTATTTGTTACATTGTGTTTCAGTTTTATGGGCTTGTTAAGCTCATGTTGCTGTTACAGATCTTTATTCATGAAATGTATCTTTCATGTGTTTTTCTATATGTATCTAATACGTTTAACCCCCTTTCTTTAGCCAGTCTTCTTAAATAGAAACTAAGGTGTTCTGAAATACACCAACAAACCACAAGATGAAAAAACTGAAAGTAGCATCTTAGAATACATATAACAACAAAAGAATTGGGAATTTACTTGACAACAGAACATAAATGATGATAATAATAATATACATGACTGAATACTTAAAACCGTTTCGATTTAACAAATAATAAAACAGTTAACCATAGCATTTTTTTTATATAATTATTTTCTATTTATTTTTCTATTTGTATTTGTATCTTGTATTTGCTAATACAGTGAGCAATCTTCACAAACTTAAAACAGGAATCTGTCATTAATGCTTTTCACTGTTAAAAGACACTGCAAATACAAATTTGTCCTTCAGTATTTAAAAAAAAATTATTATAAAAGACTGAATCAATACAATATATACTTATGTGTTCTCAAGTATGAACAAAAGTCAGATTTCTGGATTCAGAAAAGCTTAAAATGAAAATTATTCACAATTTTTAAGAAAAAATCGGTTAGACATTGTGTGCTATTTTGGTCTAAAGTATTATAATGTGCTAGTGCCAACCTACAGCTTTGTGCTGTGTCATTCCCCAATAATGAAGAAATGAGAACAGGCACATTTCTACCTTAAACATAAAGATAAACACTCAAAGAATAAGCGAAAGAGTATATTCTTCAAAACAAATGTAGGTCAGATATTAACTATTTGTATTAGTATGCGTTCTGATACCGTATTCAGTGACAGCAATTCGTCTGCAAGACTGCTGTTAACCGGAGAATCATATGATTTCTGAGCACTGGACAGGAATTACACTGATCAAGCCAGCTTCATTGGTGAAACATCTCTGACATATCAGCGTACGTTATATAAAGACCTCCACTAAATAATTTGAATAGATGTTTAAAAAATGACTGTGAATAAACAAATGCAAACAGGAACTTGGGAGGTTTCTCTCTCTCTCTCTCTCTTTCAAAAGAATGACATCATTTACACTGAACAAATTAAAATTAATAACAACTTAAAGTACATTTAAAAATGTGCATCAAATGGCAACATTTAAATGAACTGATTTTAACTTAAAAATAAAATGCAATATGAGTGAATCAGCCAGACATTAAGTTTCACCAATAAAAGTGTATTTTAAGGGTCAGACCAGATAGAAATAGCTCCCTTAAGTAACTTCTGCACATTTTCACACACACACACACACACACACACACACACACACTCTCTCTAAATATCTGCAGCAGGATTTTCTTTTGAAATAAAACAAGTTAGGGATGTAATAAAAGAGTTTAACAGGACCCCTTTAGCTGGGTTTTGTAGACACCAATAAGATGATCATAATGAATACTTCATTGGACATATTCAAGCCACTTTGCCAAGGTAAATGAAACATCTGTACAGCTTGCATTTAAAGCTTAACAGCAATTGGCCACTCTTGGCTAGGCCACACAGCCAAAGGTTTAGAGAATGTGGTAACTTTGAATCGGCCCTCCTCGGGGGCAAGTGAAGCTGTGATCTGAGGAGGGGAGGTGTGACATGGCTCTGTTTCATGGCACGTCATGAGTTCCCACACAAAAGAGTCCACTTAGCCATCTTTTGACAACAATGTAAACTCACAAAAGCCAAACAAACAAAAGCAATACGAGCATTTAAATACCAGTCCAGTGCAAACTGAGGATTTGGCTAAAGAAACACAGCACAGAAAAAAAAAGCACAGAAGCGGACAAATCTATTCAAATAAACGTTCTTACTGGAACACACTCGACATTACATGACATATGACCAGCGAAGTATGACAAGGGTGAACTGGGCACTCAGACCATATGATTACATTCTTACAGCATTAGTGATTATTTCATGAAATTACTGTAATAGGAAAACAATCAATACTTCTGCTGCATTTCAAATGCAGTAGAATTCACATTATGTGACATGAGGCTTGCATGTGTGGAGCTGGTGGATATTAGACTGCCTAAAGCATGCTATTTATCTAGATCAATAGTGTGTTATTGCCAGAAATACAAATATAAATAAATATATTTTCAATACTAGTAAGGATTCAAATATGTTCAGCATCTTTATTTGTAAAAAATTATTCTCTCTCTTTCTATGTATATATATGTTTGTCTTTGCAAATGTGCATGTATAGTATGTATGTGTATATATATTCATCCTGGGATTGAATTTTGGATTTTTGGGGGTACTGGGACTATTCTAATGTAGCTGCAAGTCATGCAAAATAAACATTTATTTAAGTTTAATAAACAGTGATTCAAGGAAACCAGAGAAATTCTAAGAATTTTTTTTGACATGTATATAATATTTTATATCTAATATAAAACATACGTATTTCAAGTTAATTTTATGGAAAATCATATGTTTTCGTTTTTTTTTTTTTCATCTATGAAAACTCACATAATTTGTGGTAAAATGTTTAATAACTTAGAATTGACTTAAGAGTAATGAGTGGATAGCCTAGTTGAAATGTTACATTAAGAACAAGTGATAGAGCCTAAATATATAAAGAGGAAAAAAGCAGGTGTTTCACTGAACATACCAGTTGTGTCTGTGATCAGTTACTATATGTTTAATTACAACAAAACACAAAAATCGGGGAACAGTTTTTGACAATGATCGAAAAAAAAAAAATTATTTATTTTTTTAATTCATTTTAATGAATAATTATGAATAAAAAATTGTAGGTAAAGGTTGTTTTAAGTCTCTATAATGGATTATAACAAACTTAACGACATTACCGTAGAAGACACAAAATAACAATATTGCGTGTGTGTGTGTGTGTGTGTGTGTGTGAGAGAGAGAGAGAGAGAGAGAGAGAGAGAGAGAGAGAGAGAGAGAGAGAGAGAGAGAGAGAGAGAGAGAGCTATAGGTGATTTTTGCACACACGGATTTACCTGACACTTTCTTTCTTTCTTTCCGATTTGGCTTGTTTAACAACAAAGACGTCCTGAAGAGCCCTGAACATTAATCAGGAAATAAAAATAATTACAAAAAAAAACAAAACAAAACTGCTTTTAAATATTATCCGGAAATTTAAATTTATTTATTTCAAAACTAACAACGGTAAAGCAAAATGAGTTTTTAAAAACCTGAAGGGCCTCAGAATAAGAACATACACGAACTCTCAGGAGTTTTTGTAAACACAATAAATTCATTTGAGATGAAACTGTCAATCTGCATTACTATTTCCGTTGTGCGAATTTATTGTAATGGTGTTTTCTAGGCTATAAATCCCCAAATCCATAGCGTTCGTTTGCCGGCAATACTGTTAATTCGAAAAATTCGAAATTTTATCTGTATTATATTTAAGAAAAAAATTCAACATTTGAATAACTTGTCTATCGGTTACTAATAATGTTATAATGTAAAATACATTTAAATTACCATATTGCGATTAAATTAAGCATATAAAACGTATTACCCTTTATTCATATAATATTCTTATTAGTTTATTCGTTGTGCACTATTTCATAAAATATAATGTAAATGATTTTTTTAAGGGTGCATATACAAAGTAACACGCACGTTATGGACACCCGCTGTTTTGGCAAAACACACATAATAATTTTGCTACATTTGTTAACTGCTTTACAATAAATTGAACAGTTAGTCTTATTTGCGCTGATGAAATAAAGCAGCAGTGAGTGACTGAACAGCAGCAGTCTTTAACACTCACCGTGTTCGGGCAGCAGCTCCAGCAGTGAAGGGTCCTCGTCTGATACGAGTTGTTGTGGTTTCGCTTGCTTCCGACGGGACATTCTTCTGCTAAGAAATCTTCCTCCTCCAAATACATCAGCAGAGACCAACTGAAAAAGTCGAGCTGCACAATAACGGAAATTATCTGATGTTGTGAGGATATATCATTATGATAGTGAATGATGCATTGGATTGGCCGAGCTCCAGTGGACACACTGATATGGAAATGAGGGACGGACTCCGCAATTAACCACTTCACCCTCAACTACCACCATTCATCCAAAATCACCTCGACCGCCCAGAGGAGGAGGAAGGTCAGCTGCTTTCCTTCCTTTGAAGGGCTTTCCTCACAAGTTCATTTCACAATGCTTTTACAATTTGAATTTGATTTGCACAATTCCAAATGCTACCGAGAGGAAACGTCTCCAGTTCACTCAACTTTCATATGTGTTTTTTGTTTGGCTGGAGTTTTCCTCTCTTCCCTCAGCCGATCTGGTGAACGTTTGACACAAGCCTCGCCTTCTCTCCTTTTCTCTCAATAAAAAAGTTGTCCTCCGAAGAAGGAAATTCTCCCAATATCAGCAACTTGGAGCGCAAGAGTTTACGAATTCGACTCCGATGGAAAAAAAAAATGCTAAACAGCACAAACTTTATTTAAAGTTAGTTCAAGTGTTCAAATAATTAAAAATTTATGAGATGAACACATTTTTTCCGTATAAGTGTAAGTTTTTCAGGAGTTCGTCGTGGGTGGGTCGGTCTTCCTCTTCCCCGCTAAAGGCGTCTCGCTCCCGGCCAAAAAAGCAGCAAGAACCGCAAAGCTTTCTAGTCCGGAGGTACAAACAGTTTATTTGACTGCTGTTACCTCTGCAGCGTTCAGGTCGCATTCAGGGCGGCAGAAGTTTGTCAGTTGTCTGTGATGGAGCTGGTGGAGAGGTGTGTGTTCGTGTGTGAGACTGTGTGTTCGTGTGTCAGGGATTTGCTGAGGGTTTCGATTGAGCCCATTGCGGGGAGCGACCGCTAGGATGTACCAGGACACACCGATTCACCTCAGCCCGTCATTTGATGCTCATTACTGCATGAAACTGACACGAGGAAATTACTCTAATGCTTATTAATTGACGTATGAATATAATAACGTGAGTATGGTGCGTTTTCAGGTGTGCAGAAATAGAAGTAAATCAAATGGTGGTAAATCAAATAGGTCTACAAAAATATAAATAGCCTTAAAACCTATTTGAACATAGCAAACAAAAGTACACACACACATGGACTGTTTTTATGGGCCTCACATTCATGGATAGTCAAAATTGTGTTTTAACATAATTTTTATGTATTGTAAATTAACTTTGCATTACGTCTCACAGCATTGAAACGGTGCCCATTTCTTTGACAGCAAGGTTATCCCATGTAAGCAAACTTTTTTTCAATCCCACCCCATCACCCCCTTTAAAAGTTATGTCCAAAAGCCTTATTATCTGCTATTAATAGATGCGGAAGACAAAATCAGCCATTGATAATTGCAGGAGTAGCGCTGCTCCCGTATCGATCGGTGTGTGCTGCTATAGAGAGATAAGAACACTCACTCTTTACTGCAATATCATTTCTTTTGACCTATCTGCTCGCTACAGACTTATGATGAATAGCCGGAGCAGCTAAAGTCCTTTATCACGAGAGTAACCCCTTGATATAATATCGATTCTTTATAACTAACTCGACACACAGAAATCAAAATGTCCACTTGGCCATCATAATCAGTATCATCACTAAGGGCTGGAATGAGGAGCCGCTGGTCCTCTAGAGAGATTTATCTTCTTTGCCATCTGTATTTGGGCAACGATGAAAGAACGAGTCAAAGAAAAAGAGAAAGAAAGACTTCAATAAGTCAAGATAAATAACACTCTCCAAAAGCTTAAGGGTAATGGCGTAAAGAAAGTGGAATGACAAAACATGCGTTAAACTATTAAAAGATATATAAAGTTTCACATATATGAATATTTGATAAAGAGACGATAAACACCCTGTGTTGTTGCAGAAAGGATTTGACTAATGTGTGAGGGCTGCTGCGGGGAGGGTCTCATCTGATCTCTGATCAGCTGTTCACATGCACGTAAAGCAAATGTGCGCTAACGAATCAGCCTTAATGTCGCACGAGCTGATCGTAAAACACTGCTACTGGTGCTGGTAATTGTGTCTTTTGGTCCCAGCGCTGGATGAGACGAGCTAAAGAGTCAAACTTAAGGCAGAAGTGAACCGGGACGTGAAACACAGCGATGCTATATACAGGTAAAATGTGTATTAGAGTTCTCATTCTGAATAAGACTAAAAGGACGTTTGTTCTGCCGCTGAATAAATTGTTATTAAGAGCTAGGCTATTAAGAAGTTAATAATTATAATATTTATTCTGATTTCCTTTATTTCACACAAGCTTGTTTAATTTTTATCTTAGAGATGTGTTTGGAGAAACGTCTCTAATAACATTAGCTGCATTGCTTTTGTTGGTCATATGTGCAGTGTTTCTGTCCCACTGAGATCTCCTGCACCTCATGTACGTCATTAAAACCATAACCAAGTAATTCCGTTTTCACTTCTTGTTTTCTCAATAGAGCCACGTTATTCTTCAGAAACTACTTTTGTTGTTTTAGACAAGAGCCACAACATCCGATGGTTTAAGTGTTGTCAAATTAATTAAAAAAAAAGTATCCATGTGAAAAAAGAAGCATGTTATGTCAAGTCAAGAGATATATTCTGGATGTCTGTGAAATGTATAATGCATTTGATTTTGTGACTCTATTCTTAATAGTAAATGCCAAATTATTAAGTTTTGGGCACACACACTCACTCACATACACACACACACTCACATACACACACACTCACATGCACACACACACACACTCACAAACACACTCACATGCACACACACATACTCACGTACACACACACACTCACGCACACTCACACTAGCATACATGCACACACACACTCACACACACACACGCACATACTCACATAGACGCACGCACACACTACACACACACACTCACGCACACACAGTCTATCATATATGGTTTATGAGGACTTTCCATAATTGTTTTTACTTAGCTAATTATATTTTATATCTCATAACCCTTGCCCTAAAACTCACAAAAACATTTCTGTATTTGTTTTTTACATTTTCGTACATTTGTGTTTAGTAGATTTATGTATATACTATATTTATACAGAGAAAATGTTTATGATGATTGATGACACACCCCACACACACACACACACACGTTGGTCTACCAACAACACCCCTAAACCCAACACATCCTCTAAACCCAACACCACACCTAAACCCAACCACAACCCCTAAACCCAACACCACCCCTAAACCCAACACCACACCTAAACCCAACCACAACCCCTAAACCCAACACCACCCCTAAACCCAACACATCCCCTAAACCTAACACAACCCCTAAACCTAACACAACCCCTAACCCAACACATCCTCTAAACCCAACACAACCCCTAAACCCAACACAACCCCTAACCCAACACATCCCCTAAATCCAACACAAACCCCTAAACCCAACACAACCCCTAAACCCAACACAACCCCTTACCCAACACATCCCCTAACCCAACACAACCCCTAAACCCAACACAACCCCTAAACATAACCCTCACAGAAAACTTTCTGCATTTTTACATTTTCAAAAAACATAATTTAGTATGATTTATAAGCTGTTTTCCTCATGGGGACCGACAAAATGTCCCCAGGTCAAACATTTTGGGTTTTACTATCCTTATAGGGACATTTGGTCCCCTCAAAGTGATAAATACACACACACACACACACACACACACACACACACACACGCTCACACACACAGACACAGATACACACGCTCACACACACACAGACACACACACACACACACACACACGCACGCACACACGCACACAGGCACACACACACACACACACACACACACACACACACACACAGTCTCTTTCTCACATGTCAGGTTTGTTATTGAGAATGCATACATTAGTAACAAGAGTTGTACAGAGACATTGTAGTCGGCTATTCAGTCTGTGTTTGCATTGTAATTCATTTCATCACACTGATTATCCCAGTTAGAAGATATTTCAATTGACAATTTAATTCTTTTTTAATATTTTCAATATCAGTCTGGCCTACAATAAATTGTTGTCATTAAATCAATCATGCCCTTATATTAATTTATCCAAATACAAAGAGAATGACTAAAATGGAGCAAATAACATGATGTGTAACGTGATCTGACAGGACGAATCAAAGCTAATTGAAATGAATTGAATGTGTCAGCATAATTCAGTTAGCAGCTGGGGTTTAATTGAACATTGTGCCGGAAGTGCAGATAACTAAGAGGAAAAAGAGTGAAGAGAGGTTAAGAGTGTGAATGTGTGTGTGTGTTTGTGCTTAAAGGGCGAGAGTGTGATCAGAGACGTGTGTGCACGTTAGTTCAGTGTCAGCGAGAGGGATTTGTGCTGAATGCAGTGTTGTACTGTGTCCTCATGTCTCGTCTCAAGCTGTGTGAGATCTACCGGTATTCAGTCTAATCCACAATAAGCAGGCTGTGGGTCAGTCTCTGACTCTTCACTTGATTATAAGAAAGCAGAAACATAATAGCGATTATCTCTTTGTGAATGCTGTAGTAAATATCACAGTATTTGTTTTAATGATCCTATTCACTGTATGTCCTTATGTCTTCATTTGAAATGTTCCCAATCAGTTTTCTACCAAAAGATCTGTATCTCTCCTTATGTCATGTGAACTAAAAAAGGTGGTAACCTGCAATTGTTACAAGGATCGATGTTACCACATGAAGCATACTTTTAGGTAACCTCATAATTTTGTTTTTAAAAAGTGTGTTTACTTTAACTATACTTTGGCACAAAACTGTCTGCAGAATGTAACAAAAGCTTCCTTAATGTAAACCTGATTAATAAATACAGTAAATAATGTTTAAGGTAAACTAAATCATGCTCCTTTTTAGGTTACATTTACGAGTAGGGTTAGGGTTTGTGTCTGCAGTAATTATAGTTATCTTTATATTCAAACATTAGAAGTCTAAATTTTGACTTCATTTAGATATCTAGGTAAACATGATTAGCTATAGTTTTGGGCAAAATCTTACTAAACCTCCCTGGGGACATCTTCATATTGTTTTTTTTTTTATTCAAAAAATGCTAATCGTTTTCTTTTAAGGTTAGGCTATAGTAATTAGAAGCTTTATATCAAAACAAAAGAAGTCTATGGTATGACCTCATTTAGAAAGCTTAGTGTGTGTGTGTGTGTGTGTGTGTGTGTGTGTGTGTGTGTGTGTGTGTGTAAGTGAGTGTGTGTAAGTGAGCGTGTGTATACGTGTGCATGTGTGTCTGTATGCGCATGCGTGTGTGTATGTGTGTGCGCGTGTGTGCGTGCACTGGTAATGCGATTTCTGGGAGCAATGAGAAAATGGTGCAACGCTTATCAGGATTCCTCTTCAGTTTGACCTTCACCACCTGCAAGTGACTCAATAAACGTCTTCATGTGTGTGTGTTTAAAAAATATACCCCACACCCTTTACACTTCTATTGTTTTTATGTAAAGTTAAATATTATGACTAAAGACTAGCTGAAACTCGAATCCTACCTCCTTAAAAAAAATTTAATAAAGGAGACAAATTTTCAAATGTATTTTAATTCATGCCAGAACTGCACAACTGTGAACAGAAACCAAAAAAGAAAAGAAATACATAAAGTGAGAATTTGCATAACAATGCAACTTTAATTATGAGCAGAAGATGGTGTGTATGAATCGACAGGTTTCACCGTTTCATGATTCTTTTGGATGATCTTGTTGTATGAAATCAAGGGAATATTACATAAATAGTTGTCATGATAGATGATCCAGATTAATTAATTTGTTAATTTCATTTATTAATGCATCTCATCATTCTATGCTAATGTTGACATGCTTCGTGTGTGTGTGTGTGTGTGTGTGTGTGTGTGTGTGTGTGTGTGTGTGTATGCTGAGAAAAGCTTTCACTGTGAAGTCAGTGTTACAGGGTAGCTTTTAATTAGCAGAATGTTTTAGTAAAAACTGGGCTCGACTCTCCTTCCAAATTCACAGTCTGATTACAAATCAGCTTATTGATTTGACGAGTGTGAGATGTTTGTTAAAACTGCCCCAGCGTCTGTTCGTCGTGATTGAGCAGTGACCCCAGTGGCTATTATTCTCCATGACATGCATGTCAGCATCTCAGACATTTTACACGTTCACGGCAGTGATTTCATTCATGCTTGGGAAACACGTTTCAAATGTGTCACATCAAACGGACATACAATCCACATACAATAAAACACCATAAACGTTTATAATCACACAAAATAATTCTTATCTAGATGCAACAATAAATTATTGGATGAGTGAATTTGCTGTGCCCTCTTAACACATTAACATATTTACACCGATTCCAGCAAATATACAGTAATGATAATACCTGTCATAAATTAGCAGACATGAATGAGGAATTTAATTTATTTGAATTGTATTCTCTCTGATTTAGTTTCTTGAAAGTAAATCAGAATTAATTTTATAATCAAATTTCACTCTTATTGTTTCAAAGTCCAAACTTCCTTCACAACACACGTTGTGGGGGTGTTGCAGTATGATCTTTATCTAAATTTGCCACTAACAGCATTAGATGACGATCAGCTGTTCGTTCTCATCTGAGAGTGGAATGAGAATTGAGATGTGAGTGACCCTGAACGACATCAGTCTCTTTCTGCTTCAGAATTTCTTACTTCAATAAATGGTTGCAGGGTTGTAATCTTTTGTAATGTTCCATGTCACACTTACATGATGGAATTACTATAACTATGATTTGTTTTTCCAAAGTGGAGAGGATAAGAAAAATTTCCCCCAAGCAAAATCTGGTAAATCCTCACTTTAAGAGATCCTCAAGTGGAAATTCTGAAATAATGTTTTTTGCAAATAATGCAAAACATTTTCTTTTGGGGGCACAATTTGGGTTTGTCTATAATTAGCTTTATGTAAAAAACAATAAAAGTATATGCTGTTTTACTTTGTTGATAAGTAAATGTGTTTGTGTGTGTGTGTATGTGTGTGTGTGTCTCTCTCTCTCTGTAACTCTTTGTTGTTGCTGTTTTGTTATTTTACACTTCCTATTTATTTTGTAGTGAAATATCTCTCTGTCTTTTTATGTATTGTCTGCATTCAGTCTGCATAGGCTCTGGCAGGGTAAATGCAGTGTTATTTGTCATGCCAATAAAGCCAAGTGAACCCGATGAGAGAGAGACAGAAAGGGCGAGAGAAAGACAGAAAATGCGCTGGTGCTGGATGACAGACAGTTGGGAAGATAGGGTTGTTAGTTTATGTAGGCAGCAGGAGTCGACGGCAAAATTTTGATCACTTTAATTTAGTAAATCCTGCGTGGGCTCTCTCCCTGTCCAATGCTTTTATCAAGGCCTCTGCACCCGTATTGATTTTTTATTTTCTATTCAGGATAGAAGACAGAGACCCCATGAATGAGGAACCTTCCTCAGATTGCTGCTATTCTCCACTTTATTGCTTCCTGTCATGTGTAGTTTCAGCTGATGTCCAGTATAGTAGAGCAGCTCTGACCAATAAAACAGCAGGCTAACAATAGAAGAGAGAGAGAGAGAGAGAGAGAGAGAGAGATGCAATAGACCTGTTTCACACAGGCTTGTCCATATGTCCTGTTAAGTGTTCTTGAGCACAGTTACTTCATTTTTATATTTTATCAATTGCAACAAACAAAGGACAGAATTATGGTTGATTTACAGAAATACTTCATTTGAACTACCCTAATTTACATTCCAATGATTTCCCAGGGATGATGAAACATAGAAAATGGGTTTAAATGATTTGTCTGGATGAAAGCATTATGGTTTCAAAAGGCAGAGTGCAAGCAGCAGTTCAAAGTCTTACCACTTATTTATTAAAAAAAAGAAAGAAAAGTAATTAAAGTATTAAATCCTGAGCACTCACATGAGATGATTAGGGTTATATAGGGTCATATCAGTAACCTTATAACAGCTGTTTTATTGTACGTTAAGAGGGTCCCCTCATGGATCACACAGCCAGCAAATACTACTCGCTTAATCTCAGTAGCTGCCCTGTTACTGGACACTTTCACTCATGTATTAAATTAATCATGGCTGATTGTGTTAAGTGAGACCCTGTTTCCACCTGGTATTAAGATGCGGTTTGGGTGATCCAAATGCAATTGCAAATTGCATATTACCATTTGCATTTTAATTTACACAAACACACAATGTCTGCCAAATTTCAATTGGAAAAGCAAAGTCCATTTGCAATCACATGTCTTACAATTTGTTACAAGTTATGATCCTGTCGTGTTGAAAAAGCTATATTAATTACCCTGTTTGCTATTTCCTTGATGTCCCATATGGAGGCTGCCAAAATTCAAATGGAATCGCAAATTCCCTTTGCACTTCCATTTCCAATGCCTTACAGAGACACCTGTCAATCAGTTTTGGGGGAGGGAGTTTATACTATATCAGAGAAAAGCATTTTATAAAAGCATTTAATATTAATGGCCGAGGTAAATATTTCACCACCAGCAGATTCACTGAGGAAAAAGACTCTCTCTGCTTTATATATCTAGCCAAATCTTCCCTGCTTTGTCCCCCGACTCAATTCTCTGAGGCCATCAGAGGACAATCCAGAACCAAACAAACAGAAAAAAATAAATATGTGCGCATTAACCCCACGCACAACAGCGCCAACTGGTGTCCATCCCTCTAAACTCAAAAAGGCCATGTACGCCTGTTAGATTCCCTGTGACAACTTTGCCATCGGATTGCTCAAGTCTGGTGCTTCTATACAAATTTTGTGAGGCAGAATTACATAATAAA
Source organism: Moxostoma hubbsi (assembly GCA_032164185.1). Taxonomy (NCBI): domain Eukaryota; kingdom Metazoa; phylum Chordata; class Actinopteri; order Cypriniformes; family Catostomidae; genus Moxostoma; species Moxostoma hubbsi. Next base: position 45,457,797 of record JAVLUX010000014.1, on the reverse strand, counting down.
AAATTATCTATAACACAAACTCCAGCCAATAGGCAGAATAAACACAAAGAACATGTAGATTCATTCACAAAACTGTCTCGAAACTGTGTTCACCACAAAACAAATTCCAGCCACTAGTAGGACCAGCACACAAAAATAAACAAATAAATAAATACATTTAAAAATAAATAAAGCCGTTCAGTTTCCTCAGATAGTTAAATGAATGTTCAGTGAGCCGGCTGTTCATGAGTGCAGCAGATGATCTAATCATTCCAATGTCCTACAAAAAATACTCCACAAAACAACTCCAACCAATAGGAGGCATAAGCACAAATAATGAGCAGATTCATCCATAACTGTCCCGAAGTAGTATTATTCCTCAAAACAAACTCCTGCCACTAGGCGTAACTAGCACAAAAGTTTTTATAAAATCTGTTCAGTTTCCATTGACAGTCAAACAAATGTTCAGTGAGCTGGCTGTTCATGAGTGCAGGAGATTAATTAATCCTTCCAATGTCCTACAAAAAATACTCCACAAAACAAACTCCAGCCAATAGGAGGCATAAGCACAAATAATGAGCAGATTCATCCATAACTGTCCCGAAGGAGTGTTATTCGTCAAAACAAACTCCAGCCGCTAGGTAGAACCAACACAAAAAGAAAAAAACAGGTGCCCAGTTTCCTCAGACGGTCAAGTGTTTGTACAGCGAGACAGCTCACTTGGGGGCCATATGAAAATTGGCAAATGGTTTACTCACTCCGTTGTCTTTGACAGTGCAGGGCATGATGTACACACATTTTGGATAAAATAGTACTTTTTCTGTAATATATATATATATATATATATATATATATATATATAGTAGGAAGCTCATTAGGTTTTGGAATGCAAGAAAAAAGTCAATGGTAAAATTATCTTAAATTAATAAATGATAAGTAAATAATTAAATAGTAATTGTATTTATTGTCCCTGTGAGCAAGCTGAAGGAGACTGTGGCAAGGAACACAAAACTCCATAAGATGTTGATTAATGGAGAAAAATAAACTTGGGAGAAACCAGACTCACTGTGGGGGCCAGTTTCCCTCTGGCTAACATCATGAATATAATGTAAATATTACTTATGTATATTTAAAGTCATGGTTTAAAATTATTAAACTAAGTAAGTGTTAAGGGTCAGTGTTTAAACATCGATTTAGTTTGAACTGTAAGATTAATGACCAATGTCTTTCAAGTCCATCCTGGATTAACAGCAGAAGTTCATATAGTTCCAATTGTCCTTGTTAATTGGCTGATGAAGGCTTTCATTGCCAGTTAATTGATAGACTATATATTCCATTTTAAGAGCGTAGTCCATCAATAGACAAAGGTGATGCAGGCAGGGCTCAATGAGGTGCATCACAGTTCAACCGACAGAGGCATATGAAGTATCCGATCTCTTACACATAGCAGTGGACACCAAGCAGGAACAGAGCAGAATCTGTCCGGCTCTGGAAACCTCGGGATATGATATATATTTTTACATCTCAATCTCAAATATATCAACTAAATGGGCTCTTAAGTGAACTTGCTTTTTTAATTTGTTGAATGTGCAAAAATGAAGCAAATGTTTACAGTATTCGCTCTCAATGAGGACTAACACATTCTCCACTGATGTGGTTTATCTATAGGGAACTAACAAGAAATCCCACAAAAAAGTTAGTCACTTTGGGAGAACATACAATATGTACATTTTCAGAGCTTACACAAATATTTAAGAAACCGCTTTACAGTTGCACTTGAGTATTGATTGTTATAAAGTTTTATAGTTATTTTTATTATTATTCCACCACAAAAGTGGGTTAAATTCAGTGGAGCACAGAGCATAAACTCATTTCCTTTTCTTGTGAAGGTGGAGACTGCTGACGGCCAACACCCAAGATAAAAAAAACATACATGAATTCCGGAACCCTTCAAAATCTCCTCTGAAGGAGAATGCAGTAACAGAGCAACAGTGTGATAATAAGCAGTTTTGATTGGCTGTCACACACCACTTACTCCGTCAAACAGAATAAACAATGATATTTGAGATAGACTACACTTATTTTATGTTGTTTTTAAAGTTGTATATTATTGTATTTTAATGGGTTTATTTATTAAATGCAAACAAAAAATGTATAAATTGGGGAAAGAATGTTTCATAATTTAAATACATTTCTCTATTAATGTGACCCCTTCTCTGAAGAGTTTGAAGGGGCTGACTGCACACCACTGGATAAATCCAAGTATTTGAAAAGGAAAGTGTATAATAATAGTGCAGAGAAGGAGAAGAGAAGTTATCGTCAGTTTGATAAAAGATGTCTCCAAAACACTAATTAAAATTGACTACCCCCACAAACGCAGCACAACATGTTATCTGCGGCTAATTCATTTAGAGCCACTATCTCATTTTGAACTTTTACCTTTAATCGCCATAGCTTTAGTGCTCAAAAATTCTCTCTGCTTTTATTTCATTTTCCCTCTCGTTGTCTTTTAGGGACTTGAAAGCGATGATTCTTTTTTCTTCACTCCATCACTTCAAAAGTGGATGCTAATCGAATAGAATCAGCTACTGTTTTGGTTCCTGAAGCTTTCCCCATGCCACATCTATAAGATGTTTAAAAAATGCACTGTGCCCCATATTAAGGCAACCATTCTAATCATTAGCACGAAACACAAAGCAGTGTCTCCCACAGAGCAATTTGAGCAAAGCTTCACACGGCTGAATTGAACCCCATACACAAAAAAACAATGAGGAAAAGCAGCTGATATTTTGTGATTTTCATTGTAAAACATGAGAAGTCCACAACACTCGCATTTACAGGCAAACAGATAATTATGGCACACACAAAAAATCTGAAACATCAAATGGAAACTCATTTTTAAAATGACAACACTAGGGATGCACTGATATGGAATTTCTGGGCTGACACTGATAATTCACAGCTCATTGTGCCATATACCAATAATTTACTATTGTCATTTTTAAAAAAAAATCTTTTTTTAACATCATACATGCTTCAAAATATCTTTGTTCCCTTTACAAAAAGCTTCACTATGCCTTGCTAAGCGCTATGGGAACAATCCTAGTTGTGACCGAGCTGTGAATATGTGTGTAACATGTCAATGAACATTGACCGGAATTTATAGCCTCGGCTGATGTAGTCATTAGACACACCTGTGGCCAGGCTATAAATGGATGCGTCACCAGGTGTCGTCAGATCCTCTTTTTTCAGAGCGATTCTGTGTGTGTGTGTGTGTGTGTGTTTTACAAACCCTGTCAAAACTTTCTTTCCTCTGCTAGGAATTAGAATTTGTGAGGCAGTGTGCAGTAAACCTTTACTGCTTTCTCTTCTGTCTAGAAAATATATATATTTTTAAAAGAAAGAGAGAATGGGTCACCCTAAATACCTGCCCAAGGTGCCTTTCACGACCCTTGGCCGGTTATTTTCTAAGCCTTCTGCTCCCTGCCATTTGTAACGCCAGGTTTTAGGGCGCACTCTACCAGAGGGCTCTCCTCCTCTAAAGCCTTGGCTAGAGTTCTCCCTCTGCAGCAAGTTTGTGATGCGGCAGGCTGGTCCTCTCTGCACACATTCATCTGGTTTTATGGTTATGTTACTAGATGTTCATGCTACCCCGGGCTCTTATGCCCTTGGGTCGACATTTACGCTCATGTCTAAGCAAGTTTGTGATGTGGCAGGCGGGTCCTCTCCGCACACATTCTCAGATCTTATGGCTTAAATCTTTCATGCCTGAACACATTCTTCAGGCTCTATGGTTTGGATGTTCATGCTACTCCAGGCTCTTACGCCCCTGAGTCGACATCTGAAGCTCATGTAGAAGCAAGTCTGTGATGCGGCAGGTTGGTCCTCTCCGCACACATTCATTAGACTTTTATAGTTTGGATGTTCTTGCCACTCCGGGCTCTTATGCCCATGAGTCGACATCTGAAGCTCATGTCTGGTCAAGTTTGTGATGCGGCGGGCTGGTCCTCTCTGCGCACATTCATCAGTTTTTATGACAAGTTTGTGTTGCGATAGGGTCTCTTCGCACACATTAATCAAACTTTATGGGTTAGATGTTTTGCTACTCCAGACTCTTACGTCCTTGAGTCGACATCTCAGCTCATGCCTGAACAAGTTTGTGAAGCGGCAGGCTGGTCCTCTCCGCACACATTCATCAAATTTTATGGTTTAGATGTTTGTTACTCCGGGCTCTTATGCCCTTGAGTTGACATCTCAAGCTCATGTCTGAGATGTCTCGCGTTCTTGTGAGCACACTTCACAACCGTAGGGGTCCGGACAGCCCCAGTGTGACGGCGTGGGTATTGCATTCCCATAGCGCTTAGCAAAGCGCAGCATCATAGTGAAGCTTTTTGTAAAGGGAACGTCTCGGATTACATGTGTAACCCTTGTTCCCTGAAAAAAGCGGAACGAGATGCTGCGCTTCTTTGCCGTACTGGGACGTCCCAGGACTGCTCTTCAAAAAGAAGTATCTGACAACACCTGGTGACGCATTCATTTATAGCCTGGCTACAGGTGTGTCTAATGACTACATCAGCTGAGGCTATAAATTCCGGTCAATGTTCATTGACGTGTTACACACATATTCACAGCTAGGTCTAGCGCAGCATCTCGTTCCAATTTTTTTTTCAGGGAACAAGGGTTACACATGTAACCCGAGATGTTTTTGTTCCCCAGAAGAAAGTCATAAGAATTTGAGATGGCAAGAGGGTAAATGTTAAGGGAATTATAATTTTTAAGTAAACAAATATTTAAGTAAATTAAGTATTTTAACATGACAAAATGACAAAAATTAGTTTTAAGAATTATTACATGATCTAGCTTTTTGGGATTTTTTTTCAAATAATTTTGTCCAGGACCATGCTAAACATACGTAGTCTGTATATCACTGAACCTGTTTCTACATTCAGGAAATACCGTTTGAAAGTCAATGTAGGTTTATTGTCAATTCTTGGTGGTAGGAATGGAAGTGAAATACAGTGAAACCTTGAGCCACCGTGCAACAAAATGTAACAGAACATAAGACATACAAATGCAGATGTATTTGTCTGTAGCAATAAATACAAACATATTTGTAATGATGTTGCTGGCACTGATGAAGATGATGAAAATGGAGTGAAGAACCCAAGAGCAATTTATTTACAAAGTGATATCCAAAACCCTAACTATAAATGTGAACTAAACTAAACATAAAAATGAACTTGAACACTCTGTAACAGTGATATATTTTCACCAAGGGACTTTTATTTTGTGGGTGGCGCTGTCAATGGTGTGTGCGAAAGAGAAGAGGAAGAAGACAGTCGCGCCTTAGGTTTTGAAGAAGACAGTCGCATCTTAGGCTTTGAAGAAGACAGTCGCGCTGTAATAGATGTGCGAGTGGTCGACATTTTCTCAGCTGAAGATGTGAAGGACGACGGAGGCACACAATCAGTTTAAGTTACGTGAGTTAAGTGTACATTGACGTGATCGTGTGAAGCTGAAGACGTAGTTGAAGCGGATGTTCAGTTGATTACGCCTTTTGACGGAGAACGGTGTTAAGAGACTGGCCGAGAGCACGAAAGAGAGTTGCTAAAGCCGTTAGTTTCATTCTGAACATTGTTGTTCCTGGCATAATACAGAATTTAAGTTTTTTTGGAAACATACTGTGTTTTTGGAGTCATCTATGAACCGTGTCATAGTGATACATTGTTTTTCCCGCAAATCTCTTTAGTGCACTTGTAAGTGCGCTAGAAGGAGAGTTAGTTTTGCACGAGTGATTTTGTTCCCTTTTCCTGAGTATTTTTTGGCATTTAGAAGAGTCTGACAATAGTCAACAATCAAGTATCGCTTTCAAGAAGTATTTATCTTCTTTTTGTGGTTCGACCATCCAGAGTTTTCCCAAACTGCGCTGAGCTTCTCTGGTGTTTTTTGTGTTTATTACCCTGCCAACCAGATGACATCTCTTGTCCTGTCTCAGATGTTTTGTTTTGTTTCATTGTTACAAGTTATCTTACATCATCAGTCATCACATCAAAGTCATCGTTGAAACAGTCTGGTACAAATGTTCTTTACACACACCTATACGAACAATTTACTGAGTTAGATGGAACTGAACTGTGTGATTATTTGAACTGTGCACTTGAATTGTGATTTTGAACTACATTTACATTTATGCATTTGGCAGACGCTTTTATCCAAAGCGACTTACAGAGCCTTTATTACAGGGACAATCCCCCCGGAGCAACCTGGAGTTAAGTGCCTTGCTCAAGGGCACAATGGTGGTGGCCATGGGGTTCGAACCAGCAACCTTCTGATTAGCAGCCCTGTGCTCTAGCCACTACGCCACCACCACTCTATTTGATGTTAAGCTGAAAGTCACTTGAACGAAGTTGAAAGTCAATTGAACGAAGCTGAATGAGTTATTTGAACAAAGCTGAAAGAGTCATTTGAACAAAGTTGAACAAAGTCATTTGAACAGAGTTATTTGAAGTGAATTATTTGAATTGTACTACAAGAGTCTTCGACTTTATTCAATATTTTGATAAATAACATCCAGTGTTATTGGTGAGTTAATTTACGTGTCTATACATTGGAATTCATTTTGCAACTGGATCCTGGACATCCTGACTGGGAGACCTCAGTGAGTCTGGATTGGGAACAGCATCTCCACCAGATCCTGTCACTTCTAGGTATTCCAGTGTAACGTTGTAATATTCCCCTACTAGGCGGGACCCAAGAGCCCATTACAAACATGAACATAAACTTGACTTGGCATAGACTGTACCTGACTTGACTTAACAATGTTAACAAACTTACAAATACAATACTTGACAAAGGACAATGGTAAACATGAGGGCTTAAATACATAGACATGGGAGAACAATGATGACGGACCTAATGAACAGACAGAACTGATTACAAGATAATTAAACAATAACCCAATGAAAACAATACACATGAACATGGAGGGAAACAGGAACCACGTGACCAGGGAACACATAACATAAAACAAGAACTAAACTTTTCAAAATAAAAGACAGGAAATACATGAACACACACATTAAACATTATTGCTTAATATTGTAGAGTGAATTTGTAGTTTGATATGTACAGGGCAGGGCTGGACTGTTAATCTGGCATACCGGGCATTTTCTGGGTATCGGGAGAACCAAGTGGGCCAGTGATTAGGCCGCGCAACATTCACTATGGGCCACGATAAGTTAAAACGAGCCGCCATGTTATACAGATGGACCACAAAACGGGGCCACAATATGCAGAACATAATGGCCGGAGTCACTCAGCACATCTTGGATTCAAACTCGCAACTCTAGGGGTGGTAGTCCAGTACTCGCTAAGTGTCAGTACTCGCTAAGCAAACAAGGCCCCCAGTATGCTTTGATTTTTAAATGATTCAGCATTTAATTTGTGTTATTATTGTCCGCACACCAGAGCAAAAGGGAGAAAAAACATTGGCTCACCATTTATCAAGCGCTGAAACTTTACCAGTTGAAAAACAATCTGGAAATATGTGTAACAGTCACATTAAGTCCTCTTTGCATTCTGAACTTCCTCAGAATGTTGATTTGTGACACCAGTGCTGAAAAAGCTTGATGCAGCGCAACAAATGGTGAAACAGAACACAGATGTGTTAATGAATATTTAACTTATTTTTAAGTTAACAGTGTCTAAAAAATGCGCCGGCCAGGCTTAAGACCTCTAAACACGTGTAGAATAACCAAATAGTGATTTTGGTATTTATATACCATGCACATCCCTATTAATAACACATGATTTTGGATCAGTTCTGTAACGTTCTGGTCCAGTACAAACAGGCCCAAGAGCAGACATAACAGTTCCAAATATTTATTAACAAAGTCAATGATGTGCCACCACGCAGAGAGTAGTGTGTTCGTCAGTGGAGTGTGTGTCATGATTGAGCTTGCTCATTAGTCTGGTGATGGAACCCAGAGGACAAACTCACTGTAGGCCCTAGCTGTCGGCAGAACTCAAAACCCAAAAATGTGACACAAATTGGAGGCCTCTGTCAGAGGCCATGAATGCGGAAGTTGTGATAAATGACTGCTACCTCTGTCTCATTTGCTGAAGGTAATTTGGGGAGGGGGATAAAGTGAGCTGACTTCAAGAACTAGTCCACGACAGTCAAAACGACTGTGTTGCCATAGGAGGGGGGTAGGCCAGTAACAAAATCCATGGCTATGAGCAACCAGGGTCTCGAAGTGACCAGCAGCGGTTGGAGGAGCCCGGCTGGGGATTCACAGGACATTTGTTAGTTGCGCAAATGGGGCAAGCTTCAACAAAGCGACATACTGTACATCCTGCACTAGTGATGGCCACCAGAATCATTCTCTAATGAGCGTGTGGGTACAAGTCGCCCCAGGATGACAAGCATCATTAGACGAGTGACCCCACTGTTGGACATGTGTTGGGACAGTTCGTGGAACAAATAACAACACGCTGGGCTTGTGGCTGGAGATGTGGTGTTGTGTAGCAATGTGGGGACTTTCTCATAGTTCTCCCAAGATACTATTCCCACCATGTGAGTGGAGAGTAGAATGGTATCCGGTGGGACAAAGGAGGTCTTGACTTCAAAACATCAAGAGAGAGAGTTGGGCTTGATGTTTCTAGAGCCCAGGCGATATGACAGCACAAAATTAAAGTATGTGGAAAAAGTAATGCCTAGTATGCCTGCCTAGAATTGAGACGTTTGTCGCTACTAATATACTCTAGGTTCTTATGATCTGTCCAGACCATAAAAGGTACCCACGAATCCTCCAACCAGTGACGCCACTCGCCCAAGGCCAACCGGACAGCCAATAATTTTCGGTTGCGTACATCTTAATTCCGCTCAGCTGGGGTTAAATGATGCAAAAATAGCACAAAGATGCATCTTTCCGTCCAAGGGGGAGTGTTGGGACAGAACTGATCAAACACCAACCACGGACGCCTCCACCACAGATGCCTCCACCACAAACTGATTTGCGGTACCAGAAGTAATTAGAATAGTTGCGGTAGAAAACTGCTTCTTTAATTTTGAAATAGTGTCCTGCTATCGGGGACCAACAAAAATCAGTGCGTGTGGAGGTGAGATCCTTCAAAGGTGTGATAAACAATGTAATCCCCAATAAACCTCAGATAAAACTTAGCAAACCCCAGAAACCTCTGCAAGGCCTTGCAAGAATTTGGGGTTGGACAATTGGAAACAGTCTTTACCATATTCGGGTCCATGTGCAAAATGATGAACCACAGAAACGCAACCGAAACTTTTCTCCACCTTGACGAAAAGTGAAAAGTCAGTTCTCTAACAGTCGCTTGAGCACCCGCCTGACATGCTGCACATGGTCCAGGAGATTAATAGAGAAGATCAGAATATTGTCTAGATAAACCAACACGAGTTGATCAACTATTTCTCAAAATACGTAATTCACGAGCCTCTGGAAGACGGCGGAGGTGTTGACCAAGATTCCTGAGAAATCCAAGCTTGTAGTACCACCTGTTTACTCCAGAGGGCAGTAAGTAAAACTTCAGCTGTATGAGCAACACGCAGTTTATGTAGTGAACAAAACACTTCAGTAGGCAGAACAACACAAACAAGTGTTATGTTCTTGCATTCAAAACACTTGAAGGAGCACAAATGCGAACTAAGGGAATTCAAGATGTGTTTAAAGATTGAGTATTAAACTATATTTAACCTGACACAGTGACCTAAACATTTTATGTTTATGACGCAACACAACCGAGACGTCTGACGTAGGTATAAATTGACAAGCCCTCATAATAAATCTCCAACTGATTGACAAATTCACTTGTGAAATGGATTGCCGTGAACTGTATACCAATGATTGACTTATGATCAATAATATGGTAGTAAACAATACATTGTTAATACGCACCAGCGCGTCCTGCTGAATATTTTCGTCATTACAGCAGAAACAACTTAAAATGCCCTGTCATTTTTGGGTATACAGATAAGTGTAAGACATCATTAGAGACTATAAAGGGTCTACTTTTATTTGTGTACACTCACAATAACAACAAAATCTTGTGCTTTTGTAAAATAAAGAAAATTAAAAGGGTGAGCAGTCTGTGTTCACGAGCATATCTTTCTGAAACACGTCACAAAAATGAACTGAAACTCAGCGAATACTTATCACACAAACATGAAACATATGTCTAAAGAAATTTTAAAATGTCTACTTTTTAATAAAACAATTAAAATGTAAAACAAATATTCTCCTGCAATGCAATCTGTTTGAAACAAAGTGATGTAATTTTTTTACCGGTTCATCTAATTATCTGTAATGTGATCCCACCCACCAGCAGAGCGCGCCATTCATACGCTAATGTGCTGAGACGATCAACGCAAATGTACACGCCCCCGACTGTGAGGTTGTAAAAAAAATGCATTCATTTTCTGCGCGTTTGCAACGATACACAGGCGAGAAAGCTCTAGGAATGTATGGAAGGGTTAACATTTCCGATGAACATTTGTATTTTGAAGAGAGAATTGATACAGCCGAGGATGCAATTTTGGACGAGTAAGTCAATTCGTTTTCATTAGTTGACATGCTATTTTATATAAACTTGAACATATTTTACTAGTGGGACTGTTTCTAGACTTGCCAGCCAGGATTCATTTTACAATAGGCCTATATTTAGATAGAAAACTGTTCTTTTAAATTGTAAAAAGAGTTCAGAATATCAATGTTGTTTCTGTATTTTGGATCAAATAAATCCAGTCTTGGTGAGCAGAAGAGACTTCTTTTAATGGTAGTGTAGGTCTAAAATTAAGTAAAGTCTTTATGTAAATAAAATACAGTATATAGTCAGATTAATTCTTTTAACTTAAAACTTGATTTGGATCATTAAGTCTCCTCACATTCATTCTCTTTCTGTCACATTCCTCATTGATAGGCTCAGGGGTGGGGTCATTGACTCTCAGGTGTGAATCACATCAATATTCATGATCATTCACGCCTCCTCACATATTACCTTTCAACACTGAGATTGTCTTACAAAAGTTAAATTACTATATTGTTTTGTTTCAGTGATCAGGATGATTTTCACATCATTTGGAGCAAAAACTCAAGGCTACAAGATCCAGTTCTCAAAAGTCTTGTGGACAAATCTTTAGTATGTGTTATATGGCCTTATTTCAGTGACTTAAATTTTTAGTTTTTTTTAAAAAAACCACACATAAACGTTATTTTCTCAGAAATACAAACCTGTACACACATGTTGCTCACATATTATTGTAGCCCAGTTTGTGCTGAATACAGTGTTATCAGACTTTAGCCATTAATATGTTTTTAAGCAACTGAAAAAAAATATTTTAAGATAACTATGTATAATTATATATTGATATAAGTATGTATAATCATTATATATTGAGGTATTGTTATATGAAAGGCTTTCTCAGCAAATATTTGTAGTAATCACGTTTAATTAATCGGGACACGATTAATTAATGTAATTAATTTGATAAAAAAATTGTAATCGATTGACAGCCCTAATAATTATATATTGATCTAAATATGTATAATCTTTATATATAGTATTATTGTTATATGAGGGGCTTTCTCAGCAAATATTTGTATATGCGATTAAATGCAATTAATCGCGATTAATAGGGAGACCATGTAAGTAATTCGATTAAACATTTTCAGCGATTGACAGCCCTTATATATATATATATATATATATATATATATATATATATATATATATATATATACACCACTTTGCAGTGTGTCACACAAGGATTCATTTGATAGGGAACATGGCAGAACTAATTGTACATTATCTGGTAGTTCTGTCATAAGGCATGCATAAAACAGTATACAGTGCAAAAAACACTTTACAATACATTAATGATCCTATACACAATGTCCTTGGGATATACATATTCATTTATAGTTTGTTTATAATTTAATGAAGAAAAATCAGTTGTTCTGGGCTTTGTTATGGGGGAAAGATTGCTCTGGAATGCAGTTACTAACTTACCCCACTTGGAATGTCACTGGGGGTCCTCTCTTTGCTGGTCCAGTGGCAGCAAAGACAGTATAAAGGCTTGATAATGATCAGTAGGGAAGCAGACATAACAGAGTCGGCTTGGGCCTACTTGGACCTTTGCTTGTTACAGTATTAAGACATCTGTTGGCTTATTAATTAAATAATGAATAATTGTGTGTCTGATTGGTCCAGATGCTACACATCTGAGCATCTGAAGTGAAGTCAGGAGGCTGCTCCGGGGTCCTACTACGTTTTACTAGTGACATCATTCAACCATTTGAAAAATCAAATCAGATTTTTTACATATCCAGATTGTATCCAGATGAGTTTTGATAGTCTGGACAGCAAAAAAACACATGAAATGTCTCGGTTACTATCGTAACCTCTCTTCCCTAATGGAGGGAACGAAATGTTGTGTCAATGTAGTGATGAGAATTGGCATTCCCCTCCCCCGGACATATGGGTATAAAAGGAGGGAAGCGTGCATCTGTTCAGACAGGTTTTGAGCTGAGGAGCCAAGAGTAATGTTCCGGCCATTTCAGCAGCTAGTACAGTGTTGTGGCAAGAGGGACACAACGTCTCGTTCCCTCCATCAGGGGACGGAGGTTATGGCAGTAACTTCTGTCACTCACTAGATGTATTGACACAAGGGGTCCCTATCTAAAAATGCCACAATACTGAACCATGTTACGTGGAATGCAGATAGCAGGTGCATCAGACTGCACGTAACCTTCCGCAACACTCCAAAAGATGTCATTTAGTTCCCTATATCCCTGAGGGAAGCAACATAAGATAGATCTCTCTCTATGTTTGCTCTCTATAGAGTGTTAGATGCAGTTGGAGGTCCTGCCTCGATGGGGAGGAGTTCTACAAACACATCGACCGGGGGACGCGTATCTGCTGACAGGGAGATCGTACCACGGAAAAAACATCACAGGAAAAATTGGAATAATCAGAACCTGATTCAGCAAGCCAGAGGGCTAGGGAGGAAGGACACCCAGGGTCAGTGACTTGTGGACTTGACTTGGGGACTAGAGCACACGTCTTCACCTCAGGGCAGGGGAAAGGCGCTATATGCAAGTGATACACCCGGTCAGCTGTACCGTATTACCGAATACGTGTTTGGTCCTGTCATAACACAGGATGAGACCGGCTCAACCCGGAGATTGTAAAATCTCGCAAAGGTATTGGGTGCTGTCCAGCCTGCCGCTCTGCAGATGTCTGCTAGTTTGGCACCATTGGCCAGTGCCCACGAGGATGCCACACTCCATGATCCAGTGGGCAAGCCCCTGTTTGGGACAACGTTCCCTTTCCGCTGTTAACCAAAGCAGACAAAGAGCTGCTCAGAGTGTCTAAAGCTCTGTGTGCGATCCAAATAGGTGCGCAAAGCATACACCGGACACAGCAACACTAAGGCTGGGTCTGCCTCCTCCCAGGGCAGCGCTTGCTGGTTCACTGCCTGATCCCTGAAAGGGGTCTTAGGAAACTTGGGAATGTAGCCGGGGTCTTAGGATGACATGAGAGTCTGCCGGACCAAACTCCAGTCAAGTGTCGCTGACAGAGAATACTTGCAGGTCTCCAACCCTCTTGATGGAAGTGAGCGCAATCAGGAGGGCCGTCTTCAAGGAGAAGGCCTTTAGTTTGACTGATTCTAGTGGCTCAAATGGGGCTCTCCGAAGGCCCGAAAGGAGAACGGAGATCCCAGGAGGTAAACAGGCATTGCCTAGGAGGGTTCAGCCTCCGGGCACCTCTAAGGAACCTGATGAGCAGGTTGTGCTTCCCTAATGACTTACCGTCCACTGCATCACGGTGAACCACTATGGCAGCTACATCAACCTTCAAGGTGGAGGGGGACAGCCACCCCTCCAGCCTCTCCTGCAGGAAAGAGAGCACTGAGCCGACTGCGCACCTCTGTGGGTCTTCAGATCAGGAAGAACATAAATTTGCGAATAAGCTCCACTTTAGGGCCGCTTGTCTGTGACAAGGGGGGCTTCTATCAGAGAGTACCAGAGCGGGTAGTGGGTGGAATCTCGGGAGGCAAACAGATCTACCTGTGCTCTGTCGAACCGAGCCCAAATCAGCTGGACCACCTGATGATGGAGACTCCACTCTCTGCTGAGCGTTACCTGTCATGACAGCGCGTCTGCTGTGGTGTTTAGGTTGCCTGGGATATGAGTGCCGTGCAGCGGAAATTGTTTCAGTGGAACCGCTATTCCAGTCTGAATGTACTCAGGCAGTTCAGCACCGACAGTGCACGCTCACTTGTGAGGCACGCTGTCATTGAGACTAACTGAGTCTAACTCTGCCAAGAAAAGAGATGCTCTGGGAGAGCTTGCTCTTTTCCCATTTGACCCGAAACTCTAAACAGCTGAGGTGCATGAGCAAACAGGTCCCTGTGTGCACAGAGCAACTGTCAAGATGGCGCTAAGATTAGCCAGTCGACGATGTAGTTGAGCATGTGAATGCTCATTTCCCTTAATTGGGGAAGTGCTGCCTCTGCGACTTTCATGAAGACACGAAGTGACAAGGAGGAGAAGGGGAGGAACTTGTACTGATACGCCAGGCCGTCGAAAGCGAACCGTAGAAAGGGTCTGTGATGGGGTAATATTGAGACATTAAAGTATGTGTCCTTCAGTCTTGATTTTTATGCCATATGCATGTCAGAATACGTTTCTGTGTCAACATCTTGAACGGGAGTCTGTGTAAGGCCCAGTTCAGAACTCGCAAGTCCAAGATTGGCCGCAACCATCCTCCTTTCTTGGGTACTATGAAGGGCTGTAGAATCCCTTCTCCATCTCAGCTGGAGGAAAAGGCTCTATCCCGTCCTTTTGCAGAAGGGATTTGATCTCCACACACAGGGTGGAGGCGTTTTCGCCCTGCACCAAGGTAAAGTGGGGGGGATCATATTACACCAATCCTGGCCTCTCTGCACTGGCTTCCTGTTTATTTTAGGATTCAATTTAAAATACTTTTGGTTGTTTTTAAAGCTCTTAATCACCAGGCCCAGTCATATATTAGGGATTTAATACAGCCATACTTACCAACTAGGTCTTTAAGAACTGCAGACAAAATGTTAATGCATACTCCTCGGTCACGTTGTATACGCAAGGGTGATAGAGCATTTGCAGTTGCTGCACCTAGGCTATGGAATCAGCTACCACTTGACATTAGACAAGCTTCATCACTGTCTATTTTTAAACGTAGGCTTAAAACGCACATGTATTCTCTAGTGTTTGCAGTATTAAATTAGATTGTCTTTTTTTTTTTTAATGACGTGTTTGTTTTATTTTAATGTATTGTAGATTCATCTGTACAGCACTTCGGTCAGTTTTGCTGTGTTTGAGTGTGCTTCAGAAATAAATTGTACTTTTACTAGTGACGAGACATATACCAATTTACAATAAACAACATATTTACACAACACAATATACATATCTAATGTACACATAATTACAAAACACAATAATAATAATAATAATATACAATGTACAGTAAACAATACACACAATGTAGAATACACATACATATAATATAGAATACACATACAATAAGAAAAGTATATAAATGTATAAAAAGATATATACAGTAGGTTGTATTATAAGAGAATATAATTTATGACAGTCCAGTGTGAGATAATACAATTAATAAAGTGCAGTGCTGATGTATAGGTTGAGGTGGTTCATTCCAAACTTCCTCAGCCGTCTCAGGAAGAATAGCCTCAGTGTGGACGGACCATGTGAATTCCTCAGTGATGTGGACACAGAGGTGTTTAACTGACGTTGAGGGAGAGGTTGTGCTCCTGACACCAGTGTGTCAGAGTGTGCACCTCCTCTCTGTAGGCTGTTTCATCATTGTCAGTGATCAGACCTACAACCGTCGTATCATCAGCAAACTTAATGATGAACTACACTACACGTTACACTATCAGCGTAAACCTCGATATTGTCATCAGAGGTGGACCGGAACATCTCCCAGTCCGCGTGATCAAAACGGTCTTGTAGCGCAGAGTCTGATTTGTCCGACCAGCTCTGGGTCATTCTGAGGGTGGGTGCTTCCTGTTTCAGATTCTGCCTGTAAGTGGGCAGAAGCAGAATGGAAGAGTGGTCCGATATGCCAAATGGTGGGTGGGGGAGGGATTTGTAGCCATCCCGGAAAGAATAACAGCAATGGTCCAAAACCCGATCCCCTCGTGTGTTGAAGCTGATATGTTGGTGGTATTTTAGTGAGATTGATTTCAAAAAGTCCCTGGTCACAATGAACATGGCCTCAGGGTGCACGGTTTCATGCTCATTTATATTCCCATACAGTTCCTTGAGTGCCCGCTTGCGGCGGGATGTACACAGCTGTGATAATGACTGCTGTGAATTCCCTCGGTAGCCAGAATGGTCGACACAGAAGCATAAGAAATTCCAGATCAGGAGAGAAGAAAGACTTGATAAAATGTACATTCCTCTGATCACACCAGGATTTGTTGATCATAAAACTGTGGCAGCGGGGGGTGTGGTCAAATGCCCGTCCGGGGAGAGAAAGCGGTAAGGGCATCTGCACATGAGCTAAATTATGTCCAACACCTGTCTCTAATTCAGTGAGCATGGGGAGAGCGGCATATAAACATCCACAGAACCACCAGACAGGGGAAGAGTCAGAGACTGAGAGTGCCCTGTTGCAAAGCTGTGATTTGTGAAGCTGTAAAGAGCTGAGTTAAATTGTGAAGCTGTAAAGTGCTGAGTTGACGAATTAAAAGTGTTACCTTTGTTTGGAGCAACATGTCTCCCGTGTCCTCCCTATGTAATCCTCTACAAAAACATACACCACCACCTCTGCTTTTACCTGAGAGGTCTTTCGCTCTGTCCGCTCGTTGCATGGAGAAAGCTGCGGGTTTGATGGCTGAGTCTGGAATCTCCACAGACATCCAAGTTTCTGTAAGGCAGATAATGCAGCAGTCCCTCATTGAAAAGAGATCCACGCTCTCAACTCGCAGAGGTTGTTGCCCAGAGATTGAATGTTTGCCAGTAGATTTGGCATGAGTTTCTCCACAAACTTGCCTGCAACAGGTTTAGGAGGAAGTCAACCAGGGAACACAATTGTGAACGCTACTGGGAATCAACAACGCACATTTTTAGCTCAAGGGAGGTGAAAGGTGCTATGTGCTAGTAATATACACGGATGACCCGGACTTACCTGTTCGTTCCTGCTAAGATACGGGACGAAACCAGCTCAACCCAGAGATTGTAGAATTTGTCTCAATTTTCATTAAATATTATCCCAAACCACCATTAACTGTAAACTATGCATGTAACTATGTAAACTAGAATCTTGCTGCTTGGCACATCATGGTGTAGTTGTGAGGTGTTGCCTCTAATGGATGATGCGTGTGAGATCGCAAGCCACATCACTTGGCCATATGCTGAATGGGAGTTGGTCTATTATATATAATTTTTATTTTTAATAACGTTGTATGATTTTGTAGTGACTGTAGTTCCGTGTCCCGTGATAAATGTAATAAAAAAAAGTTGCATCACTTTGTACAAAAGCCCCACAAGTTAATATGAGTTAAAACAATTTATTTTTGACATTTAATAATACATTTACTAAATATTCGTCCAGGCTTTGGCAATTATGTCGGCAGCACACTCTATCAGCAATCTACAGCTTGCAGAAATTAACATTGCACTTATGGATATAGGGTGAATAGACGTCCCAATAAAAGGGACATTCCTGATTTTACATGCCGTGTCCCATGACCCGACGTACCAGTCAGGATGCCTTGTGTCAAAATTGGAGCTATTAGAATTTTATGTCCATTCCAATCCATGTTCATGATGCCTGAACATTCATTTAGCATTCAATTTTATCCAAATCAACATATCTCTTTTTTTTTTAAATTACAGTCATCAATGGGACATGAATGCTCATGTACTATAAAATCATATAAATGTTATTAAAAATAAAAATAATATATAATAGGCCAACTCCCATTCAGCATATGGCCAAGTGATGTGGCTTGCAATCTCTCACATCATCATCCATTAAGAGGCAACAACACCATTATGTGCCAAGAAGCAAGATTCTACTACATATGGCATGCATAGGTTACATTTAGTGTTGGTTCGGGTTGGGACAATATTTAAAGAAAATTTAGACAAATTTGCAGAGCAATACCAACTCTAATTCTGGCTGATACGTTTAAGGCAGAACAGAAGACGGGGCAGATTGACCAATCAGATAAAAGGGCCGTTTTACTGCCACTCACTTTTTTAAACAATGAAAGAAAACGAAAATGAAATCATTTCCCCATTTCTCTTTATTACATTTTAATTGAAAATGAAAAAGTCAACAGGAACTTATTCTATTCATCAGTGTTAAAACCAATAAAAAAGAAACTGCAACTGTTTTTCATTTTTGGGTTTAAAAAGTAAAAAAGAATGGTACACAGAAGTACACAGATTGGTAAGAAACACCACGATTTAAGATGATTTTGTTTGTTTTTAAGTGTTTTTGTGTTGTATTATCTCTTCCTTCCACAATGATTGATTTATCTTTAATGTGTATTTTCCTTCTTTTCTTTTTCACTGTTTTTTTTTTTGTTTTGTTTTGTTTTGTTTTATTTGTTGGGCAGCATAAATCTGCACTTTTGATTCCTGAAAAGCTGTCAAGCTTAAATTTGTTAATAACATATCAGTTAGAAATGGCCATAAAGCTCAAACAGAGAGCCAAACTAAAGTGCCAGGCTAGTGTTGTCATGTCAGTGAAGTCCCTAGCCCAACAGCGTATCAAACATTTGATTATTTCTTGTCTGTAATATATTTATGAAAAGAACATGTGTCCTCTTAATCACAGCAGGGATTACAATTAAAACAAAGTATGACAAAAAATAATTGTGGTTTATGGTTTTAATTTGTTTTAGAATTGTTTCCCTGCCGTGGAATTGTACTAAGAGCTGTAATTTTTCACTAAAAAGTGACTTGGGCACAATTATATCAAATGTATTTACCACAGAAAACAATGACAGTTTGTTGTGAGTGCAAAATTAATTCAGTAACAAAGTTGCCGTTTGATTACTCTATACATTTGCCATCTATATGATGAATATGTATACAGTACTGAAGTTTTATTACACAGTCAGATGAAGGCAATCGAGGCATCAATGCTGAATTCTGTTTGTGAATTTTACTTCTCTCACTAATCTGAAGTGATCTGCCTGCCAAACATCCCAATGTTGTGTGCTGATCAGTCAAAGTATTGCAATTTGCAGAAGACAGCTCTCATATAGGACTGATTACAAATCCAGAAAAAAAATCTGATTTACAGTATTTTGTGAAATAATTTATTTATGAATGAATGTATGCATGCTGTACCCACAGATTTTAAATGGTATTGTCTATTTTAAAACATGAATGTATGTTTATATAACACTGCAGTGTATATAATCCACATGAAGGTGTGTTTGCTATGGTCTGAATCATGAAGGCTTATGCATGAGAAATAAGCCTATGCATGCTGGTATCTCCAAACTGGTCACATCACGTTTCTATACCTACATTTTTACAAAATGATTTCTACGTGGCTTGTAGAACACATTGCAGTACTACTTTCTGGTGAAACTAGTAGTGCTAAAACAAAAATATAAAGATAATTTCCAATATGAAGTATTATCTAGGCCAGCATCACCAATATCATTTACAGGCCAACATTTACAGGCCTAAAATGGAAAATGATAAGACTTGTTTTGTTTGAAAGTGCACTCAATTTTTCCTCAGTTAAAAAAGTTTAACCCCTAAAGACATAAATTGTAATTTTGTAATACATGTAGGAAACCATGACCTCTCACATTAAAATTAAGACTTCAGTCATATCATTAACCTTATGAATGCTGTTTTATTCTACATGGAGAGGGTTTGCACATAGAGGCTGCCATTTTAGAATCACATGACCAGCTGAATACTACTTGCTTAATCTCAGTACCATCCTGATATTTGACACTTTCACTCATTGATTGAAACTGAAAACTATATTTTAAATTATGTTAGGGGTGGTGGTGGCGTAGTGGCTAGAGCACAGGGCTGCTAATCAGAAGGTTGCTGGTTCGAACCCCACGGCCACCACAATTGTGCCCTTGAGCAAGGCACTTAACTCCAGGTTGCTCCGGGGGGATTGTCCCTGTAATAAGGGCTCTGTAAGTCGCTTTGTATAAAAGTGTCTGCCAAATGCATAAATGTAAATGTTACATCCAAGTCACTAAGTGTCAGTGTAAGTCCAAGATGACACAAAGACAAAAGTTACTGAGTGCACCTTTATCCATGGTTCCATTTCGAAGGAACTTATACATTGCATGATGATGCAATTGGGAACACGTCAGTGATTACGTGATCTGAAACCCCTATACAATCATGCCAATTTAATGGCTTTGGCGCTGTTTCCTCAGATTTTCTGTTCTTCAGTGCATGAACTGTCTAAGCCTGTATTTGTTACTAGCGACTCATGCCGACTGGGTGCATACAGACACCAGAATCCTCCTTGTGTTTGTCACCCACCCCCTGAATGAAAGCACAAGTCTCATCGGACATGCTCTGATGCATAGCTTGGCGGCCATTTTCTGATGAACAATGTGTGTGAGAACCACATGAGTCATGAGCCGCCGCTATTAAGAAACGCTGCCTGAGAGGATTTGTCGTTGGATGGAAAGAAAACAAAATGTGCCCCTTTGTCCCTATTGTCTTTTTATGTGTCATTCTGGGAGGATGCTCATGAAAAAGGCAATAGAGGCATAGCCTCTCTTTCTCTCCCCTCCCTGTTCAGAGCACTGCTCGTGGCAGAGGGGATACTGCATGGTCCGGTGAACCCCAGCCGTAGAACAAGGAGACTGGATTTGACAATATTCTCCAAATGAGTTTTGGCAAACCAATGAGTGGAGTGCTTCGTCTGTGCCTTTTTTCTTGAGGGTTTGCTTTCAGGGAAAGACAAGATATTTGAAATTTGAAATCCTTTTTCTTTTTCTGTTACATGGATTATATGGGAGAAGAGACACTCTCTCTGCTCAGTTTTTGGGTGGCGGCGTGGATTAAGATAAAACAGCTGTTGGATTTGCATGCAATGGTTTTGCACTCTGTTGGATTATATATGCAGAAGAATTCCCCCAACATGATTTGAATCTATGAAAAAACCCAGCCTTTCAGTTTGGAATGTGTCAACGTTGTAAATCACAGGCCTTCACAGGAACCCCCACACAGTTAAAGCAGACTTTTCTTCTGTGCAAGGTTACCATCAAATTTGACAACCCTAAGACATTTTCATCTTAATCCAGGAACATTTTACACAAAGTCACAGTACTTTGCTGAATCAACCTTCTAACTTGTATAACTGACAAATTAATGATTATAGACTGATGGACCTCTTTAAAATGTGTGTAGCGATTTGCAATCACCTATAATTGACAAATATAATCTTTAATTTTGTATGATTCATCTCATTCTACTAAGAATGGTAACTATAAGGTTTAACTTGATAAAATGCAATGATGTGCAAAACCATTATGATTTTTTAACCAGATATTTTCATGTTTTATTATCTACACATATAACATCCATAAAAAATGTCATATTTGGTATGAAAACTGTAGCATTAAATATAAGTATAGAGGAAGACGGGGACATTTAGAATGTTATGCCCGCATTCTCACACCAAATATGTAGGATTACATATAAGGATAGAGGCAGACGTGTAACAGAATGTTATGCCCACATTGTATTAATGTGGATTATTACATATATATAATTTAGAAATAGGTGTAGATGGGGACATTTAGTCAAGTCAAGTGTTTTTTATTGTCGTTTCAACCATATACAGTTAGTACAGTACACAGTGAAACGAGACAACGTTCCTCCAGGACCATGGTGCTACATAAAACAACTTAGGACAAACACAGAACCACATGAGACTACACAGACTAAATAAAATACCTATATAAAATACCTCTATAAAGTGCACGTGCAAAAACGTGTGCAAAAGTACGGGACAGTACAATAAATTTCTAACAATGAACAGGACAATAGGCACAGTGATAGACAGTGCAGCGCCGACCAGTACACAGTAGTGCAAAAAGATGACAGTTACTAAATGCCAAATGTAAACATAACATACTATGATATACTGTAGTGTTCTATGCACATAGCAGTTATTGAGGTAGCAGAAAGTTATAAAGTGGCAGTTATTAAAGTGCAACTCAGGACACGTGTGTGTGTGTGTGTGTGTGTGTGTGTGTGTGTCAAACCAGTCTCTGAGTATTGAGGAGCCTGATGGCTTGGGGGAAGAAGCTGTTACACAGTCTGGTCGTGAGGGCCCGAATGCTTCGGTACCTCTTGCCAGATGGCAGGAGGGTGAAGAGTTTGTGTGAGGGGTGTGCGGGGTCCTCCACAATGCTGGTTGCTTTGCGGATACAGTGTTTTATGTAAATGTCTTTGATGGAGGGAAGAGAGACCCCAATGATCTTCTCAGCTGTCCTCACTATCCTCTGCAGGGCTTTGCGGTCCGAACCGGTGCAAGTCCCAAACCAGGCAGTGATGCAGCTGCTCAGGATGCTCTCAATAGTCCCTCTATAGAACGTTGTGAGGATGGGGGGTGGGAGATGTGCTTTCCTCAGCCTTCAAAGAAAGTAGAGACGCTGCTGGGCTTTCTTGTTAATAGAGCTGGTGTTGAGGGACCAGGTGAGGTTCTCCGCCAGGTGAACACCAAGGAATTTGGTGCTCTTGACGATCTCCACAGAGGAGCCGTCGATGTTCAGTGGGGAGTGTTCACCTTGTGCTCTCCTAAAGTCAACAACCATCTCTTTTGTTTTGTCGACATTCAGGGACAGGTTGTTGGCTCTACACCAGTCCGTTAGCTGCTGCACCTCCTCTCTGTATGCTGACTCGTCGTTCTTGCTGATGAGACCCACCACGGTCATGTCATCGGCGAACTTGATGATGTGATTCGAGCTGTGCATTGCTGCACAGTCGTGAGTCAGCAGAGTGAACAGCAGTGGACTGAGCACACAGCCCTGGGGGGCCCCAGTGCTCAATGTGATGGTGGTGGAGATGCTGGGAGATGCTGCTCCCAGTCAGGAAGTCCAGGATCCAGTTGCAGAGGGAGGTGTCCAGGCCCAGCAGGTTCAGCTTTCCAATCAGGTGCTGAGGAATTATTGTGTTGAATGCTGAGCTGAAGTCTATGAACAGCATTCGAACATATGAGTCCTTTTTGTCTAGGTGGGTGAGGGCCAGATGGAGGGTTGTGGCGATGGCGTCATCCGTTGAACGGTTTGGACGATACGCAAACTGCAGTGGGTCCAGTGAGGGGGGCAGCTGGGTCTTAATGTGCCTCATGACGAGCCTCTCGAAGCACTTCATGATGATTGGTGTGAGTGCAACGGGATGGTAGTCATTAAGGCAGGACACTGAAGACTTCTTTGGCATGGGAATGATGGTGGTGGCCTTGAAGCACGTTGGAACGACGGCGCTGCTCAGATAGATGTTGAAGATGTCGGTAAGAACATCTGTCAGCTGGTCTGCACTTCCTCTGAGCACTCTGCCAGGAATGTTGTCTGGTCCAGCAGCCTTCCGGGGGTTGACTCTACGTAGAGTTTTCCTCACATCCGCGTCCGTCTCTGTGGTGAGACAGAGCACCTGGTCGTTGGGGGAGGGTGGTTTTCCTCGCCACCACGTCATTCTGCACTTCAAACCGAGCGTAGAAGTCGTTCAGCGCATCTGGAAGGGAGGCATTTTTGTCACAGGCAATGGATGTTGTCCTGTAGTTGGTGATGGCCTGGGTGCCCTGCCACATGCGGCGCGTGTCACCGCTGTCCTGGAAGTGACTGTGGATTATCTGGGCGTGTGCGCGCTTTGCCTCTCTGATGGCCCGGGACAGTTTGGCCCTAGCTGTTCTTAGGGCTGCCTTATCGCTTGCTCTGAAGGCGGAGTCTCGGGTCTTCAGCAGTGTGCACACCTTCGCTGTCATCCACGGCTTCTGGTTGGAGCGTGTTGTGATGGTCTTGGAGAAAGTGACATCATCAATGCAGTTGCTGATGTAGCTGGTCACTGATGCTGTGTATTCCTCCAAGTTGGTAGAGTCGCCATATGTTGCAGCCTCCCTAAATATGTGCCAGTCAGCACACTCAAAACATTCCTGAAGAGCAGGGATGGCTCCTGCTGGCCATGTTTTCACCTGCTTCTGAAGCGGTTTTGTGCATCTGACGAGCAGTCTGTATGCTGGAATTAGCATAACAGAGTTGTGGTCTGAGTAGCCGAGGTGGGGGCGGGGCTCCGACTGGTACGCGCCTGGGATGTTCGTGTAAACAAGATCAAGCGCGTTTGCCCCTCTCGTTGCAAAGTCCACATACTGATGGAATTTAGGGAGCACTGTCTTGAGATTCGCATGGTTGAAATCTCCGGCGACAATAAACAGTCCGTCGGGGTGAGCGTTTTGCAGTTCGCTCATAGCCACATACAGTTCAAAGAGCGCTTCCTTAACGTTAGCGCTGGGGGGAATGTAAACTCCGGTTATGCAAACAGTGGTGAATTCCGTGGTAAATAAAAAGGTCTGCATCTAACAGTCACAAGCTCCAACATCGATGAACAGTAGCTAGAGACTAGCACAGAGTTCTTGCACCATTCCGTGTTGATGTAAACACACAAGCCACCACTGCGAGTCTTACCGCAGAGAGCTGTATTTCTCTCGGCACGAAACGAGGCGAGCCCGTCTAGCTGAATGGCGGCATCCGGAACTCTGTCGCTGAGCCACGTCTCTGTGAAAACAAAGACGCAGCAGTCTCTAAACTCATGCTGCGTAGCCTGCTGGAGTCGGATATAGTCCAGTTTGTTGTCCAGGGAGCAAACATTTGAGAGCAGGATAGACAGGAGAGCCGGCCGGCTAGGGTTTATTTTTAGCCTAGCATGGACCCCCGGCCTCTTTCCGCGCTTCCGCTTCCTCGCACACCGCTTACGACATCCTCTCTCCCACCCACCGGCATGAGGCGGCGCCGAGGTCTCCGTAGCAAGCCGAGTACATGTAGCGCCTCCCGCAGTTCATCATGCAGCTTGGTTTTTGCATGAGTCTTATAACTTAGTAGTGTTTGGCAATTTAGTGTCTGCATTCTCACCATAATATGTAAGGGAATATGGGGTCTCGAAATATGTGAGCTATGAACTAAATAAAACTGTCCTTATTCTACATTATTATGTAATGAAATGTATAATGGAATTAGTCGCGTTCGACAACCATTATAAATTAGACAAATGACAAATAACTAGATGATTTATCTGAATAAGATTCACCACCATTGAAACAGGAATATAACTATTTCAAATAATAAGTCTAGTTGTATCCACTCACAGTTTCTATTGAAAGGAATTAGCTTTAATATGTGAATTATGATTAATTCAATTATTGGAGTGATATTATTCTCATGGCTTAATATCCCACATATTCAGGTACATCGTTGAAGCGAAATCTTTTAGAAACGGGGATGAGATTATTCATCACATATACCACAGTCAATCATCTTTGAACACAAGCAAACTTTATTGCTATTCTAAACATAAATCTAATCTAACACAAATATACATGAGACAGGTTGGCAAGTAGTGACAGAATGTGAAATTAAAGGAACTTCATGGACTTTATTGACAATGCCTTTAAATGTTTTTATCCTCATTTGAGTCTACATCGATTTGCTATCGGATTACTCAAAATATTTAATCAATACACCATCCCTTTGAGCACAAACTGGAGGTGTTACTTGCGTATCCTGGCGTCCTTTATGTTGCTCGGTTCTTGGTCGAAAGTTTGTTCCGTCGATGTTGTGACTTCTGTATGGTCGAAGTTTATTGTCTTGTATGAATGATGTTAGCTGTGAAGCGAGGCCTTCTCACGACGTCCCGAGTTTCCGTGGTCCTCACATGGCATGGAGTCAGCGCGAAGTCTGAGCAGTCAGCGGAGCAGAAGAGACAAGAGCAAGAGGACAACCAAGAGAGCCAAGCCAAGAGTCAAGAGAGCGAGTTCTTCCTGTTTGGAACTGAGATTGGCCGCATCACCCAAAAGTGCCCTGCGCCAATCAGAAGTGACTTTTCAGTAGTCACAGATTCACATGGTCGACAGGGCTGTCCTTTCCGACAGCTGATTTGTGACCCTTTGTTTCAGAGTCTTACAAATCTCCCTCTCAAAAATAGTGCATACTTAAACATGAACTCTCATATCTCGAGAATGGTACAAGAGACATGATATTCATTTTCACCAGATTTTTCTTCATACACAACATTTTTTTTTACATATCAAACATGACAAGTTTTTATGGATGTAGTAAGGTAATAAAACATTAAATTGGTTACAAAATCATATTGGTTTTACACATCATTGCATTTTATCAAGTTAAACCTTATAGTTACCATTCTTAGTAGAATGAGATAAATCATACAGAATAAAAGATTATATTTATCAATTATAGGTGATTGCACATTGCTACACACATTTTAAGAGTTCCATCAGTCTATAATCATTAATTTGTCAGGTGCAAATGTTACCACAGTTCAAAGTGATTTTCAGCATTATCTAGCAAGGCTAGATTAAGATGAAATGTCTTAAGAGTTGTGCAAATCTGATGGTAACCTTGCACAGAAGAAAAGTGTGCTTTAACTGGGTGTGGAAGATCAGGTTGCAGAGGGGCCTTTATGACCAAGCTCGATGCTTGAGTCACTTAATTTATGATGGTGAAGAATTTCAGGATTGCAAAGGTTGGGTTTTCTTATATTCAAATCATGTCACTGCAATTCTTCTGCATATATAATCCAACTGAAACATTTGTTTGGTTACAGAGAGAAAGCAGATGACAGTGAATTTCATGTCTCTTGTACCATTTGCAAGATATAAAGTTTATGATTAAATATGAACTATTTTTGAGAGGGAAATGTTTAAGAGTCTGAAACAAAGGACCATAAATCAACTGTCGGAAAAGACAGCCCAGTTGACCATGTGACTCTGAAAAGTCACTTCTGATTGGCGCAGGACACCTTTGGGGTGTATATTTTCAAATAGTTCCAAACAGGAAGAACTCGCTCTCTTGTCTCTTCATCCTCTTGAGGCTATTCGGTCTGCACGTGCTTTGTCTGGTCACTCCACTGATGACCAGGTCCTCCAATGTGAGATCCAAGAGAAGGAGTGAGAAGGCCTCACTTCACAGTCAACCTTATTCATAAAATAAACACATATAATTTGACCATACAAAAGTCAAAACATTGACGGAACAAATTTTTGACCAAGCAACAAGAACCAAGGAAACACCACAAAGAACGCAAGTACATCTCCAATATTGTGCTCAAAGTGCTGGTGCATTAATCAAATAATTTGGGTAATCCGATTGCAAATCGACTCAAAGAAGGTTAATTGTTCTTAAGGCATTGTCGATAGACTCTGTAGAGTTCATCTTCACTGTACTAATCAAATATATAACATTCTGTCACTAATCAGCAACCTGTCTCATGTATATATGTGTTAGATTAGATTTATTTTTAGAATAGTAATAAAGTTTGTCTGTATTCAAAGACAATTTGACTGTGGTATATTTTTATAAATAATCTCATCCCTGTCTCTGAAAGAATTCGCTTCAAAGCTGTACGTAAATACATGTGATATTATTTTCAATAAGCCATGAGAATAATATCACTCCAATAAGTGAATTAGTCATAATTCACTTATTAAAGCTAATTCCTTACAGTAGAAATTGTGAGCTGATAGAATTAGACGTTGTATTATGTTTTCAATGGTGGAGAATCTATTAAGACAAATAATCTAGTTATTTGTCATTTATATAATTTATAATGATTGTCAAACATGACTAATTCCGTTATACATTTCCTTACCTAATAAGAACAGTTTAATAGCTCACATATTTCGAGACTCTAAATTCCCTCCTAAATTTAGCATGCATGCTATTTACCCTACATATTATAATGGTAAAATGCGTGCAAAATACCAATTTTATCCAGTCCACATCTCTAAATAATATATGTAAATACCCTACAACTCTAACCAAGTGCATTGCTTTAAGGAGTATCTGTTAAGTAAATAAATAGCAAGCTCCGCATGTTTTTTTCCTCTCGATCTCCCTTCTGCATCTTGTGCTGGGGAATGTGGGCGTCAAGGGAATGTTTTTTTGTTGTGAAAGAGATGATGGAAAATGGTTTATGCCTCCTTTTACAAATTAGGTTGTAAACAATTTCTCCTGAACATTTGCATCTCTGGATACGTGAGCGCTTGAAGTTTGGATTGGTGCCCTTCAATTGGCCAGCCAAAGTCCCATTAAGTATTAGTAATGGACAGTTACATGTACAACAAGCACAAGTGTACACATAACACTGTCATAACTAGTGATCGACCGATATGGGTATTTAATGACCAATGCCAATATACAGAGAGCAGGGTGGTCGATACAATGCCGATATTTAACACAATCTAAGATAGTAAATAACAAATATAAAATTGCTAAAAAAATAAACTCTTATTTAGCACTATATTTACTCAATTTCACACAAAACATTAACTTGCAAATTTTATTTATTATATTGTATTTTAAATGGTAGATAGCGGTTTCTTCTGATTTCTGTTTAGTCATTACATTTTAGTCATTTATTTGCACATGAAGAAATTGTTAATATATTACGAAGAAGGAAATAATGGTACACACAGTAGTCCAGCAATCATAGATGGCATGT
Organism: Moxostoma hubbsi; assembly: GCA_032164185.1. NCBI lineage: Eukaryota > Metazoa > Chordata > Actinopteri > Cypriniformes > Catostomidae > Moxostoma > Moxostoma hubbsi. The sequence goes on along the minus strand of JAVLUX010000014.1, from coordinate 45,429,034 downwards.
CCACATTAACAATTACATTTTCTAAAAAAAATACAGAATCAAACCAATTGTACATACAGTGCATAGTGAATAAGGCGTTTACATGAAGTGGCACCAGAGACTATTTAGCAGAGACTGGCCACTTCTCTTAAAATGAATGGGAGAAATTAGAACACCCAACTGCAACCAACGGTCAACGGATGTAGATAGGAAGTCCCGCCCTACAGGTAAAAGAGACAATTTTCTTTTAAATACAGACATTGCCTGTCGCCTCTAGAAAGCGCATGCGCAAAAGCAGGGAAAATTACGTTTTAGCATAATCTTAAAGAAGCGGTGGTAAAGAAGCACCATTTATGATACCAGTGTTGTCAGACTTGTTGTCAGACTGTTGTGTCTTTGATCATTATCTTAACAAACTGTTTCTGAGATTTCGGTATTTCCCATTCAAGTAGATAGGAGCTGCACTTTCATGACTAAAAATAGTCTCCCGAGAGCATTCCAAACATGGCCGACAGTGGACTGACTTGCTAGAAAGACTTTGGTTGCAATCATATGCTCATGCAGATCCAGCGCAAGTAGCAGCAATCTCCAGCCTCTACGATATATCGATTCACACATTCTTCCCCATTCTAACGTTTGGAAAGATGGTTTATGGTTATGGTCTTGGGACAGGCATAACAGAATTCGATGTACAATAAGCAGAAGTGATTACAAATCCCCTAATGTTTAGATACATGGTAAGAGCCTGGTTTGAGGTGCCTTTTTACTGGGACATTTTTGGCCCAGTGATTTATCCCTAAATACAATAAAAGCAAGAAAATGATTAAATCCCATTCAGTCAGCCACAGTAGTAGAGGCGGTAAAGCTTCCATCTGCTGTGCCGCTGATTGCAGTGCAGCTGCCAACCTAAACCAAGAGCGCCATCTAGTAATTACACGTTGTGCATCAATAGAGAATTGTGCATTAATTCCTCTGTCTGTCCATCTAGCGGCTTGGTAGCAGTTAATAAACGTATTGAATTGGGTAATTTGAATGATAAAGAATGGTTATGTAATTCAATTCAGGCAGGCACCAATGTTCAACAGGCTTATTCCAACAGAGGTTTCTGTTCAGGAATCCCCTTTCTTGATTCGGGAAATTCCCTCTCTTTTCTGTAAAGGGGCAATTTGAAGAGATTACCCCTTCTCAGAGAGAATGCAGTTTTTACAGCCGTTATTTTCTAGTCCCAAAAAAGATAGCGTCCTTCATCCCATACTGGATTTGAGATGTTTGAATTTCACTCTAATGAAATACAAACAAATAATGTCACAACTGCAGCTGGGGGACTGGCTTATGACAATAGACAGCTTCGGATTGCTTTGGTACCACTTTCAAGAAAAAGTTAAAGAAATGCATGGATGCAGTTCTGACGCCTTTGAAGCTTCAGGACATCCACATTTTGAATTATCTTGACGATTGGTTTGTTGTAAGCTCACTCAGAGAGTCTGGCTGCCCAACATGATGAGCCATGTTGTTCTCATCCATCTGAACAATCAGAGGCTGTGAGTCAACCTAGACAAGAGCATCTTGTTGCCAAGGCAACAGACTCTGTTTCTAGGTGTGAAGCTAGACTCGTGTATGATGCAGGCGCACCTATCTGCAGCTCGCGTTCTGTCATTACACCAGTGTCTAGCTATGTTAACAGTCGGACGTGTTCTCGCTGCAAGAACATTTCACAGGCTTTTGGGGCTCATGATCGTGGCTTCTGCTATCATTACTTCACATTTAGGGGTGGATCTCCTATCCAGACAGGGTCTGATACCTGGAGAAAATATATTACTTCCTCAGATTATGGAAAAAATCTGGAGGAGGTATGGCAGAATGGAAGTGGACCTGTTCGCATTGAGCAAAATGTTGCACTGTCCTCTCTGGTTTTCTCTCTCGACCCCGGCACCACTGGGCATTGATGTGCTGGCGCATCAGTGGCCTGTAGTGTGTCTTTGCACGTTTCCGCTGATCAGCCTGCTGCATCCAGTTCTGCAGAGGGATTGGGAGGATTGTGTTCCCTTTATTAATAATTCACACATCATGCCCATCACCCATGGCCTGCCACATGCACCGCCTATGCTCATTAGTCTTAAAACAAATCAACCATGTTTGAAATTAAGCACTGTAAAATATTTAATTCCAAGCAAAAACATTAGGAAAATCTAAATATTAGCCAGGGAGGAGGCCCCGGGGAAGACCTAGGACACGTTGGAGAGACTATGTCTCCCGGCTGGCCTGGGAACGCTTCGGTGTCCCCCCAGAAGAGCTGGAGGAAGTGTCTAGGGAGAGGGAAGTCTGGGCATCTCTGCTTAGACTGCTGCCCCCGCGACCCGGCCCCGGATAAGCGGAAGAAGATGGATGGATGGATGGATAAATATTAGCCAACAAAACTGTGTGATTATTATGCTTAATGAGAGCTTCCTATTCCTGTTGCTGACTGCACACTGCACGAGTGTTTGTAGCCTGCTTAGCATTGCTTATTCTTGTTCTCATATGCTCCTCTTTTTATCCTTTGTCATTTTACCATGTGTTTCGAGTTTTTCCCCTTTTCTACTGTTTCATCTGTGTGTATTTTACCTGTTGCTGCTGGCACCTAGCTCGAGTCTGTGTTTATAGTCTGCTTTCTTTTTTTCACTTATATATCTGTTTTCAGCCTTTAATCCTTAACATCTCCCATTTATCAGCCCGCATCAGGTTTTCCCCCGCATTAATCTCCTATTGCGATTCAACTGTTTGTATGCTGTTTGTAGACTACAGCTCAGCATTTAACACCATAGTGCCCTCCAAGCTTGATGAGAAACTCTGGGCTCTGGGCTTAAACAGCTCGCTGTGCAGCTGGATCCTGGATTTCCTGTCAGGCAGACGTCAGGTGTTTAGAATGGGCAGCAACATCTCTTCATCACTGACCCTCAACACTGGAGCCCTGCAGGGCTGTGTTCTCAGCCCACTCCTGTATTCCCTTTACACACATGACTGTGTGGCGACACATAGCTCCAATGCCATCATTAAGTTTGCTGACGATACAACGGTGGTAGGTCTGATCACTGACAATGATGAAACAGCCTACAGAGAGGAGGTGCACACTCTGACACGCTGGTGTCAGGAGCACAACCTCTCCCTCAACGTCAGTAAAACCAAGGAGCTTGTGGTGGACTTCAGGACGAAAGACAGAGAGCACAGCCCCATCACCATTAATGGAGCACCGGTGGAGAGAGACAGCAGCTTCAAGTTCCTCGGTGTCCACATTACTGAGGAACTCACATGGTCCATCCACACTGAGGCCGTTGTGAAGAAGGCTCACCAGCGCCTCTTCTTCCTGAGACGGCTGAGGAAGTTCGGAATGAACCACCGCATCCTCACACGGTTCTACACCAGCACTGTAGAGAGCATCCTGACTGGCTGCATCACCGCCTGGTAGGGCAATAGCACCGCCCACAACCGCAAAGAACTGCAAAGGGTGGTACGAACTGCCAGACACATCATCGGAGGTGAGCTTCCCTCCCTCCATGACATATATGACAGGCGGTGCATGAAAAAAGCTTGGAGGATCATCAGAGACTCCAGCCACCTGAGCCATGGGCTGCTTTCACTGCTTCCATCAGGCAGTCGGTATCGCAGCATCAGGACCCGCACCAGCCGACTACATGACAGCTTCTTCCCCAAGCAATAAGACTTTTGAACACTTAATCTCTCACGATCAACAATCAGCACTGCACTTTATTAATCTTCATCTTGTATCACATACTGGACTGTCAATATATTCTCCCCAATTCACTTAGTGTATATATATTTTTATATACCCTATCTAGTGTATGTGTATTCTATATTGTGTGTATTGTTTACAGTACATTGTATATCAGTACTATGTTGTGTAATTATGTGTACATTTGATATTTAAATTGTTGTGTAATTATGTGTACATTTGTTATGTAAATTGTGTTGTGTAAATATGTTGTTTATTGTAATTGGTTTATGTCTCGTAACTGTCATGACTGCTATGTTGCTCGGAACAGCACACAAGACTTTCACCTACTGTTGCACTCGTGTACACAGTAGTGTGACAATACAGTGAATTGATTTGATTTGAACTGCGTGCATTTTCCATGTGCATCCGCTTTCTATTTTTATCGTGATTAAACTGCGTGCATTTAACACTGCGCACCCGCTTTCTATTTTTATCGTGATTAAACTGCGTGCATTTAACACTGCGCACCCGCTTTTCTCCTCTATGTTACACAAATTACTCCATCGATCTCAAAGCACTGCTTATCAAGAACAACCAACAACAAAAAACAATTATGTGAAGGATTCATATCGATCTCAAAACCTAACTGCTCAGGAACAACCAAAAACAACAAACAACTGTGGTATGTCATGGCATCCGCTCATGTTATTTCTTCCATGTCAAATGTTTACAATAGCCTCTTCCATCAGCAATTAGGGATTCACATGTGATAAATGTAAGGAATTAGTCAGGCTGATGGAGAAGGTTAATGAGTTAGAGACCCGCATTCGAACGCTAGTAGAGGTCAGTGAGAAAGAGAAGCCAGTAGATACTGTTTTGGATGCGGGCAGTACAGAGAGCAACACGCACACTTTTGTTCCAGCTGTAGAGCCCCCGCAGCAGGGCGTTTTGGTGACGTCTTGGTGGCATTCTCGCTCAGCAAAGTGACACCCCTCTCCCATTCTTGTTAGGGTTTCCAATCGATTCTCTCCACTCAGTGATGCACCCACTGAGAATCATGTTGAAATAGCCCTTGTTATTGGTGATTCTATTGTAAGGAATGTGGAAATAGAGACTCCAGCCACTATTGTTAAATGCATTTTGGGTGCCAGAGTGTCTGACATGATATCAAATTTAAACACAAAACCCTCACTAAATCATTTTGATTTTTTTTATTAAAGTCAAACTTGAACAAAACAAACAAATTAAAGATAAACATCATATAAAGATAGGGCTACTAAAAATTGTATCTCTTTCAACCAAAGATAACAACCATAACTGTAAATGAAATTATTACAAATCATAGTTTAGATATGCTCTGCTTGACTACTGAAACCAGTCTTAAACCGGATGAATATATTCATTTAAATGAATCTACTCCCCCAGATTATTGTTATAAACATGAGCCTCGTCTGAAGAGTCGAAGAGGAGGTGTTGCTACAATGTACAGTGAGGTTTTTGGTGTTAATCAGAGGACAGGATATAAATTTAAGTCTTTTGAACTAATAATGATTATGTGACACCGTCAGATATAAATAAAAAAATTGGGATTAGCATTTATCGATATTCTGAACTCTAAAAATGTAAACAAAAATGTAACAGGAGCAACTCATCGCCATAATCATATGCTAGATTTAATTCTGTCATATGGAGTTGATGTAGATAATATAGAAATTCTGCCGCAGAGCAATGACATCTCAGATCATTGCCTCGTCTGTTACTCAATCTACACCACACTATCTTTCAGGTAGAACTATTCTTTCGACCACTAAAGATAGCTTCACTAATAATCTTCCAGAACTATCTCATACACTCAGTAAACCCCAAAGCCTAGAAGAACTTGATGAAATATAAATACAGTCATCTCTAGCATTTTTGATAGCGTAGCCCCCCTTAGATTAAATAAAATGAAAGAAAAATGCCCTGTACCATGGTACAATGATCACACTCATACTCTCAAGAATGCAGCTCAGAAAATGGAGTGCAAGTGGAAGAATACAAGATTAGAGGTATTTCGCATTGCATGGAAAGATAGTGTCAGCATATTTTAGTAAACTCATAGAAAATAACCACAACAATCCTAGGTGTTTATTTAGTACTGTGGCTAAATTGGTTAGGAATTAAGCCGCAATAGAACAAAATATTATGTTGCAGCACAAGAGTAATGATATTAATTTCTTTACTGATAAAATTGAAATAATCCATCCATCCATCCATCGTCAACCGCTTATCCTGTACAGGGTCGCGGGGGGCTGGAGCCTATCCCAGCTAACATTGGGCGAAAGGCAGGGTACACCCTGGACAGGTCGCCAGTAAAATTGAAATAATCAGAAATTAAATTTTAATTATGCAATCATCTGTCATAGCACGTCAGAAAACAGTATCTCATAATTTTCCTCACATGCAACTTCAATTCCTCACTGTCATTGGTCACGAAGAGCTAACATAACGGATCCAATACCAACCAAGCTCTTAAAAGTGGTATTCCCTGTAATCTTAGAACCTCTTCTTAATATGTTTTAACTCATCGCTATCCTTAGGACATGTCCCAGGAAACTTTAAAATGGCAGTTATCAAACCACTTATTAAGAAGCCACAACTTGATCCTGGAGAACTGGCTAATTATAATGATTTCAAATCTCCCGTTTATGTCAAAAATACTAGAAAAGGTAGTATCCTCCCAAATATGTTAATTTCTACAGAGAAATAGTATATATGAACAATTTCAGTTAGGATTGAGACCCCAACACAGTACAGAGACTGCACTTACCAGAGTTACAAATGACTTGCTCTTATCATCTGGTCATGGCTGCATTTCACTTCTAGTGCTTTAAGATCTTAGTGCTGCATTTGACATGACAGATCACAACATTCTCTAAAATAGGCTAGAGAATTATGTTGGCATTTGTGGAGTTGCATTAGCATGGTTTAGGTCCTAATTAGCAGACCGCTACCACTTTGTCTATGTGAATTAGGAATTGTCAAACCAAACAAAAATAAAGAATGGAGTGCCACAGGGATAAGTTTTAGGGCCTCTGCTTTTCTCTATATGCTTCCCCTGGGAGATATTATCTAGAAATTGAATGCTGACGATACCCAACTTTATATTTCTTCAAAACCTGATGAGATTTCACAATTCTCCGAATTAGCAGAGTGTATCAATTAAATAAAAGATTGGATGGCCAGAATTTTACTTCTACTCGATTCAGACAAAACAGAGGTACTAATTATTGGACCAAAAACCTCTAAAAATAAGCAGCTAAAATAACACTCAATTGACTCTCGGATGTACTGTTACATCATCTTCAACAGCGAAGAATTTAGGTGTTATATTTGATACCAATCTGTCCTTTGAAAATCAAATGACCAATGTTTGTAGAACAGCATTCTTCCACCTAGGAAATAATGCTAAATTACGACACGTGCTCTCTGTTGCTGATGCCAAAAAACTAATTAATGCGTTCATGACCTCAAGACTACATTATTGTAATGCATTACTGGGAGGATGTCCAGCAAGATCAATAAGTAAACTTCAATTGGTTCAAAATGCAGCAGCCAGAGTGCTGACGAGAACCAACAGTCGAGCTCATCACTCCTGCAGCAAGCTTTCAAAACAAACACTTTCTTTTGCCATGCAATGCCTTAATTTTACACAAATACAAGCAGATATTTCAAGCTACATTTCAGCACTAACTTAAAGCACATTGTGGTAAGTTTTGGTGATTTTGTGAAAATGTGAGCTTGTCTGTGTCATGGTGATTGTCATTTTCTATGGGCTCTTAGAAACTCAGTTTATAAGTATACATTTTTACTGTATATCAGTGCTGCAATACATCTGTGTCGGTATCCATGTTAACATCAGTGTTAAGTGTAAATGCCTTTTGTTCTGCCTTTCATGTGCAGACAGCATTTCTGTGCGTGCACAGAATCATCAGGATCAGAATCACAGACAGCATCAGGACCCGCACCAGTCAACTACATGACAGCTTCTTCCCCCAAGCAATAAGACTTCTGAACACATGACCTCTCACGATCAACAATCAGCACTGCACTTTATTAATCTTCATTCTGTCAAATATATTCTCCCCAATTCAATTAGTGTATATATATTTTTAAATACCCTTATCTAGTGTATGTGTATTCTATATTGTGTGTATTGTTTACTGTACATTGTATATCAGTACTATGTTGTGTAATTATGTACATTTGATATGTAAATTGTGTTGTGTAAATATGTTGTTTATTGTAAATTGGTTTATGTCTCGTCACTGTCATTACTGCTATGTTGCTCGGAACTGCACACAAGACTTTCACCTACTGTTGCACTCGTGTACACAGTAGTGTGACAATAAAGTGATTTGATTTGATTTGATTTGATTGTACATTTGACAGACATGGCGTGTTTTTCTAATGGACAGCTGAGAACAAGCTTTGAACTTAAATAAGCCTAACATGCTTCCAAACACAGATATAAGGAGCAGTTTAACCTGTGTACATAACTAATTCTCTAAATTCTTTCGATGAAATATTGTAACTACCCTAAACTAAGAAACCACGTAGGACTTTAAAAAGCTGAGAAGTAGCAATAGTAGGCATTAATAAAGCAGGATCTTGCTTCGTTTTATTATACAGTATATATTTGGGCCTGTGGAACATTGTTCACAATTTTTTTTACTGTAAAAATTGCTAGAAAGGTTTGCAAACTGTCCTTAGTGATAGTTTAGCCATAAATGGAAGATTTAGCATAAGTTCTGCCGGGAAGACTCAACTGTTACGTCACTCATTACCTTCTCATCTATCCAATCGCGTTCTAACACTTGCAGTATAAAAGATAAGACATGTACTTACACGTGTCTGAGTTCACAGATGCTGACGCTTTAGTTCACCTCCACCCTCCCCACCACTAAGATGATTCCTTCCTTCCTCCCCACCACCACCAGGATGGTCCCTTCCCATACCTCACTGGGGGTCGCCAGGCAGGAAATGCAGAGTCCGGACCCCCGGATTGCGAGCTACGGACGGGGCCTACGCCTAAGAACTTTTATCTTTATATTGTTTGCCGAGCTGTAAATAAATGGTTAATTGTTCAGTATTATTCTCCCGAGTCTTTCTGGTAGAAATTAATATTCTGTCATAATTTTCCCACCTACCTGTTGTTCCAAACCCATGTGACTTTATGTATTTTGTGGAACTCAAAGGATGTTAGACAGAATGTTAGAGAATGACAGTCTCAGTCACCGTTCCCTTTTAAAATATGGAAGAAAAAAACAGCACACAGTTTAATAAATGCTGACTGCAGCTAAAATTATTTCTAACATGTCCTTGATTGTGGTGCATGGAAGAAAATGGTTTGGAACAACATGATAGTAAATGATGACAGAATTTCCAATTTAATAATTATTTTACAATAATTATTATTATGCAACACATATTAAATGTGTATTATTTAATGGAATATTGGGGAGTAACTGTCTTTTATGTTATATGTGGAAGTAACTAATTACTCGCTACTTGAGTATTCTTTCATTTGGATACTTTCTTTTACTCAAGTAATTATTAACATGAGTACTTTTACTTATATTTACTTTTATTTATATTTAATTTTGCTTTGAAAAACACCATTTATATTTATTATTCAAGTTTGTTTTGCGAAAACAAATTACTCATAAAGTATATGCTTTCTCTATTCTTTTGATTTTCCCCCCAATTTGGAATGCCCATTTCCCAAGTCCTCGTGGTAGCATAGTGACTCACTTTAATCCAGGTGGCGGAGGACGACACTCAGTTGCCTCCGCATCTGAGACCATCAATCCGTGCGTCTTATCACGTGGCTTTTTGAGCACGTTATCCATGCACAACTCACCACTCACCCCACTGTGAGTGAGAACCACACATTATAGCGACCATGAGGAGGTTACCCCATGTGACTACCCTCCCTAGCAACTGGGACAATTTGGTTGCTTAAGAGACCTGGCTGGAGTCACTCAACACACCCTGGATTGGAACTCGCGACTCCAGGGGTGGTAGTCAGCATTACATGAATTCACAAATTGTGAAGAATAACATGGAATATAATTTTTCATCTCTACAACAGCACAAGATGGATTACTAACAAAATATTCAAACTGCAAACTATCTTTTCTGTAGTCCTTTTTTCAGCCTATACACACAAAGTGAGGGAACAGAAGTCACATAGAAAAATGCACACATAAAGGAAAAAGGCTCTACTTTGGCAACATATTCAATGTGTTTGTTTAGTCTGTGATGAACATATTCATTTTTGTAATCAACTCTTTTTTTTATTGTTGGTCTCTGTGATTACTCATTATTAATCTATATATTAAGGTAAACATTTTTCTAAAAATGAAATAAATCTTTAATTCAAATGTAAATTATAGTAATTTAAAGATTCCCAAATCTCCAATAATCATTTGTAAAGGGGGTATTTTACCCCGACAAATAACACTTTCATGGCATTTTCAACTCAATTTGTGTAAAGCACTACATGATCGCTTATATTACTACTACACTACTAAAGCCATGGAATAGCTTTAACAGGATTTAATTGAACAATTTCAGCATTACGGCTCATCACAGCTGAGAGACACAACAGACTGATTAATTACAAAAACTCAAGGCGCTTACCTCTTCCTGGACTTTCCACATTGGAGAGGACATACTGTTTAAAATGGCAGAGTTTCTAAAGTGAATGACTCTTGCACACTGGCTACTGTGGGATGAAAAAATAGGAAGTGGAGAGCATTTGTTTGTAAACAGAAAATTCTATTTTAAAGAATGACATAAGACTGCCCTCACCTGATCATGTCTTTCCCACACCACCTGATGTCATATCACTCCACGTGAAATCACAGGATCTGTTTAACTTTGACGTGAAATCTCAAAGGCCACATCTGTATTTTTTTTTATAACCAAGAAAGATGGAGACCTCTGGCTGTGTAAAATGTTGAGAGCTCTTAGCCAGTTCGCCATTAAGATCAAGTAACCCCTGCCATTGATTGTGTTTGCGTTCGGCCTGTTTAGGGTGCAACCATTTTCACAAAGATTAATTTACGCAATGCTTACCATCTAGTGTGTATCAAAGAATGGAATGAGTGGAAAACAGCATTTAGCACCCCTACTGGCCATTATGAATATCTTGTCATGTCTATTGGTTTACCTAATCGTTCAGCAGTTTTTGATAATAAGGTCTTGAGAGACCTGATCAATCGTACAGTGTTCCTGTACCTAACTCATCATAGATAATCTTCTCCAGATCCCTTCAAGAAGACCAGAAGCACGTCTATCAGACACTCCAGTGCCTGCTCAAGGATCAATTATATGTGAAGGTAGAAAAACATTTTATTTGTCCTGTCACCTCAATTCTAGGCTTCATCATTTCTCCCAAAGGGATCCAGCCAAGATTTAAGCAGTGGTGACTGAGTGATTCTTGGGTTTTGCAAATTTTACAGGACCATTTACTGCAGCCCCAATTACCAGAAATGCCGTAATAAGGCCCCAGCTGTCTTATATAGACATGGATTTTATTTTGGGTCTGCCCCGTCCTCAGTTAATACTGTGATTCTAGTAATTGTGGACCGATTCTCTGAAACCAGTATCACACTAGCCGATGTTTCGAGTGATATTCAGGTGCTAGCTTCATTAAAATAACATGTCAGAAAAAATTTGCTCTGTCGCTGAGGCAGGCTCTTGTGTTCTCCTCAAGTGACCAATGAGCTTCTTTTGCTGAATAACTGACAAGACGTCAAGCTGATCTGAATGTCTTCATCCCACTTAGCTGCATGTCATCACAAACTGATTGTAATTCATATGATTCTGTCACTAAGCATTTCTTTCTGCTTTTTTCCTTACAAAAATTACTTAAAAATCAGAAATCTGAGGCACAACAGTGTGTTTTTACATAATTTCTTTAATCTCTGAAAGCTGCATATGGACATACACATTCTACGGCAAGCCTGGAGGGGATAAATACACAATCACACACTTTCACAAGGTAAAGTAACTCTATTGTTTATGCTCAAGTGGTACTCCTGTTGCTATTTTGGCAAGCTCCGCGTGACAGGGAATCAGAGAGAGAGAGTTGTGGTGAGTTCGTATGTGTGTCACACCTCCACCATTATGTATTGGCAAATGTGTCACACCACTGACTGAAGAGAGCAAATCTGAGCAAAACAGTCAGCATGTATGTCACCCTCGGCTAAACAAGTTGTTTTGAGTCTGCTGGTGTGGTGCCAGCTTAAGGATGCTCACTTTATTAGTCCTTGCCAGGACTGCCCGGTGCTAAGGAGACCACTATTGTTGTACTGATGAGAGAAGTAGTGCACTACCATTGCGTACCAGATGATATTGTGGGCCTCAATTTTCCTCAATGTACTGGAAAGCCTGGGTCCTGGGTAGCTCAGTTAGTAAAGACGCTTACTACCACATCTGAAGTCGCGAGTTCGAATCTCAGTGGGGTTTATGGTGAGTTGAGCGTGGATGCTGTGGAGAATAGCATGAAGCCTGCACATGCACTAAGTCTCCATGGTGCTCAACGTGCTCAACAAGCCACGTGACAGACGCGGAGGCAACTGAGATTCGTCCTCTGCCACCTGGATTGAGTCGACTACGCCACCTCGAGGACATGGAGCACATTGGGAATTGGCCATTCCAAATTTGGGAAAAAAGGGGTGAAAATCAAAAACAACAAAACAAAAGGTACTGGAAAGCCTTCTGGTCATTGTTTAACACCTTAGTGAGTCTCAAGCTATCCTTAGGCTATCATCAACAATTCAAAGGGCAGACCGAATATGTGAACCAGGAGCTTGAAAAGTATCTACAATGTAGATGTAGATATGAAGTCTCTGCCTGCTGGTTAGGGAAAAGGGTGGCACATATCCAAACTGCATCTGAAACGGAGACATTCCTGTTGATCAACATGAAGAAAACAGAAAGAAAAACTGGTCTGTTCATCATCAGGAATGTCTCTGTTTTGGATGCAGTTTGGATATGTGCCACACTTTTCCCTAACCAGCAGGCAGAGACTGCAGTTCCCTCAGTTAACGCAGTGGTGACCAGGTGCAGGAGGTCATTGAGAAGGGCCTAGGCTTCTCTCAAATGAGCATCTGGATGAACCCAGGTCCAGTTCCAAGCCTAGCTGAGAAAGGGGCCCATGCCAACCTTTAAACCATATAAACTGCTCACCACAATTATACAGAGTGGTTATCTGAGTAGCCTTGGTGTCAGCTTGAACCAGTTTGGCCATTCTCCGTTGACCTTTTTCATCAACAAGGCATTTCAGTCTGCAGAATTGCTGCTCACTGGATGTTTTTTTGGCACCGTTCTGAGTAAATTTTAGAGACTGTTGTGCGAGAAATTCCCAGGAGATAAGCAACTACAGAATTACTCAAACCAGCCAGTCTGGCACCAACAATCATCCCAAGGTCAAAATCACTTAGACCACATTTTTTCCCCATTCTGATTGATGTGAATATTAACTGAAGCTCCTAACCATATCTGCATGATTTTATGCATTGCACTGTTGCCAAAAGATTGGCTAAATAGATTATCGCATGAATAAGTAGGTATACAGATGTACCTAATAAAGTGGTCGGTAAGTGTATGTGCTTTGTACATATATTTAAGAAATATGACATGAGAAAGAACGCGATATGGCCCTACATCAGCACTGGTGTGATTCGGCTGCACACACGAGTGCCGTAGGTAATCACAGCAGTGCTGATTTAGGGCCATATAGCATGATTGCGAGTGTGATATTGTTTATATACAACAGATCATTGAACACGTACATTACAAAAAAATTATGGAGTATGGTCATAAAAAAATGCTTTTATGATGCATGGAACTACTTTCTTAAGTCAAGTCAAGTCAATTTTATTTGTATAGCGCCTTTCACAACACACATCGTTTCAAAGCAGCTTTACAGAAGTTCAGCATTAACAGACGATAAAAATGTAATGTCTATAAAGTCGATAAATCATCATCCTTGTGCAGGGCTCCAAACTGCGACTAAAAATGGTCGCATTTGTGACCAAATAAATTTATTTGTGAGTGTAATTTCTGTCAAGGTTGCCATTGGCGACAGTAAAAGTTTACTCCCTTTGATTTTAATATTTGCATTACATTTCCCGAGATACATTACAAAAGTTTATATCAAAGAAATAGCGGGGAAAACGGAGTTCATTGCAGGAACTAACCATTTAAAAAAAGAGACTGTTAGAAAACACGGTGACAGTAACAAGCATAAAAAATGCACGTGATCACAAAATTGCGAAGAATGCTCCACAGACTACACTGTTAGCGAGCTGCGGGACGAAAAGGAATGGAAGGAGTTAAAAATGAAAAAAAAATTTGGCGCCTGTTTTTTTCCCCCTATAGGAGCCAATCGCTCCTTAATTGATTTTTTATTTTTTTTTGTTTGGAGCCCTGTTGTGGAATTAGATAAGATATGATTCTTTATCGTGTTTAAAAATAATCAAATAATAATTGTATTAATAACCCCAGTGAGCAAGCCGAAGGCGACTGTGGCAAGGAACACAAAACTCCAAAAGATGATGGTTAATGGAGAAAAATAACCTTGGGAGAAACCAGACTCACTGTGGGGGCCAGTTCCCCTCTGGCTAACATCATGAATAATGTAAATAAGAATTATTTATAGTTAAAAAACATGATTAAAAAAATTATTAAACTTATTAAGTGTTAAGGGTCAGTATTTAGACAGTGATTGTGTTTGAACTGCAAGATTAGTGACCAGTGTCTTTGAAGTCCATCCTTGATTAAATTCCAGAAGTTCACTTAGATGCAATTGTCCTTGTTTGGCTGATGAAGGCTTTGTTGGCAATAGTTAGTCTATGTATCCCATTTCAAGATCGTAGTCCATGATGATGGGGCATCTGAAGTCTCCGTGAGAGGCTGGATACAAACTGGAGCTGACGAACGCTATTTACCTCGGGACTGGCGTCCCGAGATAACAGCAGAAAAGCAGATGGGAAATAATTAGCATAGCTGATGTTCATAATATTAATGCATTATAACTGATTCAGCAGTAGTATAAAAAGTAAGCATTATGTGAATGCTTGGTTAAAGAGATGCGTCTTTAATCTAGTTTTAAACTGGGACAGCGAGTCTGAGCCTCGAACAATATCAGGAAGTCTATTCCAGAGTTTAGGAGCTAAATGTGAGAACGCCCTCCCTCCATTAGTGGACTTAGATATCCTAGGTATGACCAGAAGCCTTGAATTTAGTGATCTTAAAGAGCGCGATGGATTGTATGGCAATAGAAGATCCGTTAAATACACCGGAGATAAACCATTTAGGGCTTTATAGGTCAGTAGTAATACTTTGTAATTGATACGGAACTTAATAGGTAGCCAGTGTAGAGATGTTAAAATCGGTGTTATATGATCATATTTTCTTGACCTAGTAAGCAACAGATAAGAATCTACCATTGCTGGTTCAAACCAAAAGGATGAGTACAATCCTTTGTTAGCAATTTAAAAATGTCACTTCAGAAATAGTATCACAGGTTGTACTTTTTCTACAGTTATTGGATAAACAAGGATGTGTGTGTGTGTGTGTGTGTGTGTGTGTGTGTGTGTGTGTGTGTGCTGTCAGCTTTCTGAAGATCAGCTTTCTCAGTGGAAAATAGCCATCCAAGTGGGGATAATTCTCCCTATTTCACGGTAGCCAGTGCGCAAGAGTCATTCACTTTAGAAAAAGCAATCTTCTCTGTCATTTTAAACAGTATGTCCTCTCCAATGTGGAAAGTCCGGGAAGAGGTAAGTGCCTTGAGTTTGTGTAATTAATCAGTCTGTTGTGTCTCTCAGCTGTGATGAGCCATAATGCTGAAGTTGTTCAATTAAATCCGGTTAAAGCTATTCCCTGGCTTTAGTAGTGTAGTAGTAATACAAGTGATCAGTAGTGCAGTTTAATGCAAACACTGACTGATGCTGACTTGTTATCACCTAACTCACTCATATTACACACAAAAATTATCTTTTGACACCACCTGCAGACTAACATATGGAATGTCAAAAAATTACATGTAAAGAGACACATATACAGTAGCATATAACATATCTGCACTGCTCTTATACTTTAGTTTAGAACAGCATGAACACAAGTGGAGTGATACACACAGAGAGTCATCCGAGTGATGATGGTGTGAGACCATCAGTACCCATGGAACGTCTCTCGTCCAATCAGATTTGAGGACCGGAACTAACTGTTGTATATATATTATATACACACAGTATAGTATATAAGCACTGCCTGGCCAGAAAAAAGTAGCCATTTGGTGACTTGCTCGCTTGAAGTCACATCATAAAAAATCAACAGTAGAACTCACGGCTATGTTTAATAGTGAAAGTAAGAGCATTTCCACATGCATAATGTGATGAGAACTTACAGGAACAGGACTAAACACCTGTGTGGCCACAAGAAATCCGGTTGTTAGTGAAGCTAAAAAAATTACTTCAAATTTTCTAGGTAGCATAAAGATTACACAGTGGAGAAATAGAAGAAAGTAATTTGGTCTGATGAGTCCAGATTTACCCTATTCCAAAGTGATGGGCACATCAGGGTAAGAAGGGAACTGATGAAGTGATGCACCCATCATGCATAGTGCCCACTGTACAAGCCTCTGGAGGCAGTGTGATCTGGGGTTGCTTCAATTGATCAGGTCTAGGCTCCGCAATGTTATGCAGCAATAAAATGAAGTCAGCTGACTACCTGAATGTACTGAATGACCAAGTTATCTCATTAATGGATTTTTTTCTTCTGTGACGGCATGGGCATATTCCAGGACGACAATGCCAAGATTCATCAGGCTCAAATTGTTAAAGAGTGGTTCAGGGAGCATGATAAATATCAGATCAAGTGTTCAGAAGTCTGATTGCTTGGGGGAACAAACTGTCATGTAATCGGCTGGTGCGGGTCCTGATGCTGTGATACCGCCAGCCTGATGGTAGCAGTGAGAGCAGCACATGACTCGGGTAGCTGGAGTCTTTGATGATCCTCCGAGCTTTTTTCACACATCGTCTGTTATAGATGTCCTGGAGGGAGGGAAGCTCACCTCAGATGATGTTTGTGGCAGTTTGCACCACACTTTGCAGGTCTTTGCGAATGTTGAAAATGTCTGTAAAAACACCAGCCAGTTGGTTCGCGCACGCTCTGATGACGTGGCCCGGAATGCCATCTGGACCCGTGGCTTTACGGATGTTCACCCGTCAGAAGGATTGTGTTACATCCGCAACAGAGATGGAGAGTGAACCGTCCTCTGTAGCATCGGCCGCGAGTGTTCTCTCCGCATGGGCGGTGTTATTTTCCTCGAAACGAGCATAAAATGTATTAAGCTCATCCGGGAGAGAGGCAGCGGTGTTCACGGCGGAGTTTTTATTCCCTTTGTAGTCCGTGATGAAGTTAATTCCCTCCCACATACTTCTACAGTCGGTGGTGTTGAACTGTCCTTCAATTTTGTGCCTGTACTGGCGTTTGGCTGCTCTGATAGAGATACGGAGGGCATAACTGGTTTGTTTATGCTCCTCCGCGTTCCTGGAATTAAAAGCGGAGATCCGCACATTAAGTGCCATTCGAACATCGCCGCTAACCCATGGTTTCTGGTTGGGGTAGATCCCTATTGTTTTGGTTGGAACAACGTCCTCTACGCACTTCCTGATGAAACACGTTATGCTATCGGTGTAAACCTCGATGTCGTCATCAGAGGCGGACCGGAACATCTCCCAGTCCGAGTGATCAAAACAGTCTTGTAGCATAGAGTCTGATTGGTCTGACCAGCACTGGATTGTTCTGAGGGTGGGTGCTTCCTGTTTCAGTTTCTGCCAGTAAGCGGGCAGAAGCAGAATGGAAGAGTGGTCTGATTTGCCAAATGGTGGGCAGGCGAGGGATTTGCAGCTATCCCGGAAAGGAGAATAGCAATGATCCAGCTAAATACATTTAGCTGAGAAAATTTACCCAGCATGTCACGAAATTTGTCATGCTACATTGTGCCTCATCATAAGTCTTGTAATCTTGTCTTTTTGTCTAATTTTCTCTTTCTCTCTTTTTTTTTGTTGCTTTAATTGTTCATTGATTGGATGAAAATATGTGTAGTGCAAGATGAATCATCAAAATTTTCTGTTCACTCAGAAGAGAAACACTAAATTGTTAACTTTTACACTAGCAAAAACTAACAGACATACTGTATACTTAAAAGCAACAGATTTCCCATTTCTTTGAAAAAATAAAATAAATGGTTTCCTTTAACAGAAAATTATATATATCTATATATATATATATATATATATATATATATATATATATATATATATAGATATATATATATAGATATATATATATATCTATATCTATATCTATATATATCTATATATATATATAGATATATATATATATATATATATATATATATATATATATATATATATATATATATATATATATTAAAGCTGTAAGGTCAAACTCAATGAGACATTCAATAAAAGCCTCACCATACTGCCCTGCTCAACAAAATCATCATACCTCACACACATTGGCCATAATGGCAGGAGACTGTTTATGAGTGACTGTATCTATGAGACATGGCTCATAAAGATGACATAAATGTTTTATGAGCTTAGTTTAAGAGGAGACCGACACAGGTCATATGCCCTCAGACAAACACTTTTTCCATCATCAACATTACTTTCATCATAATAATTTCTTCTTCCCTCAGGAGAATGTTTCATCACTTCTTCATAACACTTGTTTGATCAAATAAATAACCAAAAAGATTTGTTTAATTAACACTATACAATATGAATTCATGCATAATTAATGAATATTCCCCTCAGATATCTATAAAGATGTTTTAATGATTACTTAGGTGAAAAGACACAAAATATGTGTGCAGCATTATATGCTGATACTGTATTTTTTAGTTTGCTCAGTCTGTCAATTCCAGAGCAGGAATGCACACTTCTGAAGAGCGTTCAGCATTTGTGTTCAGTTTGTTCAATTAGCTGAGCTCAACGTGTTATTTTCAGTCTGACAGCACTGTCTGTATTTCAGTGAGATAGACCATACATTCTGTATGTAAGTGTGTGTGTTTTTTTCTGTCTGGGCAGTCAGAAGAGTAAATCAGATATAGATGTTTGTAAAGGATATAACATCTTTATGTGACTGATCTGTCACACAGACAACAGAGAAGAACTGCAAGGGTGCATCATGAACATCAAAGGGTGCATCATGAACATCATGTCTCACACCTCAGGAACCTTAATCTGTGTGAGGATACATGGATGAATGAATGAATGGACAGATGAATGATGAATGGATAATGGATGGATGGATGGATGGACATATGAAAAATGGATTTGACCTTTCCTGTGAGGTTAAGCTCCTGAGCACCAACAGGACGCCACCTATAACAGAATGTGTAAAGGGTGTTTTAGACGGTACCGAGAGCAGCACTGCTATTCAGATTTTCATGAATAATTGACCAGTCAGAGCTGACTTTAATCATCTGGTATTTAGCTTTAATGTAGTTAGTTTCCATGAGAACAGTCTGAAATATTTCCCTGTTTCCTATGTTGACTATGTGGCATTTATTATACAGGGAATATAAACAAGTGAGCAATTTCGGACACAGCAAATGTCTGGCTACCAATCATATTTATTTAGGTTCAATTCAAGAGTTCAAGTCATGATTTAACTACTTTTATGGATCATTGATGGAGGTTTCATTGGCTTGTGTTGGTGTATTTTACACCGCCTCTCATGTGGGGAACCCTTTTATTTACTATTTATATAAATAGTCTTGATCATGACATTCAAAATGTGCGATTCCATTTTTATTCTGATGACACTCTTATGTATTTTAGAGTTTCCTCTAAGCAGCAAGCCTTGCATAATCTACAATTAGCTATGATGTCATTCAGTTACGACTTAACAATTTAAAACTTGTTTTGAATGCTAATAAAACTAAACATGTTATTTTCAAGTAAAAAGAAAATAGTAAATAATCTTAATTCTCTTCAGTCTTTGAAAGGAAATGTGATTGAGTTACACAGCTAAACAAAAAACTGAAAACAAAGCTAGAGTTTTATTTCAGAAACAAGCTCTGTTTTTCATTTAATGTAAGAAAGAAACTTGCTACAAAACAGAAAAGTCTCTGCTACATTCTTACCAATACTTGATTATGGGGATGTTGTGTATCAATTTGCGCCATGTTATTTCATCTTTGGATGCTGTGTATCATGGTACTTTAAGATTTATATCGAATTGTAAACACTCAACACATCATTGTACACTGTATAATACAGTAGCTTGACCTTCTTTTTCAATTAGAAGAGAAATGCATTGGTATACAACTATTTATAAGGCTATCTTGGGGTTCTTGCCCCCTTATCTCTGTTGTTTGATCCAACGGCACAGTGTTGGGAAATATTCCCTTCATTCTCCGAATTGTTATATTCTTTCCATTCCCCATGTTCGAACTGAATTAGGAAAAAAGGCTTTTAGGTATGCAGCTCCGTTTGACTGGAATTCTCTTCAAGTGAAACTGAAGTTACAAAAATTGGTGTCTATGGAATGTTTTAAATTTATCATTAATCAACTTGAAAATTAATCTATGACTTGTCAGTGTTTTTAGTATTGTAAATATCTGTTTTAATTTATTTAAATTAGGCTGTGACTTATTTGCTGTCCATCTTGGCCAGGACACTCCTGTAAAAGAGATGTTTTTCTGGTTAAATAAAGGTTGTAATAATTATAATAATGTGTATGTAAAATGCCATGTACAAGAGAGGTGGCAAGTTTGCGTATGTCACCTAGACCAAATTTAAACGTGAATAAAGATTAATGCCACAGGGTTTTAGAAAAACATTCTTTTAACATACAATAATCATTGAATTGTATTATCAAAGGAACAAATAGCAATAAAGCAATAAAATGAGGGTGAGTAAATGATGACATAACTTTTTTGGGTGAACTATTCCTTTAAAAAGCCAAGTAGCTCAGTGAGTATTGATGCTGACTATCATGCCTGGAGTCACGAGTTCGAATCCAGGGTGTGCTGAATGACTCCAGCCAGGTCTCCTAAACAACCAAAATGGCCCGGTTGCTAGGGAGGGCAGAGTCACATGGGATAATCTCCTTGGGGCCGTGATTAGTAGTTCTCACTCTCAATCGGGCACGTGGTGAGTTGTGCGTGAATCGCAGAATGTAGCATGAGTCTCCACAGTACAGGGCAATTGTTGGATCTGCTACACATCTAAAATATGCTGAACTCATAATTTATAGATGCTTCCCTTCACATTTACTTTCAATCTTTGATTATATGGGCTGTAGATTTAATTGAATGAGAATGTGTGTGTGTGTTTGCAGCCATCGCACACACGCATGCTCTCTCTGTGTGCATGTACATAGTGACTGGGGAGATTAAGTGAGTTCTTTGAACCTTTTTTCCTTTCCAGTTTTTCAGCATTTTACACTTGTTAGTTAGTAAGTAGTTTGTAATATTGTTTTTGTAATTTATTGTTTTTTTTGTTTGTTTGTTTTTTGTGCTGATCTAGAAAGCAAGGTGGCAGTTATGGGTTCAAACAGGTTTTTTTTTTTTTTTTACCAAATGTATGCCTGATGATTTAGTGTCAGTGTAGCTTCGGAAGCGAAATTGGTGTGCCAAACATTTTATCTGTGTCAAGGATGAATAAGGCTATTGTTATCTTTCTGAAAGATATAGCTGTGGTAAATTACCTAGTTCAGTGTGGTTTTTCAGTGAAAGATTGACTGTCCAACACTTTGAAGAAGGTTATTCAATATGAATGTTCCTCTTTTCATATCAAATGAGACACTTTAGTGCATTCAGTCATTTGTGTCTGAGATATTGAGCACATTTACAGGCACACCAATATGCTGATTACTCCCAAAATCAGCTTATTTAAAAAACCTGACAAAGCAAGAAAACCATGTTTACGTGTGATTTTAAATAATTGCGTTATTCTCAGGACAGCAAACCATGAAGCGACAAGTGCTCATATTGGCTAGTTATAGACCGATTTCAAATCTCCCATTTATGTTGAAAATACTAGAAAAGGTAGTGTCATCCCAATTATATACATTTCTACAGAGAAATGGTATATATGAACAATTTCAGTCAGGATTTAGACCCCAACACAAGTATAGAGACTGCAATTATCAGAGTTACAAATGACTTGCTATTATCATCTGATCACGGCAGCATTTCTCTTCTAGTGCTTTTAGATCTTAGTGCTGCATTCGACATGATAGATCACGACATTCTCTTGAATAGGCTGGAGAATTATGTTGGTATCTGTGTAGTTGCATTAGCATGGTTTAGGTCCTATTTATCAGACTGCTACCACTTTGCCTATGTAAATAAGGAATTGTCAAATCAAACAAAAGTTAAGTATGGAGTGCCACAGGGATCAGTTTTAGGGGCTCTGCTTTTATCTTTATATATGCTTCCCCTGGGAGATATTATCAGGAATAGTGGGATAAGTTTCCACTGTTATGCCAACTTTATATTTCTTCTAAACCCAGCAAAATTTCACAATTCTCCAAATTAGAAACAGAGTGTATCAATGAAATCAAAGATTGGATGGCCAGAAATTTCCTTCTACTCAATTCCAACAAAACAGAGGTACTAGTTATTGGACCAAAAACCTCTAAAAATAAGCCTCTAAAATATAATTTGACTCTCGATGGATGTACTGTAACATCATCTACAGCGAAGTACTTAAAGTGTTACATTTGATAGCAATCTGTCCTTTGAAAATCAAATTACCAATGTTTGTTGAACAGCATTCTTACACAGAAATATTGCTAAATTACGATGCATCCATTCTGTTGCTGATGCCGAAAAACTCATTAATGTGTTCATGACATCAAGTCTAGATTATTGTAATGCATTACTGGGAGGATGTCCAGCAAGATCAATAAATAAACTTCAATTGGTTCAAAATGTAGCTGCCAGAGTGCTGACTAGAACCAAGAAATGTGATCATATTTGCCCCTTTCTATCATCGTTACATTAGCTAACTGTTACTTTTTATATTAATGTATTAACATATTATTTCACACAGCAATTTTTATAAAAATCTTCTACAGCCACCATACTTCATCTGGCAACTGCAATTTCAACTATTTTAATTATAAGCTAGAGGTAAAATTAGAGTGTATGAAATATACATAATTTTGTGGGCAATGTAGAATAGCAGACAGATTAGAATTATAATCTATTGTTTAAAAGTTTTGACCATTCTAGTGATTAGTGGGAAAACTGAATTAAATAAATATTTAGAATGTTAAGATACATTTCACATGACCACTCCTCAAATACTCCTTTTGAGCACCTGTAATAATAAATTGAGATTACATCTGAAATTGAAGGACACAAACACTGAAATATACATTTTATGTTTTCAATAAAACACATACGTTATTTAATTTGAAAAGAGGGGAGGACGACAACACCAGTAAACATAGTCCAACCTAGGCCTTTTTGCAAAACTGGTAACACTCAGCTGAGTGCCAAGACCGAAAACAGTTCCTATCGCGAACCAAGCAAAGTCTTTTGCCATTACATTCTGGCGTGCAGCAAGCTACTTTAGTTTTATTTTCAGTCCTACTTTTGCAATAGCATAGCCAACATCTCTTGGAGGAGAATTTAGGGACATGGGCTGTGTGGAGTGATGCAAAGGAGGGACTACAGGCTTTAGTGTTTGCAAATGGACACTTTCATGAATATCGATAACTCGAGTTAAGTTCACTGGTCTACGCTCATCCCCTGGTGCCGCATGAATGTGTTGCCATTCCTTAAACAATATGAAATATTGACAACAGCAATGTCTATGAAGTGGAAAAAAGAGCCTTCCACCACTTCTGAGTTTTTTGTAGGATGTCGTACAATTTTATAATTTGGTCTGACTCAACACTGCACGTGTTTTTGTCATAATCACTAATGACAGTGGGCTGAAGGGCTATATCATCTATTGCGCGATTTTGGTTATGCTGAAAGGGCCTCTTGCATTTTTTTGAGGTGATCCTGATTATCCTCTGTGGCAGGGTCTACAACATGTAGAGCTGCTAAAAGAACCTTGTAGCAGTCACACAACATAAATCCCCTTGCCCACGAGCCCTGAAGTGACTTGGTTCCTCAATAATGATGGGAATCAGGGAGAATTGAAAACCCTATGTAAATGAGCAACCCAAGAAATTTGTAAAATTAATTGGGAGTCACCTCCAATAACCTCCTTGGTAGCTGAAATATGATGGACAGTTTAGGCGAGCTCCCACCCCTGACGGTTTGTAAAGCTGTATATCTCAGCAACAACAGCCCGAGTAAAAAACATCATGAAAAAGTCAATTTCTCACTGCATCATATTGGAGGTTGACCACACAGCCTGACACATGCTACTTAAGTCAATACCGAATGGATGACTAGGAGAGGTTTTGGTGCCTGTGAATCGATGTCAAGAGTATGAGGGAAGCGTTTATGTTTTCTAACTGACTTGGGACCTGTGTGAGAATATCTAGCCATTCCCAGAATAATAAGAGTAACAGTGTTAGAGTTACTGTGAGGATCAGTAATATGAGAAATAGAAACAAACAATACATAAACATTAATATATACCCAGTTGATGGTCTTGGCTGGGGATCAGGTTCCATCTCATCCTTCATCTCCTCAAGAGTAGTTCCTGGTCCAGCAGATCATCCTCCTGGCCCCATGCCACGTCCTCCGCTGCTATGAACCTAAGCTCATCAGCAGCCTCCTCTTGAGGAGCCATAGTTCCTATCCATCTCTACAACATATAAAAAGTACACAATTGGTAGCCAGCAGTGTAATCTTCACAAATCCGTACACTGAATAGTCACCAAAGGCTTGCAGACTTACCAAAATGTCCAACTGCAGCCCTCTCACACTGTCCATGTGAACAGGAAGCTATACACAATCTAAAATCACGTCTGTGTGATGGATGGGTAAGGCTATCTGCTAAATTATAGAAATATATCTACCATATTTTATTACATAGGAAAAAGGTCTGACCAGTGTCTACTCTCTGCCTCACATTACTTTAGGTGGATTTTTCGCAAGCGATATAATTGGTTTCACAGAAACTGCTAAAAATTGGTTTCTCAGAAACTGCCAAAAAAAACCCCCGATTGTATAAAAAAAATTGGTTCGCCAATGACAGTAAAAAAAAATTTCCAGAAAAAACTAGCTAGCGCTACTACAAATAAATGCTTCACATCCAAAAAGGTTTGACTATCTTCCACAAGTGACAATAAAAGCTATTGATATTTAGCTAAAATGTATAGTATTGCTAGCTAATGTTTATTTAGCAAGTTTCACAGAAATTTGCTTAAAAATAGAGGCTAGCTGCCTGTCCAATGAACAAAGACGGTCATGTCATATTTTCCAGAGATAACAAGCATTACTCCTACAAATAAATGCTTCATAACTAAATCGTTTTGAATTTCAATAGACAATATTGACAACACATGTTAAATAACTTTTCTTACCTCGAAAGATCGGTGTTTGGACAGCGAAGATATTGAGACAGGAACCATTGGAATAATTGTTCTTAAATTTGAATGCTCTGGGTGGTAAGAGTTAATTTAAAAATTCTGTTAACTACGTACATACAAAGCTTTGAATAGTCTAGCTCCACAGTACTTAAGTGAACTTCTGTCACACTATATTCCATCACATTCATTATGATCACAAAATTCTGGTCTGTTAATAGTTCCTAGAACATCAAAATCCACAAAAGTTAGGTAGGTCTTTTACCTATTTGGCTCCTAAACTATCGAATAGTCTCCCTAACACTGTTCAGGATGCAGACAAACTCACTCAGTTTAAGTCTAGACTAAAGACTCATGTATTTAGCCAGGCATACACCTAATTTATCCATCAACTCACAATTAGGCTGCTTTAGTTAGGTCTGCCGGAACCAGAAACATTTCTCATAACTATTACTCTGCAATAAATTGAATGGCATCTACGCTAATATTATTCTATTTGTTTCCCTGTCTCAACCAGGGATTCATATGCCGAGGTTACCAGAGCCGGCCAGATCCAACTCTTTTCCTACTTGTTGTCAGACTCCACTGCTACGTCTCGCTGAGTGATGACAACAAACTACAGCCGGTGCTAGCCAAACATCACTTCAGGTCTTTTACGATGGACTTCAGAGGATCAACTGATGCAAACTTTAACTGTAAAACATGGGATACTTCATATGCCACTGCCTGAAACTTGGATTTAGGATGGACCCCACCGAACCTCACCAAAATGACCTGCCGGTTGAACTGTGATGCACTTTATTGATCTCTGCCTGCATCACCTTTGTCTATTGATGGACCACACTCTTGAAATGGAATACATAGTCTATCAATTAACTGCCAATGAAAGCTTTCAGCAGCCAACAAACAAAGGACAATGCAACTATATGAATTTCTGCTGTTAATCCAGGATCGACTTCAAAGACATTAATCATTAATCTTACAGCTCATACAAAATCTTTGTTTTGGAACATAACACTTACTTAAACCACGACTTGCACTGCACACAAATAACTAATATTGGCATTATTTTCATTAGCCAGAGGGGAACTGTCCCCCACAGGGTGCCTGGTTTCTCCCAAGGTTATTTTTCTCCATTAACCAACATCTTTTGAGTTTTGTGTTCCTTGCCACAGTCACCATTGGCTTGCTCACAGGGGTTCTAAATAAAAATTGTATTTAATTATGCAATGATTTATTTGTATACACAATTTATAATAATATTTAGTCAAATTACACAATGATTCATCAGCCATTCATCAGCCAAATTATAAAGGACAATGCATCTATGTGAATTTCTGCAGTTAATCCAGGACTTCAGAAACATTTGTCATTAATCTTACAGTTCATACAAAATCATTGCTTTGGACCATAACACTTACCTTGTGTAATTGGTGTTATATTCATGCTGTTTAGCCAAAGGGGAACTGACCCCCACAGTGAGCCTGGTTTCTCCCAAGGTTATTTTTGTGTTTTGTGTTTCTTGTCACAATCTCCTTCGGCTTGATCACTGGGGTTCTAAATACAATTATTATTTAATTATTCAATAATTTATTTATTTACAATCATATTTGATCAAATTACACAATGATGACTCTAAGACTTCATAGATATTACAATTTCATTGTCTGTTGAAGCATGATTTTTGACTTCCGGTTAGAGCATGTAGTGAGTGGTCGTGTTTGAGTGTGGCTCTCGTTTTTATATTCTAAATATCCATTCTACCTTCACTATAGGCCTACACTTGCAATTATCTGTTATGTAACCTTTTGTACAACCTTGGTCATAGCTAGACACCGAAATGTCAACTAAAACAAGCTGTCATAATAATAGAGCAGGTAAAAAAGATGGCGAAGCTTCGATCAGAAACGAAAGCATGGCTACGGCCTCGATGCCTGATGCACTGCCAGAAGACCTGGAGAAACGATTCTCCTCGTCGACACAACACAAGTAGAGTATTCTGCGTTAAAAAATGAGCTGGAAAACGCTTTATCTCCAGTGAATAAGCTACGAATCATACGACGAACGCATTTGTGGGGTTGAAGATAACCTAAGTGAATACAGTGACCGTCTGGTGAGTGCTGAGACTGCCATAGCAGCATTGCAGGGTGAGAACACGTAGTTGAAAAGGAAATTAGATGACCTTGGGCGTGTGTGACTCAGTTGGTAGAGCGGGTCAGCCACTAATTGCAGGGTTAGTGGTTCGAATCCTGGCCCACACGACTCCACATGCCGAAGTGTCCTTGGGCAAGACACTGAACCCCAACTGGAAGGAACAGCTAAGGGGTCCAGTGCCATCACCTGGCATCATGGACGGAAGCAGGACAGGGGGCCGAACTCCTCTCTCTCTCTCTCTCCTCTCTGCTTTCTCTTTCCCTTTTGTTATTCCTGCCTTCCATTTCCCTTTCTCCTCTCTTTTGTCCTGTTACCCCTCCCAGGCATGCACAGGTCAGATCCGGAGACCAGTGTGTGGTGAACATCAGCTAAGATGGCATTCCAAGGACCAGTTTATGGCTGGGCCCCTTCCTAACTGCCAGTGTGGAAAAAGATGTGCCACACTGAAATTGGATCCTAGGTGAATGAACATAATTGTTCAGCAACATCAGATAAGATGCTAAGACAGCTACTACCTCTTACAGGTAAAAAAGGGGGACCTTCAGCCCCCACCAACTCAACTGCCATAAATTCCTCCAGGACCTCCCGGATGCAAAGCAATGGAAGGCCACAGAGATCTATTCATACCTTAAGTTTGGAGGCCTTAACCCTCTGGGGTCTGAGCATATTTTGCTCCCTGGAGAAGTTTTGACATGCCTTGACATTTGTGCTTTTTTCAATTGCTTAAAAACTTATTAATGGCTAATGTCTGATAACACTGTATTCAGCACAAACTGAGCTACAATAATATGTGAGCAACATGTGTGTACATGTTTGTATTTTTGAGAAAATAACGTTTATCTGTGGTTTTTGAAAAAAATTATTAACTGCCAATGAAAGCTTTCAGCAGCCAACTAACAAAGGACAATGCAACTAAATGGACTTCTGCTGTTAATCCAGGATGGACTTCAAAGACATTAATCATTAATCTTACAGTTCATACAAAATCTTTGTTTTGGACCATAACACTTACTTAAACCACGACTTGCACTGCACACAAATAACTAATATTGGTATTTGTGTTTTTTTCAATTGCTTAAAAACATATTAATGGCTAATGTCTGATAACACTGTATTCAACACAAACTGAGCTACAATAATATGTGAGCAACATGTGTGTACATGTTTGTATTTTTGAGAAAATAACATTTCTGTGTGGTTTTTGAAAAAAATAAAACATTTAATAATTGAAAGAAGGCCATATAACACATACTAAACATTTGTTCACAAGCCTTTTGAGAACTGTATATTGTAGCCTAGAGTTTTTGCTACAAAATGATGTGAAAATCATCCTGATCACTCATTCATACAAAACAATATAGTAATTTTACTTTTGTAAGACACTTTTTGTGTTGGAAAGGTCAGACAAATTCCTTTTATTTGTAAGCGTACTTGGCAATAAAGCTGATTCTGATTCTGTTATGTGAGGAGGCGTGAACTATCATGAATATGGATTGTAATTCACACCTCAGGAGACAGAGACCCCTCCCCTGGGCCTATCACTGAGGAATGTGACAGAAAGAGAATGAATGTGAGGAGACTTAATGATCAAAATCAAGTTTTAAGCCAAAAGAAGTAATCTGACTATACATTTTCTTTACATAAAGACTATACTTATGTAATTTCAGACCTACACTATCATTTAAAAGAAGTCTCTTCTGCTCACCAAGACTGCATTTATTTGATCCAAAATACAGTAAAAACAATGATATTGTAAACTCTTTTTACAATTTAAAAGAACAGGTTCTATTTGAATATATTGTAAAATGCAATTTGT
Organism: Moxostoma hubbsi; assembly: GCA_032164185.1. NCBI lineage: Eukaryota > Metazoa > Chordata > Actinopteri > Cypriniformes > Catostomidae > Moxostoma > Moxostoma hubbsi. The sequence goes on along the minus strand of JAVLUX010000014.1, from coordinate 45,399,776 downwards.
GATCAACACTGAATTTTCAGCATCATTACTGCAGTCTCCTTCAGAAGACGTGGCATGGGGCCAGGAGGATGATCTGCTGGACCAGGAACTACTCTTGAGGAGATGAAAGGTGAGATGGATCCTGATCCCCAGCCAAGACCATCAACTGGGTATATATGAATGTATATGTATTGTTAGTTTCTATTTCTCATCCTTCAGAAATCATTATACTATGCTGATTTTGTAATATGGGCATATTTAAAGTGCATTTTACTCAATTAACCTGAACACATATTTGCAAGCACAAGCTTTATTGATGATGATGAGGAAGCATAAACACTAGTTATAATATAATCTAAACATTCATATTATTTTTATACCATATTACATATCATATTTATATCATACAGCATACAATTTAAATACCTGCTTTAGCCGAAACAGCCTTTAAATGTAACTAAAACTTGCCTATTAGGACATATTTCAAATTTCAATCCTCTGAATCCTGGCTGGCAAGTCTGGAAAGAGTCCAACTAGTAAAATATGTACATGTTTATATAAAATAGCATGTCAACTAATATGTAAGTAAAAAATAAATTACTTACTCATCTGAAATTGTATCCTCGGCTTGATCAAGTCTCACTTAAAAATGCAAACGTTCATCGGAGTCCAGCTTTTCTTCTGAGGAAAATGTTAACTCTTCATCACTATACAGGAGTTTAGTATCTGTGTATCGTGCGATCTTCCAAATGCGCAGAAAAGTGAATGAACTAGATGTTTTTAAGGCACAGTCGGGGCGTTTACCATTTGCATTGATCGTCTCAGTACATTACCGTATGAATAGCGTCCTCTGCCCATGGGTGTGATCACATTAGAGGTAATTAGCTGAGCCAGGAGAAAATGTACATCGCTTTGATTCATACAGATTACATTGCAGAAGAATATTTGTTTTCAATTTGAATTCTTTTATTTTAAAAGTAGACAGTTTAAGCTTTCTTTAGACATATGATTCATGTTTGTGTGTTAAGTATTCGTGGAGTTTCAGTTCATTTTTGTGACGTGTTTTAGAGATATGCTTGCGAACACAGAGACTGCTGAAAGCTCACCCTTTTTATTTTCTTTATTTTACAAAAGCACAAGGTTTTGTTTTTATTGTGAGTGTACACAAATAAAATCAGACCCTTTATAGTCTCTAATGATGTCTACACTTATCTGTATGCCCCAAAATGACAGAGTATTTTATGTTGTTTCCGCTGTAATGACAAAAAAATCCAGCAGGATGCGTCAGTGCGTCCGTCGACCCCAGAGGGTTAATTTAATATAAACTACAACACATCCACTCTATTTCATGCAAAGCACAGTTTATGTTAATGGTTGTTGACTGTTAACACAACAGTTCATGGGACAGACCTATTAACAGATAAACGAATGCATGGCAACTCATGTTTGGTGATCTGTTCCAGATGATGCCTTTCATATTTTGAAAGAGATTTGGGTAAATAATGCATGGGTAAAATGCTAAAGACACTGTTTTAACTACTACTTCAGGCACCATTGGCCAATCACACTCCAAGATCGGAAAAGTACCAGATTTTGATCTAGACACACCCTTGTCCTGCGTTTCAAACTTGATAGGGAAGGAGACATTAGCAGACACACCACGTCCTGAGATTCTGACCTGACGAGGAAAGAGGCTACAAGATGGTTGAGGTTATGCTTTTGCAAGCAAAACCTTTTACAGTGCTTTATTGCTATATTGCTGTACTCTAGCTGAAAAAGGGCCCCAGCATTGAGGGCACTTATCTAACCCTTACGGCCCCTCCAGCAGCACAGTCCAGTCCACAAAGGACCGGTAGACATCAGTAGGCATTGCCTGTCCCACACGGCTCCTCAGTGACGCAGCCAGCTTGCAAAGGACCCTGTGATGATTCAACTGACCCAGCTGCCCGGTCCACACTTCAAGGACCCTCTTAAAGCAACCGAAGTTCAACATCCTCCAGCCCAGCGTGGCGTGGCAATGACTACTGGATCGCAACACTGTGCCCTTCCCACTGCACATTACCTGCATTGCCACTGGAAGATGTCTCTACTACAAATATAAACTTACCATACCTCTTTCTAGAGACCTTGGCATTTCTTTATACCTGTTTTTCTAATTTATTTAGATAACAGTTACATGTGGTCATCTTGTTTCAAATAATAGGTACATTATTTGTTTAATGATAAATAAGCATTATTTATCACCATTTTGCCAGAGCCATTAGGTGGTTCCCCATAAGCAGCATTCCTATAAAATTCTCTCCCATTGCTACATTCAGTTCAACAGCATTACATTTATCCATCCTGTGTTTAAATCCTTTATTTGTTTTATTCTTTAATTCAGTACTTTCCTATTTGGTTATTAGTTTATTATACTTTAGCAGTGCATATTCATTATTAGCATTATTAATCATTTTTGTATTTACTCTTGAATATCTATTGTTAATAAATTTCATTAATTTTATTACAACTGTCTTCATTGTGTTGATGATCAAAAGACTCTACTAGTTGTCCAGACTCTCACAAATCCTTCAGAGATGTAGTGAGCATCGGAATTATTTAAGGAGAGGAAACAGTGGCAGAGAGGAGAAAGAGATGTACTTAACTGAATGTATTTATGATTTGACGCAGCTGGTTGAAAAGAAATGCATGTTTTTGTTCCCTTTACAAAAATCTTCACTATGATGCTGCGCTTGCTAAAAGTGCTATGGGAACGATCTTGCATTGTGACCAGCTGTGAATATGTGTGTAACACGTCAATGAACATTGACCGGAAATTTATAGCCTCGGTTGGTGAGATCATTGGTTGCACCTGTGGCCGGGCTATAAATAGAGGCATCACCAGCGTGTTCGTCAGATCTCTTTTCTTCAGAGCATACTGTGCTGTGTGTCTCAAAAGCCTGTCAAACTGTCTTTCCTCTGTTAGGAGTTAGATTCTGTTAGACAGTGCGCAGTGAACCTTTTCTCCTTTCTATTTCCTCTGAAAAAGAAAAAAAAAAAAAAAAATGATTGATTGATAAACAAAACAATCAGTGTGTGTTCCCATGTTTACGCTCTATGGCTGAAACGAACACACACCAGTTTTTGTTTTGTGTGTTTGGGGAAGAGCATGCTGCTCTTGAGTTGAGGCGGGGCAGGTGCGAGCCTTGCAATCTGTTTACAGTCGAAATGCTTCGTGCTCGCCTTGCTTACTTCCGGGTGTCAGTGCCCACACTTCATTTGTGGGGTTCTCGTATGGATCTGGCTGAGGAGCGAGTGAGGGGTTCATCCCTTTCGCTCGCTCTCCCCAGATCCAGCTGATCCTCATAAGCCTGAAGCGCACCTCCGCACCTCTTTGGTTCACGAGGACACTGAACCTCTGTAAATCCCGTGTATAATAATAAAGAGGCTGTGGAATTAAGAGACAAATGCGAGCATTGCGATCTGCTTTCAGGCAAAGTGCTTCACGCTCGCTTACTTCCGGGAGTCAGCGCCCATAATTCATTTGTGGGGCTCTCGCATGGATCTGGATGAGGAGTGAGAGATGGGGTTGTCCCGTTCCCTCGCTCTCTCCCCAGACCCAGCTGGTCCTTCCCGTGATCTCGAAGCGCGCTTCGGCGCCACTTCGGTTCACGAGGGGGTGCGGGGCGCTGAACCTCTGTACATTCCACACACAATAATAAAGCGGCTGAGAAATTACTCGAGGTGATTACACGGGCTGTGGCCAGACTAAAGCTAGACTGGCCACGCGAACAAGAGACCCTCCCCCAAACACTGCAAACTAGAAAACACATTTCTGTCTGGTGGCCAAAATAATTAAATAAATAAAAGAGGGAAGAGAACTTTATATCAGTCTCTTCCTTTCTTCTATGACCTCCATAACAAGTATTTTCTTTATGGAGGAAATTTATATTTCCCGTGTCTTCGTGTCCTCGACGTTGGTGTATTCAACTATCGTGGGTGCTGAAGCTCGGGGGTATTCGGTGATGCCGCCGGTAGAAGAGACACCTGCGGGTTTTCTCTCGCCTGGCTTGGCATCATCGCTAAAGAGACCTACTCTCCCCACAAAGCTGCAGGACCACCTCCACGCTTGTGGGGAAAGCTTATCAGGCAGCAGGTCAGGCTGGTGTTGCCCTGCACACTATGGCAGTGTTACAAGCGCACTAGGCTAAATCTGTTGAAGGACCTGAGTGTGGGCACCTCACTCGGGGAGGGGCCATCGGCCACCCAGCCCCGACCCGGTCCTTCTAGATGGGAGGCTCTAAAACAAAACGTGGCGAATCGTGCTCCCCCTCGTAAAGACTGGTGTCCAGTTCATCACCCTCAGCAGCCCCCAATGCAAGAGTTCAGGGGCGTGATTTCTAAGAGGTGGGGGTAGTTCCCCTCTGGATGGTACGCGTGTATCATCCACTTCAGCCCTCCCGATACCCTCACGAAACCACTTCAACGCCTTTGGTGTTTCGGGTGATAGAGGCTTCCAACAAAGAGCTGGGTGTACCGTTGCTTCCTGCCTTGATCAAAGGACGTGGAACACTTGACATCCCCTCAACAGGAAGTGTCAGAATTAATACCCTTCTCAGAGAACCTGGCAGCGTGGAAACTTCTGCCAGGTATTTCTATGTGGGTTCTAGAAACAGTAGAAAGAGGCTACAGAATTCAGTTTGCTCGCCGTCCTACGCATTTCAACAGCGTGGTTCCCACTACCATGAAACGGGACAGGCATGTCTACTGTGGAAAGAACTGCAAAATCTCTTGGTCAAAGGGGCCATAGAACATGTTCCCCTTCCGGAGAAAGAGTCAGGCTATTACAGCAGATACTTCCTGGTTCCCAAGAAGGGTGGGGTTTGCGTCCGATTCTAGATCTTCGAGGCTTGAACTGCTCGGTCAGGGTGTTTAAGTCCTAGATGCTGACTATCAAGATCGTGTCACAAGCCCAACATCACGTTTGGCTGGTCACCATCAATCTCATGGACGCATATCTTCATATAGAGCCACAGCACAGGAAGTTCCTGAGGTTCGCTTTTGGGGCGAAGCCTTCCAGTATCGGGTTCTTCCATTTGGCCTAGCCCTATTAACCCGCACATTCAGGAAAAGCATGGATGCAGCACTGGCTCCTCTGCGACTCCAGGGCATCCGCATTCTGAACTATATAGAGGACTGGCTGATCCTAGCTCAGTTCCAAGAACTGGCAGTTCAGCACAGGGATATCGTCTTGATGCATCTGGGGGTTATATGGAATTCGTTCACGATGCAGGCACAATTGTCTCCCGCACGAATCGTTTCCATTCAGAACACCCTGAGCAAGGTCAGGCTAGGTCGAGGTTGCACTGCTCGTCATTATCATTGAATACTAGGTCTCATGGCGTTGGTGTCCACGGTGATCCCTTTGGACCTTCTGCACATGAGACCGCTTCAGCTGTGGCTAGAAGCCAGGGGGTTTTATCCGAGGGCCGGTCCCCTAAGGCAAATAAGGTTTACGCACCACGTGCTTCGTTCCCTTTCTATGTGGTTCAGACCCCGGTTCTTACCTTGGGTCTCTAGGTGTGTCTTGTCGTCGCAGGCTGCTAACGACAGACGCCTCCCTGATGGGCTGGGTAGTGGCCTTAATTGGTCGTCCAGTCTAAATGGATAGGAGGGTCGTCAGTTCGGTTGTCACATTAACTGTCTCAAGCTGATGACCGTATTTCTGGCCCTGAAATACTTCCTCTTGAGGCTGCCATGTCTTGGCGCAGGTGGGCAATACAGTGGTAGCCTCTTATGTAAACCATCGGGGGGATCCACGTTCATGTCAGCTGAATTTCTGGCACGTTGGATCCTCCTTGGGGCCCAGGGTTGCTCCTGTCACTCAGGACAGTTTCGTCCCTGGATACCCATGTGTGTGGGAGCAGATTTACTCTGAGATAGTGAACAAATCTGGGTGAGATTTCACGGGGCAGAAGAGGACCTCTTCGCCTCTATGACAGCGCAATGTCTCCCCTACTTCTCCCTAATTTACCCAGCCCCCTTGGGTCTGGACTTAAAGGCACATACATGACCCTGAATCCGTCTGTATGCGTTTTTTTTTTTTTTATTCGGTTTTTCTGCTCCCGGGAGTCTTGGCAAGGTTCGCCAGCAAGGGTCTTGCCTCCTTCTGATAGCGCCGCGCTGGCTGAACAGAGTATGGTTCTCGGAGTTAAATTCTCCCCTCGACGGCCCACCTCGGTGGTTCCGAACAGGAAGGACCTTCTTTCTCAGGCACAGGGGACTGTATTTCATCCCCGGCCCGAATTGTGGAACCTTTCATTCTTGGCCCCTGTTGGGTACCAACTGAGGTGCACAGGGCTTTCTCCTGAGGTTATCAAGGACATTTTAGGTGCTAGGGCTCCCTCCACTTGGAGAAGATCTGGGTAGATTTTAAAGGGCAGAAGAGGACCTCTTCGCCTCTATGAACTGTGCAATGTCTCCTCTACTTCTCCCCGAGTCACCCAGTCCCCCCCTCCCCCAGGGGGGTTGAACGTGGTGGTGCATACATGGCCCAGAATGCGCCTATATGCGTTTCCCTCTAAGTTCATATTGCAGAACCAGCTAACTGCCAGTTCGCTTCAGTTTTGGATTTTCTGTACAAAGAACTGTCAGCAGGCACATGCCCCACCACTTCCAGGTTCTATGTGGCCTCCATTTCGGCTTGCCACTCCTTGATGGAAGGGGTACCCTTTAAGAGGCATCCTCCTACTCGTGCTTCATTCGGGAGCCATGCGAAGGACCTCTTCATAGGACTTAAGGGTCTGGTTGAGACCCCTTTTTGAACCTCTAGAGTCAGCGTCTGGCAGACTTCTGACTCTCAAGATGGTTTTTCTTATGGAAATTACGTCTCTTAAGGAGACTTGGGTACCTCAAATCAAATCAAATCACTTTATTGTCACACCGCTACCTCTCTCCCAGACGAGCTTAATACATTTTATGCTCGTTTCGAGGACAATAACACCGCCCACACGGAGAGAACACTCGCGGTCGATACTACAGAGGTTGGTTCACTCTCCGTCTCTGTTGCGGATGTAACCCGATCCTTTCGACGGGTGAACATCCGTAAAGCCACGGGTCCAGACGGCATTCCGGGCCGCGTCATCAGAGCGTGCGCAAACCAACTGGCTGGTGTTTTTACGGACATTTTCAATCTGTCCCTCTCCCTGTCTGTAGTCCCCACATGCTTCAAAACATCAACCATTGTGCCTGTACCGAAGCAAGCCAAAATCACTTGCTTAAATGACTGGCGTCCTGTTGCTCTGACCCCCATCATCAGCAAATGCTTTGACAGGCTCTGTCTCTTTTTGCCGGCCTGTTTAGAGTTTACCCCAGGTATGACCAAAAGCATTCTTTGCACCCTCACCCTGACTACCTGCCCAAGGTGCCTTTTGCGACCCTTGGCCTCTAAGCCTTCTGCTCCTTGCCATTTGTAATGCCGGAGTGGCTAAGACTTCTCAGACTTCTTCCAGTCGGTACCCTTCAGACTTATGTCCACCGCATTTGCTAGTGGCGTGAAGTCAGGGCAGCAATTCTTCCCTTGGAAGCTGTGACCAGATGACGGTCACCTCCTGGCAGACTATCACTTTGGGTGAGGGGCATTACTGCCCGTGCCTACGAGGCACGTGGTCAAGCTTTGCCAGTAGGTTTTAGGGCGCACTCTACCAGAGGACTCTCCTCCTCTAAAGCCTTGACTAGAGGTATCCTTCTGCAGTTTGTTTGTGATGTGGCAGGTTGGTCCTCTCCGCACACACTCATTAGATTCTTATAGGTTAGGATGTTCTTGCCACTCCAGGCTCTTATGTCCTTGAGTCGACATCTCAATCTCGTGTCTCTACAAGTTTGTGATGTGGCAGGCTGGTCCTCTACGCACACATTCATCTGGTTTTATGGTCATGTTACTAGATGTTCATGCTACCCCGGGCTCTTATGCCCTTGGGTCGACATCTAAGCTCATGTCTAAGCAAGTTTGTGATGCGGCAGGCTGGTCCTCTCCGCACACATTCATCAATTTTGTGGTTAAGATGTTCTTGCTACTCCGGGTTTTACGCCCTTGAGTCGATATCTCAAGCTCATGTCTGAGACCTCTCGCGTTCGTGTGAGCACACTTCACAACCGTAGGGTTCCGGACAGCCCCAGTGCGGCGGCGTGGGTATTTCGTTCCCATAGCGCTTTTAGCAAGCGCAGCATCATAATGAAGCTTTTTTTTTTTTTTTTTTTGTAAAGGGAACGTCTCGGGTTACATGTGTAACCCTTGTCCCTGAAAAAAGCAGAAGGAGATACTGCGCTTCTTTGATGCACTGGGATGTCCCAGGACTGTTCTTCAGAAAAAAGTATCTGACTAACACGCTGGTGATGCCTCTGTTTATAGCCCGGCCACAGGTGCATCCGATGATCTCCCCAACCTAGGCTATAAATTTCCGGTCAATGTTCATTGACGTGTTACACACATATTCACAGCTGGTCACAATGCAAGATCGTTCCCATAGCGCTTTTAGCAAGCGCAGCATCTCGTTCCGTTTTTTTCAGGGAACAAGGGTTACACATGTAACCCGAGACGTTTCTTTGGATGCTGAAAGTGTAATTAAATGTCTGTGTTTGTCTAGCCAGTCCCAGCTTCCTCCTTTCCCATCTTTAAGTGTTAAAAATACATTTGCGCTTAACAGTAACAAACACAACATTGATCTGACTTCGGACATGACACATGAGGGGATATAAATAAGATGAATTAACAAGAGCTGCTCGCAGCTGAAGGTTTTAATAATCAGCGCTTCCATGGAAACAATCAGGGTTCCAATGAAAATGCTGATACAGCATGCCAGTGGCACCTGAAACACATAAGGGCAAAACGTAAACACGCTTTGGCAAAAACAGACAGGGAACGATGATGCCACAGTGCTCATCAGATGAAACACTCAACCTAGCAAGTTGCCAGGGCCGTGACATCACCGGAGGACGCACGGCGGTAACATGTGCACGGTGGTCCTAAACAACCGAACCCGTGCACTCACAAAAAGGGGTACACAAAACACTGAGGCAGGCCGATACTGCCACGGTCCCATCAGTCAAAACCATGACACCTATCCAAAACAGAAGTGGGGATCTGCAGTGGATAATAATTCAATGTAATGTGGCTACGAATAATTTTGCTTTCAGATTTAATAGATTGGTTAAATCGATACTTTGGCAACAAATACACCGTCTTAAATTACTGATGAAATTAAACAGAACATGATGTAGGATATTACAAATATAATTTAGAGATGTGGATGGGATCAGTTATTATGCCCGCATTCTCACACCATAATATGTAGGGAATAAAGGAAATGCAACATTTAGGAGGGAATTTAGGGAGACATTTAGGAGGGAAACACCATTGGTCAAAAGCTGCCTTTGGCCGATGACATCATCTTGTCAACAAAACTAGTTGACAGATTAGATTTCGGACTCTCTGTGCCCAGCTTCTAAGCCAATGGTTTGAAAGTGATATACAAAGGAGTTTCCCTCCTTCTGGACAAAGGACAAAGAGACCTCGTTTTTCTAAACTCACCATTTGGCCACGGTAGAGTAAGATTAACTTAGCTTTGTTCCAGTCAAGTTATATACATATTACAACCGGTTCATTCATTTTCCCTGCAAAACAACAGTGAATTTATTTAGAAAATTGAAAGGCAACCAGCTTCTCTTCTCCCTCATTTTCTATCAGCATTGACCATCGCCTGCATTTCTCTCCATCACCGGACCCGAGAAACAAAGCAGAGACGTGTCATTTCGCTAACAAGCGCAAGACAAAGGACCAATTCCAGATCGTTTTCTCCTGACTGCTCAACGCAACAGGAATTCAAACGGACAACCCTGCTGAAATCACACAGGATTTCCCAAGTACGGCTTGATATATGGGCAGATATAGTTTAGAAACTGTGAAACAACATTCCTTGTACAACTAAAATCGTATATTTGATGCTGAATGTTTGGTGTTTTGAGTATAAACTTCTATGTTTAACTCTGATCGCTGTTTTGCTGTTTTGATATGTGAGATTGTCAATTTTGGGTGAAATGTTGTTTATTGAGTGATATGAACTAGCGATTCAGTCGCGCTGTTACCAGAGTTTATCCTCCTTTAAATTGCATGCACCCCTGTTTGTTCACTCTCTCTCTTTCTCACACACACACACTGAAATTCACGAGTGAGCAGCACCGCGGTTTATGTCCGGCTCAGGCTGTTTTCAAATTCTCCCGCCTGTTTCATCAGTTCCTTTGTGTGCCTGCTCATTTCCACCCCCATGTGGTATTAGCGCCATCACCTGGATCTGATCCAGCCATCTTTCTTTCCCTCCACATTCAAATAATCGTTGATGCTGCCCTTTATGATCTAATCCTCCATTTTGAAACTAGTTTCCATTTTGAATTCAGTTTGCCATTTTGAACCTAGTTCTCAATGTTGAAACCGATCCTCCATTTTGAAGTTCCCCACGTGGAGTTTAATCCGCCATTTTGTTACCGAATCTAGACACACCCACATACATGCATCCATACACTAGCATATAGATCCACTATTTAGTTAGTACTTCCTTTTATGTTTTTGTTATATTCATATAGTATTGGTGGTGTTCATTGCTGTTTGATTATAATAAATCTTGTTATATTATAATAAGAAGTACTCCTAGTTGTTTGTTTGAATATTGGCAAGCCTCTGCCACGTCAAGAACTCCCCTATTACTTCAGTATTGTTATTTTGTAATCTGTAACCAGATTACTGTTGGACTGGTATGGCAATAATTTGACTAGTTTTCTTCCCTTTTTGATTATTTTGATTATTAATCAAGATACTCAACCTTCAGGGTAGAATTCGATCTCGATCAGTCACTTACTATAATTTTTCTCTTGTCAAAGAGTGGCTCAAAGCACCGCTTATCAAGAACAACCAACAACAACAAACAATTGTGTGAGGGATTCACATCAATCTCAAACCCTCACCGCTCAGGAACAACCAACAACAAACAATTTGCAGTAAGTCATGGCATCCGCTCATGTTATTTCTTCCTGCATTGCATGTCACATGTTTACAATAGCCTCCTCCACCATCAGTGAGGGATTCACTTGTGATAAATGTAAGGAATTAGTCAGGCTGACGGAGAAGGTTAATGAGTGGGCAGTACAGAGAGCAACAGACACTTTGGTTCCGGCTATAGAGCCCCTGCAGCAGGGCATTTGGGTGACGTCTCGACGGCATACTCGCTCAGCAAAGAGACACCCCTCTCCCGTTCCTGTTAGGGTTTCCAATCAATTCTCCCCACTCAGTGATACACCCACTGAGAATCATGTTGAAAGAGCCCTTGTTATCGGCGATTCTATTGTAAGGAACATGGAAATAGAGACTCCAGCCACTATTGTTAATTGCATTTCGGGGGCCAGAGCATCTGACATCAAATCAAATTTACAAGTGCTGGCCAATGCTAAACGTAGATTTTCTAAAATTGTTATCCATGTCGGCACTAACGATGTCCGGCTTTGCCAGTCGGAGATCACTAAAGATAATGTTAAAGAGGTTGCAAATTTGCAAAAACGATGTCAGACACTGTAATATGCTCTGGTCCCCTCCCTACTCATCGTGGTGACGAGGTTAATAGTAGATTAGTGTCACTGAATGGCTGGATGTCTGAGTGGTGTCTGAAGGATAAAATAGGATTTATAGACAATTGGAAGAGTTTTTGGGGTAGACCTGACCTGCTAAAGAGAGACGGACTCCATCCCTCCAGGGAAGGTGCCGCTCTTCTCTCTAATAATTTGGCTCATAGTCTTAATAATGATAGTAATTGACTAACTGGGGCCCAGGTCAGGAAGCAGACAAACTGGTTAATTTGAACGTCTGCTAGCTGCCTTGAGACATCATACAGGTCAACACAATATAAACTACAACACATAGAGACTGTATCACCTAGATATCTCATAGAGACTGTGTCTGTTCCCTGAACTACCAAACACAATACCCTCACTGAATCATTTAGAAAAATCTGATTAAGGTCAAACTTGAACAAAATAAACAAATTAAAAATACACATCATATAAAAATAGGGCTACTAAACATTAGATCAATTGCTACCAAAGCACTAATTGTTAATGAAATAATTACAGATCATAGATTGGATGCGCTCTGTTTGACTGAAACATGGCTTAAACCGGATGAATATATTAGTTTAAATGAATCTAATCCCCCAGGTTATTGTTATAAACATGAGCCTCGTCTGAAGGGTCGAGGAGGAGGTGTTTACAATTTACAGTGAATTTTTCAGTGTTACTCAGAAGACAGGATATAAATGTAAGTCTTTTGAACTAATAATGCTTCATGTGACACCGTCAAATATAAATAAAAAATCTCTGTTGTCTTTTACCCTTGCTATAGTGTATAGATCACCCGGGTCTTATTCTGATTTCCTTAGTGAATTTGCTATTTTTTATCAAATCTTGTAGTTACTGTAGATAGAGCTTTAATTGTTGGTGACTTTAACATTCACATAGATAATGAAAATTATACATTGGGATTAGCATTTATTGATATTCTCAACTCTCTTGGAGTCAGACAAAATGTAACAGGACCAACTCATCGCCATAATCATACACTAGATTTAATTCTTTCATATGGAGTTGATTTTGATAATCTAGAAATTCTGCAGCAGAGCAATGACATCTCAGATCATTACCTTGTCTCTTGTATGCTGCAATAAATGTTTCTCAATCTACACCACGCTATCGTTCAGGTAGAACTAGTCTTTCGACCACTAAAGATAGCTTCACTAATAATCTTCCAGATCTATCTCATACACTCAATAAATCCCAAAGCCCAGAAGAACTTGATGAAATAATAAAAAATATGAATGCAGTCTTCTGTAGCACTCTTGATATTGTCGCCCCACTTCGATTAAAGAAAATTAAAGAAATAAGCCCTGCACCGTGGTACAATGATCACACTCATGCTCTCAAGAGAGCAGCTCGGAAAATGGAGCGCATGTGGAAAAATACAAAATTAGAGGTATTTCGTGGTGCATGGAAGGATAGTGTCTGTAGCTACAGAAAAAGCTGCCAGGTCAGCATATTTTAGTAAACTCATAGAAAATAACCACAACAATCCTAGATGTTTATTCAGTACTGTGGCTAAATTGGTTAGGAATAAAGCCTCAACAGAACCAGATATTACGTCACAGCTCAAGAGTAATGACTTCATGAATTTCTTTACAGATAAAATTGAAATAATCAGAAATAAAATTGGAATTATGCAATCATCTGTCTAATAATTTTCCTCACGTTCAACTTCAATCTTTCTCTGTCATAAATCATGAAGAGCTAACAAAACTTATCGAAACATCAAAAGCCACAACTTGTTTGTTAGATCCTATACAATCTAAGCTCTTAAAAGAGGTATCTCCTGTAATCTCAGAACCTCTTCTTAATATCATTAACTCCTCGCTATGCTTGGGACATGTCCTAAGAAACTTTAAAATGGCAATTATCAAACTGCTTATTAAGAAGCCACAACATGATCCTGGAGAACTTGCTAATTATAGACCGATTTCAAATCTCCCGTTTATGTAAAAAATACTAGAAAAGGTAGTATCCTCCCAAATATGTTAATTTCTACAGAGAAATAGTATATACGAAGAATTTCAATCAGGATTTAGGCCTCATCACAGTACAGAGACTGCACTTATCAGAGATACAAATGACTTGCTCTTTATCATCTGATCGCAGCTGCATTTCTCTTCTAGTGCTATTAGATCTTAGTGCTGCATTCGACACGATAGATCACGACATTCTCTTGAATAGGCTGGAGAATTATGTTGGCATTTGTGGAGTTGCATTAGCATGGTTTAGGTCATATTTAGCAGACCGCTACCACTTTGTCTATGTAAATGAGGAATTGTCAAACCAAACAAAAGTAAAATATGGAGTGCCACAGGGATCAGTTTTAGGGCCTCTGCTTTTATCCTTAAATATGCTTCCCCTGGGAGATATTATCAGGAATCGTGGAATAAGTTTCCACTGTTATGCTGACGATACACAACTTTATATTTCTACAAAACCTGATGAGATTTCACAATTCTCAAAATTAGCAGAGTGCATCAATGAAATAAAAGATTGGATGGCCAAAATTTCCTCCTACTCAATTCTGACAAAACAGAGGTACTAATTATTGGACCAAAAAACTCTAAAAATAAGCCACTACAATATAATTTGACTCTAGATGGATGTACTATTACATCAACTTCAACAGCGAGGAACTTATTTTATATATGATACCAATCTGTCCTTTGAAAATTAAATCACCAATGTTTGTAGAACAGCATTCTTCCACCTAAGAAATATTGCTAAATTAAGGCATATGCTCTCTGTTGCCGAAAACGAATTCATGCGTTCATGACCTCAAGACTAGATTATTGTAATGCATTACTGGGAGGATGTCCAGCAAGATCAATAAATAAACTTCAATTGGTTCAAAATGCAGCAGCCAGAGTGCTAACAAGAACCAAAAAATATGATCATATTAGCCCCATTTTATCATCGTTACATTGGCTACCTGTTAAATTCCGTAATAACTTTAAAATTCTGTTAACTACGTACAAAGCTTTGAATGGTCTAGCTCCGCAGTACTTGAGTGATCTTCTACCACACTATATTCCAACACGTTCATTAAGATCACAAAATTCTGACATGTTAATAGTTCCTAGAATATCAAAATCCACAAAAGGAGGAAGATCCTTTTCATATTTGGCTCCTAAACTATGGAATAGTCTCCCTAACACTGTTCGAGATGCAGACACACTCTTTCAGTTTAAGTCTAGACTAAAGACTCAACTATTTAGCCAGGCATACACCCAATTTATCCTGCAACCCACAATTAGGCTGCTTTAGTTGGGTCTGCTGGAACCAGAAACCAGAAACTTTGATCATGATCTATAACTCTGCAATAAATTTAATGGCATCTATGCTAATATTATTTTATTTGTTTCCGTGTCTCAACCTCGGGACTCCTATACTGAGGTCACCGGAACCGGCTGGATCCAGCACCATTCCTGCTTCGTGTTGGACTCCACTGCTACATGTCGCTAAATGATGATGACTAAATGGAGCTGGTGCCAGCCAAACATCACTTCACTCTATTACAATGGACTTCAGACGATGAACTGATGCCGACTCCAACCTGCTTCACCTCGGTCTATTGATGGACTACAATCTTGAAATGGAATGCATAGACTAACTATTCCCAACAAAAGCCTTCATCAGCCAATTAACAAGGACAATTGCATCTATGTGAACTTCTGCAATTAATCAAGGATGGACTTCAAAGATATTGGTCATTAATCTTGCAGTTCAAACACAATCAATGTTTAAACACTGACCCTTAACACTTAATAAGTTTAATAATTTTAAGCCATGATTTTAACTATACATAAGTAATATTTACATTATATTCATGATGTTAGCCAGAGGGGAACTGGCCCCCACAGTGAGTCTGGTTTCTCCCAAGGTTATTTTTCTCCATTAATCAACATCTTATGGAGTTTTGTGTTCCTTGCCACAGTCGCCTTCAGCTTGCTCACTGGGGTTATTAATACAATTATTATTTAATTATTTTTAAACATGATAAAGAATCGTATTTTATCTAATTACACAATGATGATTAATCAACTTTATAGACATTATTATTATAGACAGAGCAGTAAAGCTGCTTTGAAACGATGTGTGTTGTGAAAGGCGCTATACAAATAAAATTGACTTGACTTGACTTGGTGCCCCGAGAATAGAATTTAATTAATTAAATTCTATTATTTAATTTAATTTGTAATTAATAATTGATAATTATTAATCAATTCTGATAGTAAAATTGATCTAAACAACCAGTAGCACCCTACATATAATGCTGCCCAGTGTAAGACCATGATAATTGTTGGCTTTCTCCAATATTTTTGCAAATAATTTTTTAGAGTAGCCGGATCTTTTCCCCCTTGGTTTCACATTCCTCAGGAAGTCCAAACTGCTAAGGCACAAGGCCAGTTGTGATTGTGAATTATTGCAAGTGTTGTGTTAGTGGTTGATAGTTTGGTACTAATTCATTACTCCTTTTAAGTTGTTTTGGTGTGAGGGATTCAGTCACTAGATACTAACAAAGTAGTCTAATGTACTGATACAGTTATTGTTAACACCTAATTAGCAGCTCAAGAAACAGTTAATACTACAAAGAAGTTGCTCTTGAGTGACAGGTAAGTGGTCCTCCCCTGTGCATTCTCTTCTAGGGATAATGACCGGTGCATCAGTGTTTTCCACAGAGCAACAGGTGTTGTCAATCTTCACCTTCAAAACTCAGCTTAAGCTTAACATTTTTGAACTCGCAAAGAGTTCCTATAGGGGTCTACTGAACATCACCCTCTCACCTGCCTAACAAGGGAGATATGAATTCCTAGTCCTCATCAGCATCCGGAAGCTGAAGCTCCCCGGTCAAGTGAGGAAACCTCACAGCTACACACAATCCCACTGTGATACTGAAATGGCCACCGTGGTTGATAGTGTACACGAACTAGAACACTGAACATTAGAACATTGTCTTGCTGACTTGCCTCACGCGAGAAGTTGAAGCTCATCTGGAAAACAACTTCCAGAAGCGTCCACGCTTTCGCTGAGACCCAACCGAAGCACATTCGGGACAGTTACACGAGGCTTTGTAGGGTTCGGAGCAAGGAGTACTCACCATATACTAATGAAACATCAGCCACCCTCAGTGCCATCCGCATCCAACAGTAGCGTTTGGAGCCTCCTAGGGAGTATTATAGGATTTTAAGGAACGCATACTTCCAAGGAAGTAATGAGCCAGGTCTGGAAGAAGTGCAAGGTTTCAGATCTCTCTTCTTCCATAATCTCCACCCCTGTGTGCGAACCCACGTTACACTGATGTGTAAACAGGGTAAACCGACCATGCTGGAGATTAGGAAGATGGCTCAAATTACATGGGTAACAGTGCATCTGACTGATAAACAAGACGACGATGTCAGAGTCCTAGACATCCAGTTTTCCGAGAGGGCAGACTTAGTGCTTGAGGGCTACGAATTGCCTCAAAATAGAGTAAGAAGCACAGCAGCAGCCCCAAAACACATGCCCAACCACCTACAGGGGGGTTGGAGGAACCAAGGGAATGACCTCAAGGGTCACTCCCTGGTTCTGCAAGAGCCCCAAGAATGGAATCCCTTCCCAAAGAAAAGGATTGTTTTTGGAAAACAAGGAAATTTGAGAGAAACCCCAGACATCGGAACGGAAACAAAGGGAATTGTTCGGGGCCTCCCAAAGAGATGGATCTGGAGCGGGAGGTCAGCCTCATCCAGAAGCACCTAGCGAATGTGATGAAGCACCTCAATGCTTCTCGCCGTCCCCCAAAAGGGCCAGATGATGAGACTCCATCAGTCACTTACTATAGTTTTTCTCTTGTCAAAGAATGGTGCCCGGAGGATAGAATTTAATGAATTAAATTATATTATTTAATTTAATTCCTAATTAATAATTTATCATTTCAGACTCTTAAACATTTCCCTCTCAAAAATAGTGCATATTTAATCATGAGCTTTTATATCTTGAGAATGCTACGAGACATGATATTCGTTTTCATCAGCTTTCTCTGCATACAGTATGCCAGCAAACACTTACATGTATAACATCCATGAAAAAATGTCATGTTTAGTATGTAAGTAACAAAACATAAAAATCTCTGGATACAAAATCATATTGGTTTTATACATCATTGCATTTTATTGTGTATGAGATGAATTATACAAAATGAACGATTATATTTATCAATTATAGGTGATTGTACATCGCTACACACATTTTAAAGAGGTCCATTAGTCTATAATCATTAATTGGTCAGGTACAAACGTTACCACAGTTCAATGGCGATTTTCAGCATTATCTAGCAAGGCTACTAGATTAAGATGAGTTGTGCAAATCTGATGGTCCTGGTAACCTTACACAGAACAGCCTGTTGTAACTGTGTGGGTGTTATTGTGAAGGCCTGTGATTTACGATGTTGACACATTCCAAACTGAAAGGCTGGATTTTTTTCATAGATTCAAATCATGTTGCTGGAATTCTTCTGCATATATAATCTGTTTCAGAAGTTCACAGTTAATGTAATCCTGTATTACGGATAGGGTAAACGTAAGGCTCGCTGTCCGTGGGGAAGGGCTCGAGGCTTGACTCGGCTAGACTTGACTCAAGCTCAAATAGATTAGTATTGATGGAATAGATAGGAGGAGATGGGAGGTGGTGGGATGCTGGGAACTCAATGCAAAGTAGAGGTAAACAGCTGTTTATACACTCTTTCTCTGGTTGTGTGATTGGTCAGATTAAATTAATTTGCTCCTCCTGAACCTTGTTAAATAAAAATACATATTAAGACTTGCAGTTTCAAAAGTGTGCTGAATGTATTTTAAACATTTCAAATTTTTGAACAATACTTAAACACTTTTGTTTTTCTTGTGTAACACAAGCACTGCACCATGAACATAGCAGAACAGAATAAAAACTGATAAATAAAATCTTTATTAAACACTTTTCCACCTCAAAAATCTAAATTTAGCCTGCACTTTAAATGTAGTCTAAACTTCTTTACCTGTTCTGAGGCTCTTCTAGTTTTAACAACTTATTTGACAGCTGCAGATTTCTGGACAGGAACAGACTAATGATGTTACACTTCTAAGAATGATGCGGCGTCCACTCTTGGTACAACACATTTATTTCTGTAAGAAATATGAGAAATACAGGTATGATCAGGAGCACTCTCCGTAGCATGTACACTTGAACTCTCTAAGCACTTACTGAATACTATTACAACTATATCAGCGTCACTTTTTCCTATAAACAGTTATATGTCTTATAGTGCAAACATCTTCCCATATACATGACATAGGGAACATTACTCTTGACACAGGTTACCTTCTCTAAACCCATAAACACGATAACAAAAACTTAAACATGTTCAGTACTCACTCTGTCCTAACATAAAGGTATGACAAACATTAAAATATCACTTTATATTCTTTTAACATGAATACAGATGAGTAATGCATAAACTGTATATGCATATTCGTGAAATGAACGATTCAGTACATCTTCATTACTCCAGCATTGATTATTATATACATTTCTTATTACCTTTTTTTATCAATGCTTTGTTCCTTGTTTTCATCAGTTTTTAACTCTTTATGAATTATGCTTATGAACTAACTTTATTTGACTAACATGTTTAACCCAACATCCGTTACTGTGTTTCTTCTATATTATCCTCACCGAATAAAATAACACATTTTTACCCTTAGTCTAACACAAACTCTAACTAACGATACAACACAAAATGCTCTAAAATTAATGGTTGAGGGAATGACACCAGCTGAGGTATTAACATGTAATCAAGGTGAACATAGGCCTGCTAACACATGTGCTGCTAAGCACTTATTTCGCTCACTTTAGCTCACACTGAAAATGACTAGCTTTTAATGGAGTTATTCACCTTGACGTCCGCCATTTCATGTGCGAACGCCTGGCGGTCATCCCACACTTTTACCAACATTCAAATTCAACATTTCTTAATGTCTCCGATACCAACTAAAGCTCTACAGAAACATGATATTGTTGTGCATTACTACAGTATTAATTACCATCAGTTTACCTGTAAGAAATATGAGAAATACAGGTACGATCAGGAGCACTCTCCGTAGCATGTACACTTGAACTCTCTAAGCACTTACTGAATACTAATACAACTATATCAGCGTAAGCTACTGATGCCCAGTCCAGTGTAAAGCTTAGGGTGCCCCCTACTGACGAACCTGAGTTTACAAACACCTTGCAATACAGCAATATAGACACATTGTCTCCAGACTTTAGCCATTATCTAGATCAAAGTTGAAAGGGGGGGGGGGGGGGCAATCTTTATATGTCTCTTTTAAACACTAAGGGCTACACTGACAAACACAATTTGTGTGTGTGTGTGTGTGCGCATGTGTGTGTGTAACATTATTAAAAAGGGCCCAACAGAATCAAAAGACCAAAAACAAAATTAAAAATCCTTGGAGAATTCTTTTTACAAATCTAAATTTAGATGCAGAGCGTCTGGCAAACTTGGCCAGAATGGGGAGGCTTGGTTCATGCTGTTGCCACCAAATAAGTGGGTCATCTGTAGCAACTGTTTCTCTCATGCCTGTATAAGTACATAGTTACAAAGAGATACAAAGTACAAAGTCTCTCAGCAGTTGTCTTATACATCTTGTCTCTGCAAACCTGATATTCTTCACTCCTGTTCCTTTTTTCTCACTTACAATATTTGAAAGGAGGCTTCCCAGAACTGTTTTTTGACCCCTGTTTCTCTTGCTTTCTGTGCTGGAACTGGCATCACTGATTGCTGCTGACTCTGAGGCATCTCATCTCCAGATCTTTCCTGATCTCTGTTTTCAAGTTGTGGGCAAGCAACAAAGACAAAAGTCTTTGTCATTGTCCTGAAATGTGACAGGATCTTCCACATAAGAGAAATGACAGAAGACAGTGTAGTCTCTTTTTCACCACTCAGGGCATCGTCAGTTGAACTTCAGTTGAATCTTAATCTTAATCAGTGAAGGTGCTTAGAGGGGCAAGGACATTTTGAATTGTCTCCAGAGTGTTGATGTCACTGTCAGTGGGCATCAAGTGCCTCTTCTGTTTTCTGTAAAAGCAGCACAGATCGTTCGCTTCTGTTCACAGAAGCAGTCCACCATATCAAATGTAGAACCCCACCTGGTGGGTTCGTCATGAAGTAGCTTGTGTTCTGGGAGGTGATGTAGCTGTTGCTTTTCCTTTAAAAGTCTTGTAATTTTGGGACTTCCGGGTGAGCTCATGGAGTAGTCGGTCGCATCGAACCCTCTCTCCCACTTTAACCTCGAAAATCCCGTTTGAACTCGCAATTCTGTTTGTTATTTTTAACAAAATAATACATGAGAGGGAGAAGAAGCACACTAGGCCACAAAAGATTGATAAAAATGCCCAAAGCTCAAGATAAAAGTGCCTCAGCCACAAAAGCTAACACCCAACCGGACCAAGCTAGCAACGTCACGGCTGGTGCGGGAACAGGGAGCCCCGGGAAAAGCATGGACACCGCTGGGGTACTTAAGGCAATAGAGGACTTAAAATCCGATCTAAAAGGAGACAATGCAAAGCTCAAACAGGATATTGGCCAACTGGGACAAGAAATCAATGGTAAACTGGAAAATATTGCAACCGACGTACAAGGCCTATCACAGCGTATGGATGAGGCGGAGGCCCGCGTGAACCAGGTGGAGGGCTGGGCAGAGGAGGCGACTGAGGCGCTGTGCACCTGCCTCGAACAGCAGAGGAAACTTCAGATCAAAGTGCTTGACTTAGAATCACGATCCAGAAGAAATAACATATGTGTCTTTGGGGTACCAGAAGGTCAAGAGGGGGTCTCTGTAACACAGTTTATTGAGAAGATTTTGCAGGGCCAGCTACAACTACCGGAGGATTTTAACCTTAAAATACAACGCGCACATCGGACTCTTGCAAGTAAACCCCCACCCGGAGCATCACCGAGGGCTGTAATTGTTCATTTTCTGGAGTTTTCTACGAAAGAAATGATCTTGAGGGAAGTGTGGTAAAAAGGCAAGATACAGGTGGGCACCGCATTTATACACTTCGACCATAATTACGCACCCGAGATTTTTGAGGCGCAAAGAATACAACGCCATTAAATACTCAAGGAAAAAGGCATACGTTTCCAAACGCCGTTCACTAACATGATGATCCACTGGGAGACTGACGTGCGCACAGACTCCAGCGCTCGGGAAGCCTATAAGGAGCTGAAGAGACGCGGATTCCAAGTGGAGGAGCCGGTTACAGACGACGGAGGGACCAGCACGGAGTCTCGTCTTCGAGATCTATTGGGCTGGCAACCGGCGAGCAGCAGCGGGCCAGCCGTGGCACTCAGAGCGAAGGCTAAGTTGCAAGAATTCCAGAGGGATCAATCTGATTAAAAAGGAGCTGGGCATCATGCTACAACGCGATGTTTTTTAGGCCAGGACTTGATTATCTTCTACGTGGGAGAGGTCACACTTTATCGTCTACGTTGGACTAATAGGATGGACGTGTTTTTACATCCAGACACATCTACTGTCTTTTTCGGGCCCTCTTGTCCAGAGAGACTTAACCCTCAACCTGCCAACGGGGTTACAGGGAAGGAGGAAGAATCCTCTTTTCGTTTGGAAGTCAGTTCATTAAGATTAGTTTTTGTTATTGTTCATTGTGTGTTTTTAGGGGTCTAAACCATGTGTTTTTGTTATTATAACAGTGTCATATGATTTAAAAATTGCTTCTTTAAATGTAAATGGCTTGAGTAATCCAGTGAAAAGAAAAAGGGTTCTAGCTAAATTGAGAAGAGATGGGATACAAGTATCTTTTCTACAGGAGACGCATATGTCTAAGCAAGAACATGATAAATTTAAAACATTAGGGTACTCTAATACATTTCATAGCTGGTGTAAAAATAGTAGGAAAAGGGGGGTGGCTACTCTCATTTCCAACTCTTTAAACTTTGAATTAATTTCTGAAAAGGTTGATGAAGGCAGGTTTATTATTATAAAAGGGAGAATTGATAATGTTGTGGTCACGTTTGCTAACATTTACATCCTACCGGAAAGTGACAGGAAATTTTTAAAACTGCTTTTTGATACAATAATCTCAGTGAGGGGATTCTAGTTTGTGCTGGAGATTGGAATACAATCCTAAAAGATCTTAATATTTTAATTAGAGAGACGGGTATGTTTGATGTCTGGAGGGATTTCCACATTAAAGAGAGAGATTTTACCCATTATTCTCTCACACATAAAGTCCACTCCAGGATTGACTTCTTTTTGATGAACACCACTGACAGGTTTAGGGTGAAGGAATGCAAAATTGGAACATCTGATGTATCTGACCACAATATTGTTTATTTGTCTATTCATTTATCTAATCAACCAAAAACAACTTTATGGCACTTAAATATAAGCATTCTCAATAAGGAAATCACAATGAATGACATTAAGAAGGAAATAGTAGAATGTGTAGAGGGTAATAACAATGGTCAGGTAAATCCTACTCTGGTTTGGGATACAGTTAAAGCAGTAATGAGAGGGAGACTCATTTCAAGAACTGCCTATTTGAAGAAGATAAAATGATTAAAATATGATGAGTTGGAAAAGACACTTAGGAGTTTAGAACTAAAACAACAAGAAAGTACTAATGATCAAGAATTGACCGAACAAATAACAGTTATTAAAAATCATATAAATGTTATGATACACGAGGAGAAAGAGAAAAAATTAAGATTTTCAAAACAGACTTTTTACGAATCTGGCCCAAAAGCCACAAGAATTCTAGCAAGGCGCCTCCGAAAGCAGCAATTGAAGCACTCGATTACCAAAAATAGAGGCCCTGTAACTGATAGTTTGACTTATGATATTAATCAAATTCATAACATTTTTGAAAACTATTATCAAACACTATACACATCCTCAAAACCAGTGAATGAAAGTGTTATTACACAGTATTTGGCAGGATTAGACCTGCCTTCCCTAGGATTAATACAAAATGATGCATTAACTGTCCCTATCACTCGAAAAGAATTGGACGCAGCTATTGGAAATCTGAAAACTAACAAATGTCCAGGTAGCGATGGGTTTTCAAATGAGTGGTACAAGATTTTCAAGGAGGAGTCTTTTAATTGGACTCTGAGTAGAGCAGTGATACCGCCATCATGGAGAGAGGCAGTAATATCTGTCCTTCCTAAGGAAGGGAAAAATATAGAATATTGTGAGTCATATCGCCCGATCTCAATACTGAATGTCGATTACAAACTCTTTACCTCTATAATCTCTAAGAGAATGGAGTACTATCTTATAGATTTGATTCATGAGGATCAAACAGGATTCATTAAAGGCCGTCAAACTCACGACAGTATAAGACGAACATAGCATGTCATAGACCAAGCCAAGAAACAACAACTGAGTTTGGCTTTAGTCAGCCTCGATGCGGAGAAAGCCTTTGATCGGGTCAGCTGGCCCTTTTTATACAAGGTACTCGAGCGTCTTGGCTTTAAAATCAATTTATTAGGTGTATCCAGTCACTGTATGATAGTCTGAGGGCCAGGGTAAAAATTAATGGCCACCTAACTGATAGCTTTCAACTGTTTAGAGGTACTCGACAAGGCTGCTGCCTCAGTCCAGCGCTCTTCGCGTTATTCATAGAGCCCTTGGCACAGGCTATTAGGCAAAATGAAGAGCTTAAAGGCATTACTATTGCAAGTACTGAACATATAATTGGACTTTTTGCGGATGATATTATCACCTACCTCCAAAACCCAGATGTAAGCCTCCCTAAACTTATGAGAACTCTGACAGAGTTTGGTCAGCTGTCTGGTTATAACCTAAACATTACCAAAACACAAGTCCTGACCATTAACTACTCCCCCAGTAAATCCATATGGCACAATTATAAACTTAAATGGGAAGCTAAAAAGTTAAAGTATCTAGGTGTGTTTATCTCTCAAGATCTAGATGATTTGTTCAGTTTGAATTTTGAGAAAGTTATTGACTCAATACAAAAAGACATGAAGCGCTGGGCAATGCTGATACTAGACTTCAATTCTAGATTGGAAATAGTGAAAATGAATCTGCTTCCCAGATTTTTGTATCTTTTTATGTCATTGCCTATCAGGATTGCTGACTCACACTTTCACGCTTGGGACCGGTTAATATCACAATTTATTTGGGCAGGGGCTAGACCAAGGATAAAATTTAGAACACTTCAGATTGATAAAGATCATGGCGGTTTAGCCCTTCCAAATCTGAAGGAATATTACTACACATCTCAAATGAGATATATGGTTTACTGGTGTTCCCCAGAAATCGAGGCTCGATGGAGACTGATTGAACTAACCCAGGGACAGAGCCAACCTCAAACCCGTCTAGGAGGTAAAGTTATCACAAACAAAGATGGGAATCGTATAGTTGAAGATACGCTTTTAATTTGGAAAGAGGTTGTAAATAAGTACTAATTGGCTAATGATATTAAACTTTTGATCTGGCCCTCCTGCAACCCGAGATTTCGACTAGGCGAAATAGACTCTTCATTCTTGAGTTGGAAAGATCAAGGCCTCATGGCCCTGTGCCAGTTTGTAGACGGCAACACCTTTAAGACATTCGAACAACTCAAGAGACAATATAAACTAGAGAACAGGGATCTATTCAAATATTTTCAAGTGAGACATTTCTATAACAGTGAAATAAGAAAAGGTATTTCTCCTGAAGGCAATGACATTGTTAAAGTTTTTATTAATGCTTATAAGCTCCTGCCAAGTAAAACTGTCTCTAAATTGTATTAAGCATTGCAGAAACAAAATGGAAATAATACCTTGTATATTAAGTCAAAATGGGAAAAGGAGCTGTGTATGGAAGTGTCAGAGGGTGATTGGCTTTCGATGTGTGTGACACAACAGACATCTACTAGTTCTAAAAGATGGAGGGAATTTGGGTGGAAGGATCTGGTCAGATTTTTCATTACAGCTCATATTATTAATAACCAAAGGGGTGAACAACAGCAATGCTGGCGACAGTGTGGACATTGGAACGCCAATCACTTGCATATATTTTGGACGTGCTCAAAGTTAAAACAATTCTGGGACAGTATCTTTTTAATTACTGGGAGGATATTGGGTTATGTCATCCCTAGAGATCCTAAGATTTTCTTGTTAGGTCTACTACCTGGTGAGGTGGTCCAAAAAGATGACATTTACCTTTTTAAAATTCTAATGATTGCATGTAAAAAGGCTATCACTCGGTCTTGGCTAAAGATTGACCCACCTCGGACTGAGCAATGGTAAGAAATAGTGGAGGAGATACACTCAATGGAGAAGATGACATACTTTCTACGTATCAAAGGACACATATATAATAAGCGCTGGACAAAATGGTTTGCATATATAGAAGCGGAACAATTCAAATATTTTATTTTGTTATTATACAATATATAGTGCCCCTTGTTCTTTGTCTTTGTATGTTGTGTTGTAATAAGAAAAATGCCAAATAAAGAGTATATAAAAAAAAAAAAAATTCTTGTAATTTTGTTAGACCTAGAGAATGCACATATGGTCTTCTTAAGTCTGGAGAGACATGATGAAACACATTCTAGGCTTGTAGCCTTATTTGCTGCCAGATGTAGATTATGGTCAAAGCATGGAACCCAGTGGTAGTGCTTGGCCTTAAATGCTTTGATGTTTGACGATGCATCTGTGAGTGAGAAAAGAAGACTAATGAAATGACATGTAGTCATGAATATTACTATTGATTATACATTAAAGGCCGCTAAACTCAATCACATTCAATGAGGTCAGACATAATCTTGCATTTCAACAGGAGTTTTTTAAAAAGATAAAATAAAAATGCTTATATAAAATCTGTTATTCTGTGCTTTATTCTTTTACATTTTGTTTTAAACCCATTTGATTTCATTCAATGACGCAACAAGTGTGAATAATATTGTGTCATGAATTAAATAATATGCATTTGGAACAACATGTGGTTGAGTAAAGGACTAAATGACTATGACAGTAATTTTCATATAATAAGCCAATTGTTCTAAATGTATGTATTTTAAGGGTTGAAAATGTAAAACGCTTAATATTTTGAATTAATAAGGCAATAATCTTGACGTAGCACTGTACTTGAAATGTTTTGTTTTCATAATAACCTGTCGATCTTTAAACTCCCTGTATAACTCAGGATGAGCCAGGGATAGATGTTTAGCCAGGTTGGACGTATTCCCTCCCGAGGCAGCACACAACTTCAAGCATTGTTTGCAAACTGGTGCAGTTTCATTTCACTTTTTCATTTGATTTGAACGCAAAATAGTTCCAGAATTCGCTTTTACAGTTCCGCTTGTCAATTAGTATTGTCACTTTATCACTATCCTCCATCATTAACCCAAGCTGTGAGCTGCCAAATCACACACTCACAAGCACCTGCTGAACTGCTGTTTACCAAACTTTGTTGAACAGCGCCCTCTTGTAATGTGGTACCAAAAATAGAAGATGATACCGGACTGTTTTAAAATTGTTGGTATCACAATATTTCATTAGTACAGGTATACCACGCAAACCTAGTGGGGGAAAGTTCTTAATTGGAGTATGCTAGCACAGAGAGTTTATGCTGCTTTGAATGTGGGGATAATAGGCATAAATATTTCACTTAACTGCTCAGAGAACACACTACTGATGAGCAAGGCTCATGAAGAAAAAAGTTCAGAAAAAGAGGATACAGTAAAGGATTTTGATCCGGCGAGGGCAACGAAAGACGCTAATATGGAGGTAAGACTTAGGGCATTTTCAAACCTAGTTCATTTGAGTACTCCAAGTGCTCTCAGAAAAATACAACGTGTATAAGTGAACAACCCAAGTGGATTCAAAATTAAATATAATATTAATTTGTGGGTCCTTTTGTGGTTTGATTTGTGCGATGTAAAAGTGAAGAGGTACCACTCTGCTTTGCATTTTATGACATAAGAACCTTGTGACTTGTCATAGCTTAATTACATACGATCACCTTTCAGTGTCTAAGACATTTATGGTGACACCTTCTAGTACTCTTAGATTAAAAGTTTACCTTGTCTGTGTTAATTATTTCCTTATTGTCTCCCATCATTGTTTTACAGGTTTTTGCCATCTTCCTCATTCAGTCTGTGTATATATTTTCCCTCATGTTCTCTTGTTCTTTGTCAGTTCTTATATTTCCTTGTATGTTGGTCTCAAGATGGCGCCGAGTATGGCTGCTGCGTCGCGAGCTCCGTCAAAACACTGCAGTTTATTGTTTGTTTTGTTTACAGTTCTGTGTTTTTTTGTCTTAGATGTTGTCTGCCTTATTGTGTATGACAGACAAACGCTTTTGGACATTGGTTCGGCAATCACACACCGAAAACCGGACTTCACATTCCTCAATGCCGACCCGCGGTTTACAAACACGCCAGCGGATCCCTTTGTTTGGGCTGCCCGGCCGCGGAAACGCAGACGGAAAAGGGGAAAAAGAGCCGGCGTTCTCATCAGATTAAGACGTCGCGCAAATCGCCCCCCGCTACCCAGTATACTACTGGCAAATGTTCAGTCTCTGGACAACAAGCTCTGCGAGCTGAGAGCGCGGATCTCTTTCCAACGAGAGACGAGAGAATGCTGTGTTATCTGTCTTACGGAAACCTGGATGTCCGCGGAGATTCCAGACTCGGCCATCGAACCCACGGGTTTCTCCGTGCACCGAGCGGACAGAGCGAAAGACCTCTCAGGTAAAAGCAGAGGTGGAGGTGTATGTTTTATGATCAACAAATCATGGTGTGATCAGAGGAATATACATTTTATCAGGTCTTTCTGCTCTCCTGATCTGGAATTTCTCATGCTTCTGTGTCGACCATTCTGGCTACGGAGGGAATTCACAGCGGTCATTATCACTGCTGTGTACATCCCCCACAAGCCGACACAGACCGGGCACTTAGGGAACTGTATGGCAGTATAAGTCAGCAGGAAACCGCGCACCCTGAGGCCGCGTTCATTGTTGCCGGGGACTTCAACAAAGCCAACTTCAAAACAATAGCACCAAAATACCACCAACACATCAGCTTTAACACACGAGGGGACCGGGTTTTGGATCATTGCTATTCTCCTTTCCGGGATGGCTACAAATCCCTCCCCCACCCACCATTTGGCAAATCTGACCACTCTTCCGTTCTGCTTCTGCCCGCTTACAGGCAGAAACTGAAACGGGAAGCACCCGCCCTCAGAATGATCCAGTGCTGGTCGGACCAATCAGACTCTGCGCTACAGGACTGTTTTGATCACTCGGACTGGGAGATGTTCCGGTCTGCCTCCGATGACGACATCGAGGTTTACGCTGATAGCGTAACGTGTTTCATCAGAAAGTGCGTAGAGGACGTTGTTCCGACAAAAAATATACGGATCTACCCCAACCAGAAACCATGGGTTAACGGCGATGTTCGTGCGGCACTTACTGCGCGGACCACCGCTTTTAATTCCGGGAACACGGAGGAGCGTAAACAAGCCAGTTATGCCCTCCGTAACTCCATCCGTGCAGCCAAACGCCAGTACAGGCACAAAATTGAAGAACAGTTTAACACCACTTACTCCAGAAGTATGTGGCAGGGAATTAACACCATCACGGACTATAAACGGAATAAAAATTCCACCATGAACACCGCTGCCTCTCTCCCGGACGAGCTTAATACATTTTATGCTCGTTTCGAGGACAACAACACCGCCCTCACAGAGAGAGCACTCGCGGCCGATACTACAGATGATGGTTCACTCTCCGTCTCTGTTGCGGATGTAACCCGATCCTTTCGACGGGTGAACATCCGTAAAGCCGCGGGTCCAGACGGCATTCCGGGCCGCGTCATCAGAGCATGCGCGAACCAACTGGCTGGTGTTTTTACGGACATTTTCAACTTGTCCCTATCCCTGTCTGTAGTCCCCACATGCTTCAAAACATCAACCATTGTGCCTGTACCGAAGCAATCAAAAATCACTTGCTTAAATGACTGGCGTCCTGTTGCCCTCACCCCCATCATCAGCAAATGCTTTGAGAGGTTGATCAGAGATCACATCTGCTCTGTTCTGCCCACCTCTTTGGACCCATTGCAGTTTGCCTACCGTAACAACCGCTCCACTGATGATGCCATTGCATCTACAATACACACTGCTCTTTCCCACCTGGAAAAAAGGAACACATATGTGAGAATGCTGTTTGTAGACTACAGCTCAGCATTCAACACCATAGTGCCCTCCAAGCTTGATGAGAAACTCCGGGCTCTGGGCTTAAACAGCTCGCTGTGCAGCTGGATCCTGGATTTCCTGTCAGGCAGACGTCAGGTGGTTAGAATGGGCAGCAACATCTCCTCATCACTGACCCTCAACACTGGAGCCCCGCAGGGCTGTGTTCTCAGCCCACTCCTGTATTCCCTTTACACACATGACTGTGTGGCAACACATAGCTCCAATGCCATCATTAAGTTTGCTGACGATACGACGGTTGTAGGTCTGATCACTGACAATGATGAAACGGCCTACAGAGAGGAGGTGCACACTCTGACACGCTGGTGTCAGGAGCACAACCTCTTCCTCAACGTCAGTAAAACCAAGGAGCTTGTGGTGGACTTCAGGAAGAAAGACAGAGAACACAGCCCCATCACCATTAATGGAGCACTGGTGGAGAGAGTCAGCAGCTTCAAGTTCCTCGGTGTCCACATTACTGAGGAACTCACATGGTCCGTCCACACTGAGGCCGTTGTGAAGAAGGCTCACCAGCGCCTCTTCTTCCTGAGACGGCTGAGGAAGTTCGGAATGAACCACCACATCCTCACACGGTTCTACACCAGTACTGTAGAGAGCATCCTGACTGGCTGCATCACCGCCTGGTACGGCAATAGCACCGCCCACAACCGCAAAGACCTGCAAAGTGTGGTGCGAACTGCCAGAAACATCATCGGAGGTGAGCTTCCCTCCCTCCAGGATATATATAACAGACGGTGTGTGAAAAAAGCTCGGAGGATCATCAGAGACTCCAGTCACCCGAGTCATGGGCTGCTTTCACTGCTTCCATCAGGCAGGCGGTATCGCAGCATCAGGACCCGCACCAGTCGACTACATGACAGCTTCTTCCCACAAGCAATAAGACTTTTGAACACATGATCTCTCACGATCAACAATCAGCACTGCACTTTATTAATCATCACTCTGTCAATATATTCTCCCAATTCAATTAGTGTTTATATATATTTATACCCGTATCTAGTGTATGTGTATTCTACATTGTGTGTATTGTGTACATTTGTTATGTAAATTGTTGTGTAAGTATGTGTACATTTGTTATGTAAATTGTTTTGTGTAAATATGTTGTTTATTGTAAAGTGGTTTATGTCTCGTCACTGTTATGACTGCTATGTTACTCGGAACTGCACACAAGAATTTCACCTACTGTTGCACTCGTGTACACAGTAGTGTGACAATAAAGTGATTTGATTTGATTTGATTTGATGTTACTGTGATAATTGGTCTTTATGTATTAATGTTACAACTTGGTACTTTACATTACTCCACGTTGTTTGCATCACCTTCATCATCTCCATTAAAAAGTCTGCATTTAGATCCATCGTCTCCCATCTCATCTCTACAATATCATTACACCCGGTCTGAATGGAGTGTTAAAGACACAGATGCCTCAGGTGGATCCTCACTGGACATTGTGTGAGTATGTGGATGCGGCTCTTAAACTATGTGGCTCACCTTTTATTGTAGGGAGGATGAGGACATTAATTCATCCCCCACAGAGAATGCCCCACGGCCTTCCTCCCAGCCTTCCACGGCTCCTTGCTCCACGCCTCCCACAGCTCATTATTCCACGTCTCCCACGGCTCCTTGCTCCACGTTTTCCATGGCTCCTTGACAATGCCCACGCCCACAACTTTTCACAAGAAACGAGCCAGCGTTGCAAGCCTCGTCTGTCCCAGAGCCAGTGTTGCAAGCCTCATCTGTACGAGAGCCAGCTCCAGCCCTAGAGGAATTTTCTGTGGTTCCAGTGGTCTCCGATCCCCCATCAACGGAGACTACTTTCTCCACAACCTCTGTGGCCTCCTATGGCTCCGCCTTCCATGGCTCTACCCCTCTGGCTTCCCACAGCACCGCCTTCCGTGGCTCCACCCCTCAAGCCTCCACCTGCCTTTGCCAAGCCTCCCACGGCTCCGCATTCACCCCCAGAAAGTCCAACATGTCCGCTTCGCCTCCAGAGACTCCATCCTCTTCTGAAACTCCACCTCCAATGGCTCAGCCTGCTCCGCCACTGTCTCCACCTCCTAAGTCTCAAATCCCCGATCCTCCTGTGGATCCACCTGCTCCACATCCGGTCCCTCCTCCTGAGTCCCAAATCCTTCATTCTCCTGTGGCCGCCTCCCAGACCTCCTGATCCTGACCCTGCCCTGTGGCTGCCTCTTAGGCCTCCTGACCCAGTCCCTGTCCTGAGGCTGCCTCCTAGGCCTCCTGACCCTGTCCCAGCCCTTTGATATTTGGTTTCTGGAATATGATACTGTAGTCACAATTTACTGTCCATATATGGGAGTGTAACGTTTATACGGGCAAGGAGGAGGCGAGAACCGGCTGGACAATGTAAATCATATTTTAATAATAAATTTAAAACTCACACGACGGACATGTCTGTAAATGATCTTTCTCTTGTCGCATCACCAACTGCCATCAGCCTTTATCCCTCTCGGAGGCTTGATTAGCTTGACACGGGACCGGGTGTGTATCGTCATGACCTGGCCCTGCCCTCCGCCCTGCCACAGGGAATTTTAAGCAAGTAAAGATATACCATGATTACCATGATGTGTTTTTGTGTCTCATATTCCATTGTTATTTTATTATTTTTATGGAAATTTCTTATCACAATTATTTATAAAAAATTATTGTCAGCCAAATTTCATATTCATGACAGCCCTAGCTGCAATGGGCTCTGAATTGTTTAGGAGCTGTGGTGTGAACAACAAGGGGTCTGAAACTGCATTAATGTGAAGAGGGCCAAAAAAGAAGTTGGGTCCTCTTTGAAGTCCACTTACATTATGAACACCAAAAGCACTGAGGTCATTTGCGGCTGGTTCCCTTTAACCAAACTGAGTTTAGTTAATTTCCCAGCCAGCAATGACATGTGGGGCCCAGATGAGGGCTTCATGGGCGGCAAATGTGGGCCCCATTATGGGCTTGCACCCGGGATCCACATTGGGGCAAGCCGTGGAAGCCCAGACGTACTAAAAGTGGGACCTGTAAGGGTACTACATGGGTCTTAATAGGGCAATTCATGTCAGACCCATTTGGGCCCCACCTGCCCAAATGGGTCTAAAGTGGGCTTGCACCCGGGATCCAACCATGGCTACCCAGATGGGCTTTAAATGGGCTCTGTAAGAGTCTTATGTGGGTCCTAACTGGGCAATTCATGCCAGACCCATTGGGGCCCCACATGCTCAAAGGGGTTTAAAGTGGGTTTGCACCCAGGATCCAGCCGTGGATGCCCAGATGGGCTTTAAAAGGGATCTATAAGGGTGTTATGTGGGATCTTAACCGGGCAATTCATGACAGACCCATTTGGGCCCCACCTGCTTAAAGGGCGTTTAAAATGGGCTTGCACCTGGGATCCACACAGGGGGCCAGCCGTGGATTCCCAGATGGGTTTTAAGTGGGACCTGTAAGGGTCTTATGTGGGTCTTAACTGGGTAATTCATGTCAGACCCATTTAGGCCCCACCTGCCTAAAGGGGTTTAAAGTGGGCTTGCACCAGGATTCAACCGTGAATGCCCCTATGGGCTTAAAGTGGTCTCTGTAAGGATCTTATGTGGGTCATAACTGGGCAATTCACGCAAGGCCTATCTAAGCCCAACCATGCCAAATGGTTTAAGGAAACAATCTAAGAAAAACTAAAAATGAAGAATGAATATAAGTCCAAGATAAATACAAGACACTTGACGCTTTGAACTGCAAGAAATATATTGTTATATTGAACAAAAATGATCTTTAAAAAACAATTTAAATGTCACAACATACTGGTAAACAAATCAAAAATATATTTAAAAAAAAAAAAATCTCTGAAAAAAAACATCTCTCCAAAAAATACATTAATACAAAATTTTTACATCGAACAACAAACATAATGGTGACTAGCGTGACTTGAAATGTATTGAGTTACAATTACTCAATCTCAACATGCTTGATTAGCCTACATGTAGAGTTACTATACTACAAGTTACTAAAAACTGTACAGTACATAACTCAATAGGCCTACATAGTTACTTTGCGCCTCTGCCATGCAGGACCCATGTGTTCCCAGTTCAAACCCAACTCAGCCCATAAATATGCCATGCAGGACCCATATGTGTTCCAAGTTCAAACCCATGCCCACTTTGCCCATAAATGCACCATGCAGGACCCATATATGTGTTCCCAGTTCAAACCCATGGCCACTTGGCCCATAAAAATTCTATGCAGGACCCATATATGTGCTCCCAGTTCAAACCCATGGCCACTTGGCCCATAAAAATGCCATGCAGGACCCATATATGTGTTCCCAGATCAAACCCATGGCGTCTTGGCCCATAAAAATGCCATGCAGGACCCATATATGTGTTCCCAGATCAAAACCATGCCCAATTGGCCCATGCCTGTCCCTTATGGGGCCCATGTAATCAGCTCATATGGGCTTCCTATGTGGGACTCATACTACAAAACCTACATGGAACCTGCTGATTTCACCCAGCCAAAGCCCATGCCCACACAGTAACCATGGAACCCATACTTAACCCATTTGGGCCCCACATGTCA
The DNA here is from genome assembly GCA_032164185.1 of Moxostoma hubbsi. Taxonomy (NCBI): domain Eukaryota; kingdom Metazoa; phylum Chordata; class Actinopteri; order Cypriniformes; family Catostomidae; genus Moxostoma; species Moxostoma hubbsi. Next base: position 45,365,302 of record JAVLUX010000014.1, on the reverse strand, counting down.
TTGCTGGCTGGGTTAAAACACACTAAATATGAAACCGCCCTTAATGTTTATGAGAATACTGTGAATGTTGTTGAAAGTGTGAAGTCTAGTTGCGGTGATGTTGGAGAGTGTGCGAGTCAGAGAAATAATGACTTTGTTTGTGGAAATGTTGAACTGGAAAATAAGATTAATGAAGGATAAAGTTTCCCCTCCATATTCCTGTGTCTTGTTTTCATTGGTTTATTGTTTAATTATCTTGTTTAGAGTTCTGTTTGTTCATTGGTTTATTGTTTAATTATCTTGTTTAGAGTTCTGTTTGTTCATTGGTTTATGTTCCCCCATGTCATGTATTTAAGCCCTCATGTTTACCATTGTCCTTTGTCGAGTATTGTTGATGTAATGTCGTTTCATGCTTAATCCACGTCTAAGTCAAGTCGTTTATGTTTGTTTGGTTTTGATTTCATGTTTGGATTTATGGTTGTTAGATTTCGCTTATGTAAATAAACTGCACCTGGGTTCGTCACTCCATCGTCATTGTCTTCATCATTGTCCATGCCAGCATCATTACAGAATACTCGACCGAACAACATGAACCAGCAGTTGCATTTCTGCAACTTCACCAGGGGAATCAGGAATCATCCCCTGGAGGATTACGTGGAGGAATCTTGTACTCTGGCATAAAATCAACAATACTGGGGTTATCTAACTTCCGGGGGCGCGGCCTGCTGCTGACCCTGTGTCTCGCTATTGTCTCGTGGCGTTCTGTTTGTTTGTTTGTGTATCTAAGTTGTTATTTTATTTATTCGTTTTACTTTTGCTATTCTAAATTGCAAGCAGTATGCATGTGTTCATGATTAGCGTGGTCTCGGTGTTGGTTGGATTGGTGCTGGCGGGCGAAGCCTTTGAAGATCAATTGGCTTCTATGGTGTCGAGCCGGATTTATTCAAGAGACTTCTTGCTATCTTTACGATATAATAATAATCATGCTGTTGATGTGGTGATTCCATCAAGTATATGTCTGCACAAAAGAAGGAGATCAAGAACTAAGAAACAAGGGTTGAGAGGAGGAATTCGAAATAAACTGCGGAGACGAGGAAGCCGTCACCCCCTTCCAGTGATCACGCTGTCTAACGTAAGATGTCTTCATAATAAGATGGATGAGGTTGCACTCCGAGTTAAACAAGAGGAGGAATTTAGGACCAGTAATCTTATCTGTTTTACTGAAACATGGCTAAATGAAGATCATTGTGTGCATATCGAGGGATTTACCACAATACGAGCCGACAGAGACAAGGTCAAATCACGGAAATCGGTTGGTGGGGGACTCTGTATGTATGTTGATAAGAACTGGTCATCGCAGTTTACCTTAATTGAACAGACTTGTACCCCGGACTATGAGACGTTGGTTGTATCTTTTAGACCTTTTTATCTGCTGCGGGAATTTGGTCGAATAACCATATTCCTAGTCTATGTACCAGGACCTAATAATAAGGAGGCAGCGGAGCATATTGCAGAGTGCTTTACTAGGAACCTAACAAAGTCAGCAGACCAACCAGTCTTCATACTGGGGGATTTTAATACACTTTCATTAACAGAGACTCTTCCACACTTGCAGCAATATATTGATTGTCCAACCCGTTTCTCACGCACACTGGATTTGTGTTATGGTAACATTGCCGACGCATACAAGGCAGTATGTTGAGCACCGATTGGTAGATCGGATCACAATGTTATCCATTTACTGCCAACATACAGACAATGTGTTAGAAGGGACAAACCAGTGGAAAAGAGAATTCAGGTTTGGAGTAAGGAAAAAGAAGACGTGTTAAAGGACTGTTTTTGCACTACAAACTGGGATGTCTTTTTTGATTCATGCAGAGACCCTCACAAACTAACTGACTGTATCACCTCTTATATTCAATTTTGTGAAGAAACCGTTATTGATACTAAAGTGGTTAAAGTCTTCTCAAATAATAAGCCATGGCTCTCTAAAGATTTAAAGAAACTCCTCAATGAAAAGAATTGGGCATTTCGTGAAAATAATTATGAGGGTTTTAAAATGAAAAGGAAGGAATTGAGCTATGATACCAAAAGCAAAAATTGACTTTAAATGCAAGGTAGAGGATCAGTTAGCGAATCAAGATGCAAGGAGTGCTTGGCAAGGCTTGAATAAGATGATGGGGCGTGACCCGAGAGATGTAAATAATGATATTATTATAGGGACAGATGGTTTTAAATGGGTAAATGATTTGAATTTGTTTTATGGAAGATATGATGTAGTTGACAATTGTAATAAGATTGAAGAAATAAGTGATAGGACTCCAGTGGGGCCACCGATTTGGCTGACTAGCGACCAAATCAGAAGGTCCCTTAAATGCATTAAGCCCTATAAGGCACCGGGTCCAGATGGTCTTAAGGGAAGAGTTTTAAAGATATGTGCAAATGAATTAACGGACCCCATAACAAAATTATTTCAGTTTTTATTAGACTTACAGATCGTACCAAATATATGGAAGTTATCATTTATACGACCTCTTCCGAAAAAAGTGAGAGCTAAAAATTTAGAGGACTTTCGTCCTGTGGCTCTAACATCAATTCTCGCTAAATGCATGGAAAGAGTAGTTAGCTATCACCTTAAACCACACATATCAGAGCAATTAGATGTACTGCAATTTGCATACAAATCACAAAGAGGGACAGAGGATGCAACGCTCACTATGGTCGATACAATTGCAAGCCATTTACAACGAGCAAAGGCCTATGTGCATGTTCTTTTTATTGACTATACCTCTGCTTTTAATACTATGCAGATACATCTGCTCTTAGAACGTCTCCTGGTTTTAGGTGTAAATGGAAGAATAGTTCACTGTATAAAGAACTTTTTAACAAATAGACCGCAGCGTGTTTGTGTTAGGGGGTTTAAATCAGATATTATGTATTTAAATACGGGGGCACCCCAAGGATGTGTCCTGTCACCTCTTTTATTTTCTGTTTATACAAGTGGTATAAGAGTGCAGCATGAGAATTATAAATTGTACAAATATGCAGATGATATGGCACTTGTGGCACTTTTATGGAAAGACTGTGTACATTTTGAATACGAGGAGAAGGTTTTGGAATTAGAAAAATGGTGTGAAGCAAGTTCCTTATTGATAAATGTAAGTAAAACAAAAGAGTTGATTTTAAACTATTCAGAGCCTCTAACAGAAATAATGCTATGTGATCAAAAAGTTGAAATTGTGAAGACTTTTAAGTATTTGGGAACCATGATTGACTGTAAATTGAATTTCTCGGACAATATTAATCTTATTTGTAAGAAAGCAAATCAAAGGTTATACCTGTTAAGGAAGTTGAGAGAATTTTCTGTAAGTCAGGATGTTCTGCAAAGAGTTTATCTAAGTTTAATTGAGAGTGTTTTAGGGTATAATATAACTGTGTGGTTTGGACGAGTTACATCTGTGAATAAAGTAAAATTAGATAGAATTACAAGAGTTGCAGGAAAATTGTAGGATCTAAACAAAAATCAGTCGCACAGTTATATCAAATTGCTGTTCAGAGGAAAGCTTTGACTATAGCAAGAGACACAACACACCCTTTGAATCAAGTTTTTGAATTATTACCATCACGTCGTCGCTATAGAACACCAAAAGCGATTAAAGCAATATATAAACAATCTTTTGTACCAAATGCAATAAGTCTTTTGAATAAGAGGAAGGAAATGAATGATTTTTAATTCTTATATGTATATTGTGTATTGTTAATTGTTTTGTGATTGTATGACGAGACCAAAGACCAATTTTCAGCCAAGGCTGAACAATAAAGTACAACTAACTAACTAACTAACTAACTATAAATTCAATTGCTTGACTTGACTTGGCATACCAAGTGGACTTTAATGAGGATGCTTTCATTTTTCCATTTCATTTTTCATTTTGGACTTTATGAGTCAATCTCTTCCTTGATGCCTAGAAGTTGCAGTCCCCTCAATCTGGCTCAATATATCGACCTTGCCCTACAGATCATTGGTTCATCGTTCACTGTGGGGGAGGAGAATGCCGAGCCAGAGTTCCATGACATGGCCGCCACGCCACAATTCCTAGTCATGGTCGCTGAGCTAGCACCATCTTTTGATCTGGACCCTAAGGCTAATCCATGCCATGTCACAGCAACGCCTCAGCCTGCTCCATGCCATGTCACAGCAACGCCTAAGCCAGATCCATGCCATGTCACAGCAATTCCACAGCTTGCTACCTGCCACGTCACAGCAATGCCTCAGTCTGCTCCATGTCATGTCACAACCACATCTGAGTGGTTGGACCTTGAGATACCTCCCAACATTGTACGCACCCTTAGTTCTCCTGAGCACGCAAGGAGAACTTTCAACCATCCGACCCCACCTGGAACCTATGAGCCCTGGACTCCGCCTTGGCCTGTCGGTCCCTCGACATTGCCTCAGCTCTACGTTCCCTCAGCTCCACTGTGGTCCTTCAGCTTGTCGGCTTTGCAGGGGTCCCTCATCCCTCCGATCTGTCAGCTCCACTGGGGACCTCTTTCCCTACGGCTCCACCTTGGTCCTTAGTCCCACCGGCTCTGCCTCAGTCTTCTGATCCCCCAGATCTGCCTTGCTCCTCCGAGCCTCCAGCTCCGCCTTGGTCCTCCCTGCCATTGGCTTCACCCTGGCCCTTCGTGTCTTCAGCTACTCTAAGGGTTCCCAGTTCTCCATGGCTCTGCCCCTCAAGTCTCTCACGGCTCTGCCTTCCAGGGCTTCGCCCAACGAGACTCTCATGGCTCCACCCCCCTTGGGTTCCTCCCTGGTTCCTTGCCCCATGCCCTATCTCACCAAGCCGCACACCTCAAGACACCCCACCCAGATCCCTACAGACTCCCTGACATCTGGACTTATGTCATGTTTATTCTGTTGGTTCCTGTTTTTCATGTCTTTTATTTTGAAAAATGTGTCCTGTTCATGTCTTCAGTTCCTTTTATTTTGAAATTTGTTCACTTTCTTGTCTAGTCATGTGATGTCCCATATTCCCTCCATATTCATGTGTCTTGTTTTCATTGGTTTATTGTTTAACTATCTTGTTTAGAGTTCTGTTTGTTTATTGGTTTATGTTCCCCCATGTCATGTATTTAAGCCCTCATGTTTGCCATTGTCATTTGTCGAGTACTGTTGATGTAATGTCGTTTCATGGTTAATCCACGTCTAAGTCAAGTCGTTTATGTTTGTTTGGTTTTTGATTTCATGTTTGGTTTTATGGTTGTTAGATTTTACTTATGTAAATAAACTACATCTGGTTTGTCACTCCATCATCATCGTCTTCATCATTGTCCATACCAGCATCATTACAAATGTAGCCTTGATGTGTATTTGCAACAGAAAAGGGTTAGGCTGAAAATATATATATAACCGCATTAGGCTGTTATAGTATAAGTTGATCATGCATTGTTTATTTTTGGGCTGAAATAATCAGTGAAAAATAAAATTAAAGGGGTGTTACTCAACTTTCTATTTGGTGGTGCAAAATTAGCAATATGGAAAAAAGTAGAATGGAGGAGAGGGGTATATCCTATTTTAATGGTGATTTGTTCTTTTATAAAGAATAGAATATGCCTATTATAGTCTTGTAAATTATGTGAATTATTTTTTTATGAATGCTCTGTGAACAAAATTTACAGTGTGAATTGAAATTATGAACAATTCTCAATGTGTGCTTCTGTAATCTTACAGAAATTATAATACAATCTGCACAGATTTACAGAGACACATAGAGGCTCTGGTTAACATATTTTGATCACATAATCGTTTCTGCTCACAGTTCCTGTTATTTGTAAACAACCATAATTATATATTTCCTGTGGTCTAGATACAAGAGCAAAATACTGCCAGTGCCAGGAAGAAAGGCATTTGCAATTTGCCAAACCCTGACTCTCCTTGTGTGTTATTCTGTTTGTTTGTAAGTGTGTGTACAAGTGTATATATACCAAAATATGAATTTGTGACCATCAGTGTCTAAATAAAAGCGTTACATACATTTGAAGATGTTAAACATTCAATGTATTTATATTTAATCCCATTTATTATAAATACAGTAAAATCAATCTACAAATTCCAAGAATTATATATTTTATGAAGCTAATAAGATGACCCATGAACATTTGTTTGTTCTTAAAGTTGTACATATGTGAAAGGGTTTACATTTCTCCATATCAGTCTAAACAAAAATAGAATTTTTTTTTTGTTTGCTTCACAAGTCACATTGAACATGTATACCTCTGCTGAGCACTGAAAGTGTGAAACAGCAACTGTTTTGAATGCTTTTATTCTCATTCACTCCTGTAAAATGACACCGTGGTTTCGATATATATAGTTATTGAAATTCACATTGTTTTAATTCTGCAAATCAGAATGTAAATCAGATTTTACAGAATTTACAGTTTAAAATCTCCTGATTGTATTATTTGCTACTAAGACAATCCATGTGTCACATAACGTCCAATAGCTCAGATGTCAAATGTGTAGAGTGAAGGCACATTATTCAGCATCATACGGACACGTCCACTGCAGTGACAGTACCAGATGCACATGACCAAGGGTCAAGCACATGGAACAAAACCCACATGAATGAGATCGGAGCTGTCAACCCTGCCTTAAAAGACAGTGCTGTGACTCAGATGGGTGAAAATGAATTTGATCAGAAAACACTAGTCTCCTGAACAACTCATTACAGCGACCATAATGAGCACTCTGAACAAGCCGTGAGCATCCACACAGTCACACTAGACTTAGAGCACGCAAAATTATTTCAGACACCGCAACAGACAGGATATGATGTCAGGCGTGAGGACTTCTGGTTTTAATAAATAATAAATCACAAATAGCAAATAATAGTTTGGGTTCCTGCAGCTCAACTCAGTAGAGCATGGAGCTAGCAATGCCAAGATCATGGATTCGATTCCAAGGGAATCTTTCACACTGACCATATCCTTTTATGCCAACAATGATCTATAAATAAAGATTCTCTATTTGCTAACATACATCTATTATTGTAGATCGACATATCATGTGGGCTGAAATTCTGTTTGACAATTAATTTCCAAAAATGTATAGCGCTTTTCACAACACACATTGCTTTAAAGCAGCTTTACAAAAAATTGTGCTTTAACAGAAAATTAAGCTGTAATATCTGTAATGTCTTAGAGTTAACATTGTGCGGTTTGACAAAAACATGACTGTAAATTGTGCCTTAAAATTTTAAAAAATAAATAAGTAAATAATGTTTGTATATAGACCCCAGTGAGCAAGCTAACGGCAACTGTGGTAAGGAACACAAAACTCAATTAGATGAAAAATAACCTTGGGGGAAGTGTTTGCTGTTGGATATACTGCACATTGCAGCGGCTTTCTCTCCATCTGCACGCTCAGTGCAGAGTACGCCTCTGGGTGCTTTGACAGCGCTAAAAGAGTGTATTTCTCTAAAGAATAATATTTCCTCTATTAGAGCAAGCACATTGACGTGATCATCTTTTTAAAGATATGTTTTTTTAAAGATGCCCTTCCGTCATTGCCAGCCTAATGTCTCTTTCAGAGCTTGCAGGTTGGATGAGATGTCGATTGCTGCATCGGAGAGCGCCTTGGTGATGTTAGATGCCGAGGACTTGACTGGGCTGACACTTTTGAGTGTGCCAGCTCAGTCTGAGGCATATGCGGAGCTGACCGCCATGCTTGCCCGGGCTACTGCGAGTGTCGGGCATCAACTGCCTCAACAGTTGCTGGCAGTACAGCGCAAATAAGCATTCCCCCCAGTGAGCCTACTTGCACAGACCCTGTGCAAGGTCAGGGAGGACGAAGAACAAGTCACCCTTGTGGTGCCTTATTGGCCCACCCAGACCTGATTCTCGAACCTCACGATCCTCGCGACAGCACCTCCCTGGCAAATCCGGATGGGGCACAATCTGGCACCCATGCCCTGACCTCTGGAACCTCCACGTCTGGTCCCTGGATGGGACACAGAAGACCTAGGCGGTCTACCGCCCACAGTGGTTAACATGATCACTCAGGCCAAGGCTCTTTCTACAAGGCAGCTGTATTCCCTGAAGTGGCGTGTGTTTGCTAAGTGGTGTTCTTCTCATAGTGAAGACCCCCAGAGGTGTGCAGTTGGGTCAGTGCTTTCCTTCCTGCAAGAGAAGCTGGAAGTACGGCTGTCCCCCTCCACCCCGAAGGTGTACGTAGCTGCTATAGCAGCACACTACGATTTAGTTGAAAGTAAATCCCTTTTTAAGCATGACCTGATCATCAGGTTCCTTGAAAGGCACCAAGAGGCTGAACCCTCCTAGGTCGCGCCTCTTTCCCTCATTTCCCATGGGGACTTCAGAGAGCCCAGTTTGAGCCCCTAGAGTCAGTTGAGTTAAGGCTGTCTCATTGCAGACCGCCCTCCAGACCGCACTCACTTCCATCAAGAGGATCGAGGACCTGCAAGCGTTCTCTGTCAGTGAAACGTGCCAGGAGTTCGGTCTGGGAGACTCTCACGTAATCCTAAAACCCCAACCAGGCTATGTGCCCAATGTTCCCACGACCCCTTTTAGGGATCATGTGGTGAGTCTCCAAGGGCTGCCCCTGGAGGAGGCAGACCCAGCCTTATCGTTGCTGTGTTCGGTGTGTGCTTTGCGCACCTACTTGGATCACACGCAGAGCTTTAGATGCTCTGAGCAGCTCTTTGTCTGCTTTGGTGGACAGCGGAAAGGGAACACTGTCTCCAAACAGAGGCTTGCCCACTGGATCATGGACACCATTTCATTGGCCTACCAGACCCAGGCTGTTTCCGCCCCCTTGCGTGTTCAAGCATACTCTACAAGGAGAGTGGCATCCTCATGGTCACTGGCCAATGGTACCTTTCTTGCAGATGTCTGCAGAGCAGCGGGCTGGGCAATTTCCAATACCTTTGCTAGATTTTAGAATCTCCGTGTTGAGCCGAATTCGTCCCGTGTTCTTCCAGGTACGAACAGGTACATTTCGTAATGCGGGGCAGCTGGCCGGGTGTACCGTTTGAGTATAGTGTCTTTTCCCTCCAGGAGGTGAAGATTTGCGCCACTCTCTCCCGTGCGAGTTCACAAACCATGAACACTGGATGTCCCCGGTTGCTGTGTTTGTAGAGCTCCTCCCCTTCAAAGTGCAGGACCTACTGCTGCGCACTTCCATGTGCGGCTCTGAGCCCATGTGATGTATTTGCCACATGTTTACACCCCACGGGGCAGGGAGTGGTCTTTGCAGGATCTTTACCCCCTGAAAGAATAGGAAAGGAAAAGAACGCCTTCCCCAGCTGAATCTAATAATCTGTGAAAAACATAGTGAGAAAAGGTCGGCACGGCCTGCTCCCATACTAGATAAGTCTCTCTTATAGCTTTGTAAGTAAATTTTCAGAATTAACAGAATTTTCAAATTAATACGGAATTTAACTGGTAGCCAATGTAGCGCTTTAAAAATTGGGCTGATATGATCATATTTATTTGTTCTAGTCAGCACTTTAGCTGCTGCATTTTCAACAAATTGAAGATTTTTTTATTGAATCTGCAGAACATCCTCCCAGTAATGCATTACAATAATCTAATCTTGAGGTCATGAACACATGAATAAAATTTTTGGGCATCAGAAATAGACAGCATGTGTCGTAACTCAGCAAGATTTCTGAGGTGGAAAAATGCTGTTCTAAAAACATTGGAAATGTGACTTTCAAAATGACAGATTGGTATAAAATATAATAAAAAATGTTATTTGCTGTAGAAGACTACGTAACAGTATATCCATTGAGAGTCAAATTATGTATTAGTGGCTTATTTTAAGAGGTCTTTGGTCCAATAATTAGTACCTCTGTTGGAATTGAGTAGAATTAAATTTCTTGCCATCCAATCTTTCATATCATTGGTACCCACTGCTAACTTGAAGAATTGTGAAATTTGTTGGGTTTCGAAGAAATATATATTTGGATATCATGAAAAAGTGAAAACTAATCACACAGTTCCTAATAATGTCTCCCATGGGAAGCATATATAAGGAAAAAAAGCAGAGGCCATAAAAAATTATCCCCGTTGCACTCCATACTTAACTTTAGTTTGATCTGACAATTCCTTGTTTACTCAGACAAAGTGGTAGCATTCCGATAAATGGGACCATCATTTGTAACTTATAAGTGCAGTCTCTGTATTGTGTTTTGGCCTAAATACATTATTAGGAGGACACAACCTTTTCTAGTTTTTTTCAACAAAAACAGGAGATTTTAAATTGTCAATAATTAGCCAATTCTCCAGGATCAATTTGTGGCCTCTTAATAAGCAGTTTGATAACTGTCATTTTAAAGTTTCTTGGGACATGTCCTAAGGATAGCGAGGAGTTAATAATATTAAGAAGAGGTTCTGAAATTACAAGGAATACCTCTTTTAAGAGCTTAGTTAGTATTGGATCTAACATACATGTTGTGGCTTTTGATGTTTCGATACGTTTTGTTAGCACTTCATGACCTATGACAGTGAAGGATTGAAGTTTCACATGTTGAAAATTACGAGATACTGTTTTCTGAGGTACTCTGACAGATGAGTGCATAATTCCAATTTTATTTCAATTTTATCAGTAATAACTATTGTGCTGTGACAGAATTCAGTTGAGGCTTTATTCCTAACTAATTTAACCACAGTACTGTATAACTAGTATTGTAGTAGTTATGTTCTATGAGTTTGCAAATATACACTGACCTGACAGCTTTAAGAGCCTGTCTGTAGCTGCAGACACTATCCTTCCATGCGAAATATCTCAAATTTTTTATTATTCCACTTGCACGCCATTCTCCTAGCTGCTCTCTTGAGAGTGTGATCAGGGTACCATGGTGTGGGGCTTTTTTTCTTGAATTTTCTTTAATCGAAACACTATCAAGTGTGCTAGAGAAGGCTGTATTTATATTTTCTGATATTTTATATTTATTTATATTTTCTGTATTTATAAGTTCTTCTAGGCTTTGGGGCTTACTGATTGTATAAGATAGATCTGGAAGATTATTAGTGAAGTTATCTTTAGTGGTTGAAAGAATTGTTCTACCTGAGCAATGGTATAGATTGAGTAACATTAGCTGATTGCAGCATACAAGAGACGAGGTAATGATCTGAGATGTCATTGCTTTGCGGTAGATTTTCTATAGTATCAACATCATCTCCATATGACAGAATTAAAACTAGTGTATGATTATGGAGATGAATTGGTCCGGTCTCATTTTGTCTGACTCCAAGCAGGTTGAGAATATTGATAAAAGCTAATCAGTAGTCAAAACAAAGTCAGAGAAACAAATGCTTGGTAAGGCAGATAACTGGCAATATTTAGCAATATGGGAGTGTTAATGAATGGCTTATATACAAGGCAAACATGAAGCGACATGGCAGGAACTGATGTGGCAGGAAACAGGAAGTGACAGTTAGAATTCAGGTGAGGGCTCCCTCTGGTGGACGGAGACCCCTCATACATTACAACAGTATGGATATAAAAAAAGTTGTTTAAAGGCTGGGGTGGCTGGAGGAGGGAATGGCCTAACAAGACATCATCATTGATAAGAGCAGCTGGTGGGCATGCTTTTGTGAATACTTGACTTTCATCGCAAATACTAACAATAGTGGAGTTGTAATTAGTGTTAGTTTTATTGGTGCTTCATGGTTTTAGTTGTGGAATATGGATTAGTGTGTTGATTGAATTGCACAGCTTTTGATGTGGTGATGTTGATATGTTTACATAAAGGTAGATGAGCTGTGGTGTAATTTATTAATTTATTTGAATTTTCTGGTGTTCTAAGATGTTTTTTATTATAAAATGTGGTCTATTTTGATTTCAAACTATTGACTGGGTTGTCTTGCATTGTGGTGTGGACATTGTTTTTGTCAATCTCTGTGTCTCAGAATATAAAAACCCTTACAATAAATTCTCAAATCTTTTGATTTGCCACAGATGTTTGCCAAAAGTTTGTAGCTATTCGCTGGTAATGGTGAACCTCTGGCTAACCTTTGGCAACAATTGCCAATTTGCCGCAAGTTTGCTGCAAAGCTTATTTGTATGTGATTTTGCCACGAACTCTCAATTTTCATAAGGGCAGTGTGCCCCCCTATGAAACAAAATGCCCCCACATTGTAACAGATTCACAGACTCGAAGATAGAGTTAGAACCCGGAGGTGCAGTTTATTGAATGAGCAAGTTTGATGGGGTGAACCAGATGAGGATTGCAGAGGAATGGAGAGGAGATGATTGGAGCCAGGCGATGGAGCAATGGAGAGTGGAGCAGAACACACAGGAGTGCTAGAGAGGAGTACCAGGAAGATCGTAGAAGGAACGCAGGAATGTGGAGCTAGGCAGTATGACGATATGATGTCGCAAGGAGAAAGCAGGTAAGAGAGTCTGTGATCGACGTAGTTGTAGATCAGACAGGGAGTGACAGGAGCGTGGGGTTTATATGCAGTGAGGTTGATTGATGAGGAAACGGGTTTCAGGTGCAGGTGATTAGAATTCGGGGGAGAGTGATCGTGGAGTGAAAGTGCTGGGAGTGTCAGGAGGAACTGTGACACACATTGGGTATTAATATAGCAATATATCACTTATAATTGATTCTTAAATTCTGTAATCACTGGATCGAAATTTCTTTGTAAGATTGATGCATCGACATTCATTTTTGCACCCTGTTATTCATTTATTTTATGTTGCTATAGTCTACTCATGCTAAAAGCTGACTGGTTAGGTGCACATTATCTCAGAATGTTCACTTCGATGTGATGAGTCATCATCGTGTCCGGTGTAGACTGGTTGTAGCACTCATACACCCATGCTCTATTTCAACATGATTGCTTATGCGAAGGCCTCTCAGGGTCTATTGTACTAAAACCTTAAGCATCTGTCATAATCCCCGGGCCTGAGAAAAGATGACAGTTTTGTGCTTGCTCTGTCTCTCAATTAGGCAGCAGCAATTGTTGCAATAACTGGCTATGGGACTAAATCATGCTGGCACCATACACTAGTGCTGGTCGATATGGCTACAAAAATAATATCTTAATATTTTTCAGCCTGTTGATTATATTCAATATATATATATATATATATATATATATATATATATATATATATATATATATAGGATATTTGGTATGCGACATTTAGGAGGGAACCTTAAATTGCCCTCATTCTCACACCATTATATGTAAGGATATTTGGTATGCTAAAGAAGGGAATTTAGGGTCTCGAAATATGTGAGCTATGAACTAATTTAAACTGTCCTTATTGTACATTATTAGGTAATGAAATGTATAATGGAATTAGTCTCGTTCGACAACAATATAAATTAGATATATGACAAATAACTTGATTATTTGTCTTAATAGATTCTCCACCATTAAAACTGTAATACAACATTTTGTTGTATCCGCTCACAATTTCTACTGTAAGGAATTAGCTTTAATAAGTGAATTATGGCTTATTGAAAATAATATCACACATATTTAGATACAGATTTGAAGCAAAATCTTTTAGAAACAGGGGTGAGATTATTTATAAAAATATACCACAGTCCATCATCTTTGAATATAGACAAACTATCTTTGTGTCTTTGTGGTGTTTCCTTTTGTTTTTTGTGTTGCTAGGTTCTTGGCACTTGGTCGAAAGTTTTTTCCGTCAATGTTTTTGACCTCTGTATGATCAAAATTACTGTCTGTATGAATTATGGGGTTAGCTTTGAAGCGAGGCCTTCTCATGGGTGTGTGAACCGTAGAGAGTGATGAGTGATGAGCTTTCTTGGGACATCGAGTCCCGAGCTTCCTTGGGCCTCACATGGCATGGACCTGGCAGTCAGCGGAGCGACCAAAGCATGTGCAGGTGGAAGAGAGGATGAAGAGAGTGTTCTTTCTGTTTGGAAATATTTGAACTGAAATTGGCCGCATCCCAAAAGGTGTCCTGTGCCAATCAGAAGTGACTTTTCAGAGTCACATGGTCAACTGGGCTGTCTTTTCCGACAGTTGATTTATGGTCCTTTGTTCCAGAGTCTTAAAAATCTCCCTCTCAAAAAATTGTGCATATTTAATCATGAGCTTTTATATATTGAGAATGGAACAAGAGCCATGATATTCGTTGTCATCAGCTTTCTCTGCATATGCCAGTGAACGCTTACATACTAAACATGAATTTTTTTTGGATGTTATACGTGTAGGTAACAAAATCCCTGGTTACAAAATAATACTGGATAATTCATGGGTTATACAACATGGTTTTTTCAAGTTATGCCTTATAGTTAACATTCTTAGTAGAATGAGATGAATCATACAAAATTAAAGATTATATTTATCAATAATAGATGATTGTACATCACTACACGCTAACGTGTGCAAAAAGTACGGGACAGTACAATAAATTACAAAAAAGGAACAGGACAATAGGCACAGTGAGAGACAGTGCAATGCCGACCAGTACACATTTGTAATTGAGTAGTGCAAAAAGATGACTTTCTAAAATGCTAAATGTAAACATAACATACAAAAAAATTGTGTTCTATGGACATAGCAGTTATTGAGGTAGCAGCCAGGTATAAAGTGACAATAATTAGTGCAACTCAGGACATGTATGTGTGTGTGTCAAACTAGTTTCTGAGTATTGAGGAGTCTGATGGCTTGAAGGAAGATGCTGTTACACAGTCTGGCCGTGAGGGCCCGAATGCTTCGGTACCTCTTGCCAGATGGCAGGAGGGTGAAGAGATGGTGTGAGGGGTCATCCACAATGCTGGTTACTTTGCAGGTGCAGTGTTTTTTGTAAATGTCTTTGATGGAGGGAAGATAGACCCCTATGATCTTCTCATCTGTTCTCACTATCCTCTGCAGGGCTTTGCAGTCCGAAACGGTGCAAGTCCCAAACCAAGCAGTGATGCAGCTGCTCAGGATGCTCTCAATAGTCCCTCTATAGAATGTTGTGAGGATGGGGGGTGGGAGAGGGGATGGGGGGGCTTTTCTCAGCCTTCGAAGAAAGTAGAGATGCTGCTGGGCTTTCTTGGTAATAGAGCTGGTGTTGAGGGACCAGGTGAGGTTCTCCACCAGGTGAACACCAAGGAATTTTGTGGTTTTGATGATCTCCACAGAGGAGCCGTCGATGTTCAGCAGAGAGTGTTCACTATGTGCTCTCCGGAAGTCAACAACCTTTCTCTTTTGTTTTGTCCACATTCAGAGACAGGTTGTTGGCTCTACACCAGTCTGTTAGCTGCTGCCCCTCCTCTCTGTATGCTGACTCATCATTCTTGCTGATGATTGTGTTGAATGCTGAGCTGAAGTCTATGAACAGCATTCGAACGTATGAGTCCTTTTTATCTAGGTGAGTGAGGGCCAGATGGAGGGTGGTGGCAATGGGGATCGTCTGTTGAATTGTTGTGACATTACATGGACTGCAGTGGGTCTAGTGAGTGGGGCAGCTGGGTCTTAATGTGCCTCATGACGAGCCTCTTGAAGCACTTCATGATGATGGGTGTGAGTGCGACAGGATGGTTGTCATTGAGGCAGGACACTGAAGACTTCTTTGGCATGGGGACGATGGTGGTGGCCTTGAAGCACATTGGAACGATGGCGCTGCTCAGAGAGATGTTGAAGATGTTGGTAAGAACATCTGCCAGCTGGTCTGCACATCCTCTGAGCACTCTGCCAGGAATGTTGTCTGGTCCAGCAGCCTTCCGTGGGTTGACACTGTGTAGAGTTTTTCTCACATCGGCCGTGGTAAGACAGAGCACCTTGTCGTTGGGAGGAGGGGTGGTCTTCCTCGCCACCACAAAACTCTGGTTATTATGGTATAACTGTGGTGAATTCCCATGGGAAATAAAAAGGAACATCTAACAGTCACAAGTTCCAACAGCGATGAACAGTAGCTAGAGACTAGCACAGAGTTATTGCACCATTCCATGTTGATGTAAACACAGAAACCACCACCACAAGTCTTACCGCACATTGCCACATTTCTGTCGGCACGAAACGAGGCGAGCCCGTCTAGCTGAATGACGCCGTCGCTGAGCCACGTATCCGTGAAAACAAAGACGCAGCAGTCTCTAAACTCAGGCTGCGTAGTCTGCTGGAGTCAGATGCAAACATTTAAGAGCAGGATAGATGGGAGAGCCGGCTGGCTAGTGTTTGTTTTTGGCCTAGTATGGACCCCCGCCCTCTTGCCGTGCTTCCGCTTCCTCACACACAGCTTACAACATCCTCTCCCCCGGTCAGCAGCATCAGACGATGCCGAGGACTGGAGGACTGGTCTCCACAGCAAGCCGAGTTTGTGTAGCGCCTCCTGCAGGTCATCATGCAGCTGGGTTGTTGCATGAATCCTATATTGTAGTTGTGTCTGGTGATGGTAGACATGAACACCGGTTGCTCTGATGTCCGTGTTCAGTAAAAGTCGTGCTAACTAACAAAAATAAAACCATTTGGATCCGGAGCGGCCGCTGCGTGCTACCGCGTCGCCATATTGGATCATCTCCTGGAATTCTTCTGCATATATAATCTTCTGCATATATAATCTTACATATATATATATCATTATTTATTTGCTCTGAAAAACTATACAACTAAAACTACTTATCCATCTTATTTTTTTATATTATTATTATAATACTGAATTACCAAAGGTTTGGTGCTTGGTTTTGTATTTTTCTTATTATTTTTTTCTGCCCTAAAAGTGTCTGGGCATCAGAGACTGTAAGACATAGAGATTCCAAACTTGGCAGGATGGTTCCAAATCGCCC
Source organism: Moxostoma hubbsi (assembly GCA_032164185.1). NCBI lineage: Eukaryota > Metazoa > Chordata > Actinopteri > Cypriniformes > Catostomidae > Moxostoma > Moxostoma hubbsi. Next base: position 45,348,545 of record JAVLUX010000014.1, on the reverse strand, counting down.
CCACTACTCAGGCATCCACACACCCATCTGACAGACACTAGGTGGTGCTAGAATCAAAATGCTTTTTCCTCCGATTCCTTGAGTCAAGCCCTACAAAATGTATATCTCCGATTTCATTTCCATCTATGATTTTTTCCTTCCATTTCGATTTTTTTGAAAAACCTACTTTTTCAAACTCCACCAAGACTGTTAGTCCGATCGGCACAAAATTTGGTATACATCATCTGCAGACCTCCTGACAAAAAGTTATCAAAATAATTTTGACTTGTAAAATCTTTTCAAAGATATTAACGATATAATTCCTTCGGTTAAATGTGATTTGAGTAATTGATCAATATATACTCAACGCAAACTCCAAACATAACAAAACTTGGGAGACATAGTCAACATGATGATCAGAAGATGTCTGAAAAGTTTGTATAATTCCACCCCTAGGGGGCGCTACAACAAAAAAAACTGATAACTTTGCAGCCATTTGAACTAATTGGCCTGTATCTTGTGAGCAAAAAATTAAAACTTATCCAAACATTCTGAGGTAACATGCCAATTTTCTTAAATTTGTCAGAGCTATAACATAAGAAATTGCTTTTTTTTTTACAAATGTAATAACACTGTAATTGTACATAACTAGACTGTGGTACTTTTTGTCCACCAGAGGGAGCCACAAAACAAGAAATGTATTCAATGAGTACTAACAGTTAATTCTGAAATATTTAGCCATCCTTGTAAATTAGACAAAGAAATTATTAAATTTACAGCTTTTTATTCTTAATTTCTCCTTTGGAAGAATAGATTCTGTTTGTCAGTTGCTTTGGATAAAAGCGTCTGCTTAATGAAGAAAGGCAATAACTGTATACACAAGGTTCTTAAAGTGCTTGAATTTAGCTTTTCTAAATTTAAGGTCTGGAAAACCTGGAATGTCTGCTTGTTTTGTGGAAAAGTGCTTAAAAGTGCTTGAAATTAAAAATGGAATGTGTATGTGGAGTGGTGGTGGTGTAGTGGTCTAAAGCACATAATTGGTAATCAGAAGGTTACTGGTTCGATCCCCACAGCCACCACCATTGTGTCCTTGAGCAAGGCACTTAACTCCAGGTTGCTCCAGGGGGATTGTCCCTGTAAGTCGCTTTGGATAAAAGCGTCTGCCAAATGCATAAATGTATGTATGTGAATTATATAAAAGTAATTAAAGTTTATAATGATATTTGTAATATTCTCTGTAGGTAGGACACAAACTGCCCTTGATTGGAAGGGCTTTGTGACTGACAGTACAGCTGCCTTCTATCTTGAATTAGTGTTAACAGTGGAGCCTCCCTCCCCTACCCTTTTACAACTGCGGTGGATGAATTTGATTAAATTTAGTGACATTTTCACGCTCAGATTCAGTTGATTTTGTGTGCTATGTTTTTAATCACCTAATTTGAACCTTAGTAATGGTCATGGTTTAGATAACTATCAAGCCTGATCAGTGTAAATTCAATCCAGCATAGCTGGACATTGACACTTTATTATGGTTTGCTCTTGCCAGACACGAGCAATAAATATAGAGCTTGTTGTAAGTTATGCAAAAAAGACTTTGGCTGTCGAGTATGGGGAAGGCCACATGATGGCGGCAGTTTCTCAAGTTGTATCATCTTCAATTCATGACTTCGTGGGAGCTCCATCACTTGCGAGAGTACAGGTAAGAATACGGAGCAGTTAAGTTAATACTGTGGGTGCAGTAGTAGTGTTGCACTTCTATACTCTTAAAGTTGTGCAGCTTTATCAACAAGTAGTGAAGTACCATCAGTCAAATTACTACATCATGTTTAATGATATTCATTTGTAACGTGTTTCTAGTGGATTTTTCATGAAAGATTCGTTCCTTTTGAGCAAATGTTTTATATGACTCGGAAAAACGAGTACTCTCAAAAAGTTCATTATTTTGTAGCTGCACATGCGTAAAACTCGTGCTCGTGTTTCTTTCATTTTAAAAACATTTGGAAACAAAAACATGCTCTTCCATTTAGCTATTTATATTAATAAATGAATGTTTGTATTATTTGTATGAATTAATAACAATCCATGTGAACATGAGATGAAAAGTATTTGTAGTCCAAGTACTCTTGTATTTTGCAAGGTTTATTAATGTTACTATGGATTATTAATGTTAGTTGGAGTCATTTTAAGTGCTCTTTTGTATTTTGCACTAATTCCACATTGATATGAGGGAGGTAGAAATAGCCAGGGAACTAATGGCGATCCGGTGCCACTCGTTGACATCAAGCTGGCATGATCAGCGTTACTATGGAAAGAATCCATAGCAATGCTGATTACGCAAGTCAGCGACACATGAACTCAACAGAGAACCTGATGACAAACAAACCAGCAGACTCACAGAGACCAGGCTGCTTTAACCCTCTGGGGTCTGAGGGTGTTTTGGGCCCTGGAGAAGTTTTGACATGCCTTGACATTTGTGCTTTTTTCAGTTGCTTTAAAATACATTAATGGCTCAAATCTGATAACACCGCACACACTGGGCTACAATAATATGTGAGCAACATGTGTGTAAATGTTTATATTTTTGAGAAAATAACGTTTGTGCATGGTTTTTTAAAAAAAAAAAAATTTTAAGTCATTGAAATAAAGCCATATAACACATACTAAACATTTGTCCACAAGACTTTCGAGAACTGGATCTTGTGGATCTTCAATGATGTGAAAACCATCCTGATCACTCATTCATACAAAACAATATAGTAATTTAACTTTTGTAAGACACTTTTAGTGTTAGAAAGGTCATATGCGTGGAGGCGTGAACTATCATGAATATGGATTGTAATTCACACCTGAGGAGAGAAAAGACCCCTCCCCTGGGTCTATCAATGAGGAATGTGACAGAAAGAGAATGAATGTGAGGAGACTTAATGATCAAACTCAATATTAAGTTAAAAGAAGTAATCTGACTATACATCTTCTTTACATAAAGACTCTCTTGCTCACCAAGACTACATTTATTTGAACCAAAATACAGTAAAAACAGTGATATTGTAAACAGTTTTCTATTTGAATATATTGTAAAATGCAATTTGTGATCAAAGCTGAATTTTCAGCATCATTATTACAGTTTTCAGTGTCAAATGATACTACAGAAATCATTATAATATGATGATTTTCTAATATGGGCATATTTAAAGTGCATTTTACTCATTTAACCTGAACACATATTTGCAAACACAAGCTTTGTTGATGATAATGAGGCAGCATAAACACTAGTTCAAATATAATCTAAACATTCATATTATATTATAATGACATATCATATTTATATCACAGGGCATACAAAACAGCAAAACAGCATTTAAATGTACCTAAAACTTGCTTATTAGGACATTGTGGCATGGGGACCTGGCCATGTGTTGGTCTGCGGGAGAGAGAGAGCAGTAAGGCTTGTCACCTGGTTCATAATTAACCCTAACACATGTTTCTTCAAACACTCCTGTCTCTCTCCGCTAAAGATGTACATGTTTATATAAAATAGCATGTCAACTAATGATAACTAAATGACTTACTCATCTGAAATTGTATCCTCGGTTGAATCAAGTCTCTCTTCAAAATACAAACGTTCATTGGAGTCCCACTCTTCTTCTGAGGAAAATTTTAACTCTTTGTTACTATCCTGGATGTGGAATAATGGAGGCATTTTTTAAACGTTTTCTGTTGGTGTAACTGCAACTGTTCCCTGTTTGAAGGATGTTCTATAGGAATGTGTTTCTTGTCTCTACTCTCACGTTTCACACGTAGCTCAGACATGTATGTCACCCCCAAATAAGGTAATGAAGTATTTAATTGGTGGGGGTCCAGTGGAATGTGGTTTTTCTGGACCATATAACAAAGTGCTGAACAATAAACGTTGAAGAAGGATTTGATAGCATTGGGTGTCTGTGTCATTTCTTTCTTCCCTCAGCTGAGCCGTATCGAGACGGGGATTGCAGATCAAGAAAATAAATTAAATACATTGGAGGACAAAATTATCTAACACTGGAGTTTTCTCACTTTGTGCCATCTTTCAAACACACAGAAAAGTGAATGAACTTTGTTTTTACAGCACAGTCGGGGATGTTTATCATTTGCATTGACCGCCTCAGCACATTTCCATATGAATAGCGCCCTCTGCATGTGGGTGTGATCATATTAGGGATAATTAGCTGAGCCAGGAGAAATTGTAAATCGCATGGTTTCATACAGATTACATTGCAGGAGAATATTTGTTTTAAATTTGAATTGTTTTATTTAAAAGTAGACATTTTAAGCTTTTTTTAGACATATGTTTCATGTTTGTGTGATAAGTATTCACAGAGTTTCACTTGATTTTTGTGATGTGTTTCAGACAGATGCTCATGAAGACAGAGATGACCCACCGTGTTTATTTTCTTTATTTTACAAAAGCACAAGGTTTTGTTGTTATTGTGAGTGTACACAAATCAAAGTAGACCATTTATAGACTCTAATGATGTCTTACACTTATCTGTATGCCCCAAAATGATGGAGAATTTTATGTTGTTTCCGCTGTAATGACAAAAAAAATCCAGCAGGACGCGTCGGCACGTCCGTCGACCACAGAGGCTTAAACATATCTTGTTTAAACAAGACGGCCTTTGTAGGACAAATGGAAATGGGAAGTAACATGTTACTATGACAGCATACCACACTTTAACAAGTGCGAGCACTTTGAGTGAGATGGGAACAAAGTCTCTTTGGAAGGGTTAGGGTTATGGTTAATGGATGAGGTCAAATTTAGGAGCGTTATAATGATGTAAAGAGAAAAGAAAATAGATTTTACAGGTGTAGTTTCAGTCTAATACTTTAATTATATATTAATATAATTATACATTTTATATACTCTGCACCCATCTGCTGAGGTACTTCAACTTAGGAATTATCATTACTTGTGGTTGAACTTCATATTTAAGGGCAAATTGGTGTTATTTTCTTTTTTTTGACATTTCCGTTGAAGCAAAGAATTGTATATTGTGAGTGTCCACGAAGGATACACCTCCGAATTCCCGAGAAAAAAGGTTGCATTTGAAGGCTGCATTCGAAGTGTCCTACTTGATTTTCTGAAATGAGACATCCTTGATGACATATGCGGCCCAAAAAATCCAACCTCCTGAGGGTGCAGCCTTCCAAATGAGACACAGACAGATTACTCACATCTCATTTCTACATCTCTTAATGATCATCATGGAAAGTACTTAGTCATGCCCTAGCAACCTTTTAGAGCACCCTAGCAACCAGACCCCATTGACTTCCATTCAAAAAGGCTGAGAGTGATATCTTTGGATCAGAATACCCTAGAGAAACGACAGTTGGCTTCTTTTACTTGGGTAAGCAATCAGACTTCATGCATCCACTAGAAAAACTACTTAGCCATGCCCTAGCAACAATTTAGAGCACCCTAGCATCCAAACCCCATTTATTTATATTCAAAAAGGCTGAGCGTGTTATATTGTTATTATGAATATATTAATTGTTTTAAACAGTATTAATATATGTCTTTATATTTACTTCACTTTCATATAGAGCTTTTATTTTGGTTGAAAACTGAGAGTGAAATTTGATACAAAAGACAAATTACAATGTTTCTCATTGCTTTCACTATAGACGCAAACTTCTCTTAGAGCACTGACAACAGCGTATCATGAGCCTTGCATGTGCACACTGAACGGTGTGTCACCTGTTCGCTCCGAAACACAAAGACCTTTTTGTATTAAAGTAATTACATCACATCTTAGGCTAATGGTGCACTATTTAGGAAACTTTGTAGCCAAATGAAAAGCTTATTAAATTAATCGCAATATTGCTCAATTTTGATCGTCGTGATTATATTTAAAATATTTATTATATCGTTCAGCCCTACTAAATACTGGCACATGTCTGCAAATATTGTTTATTTTTGTATCCTTTCATAAAAAAAGTACTTCTTTTAAAAAAAAGCATCAAATACAGTTGTATCACATGTGTGATCATGGGCTCTAACGACATCCTCCACAGTTTTAGCAATAAATGTGTTAAGAGTTAATATGTGTTAATAATACAAATTGTATACCCTTTCTTATATGCTGAAATTTGAACTTTCCTGACCCCTGAATTATAAAAAAAAAAAATTATATTTAAAAAATATATTTATTTTTATCTTTTCGATTATTTGTCTCCTTTATCTTATTTATGTATACATTTTAGTTGGTTTATACTTTTTTCTTCTTTCACCTGTACTTGTCTTTATGACTGCATTCATAAATTCGATATTTTTTCTATATAAATGTTCAATAAAATCAAACAGTTTTAGCACCATTTTTTGACTTTTCAGATGGTCCTTTAGCCACCATAAGTACATTTTCCAACTTATATCAATGTTAAATTAGCGATCTGGAACGGTTTCACCGTGACACCATCTGACCAGCTTAAATAGGGGACAAATGATTTGTCCCCTATTTAAGCTGGTCAGACGGCATCCCGGTGAAAAGGTTATCTTTAAATACGGGATGAACCCATATTTTACGTGATGGATGGCATCCTTAATTTCGAGCATCCCGCTCTCTAAGCAAAATTTCAGCTTTATAGGCAACAAACAGTTGCACTGACAATATACTACACTCAGGCTTGATTAACACCAGTGACAGCACATGATGAGAACTCGTTCTTGCATTCAAACAGAGAGCGTAATACCAAATGCAAGCATCTAAAGACATGTTTAAGTTTCAAACTAGGTTTAACTTGCCACAGTGACCTAAAAATTATGTGATTATGATGAAATGCAACCAAAGCGAGACGCTTCAAAAGCATACATCTGGCGTATGTGTACATTGCTGCCCCCTTAATTGCAAAATGGATTGTAATTGTAGATGTAATTGATTGGCTTATGACATAATTTGAAAATAATGCCATCTACAGACACTTTTTATATTGTCTTGCCAATGCTTTCCTCTGACACCATCTGCATCCTACTATAAAGTCTTTTTTCCCTCAAGCACCAGCGATATAAGCAAAGACTTACATTATTTTTTGCATTATAATTGTAACAGTATAAGGTCAAACAACAACGAACATTGTGAACAGACACACTTGAGCATGGGCGTGTGCATCTCTCTCTCTCAAATTGGCGCCTCCGGATCATCTTCATCCCCCTCCCGGCTGATTAGCTCAATTCAGGGCCAGCATCACAGCACGGCCCTCCTCCTCACACTCCTCCATCACCCGACTCAGGCTGGGGAAACCCCTGGCATGACGCAATTCCCTCCCTTCCTGGAGGGGGGTGTTGCCATTCCTGCCGGCAAATCTTCCCTTCATTTCTGGAGCCCTGAGTCTAGCAGGAGTTCAAAAAAGTAGGTTTTCAAAACATTTAAAAATGACAGACAGGTAGCAAAAATATCTTGTGACCACTAGGTGGCACTGTTCCAAAAATTATCAGGCACCCTCGAGTCATGGTGCCTTTGACATATAATAAGTTTGGTATGAATACGCTAAAGTACGTCCGTTTTGGCATACTCTTTGTCGAACTCATTGAAGTGCCATTCCAAAACGGTATGATTCATAAAAATTCTGTGAAACTTTTTGTCGTGAGTGCCTCTAGATGATGCAGGCCAATTTTCGTGCAAATCAGACAAATGGCCTAGGATGAGTTCGAAAAAATAGAGCATTTTATGCCTAAATTCAAAATGGTTGATTTCCAAAATGGCCAACATAGGAACTTTTCAATTGCTGGACTTGCTATACCCCACTGAATCTAATGAGACCATGATGATTCTATGACAAACTGTTCAGAAATTATAAGCAAAAATGAGCTTTTTTCATGTATAGTGACCAGTAGGGGGCAGTGTGCCAAAATGCTGCAGGTAACCTCAGAGCCTAATGATGATGACACATACTAAGTGTCATCCCAATCCCTCAAAGCATTGCACAGATACAGCCTCGGGTTCAATTCTACGTGTTCTTTGTCAAATTTGTTGAAGCACCATTCTAAAATGGTATGATTTATCAAAATTCTGTGAATCAATTTTTGTCACAAGTGCCTCTAGATGTTGCAGGCTGATTTTCATGCAAATCGGATAATCGGCCTAGGACGAGTTTAAAAAAATTATGTTTTTCAGAAAATTTTAAATGGTGGAAAAATTTTCATGATGGAAAATTACATCATAGGGTGCAATTGAATTGTCTTGAGCCAAGGAATCACGGTACAAAAGTTATTAACATAAACGTGACTGCAAATTTGGGCAGTTGTTCACGCTACAGTGTTTGAGGTAGAGATGTAAAATTTGCTGTGGTAACAGATCAGACTGTCCTCTATCTGTATGCCGAATTTCATTACTTTCCCGCAAGCGGTTCTGTGGGAAATAATAGAATCAATAGCAGAAGAAGAAGAAGAAGAAGAAAAAGAAAAGTAATGAAAACAATAGGGGTCTTTTGCCCCTTCGGGGCTTGACCCCTAATAACTGAAAAATAAATCATGACCTATAGATAGTTTAACACAAATCTCATAATTATTTGTAAGGGACATCATTTGGTGTTCCACCATGTTTTTAGAGTTTGGACATAAACTTTATTAGCACTGGCTGATGGAATCTCCAAACTGCAAATGCAGGAACATAATTTGGACTTTGTGCTAAAATGTTTCAATACCATGTCTGTTTTCAGCGCAAAGACCTATTTCTCTGAAAAATAGTACATTGCACTTTGCTGCACTTCAATACCCACAGTGCATACACCCACAGTTAGCGCAACAGTCCCAACTACAGCCACTTGTTTCCTCTTCTGGTTGTTGCTCGCATGCTGCATGAGTCTGTTTGTTTGTAGCTTGCTAGCCTGCTTAGCCATGCTTATTCCTCTATGTTCATAATTGAATCCTTTGCCATTTACCAATTTTCTACTGTTTCAACTGCGTGTATATTATCGTACACACAGTTTTCTTTTCTTTTTATCCACTTGTCTATTTCGCCTGCATGCATTAATTTTCTCCTCTGTGTTTTACACTTATTATTGCATCATTCTCAAACCCTTGCCAATCAAGAACAACCATAACAACAACAACAAACAATTGCGGTAAGTCATGGCATCTGCACATGTTATTGCATAGCATAGGATTTATAGAAAATTGGAAGAGTTTTTGGGGTAGACCTGACTTGCTAAAGATCTCTCCAGGGAAGGTGCCGCCATCCTCTCTAGTAATTTGGCTCATAGGCTTAATAGAGATAGTATTTGACTAGTTGGGGCCCAGGTCAGGAAGTTGACATCTAATCAAACCTAATCTGAATGTCTGCTAGCTGAATTGAGACATCAAAAAGGTCATATAAACTACTGTCCCCCGAACTACCAAACACAAACCCCTCACTAAATAATTTACAAAAAAAATGGATTAAGGTAAAACTTGAAAATAACCAAAACATTTAAGATAAACATCATATAAAGGTAGGGCTACTAAACATTATAACAGATCATAATTTAAATGCACACTGTTTGACTGAAACCTGGCCTAAACTGGATGAATATATTAGTTTAAATGAATCTACTCCCCCATGTTATTGTTATAAACATGAGCCTTCTCATTCTCTTGAATAGGCTAGAGAATTATGTTGGCATTTGTGGAGTTGCATTAGCATGGTTTAGATCCAATTTAGCTGACCACTACCCCTTTGTCTATGTAAATGAGGAATTGTCAAACCAAACAAAAGTAAAGTATGGACTGCCACAGGGATCAGTTTTAGGGCCTCTGCTTTTCTCCTGGGAGATATTATCAGGAATAGTGGGATAAGTTTCCACTGTTATGCAGACGATACCCAACTTTATATTTCTTCAAAACTGATGAGATTTCACAATTCTCCAAATTAGCAGAGTGTATCAATGAAATAAAAGATTGGATGGCCAGAAATTTCCTTAAACTCAATTCCAACAAAACAGAGGTACTAATTATTGGACCAAAAACCTTTAAAAATAAGCCGCAAAAATATAATTTGACTCACCATAGATGTACTGTTACATCATCTTCAACAGCAAAGAACTTAGGTGTTATATTTGATACCAATATGTCCTTTGAAAATCAAATGACCAATATTTGTAGAACAGCATTCTTCCACCTAAGAAATATTGCTAAATTTCATGACCTCATGTCTAGATTATTGTAATGCATTACTGGGAGGATGTCCATCCAGATCAATAAATAAACTTCAATTGGTTCAAAATGCAGAAGCCAGAGTGCTAATGAGAACCGAGAAATATGATCATATTAGCCCCATTTTATCATCGTTACTTTGGCTACCTGTTAAATTTCATATTAATTAAAAAATTCTGTTTACTACATACAAAACTTTGAATGGTCTAGCTCCGCAGTACTTAAATGACCTTCTATCACACTATATTCCATCACATTCATTACGATCACAAAATGCTTGTTAATAGATTCTACAATATCAAAATCCACAAAAGGAGGTAGATCCTTTTCATATTTGGCTCCGAAACAATGGAATAGTCTCCCTAACACTGTTCGAGATGCAGACACACTCCCTCAGTTTAGTCTAGACTAAAGACTCATCTATTTAGCCAGGCATACACCTAATTTATCCTTCAACCCAAAATTAGGCTGCTTTAGTTAGGTTTGCCAGAACCAGAAACATTGATCATTGTTAAATAATTTTGTCATTCAATGTATTTAATATATTTTCTTGATCTGCAATCCCCGTCTCGATATGGCTCAGCAGAGGGAAGAAAGAAATGACACAGACACCCAATGCTATCAAATCCTTCTTCAATGTTTATTGTTCAGCACTTTGTTATATGGTCCAGAAAAACCACATTCCATTGGACCCCCACCAATGGAATAGTTCTTTACCTTATATGGGGGTGACATACATGTTTGAACGACGTGTGAAACGTGAGAGTAGAGACAGAAAACACATTCCTATAGAACATCTTTTGAACAAGGAGCAGCTTTGATTTGTGATGACACAGCAAGCTACATCACCCAGAGAAGTTGTTGAGAAGCCTTAATTATTTCACATTGCCCACTTTGATCCTGAAAGGACCACATAGCCTTCTCAACCAACTTCAGTATCAGGTATACGTACATAATGGAACATGGTGATATTATGCCTGTTTATCATCACATTCAAATTTTGCATTAGTAATTGTAGCAAACATGGGCCAAATAATAACATAAGTAGAATGCATACGGCAATCAATATAATGGAAGACATCCAAGATGCGAACCACCCAAACATATTGAAAAATTGTCCCCATTTTCCCCGATGTTATCAGCTAATTCTTTATTCAACTTATCCATTTCCTTTCATACCTTCATGAATCACCATCATCATCAGTGTGACCCGGGATGTATGTACAGTATTTGTCTCCAAACATTTTACATACTCCTCCTCCATCTTTAGCCAAGAGGTAATCCAAACATGTAATACCTCTTGGCTGTCCAACACTGTCTAGATATACTTCAGGGTCACTTGAGGCATCACCTTCTAGGTACCTTAGTTTCTGGGTGTTTACCCGTACCTTCATAACAGAAACATCTTCCTGTATCATTACCATAAAACATAAACCATCATACATAATTTCTAGGAATTGGAATTACACTTGTGACTCCTTGCTGTTGTGTTACTGAATGGGCATAGGCAAGCACGACCACCTGCCATATGCAGTGTCAGTAGGAATGTCTTCATGTTGACTGTTCCGGGTCCCTCCTCAGGTCCTCCTAATTCACAGATTCCCAGTTGGGCACTAGCGCTGCGTGTTCAGCTCCTCCAGTGCTTTCACCGTTCACCTTGAATCAGTAAGGCCCTCCTCTGGAGCAAGCTTCACATGGCTTGTGTGGATCCACTGTGGTTGAAGGTCAGTTAGCACCCCCGTTCTGGTCACTGGCAGTACAGTAGTTGGGCCCACTTTGGTTCACCTAACTTCGTTGGTTTCAGACACTTTACCAGAACCTGCTGATTTGGAACAAATGGATGAGTAGGGCTTTCTGCAGGCAGAGGGAGAGAGAGAGATATCACCATTTATGTAATTTAATATTTTAATGAGGGAATCCACATATTCTGCAATCACCACCTCCTTGTCACCTGTGGAGAGAAAGCCAGCGCGGCCTTTGACCCAAGGGGTCGGGAAAGGCCTACCCATTAGTATTTAAAATGGAGAGATTAACAACAGAGGATGGTGGCATTCTGAGCTCATTCAGCTGAATCTCTATATTATTTATTTTGCCAAATTTTCACCATTTTATCATATTACCTCACACACGGGAAAGCTTCTGTCTGTTTAGAACGGCAGTTCCGAGTGTGGTAATGAGTCGTGCTTCGTAGGCTCTGTTGCTCTGTGCACACGTTAGACATGAGTCCAGGATTAATTTTACTGCATTTTGTACCCCATTTATGCAATAAGTTTGAGTTCACTTAATTTGAGGCCCAATGTTGTCAGATTCAGATGGATTTGCCTGTAACAATTTAATGTCATTGTCTTTTACCAGTGTTGATTGTATCATGGAAAAAGTCTCTTTAGCTTGATTTAGGTCTGGACTTACCATAACTTCCCTTGCAGCCCACTTTGCTACTTCATCAGCATACTTTGAGTCTGTGTATATATCGATCGATCTAACTTTAGCCAAATGGCATGCTCTGATCAACACAAACAACTCAGCAGCTTGTGCAGATTTATATGGGAGCGAATAAGCTTCAATAATTCGATTCGGAAGTTCTGTTACAGCATAACCACACCAGTATACAGAATCATTTGGCTTGGAACAGGACCCATCAAGTCAATGTTCAATGTTCAATGTAACAATGGTCCCCCTCCTCCAGGGCAGATGATGAAACATCCGGCCTGCATAAAGTACATGTTTTCAGGCGATCGAAGCAATCATGTGTATCGTTGGAAAATTCACCTTGAGTCAGCAATTTGTGTGATGATAATGTCGGGCCGTGTACAACGGAAGTTGGTTTATTTGTCTGATTAGCAGTAGCCAATAAAATAACTTCATACCCTGATCAATGTTGTGCTGTCATGTGGTACTGTTGTACATGATTGTTCCTACCTGGTGAGAGGTGTGTACAACTAATGGATGTGAGAGAACAATACGTTCTGCATGTTGTACCATCAACGCCGCAGCAGTCACTGCTCGCAAACATGCAGGGAGGCCTTTGGCGACTAACTCTAAAATTTTTGACAAGTACGCCACTGGTCTATATGTTCCGCAATGGGACTGAGCAAGCATCGCTGCTGCTGTGCCTGCTGCCTCGTGCACATACAAATGGAAGGGTTCATCATGATTTGGTAGCAATGTCCATTTCAGCAGTCCTCTTGATAGGTTCCTCAGCCCTTGAGAGTGTTGCTTCTCTCAGGATTTTGTCATATAACGAGCAGTTTGGAACCCATGCTCTACAAAATTTCACTAAACCCAAGAAGCTTTGCATTTGAGCCTTTGTTTTAGGGTGTTGGAAGGTAGTAATCGTCTTCACTCTATCTGCGGAGAGACGTACTGTTCCTTTCTGTAGTTCATGAACCAGATTGATAGTTCAGTTTCACCCATTGCATCTTTTCTTTTGATGTCTTGAAGCCAGCCTTTGCTAATACATTGCACACAATAGTTGAAGCGGCGGTGCACGACTTGATGTTCGGGCTGGAAAGCAGGATTTCGTCAGCATATTGCAATAGACAGGTGGCAGCTTGGTGTCCTTCAAAGTAGCATGCACTACAGCAGAGAACACAGCAGGCGAGTCTCTAAATTCCTGGGGCATTCTGTTACTGTTGGCCTCCATATGTGAATGCGAACAGCGGCTGCGTAACAGGCATGACTGACACTGAAGAATGCAGAACACAAATTAATAATAGTAAAATCAGTGTGGTCTGTTGGAATTTAGTTAATAGTAGTGCACACATCCAGCACCACTGGTGACATTGGCATTCATTTTTTCAACTCTTGCTTTAATCGCCATGTATGATTAGCTTTCTTCATAGGATTAATTGGTGATTTATATGATGTGTGAATGGGTTTAAAAATACATTGTTTCAGACACTGTATTAATACCTTTTAATACCTTTGTTTTTGACAGAGAACACTGTTTGAAGTATAGTGGCAAGTTAGAGCGGAGTTTGGCAACATATGGTCTTACATCAATAAGGCCCGCCTCATCTTTGTGGGCGGCCCGTAGCGCTGGGTCGACGTTGAGCATTTCCTGTTTCGAAGCAGAAGTGTTGACAGAAGTTGAGCTGCAAACTTCTCCGCAATGTCCTGTATACACAGACCGACAATATACTGAGGGAAACAGCAATTGTAATGAGTTAGAATCAAAAGTTATTTTTTTTCCCCCAATGTTATGCATCAGATCACAGACCAGTGGGCAGAATGGAGAGTCAGGCAAAATCACGAAATCATGCATTTTAAACAAGTTTGTGTTATCTAGAGATTTTACGGGTAATTTTGGTGTCATATGACATTTAACGGGAACACCATTAATTCCCACAGAGTTTAGAGTGCGTCCCGTAATAGAGCCCTCATAGCAATGCGCTGTTAATGAACTTTTGGATGTGCCCGTATCGATGATAAAGGTATGTGGTTTATATATGGTAATTCTTTGCATATAGTCAGCGTCTCTGACAATGTTAGTGAAACGATTTTATATCTGTTTGGGGACTACATAAAAAGGAAATGCAGCTGTTGTATCTTCGCTTGTATCTTTCTTTGAATCTGAATAAGATCCGTCCGCGGCTGCAGCGAATGAGTTGCCTTTAAATTGTGTTAAATCGGGATACAATAGTGCGCATGGTGTCTTTGGGAGGCTAGGGGTTAAAGCTTTGTTCACGACAATATCATATTTAGGCGGCTTGTTTTGAAACCGAGACCACTACGTGCGTTTGATTAGTCTCTTTTTGCTCAGGACTTTGTCCCAGAATGGTTTTATTTTCTTCCACACCTCGTATGACTCTTTTATGTATTTACAATCCCACCGAGGGTCCTTTCACCCTTTTTAACCATAGATTTGATTTACTCATGAATTGATCTAATTAAGTTTTTTCTTTTTTTTTCTTTCTCCTTTCTCTGACCACCCAGCCAAATTGCTGATATACTGTATGGCTCAGTATTATAATCTTGTTTATTGCAAAACATCCATTGTTTTGGAGTTTCGTTCGATAGAGGACAGCTTTTTTCCTGCCCCATAATGTCACCCTTTTAATAATAATACTACAATAAAATTCCCGATCGACACTGTTCATGCAGAACAATAATGCAGATCAAATTCTCTCCGTCTTTTCATTAGGACAATTTCCGTCCTCTTCTTATTCATACCAGAATAAGGATATCCTTTAAACTACTGCTGCGGTCGTGGGGTTTTCCCTATTTATAATAGAGCAAAACCCTCCTTCCTATTTATAATAGGGCAAAATCCTCCCTCTGAAGGGGCCCCCGAGCAGAGTTATTAACGGAGTTAATATCGAGCCAAATTAAACTACGTTTTATTCAATCTCTCATCAGACTGGAATACTTGATACTTAAATCAGTCTTACCTGTCTGGACAGATCCCGATGAGCCCCCAAATTGTTAGATAATTTTGTCATCTAATGTATTTAATTTATTTTCTTGATCTGCAATCCCCGTCTCGATACGGCTCAGCTGAGGGAAGAAAGAAATGACACAGACACCCAATGCTATCAAATCCTTCTTCAACGTTTATTGTTCAGCACTTTGTTATATGGTCCAGAAAAACCACATTCTATTGGACCCCCACCAATGGAATAGTTCTTTACCTTATATGGGGGTGACATACATGTTTGAACTACGTGTGAAACGTGAGAGTAGAGACAGAAAACACATTCCTATAGAACATCTTTTGAACAAGGAGCAGCTTTGCTTTGTGATGACACAGCAAGCTACATCACCCAGATAAGTTGTTGAGAAGCCTTAATTGTTTCAATCATGATCTTTAACTCTGCAATAAATTGAATGGCATCTATGCTAATATTATTTTATTTGTTTCCCTGTCTCAACATCGTGACTCCTATCCTGAGGTCACCAGAACCGGCTGGATCCAGCTCCATTCCTGCTTCGTGTTGGACTCCACTGTGTGAAGATGACTAAATGCAGCCGGTGCCAGCCAAACATCACTTCAGTCTATTACGATGGACTTCAGAGGATGAACTGATGCCAACTCCAACCATAAGACATGGTATACTTCATATGCCATTGTCTGAACCTTGGACTTGAACTTCTGCAGATACTACAGGATGGACTTCAAAGACATTAATCTTAGAGTTCATACAAAATCTTTCTTTTAACACTGTCCCTTAACACTTACTTAGTTTAATATTTTTAAATCATGACTTGCACTATACATAAGTAATATTGGCATTATATTCGTGAGTCTGGTTTCTCCCACGGTTATTTTTCTCCCATTAACCACTTGCCACTGTCCTTGCCACTGTTGCCTTCGGCTTGCTCACTGGGGTTATAAATACAATTATTATTTAATTGCTTATTTTTAAACACCATTCACAATCGTATTTTATCTAATTACACAATAATGACTCATAGACATTATAGACATTACAGTTTTATCTTCTGTTAATGGCTGATCTTCTGTAAAGCTGCTTTGAAATTATGTGTGTTGTGAAAGGTGCTTTACAAATAAAAAATTTAATGAAATGACTTACCTTACAATCTCTTGATAAAAGTTCAAGCTCCATCCCCAGACTCAGAATAAGCAGGGAGTAATACACTGATGCCTCATGACCTTTACCAAAAGCAGTAATCACCACTCCCAGAGTATCTGCTGCTTTAGGGGTGTGTGTGCCTCTCCCAAAAACAATACAGAGCAGGTGCTTCAGCTGTAAATACCAATAAATACCTGTAGATCTGAGATCTGGGAATCCCAAAATGTTGAACCAAATTTTCAAAAGATCTCAAAACTCCACTCTCATATAGGTCACCGTGTGTAGTAACCCCCCTCACAATCCACTCTGACCAGCAGAAAGGGGACTTATTAATACATAATTTAGGGTTCAGCAATATGCTTGAGGCAACATTTAAATAAATGTCCGAATTAAACACTTTGGACACTTTTGTCTGTAGAAGATAACGGGTTGTAACAACTTTTCCAACAAGTTTGATAAAGAGGCTTTGTAATGGTGAAATACGGGCAAGAACTGCCTGTTCAATAACAAACCAGGGAGGGGCTCTCTCAGGTGGAAGTGACAATAAGACAAATGTCTGAGACTGAATGTATAGTAATAAAACAAAATCTTGGGTGGGCCTATCCCACTTTTGTCAATCGGCCTATGTAATTTATTAAAATGTAATCTAGGACGCTTACCATTCCAAATGAAGAACCTCCCTATGCTATCAAATTGCTTGAAATAAGAGAGGGGGACATCTACAGGGAGAGTATGTAGCAGGTAGATACCTTCTGGAATACAACATAGACATCTGGCCTTGGAGACTTGCCTTTAGGCAAGGATCCTCCAAGGTTATCTCAGAATCAAGAGATTTTTTTTTGGCTCAGCCGTCAGTTTAGGGAGTTCTAAAGGTTCCACAAAATTTCTAACAAAAAAGAAATGAAGACGTGGAGCTATAGAGATCAAGATAGAAACTCCTTAAAAGCATTATTAAAATCAATGGCCAAGGTAAATATTTCACCACCAGCAGATTTCACAGAGGGAATGGTAGAAAAAGACTCTCTCTGCTTTATATATCTAGCCAGAATTTTTCCTGCTTAGCAAAAACTCCACCTTCTGCGACAAAATAGTGTTATATCTGTATTTCAATCGGGCCAATTCTCTAAGGCCATCAGACGACATTCGACGCTTCAGCTCCACCTCAGCACTTTTAATGTTCCCTTCTAACTCCACTAGTTCTTGTGCTTTGGATTTTTTATGAATGAGGCATACTCAATGATCCGACCCCTAAGGACTGCTTTAAGTACCTCCCAAGCCATGCCCAAAGAGAATACTGAGGACCAGTTGGTCTCCAACATAAACATTGATTTCAGCCTTTAACATATGTTGGAATTCAGGATTTTGCAAAAGGGATACATTAAAGAGCCAACTATATGAATTCTTTTCCTCCATATGTGGCAACACCTCTAAACTCACCAGGGCATGATCTGAAACTAAGATGTTTCTAATTGAGCAATCCACAACAAATGAAATGAGGGACTTAGATATCCATCCATCCATCCATCGTCAACCGCTTATCCTGTGTACAGGGTCGCGGGGGGGGGGGGGGGGCTGGAGCCTATCCCAGCTAACATTGGGCGAAAGGCGGGGTACACCCTGGACAGGTCGCCAGTCCATCGCAGGGCCACACATAGACAGACAACCACTCACATCCACACCTAGGGCAATTTTTTGGAGACATCAATTAACCTAGCCTGCATGTCTTTGGATGGTGGGAGGAAGCCGGAGCACCCGGAGAGAACCCACGCAGACACGGGGAGAACATGCAAACTCCACACAGAAAGGCCGGGGCAACCGGGGTTTGAACCCATGACCTTCTTGCTGTGAGGCGACAGTGCTAACCGCTGCACCACCGTATAAAAAAATATAGAATAAATCTTATGGGCTGATGAAAAAAAATTATAGTCCCTACCAGATAGTCTCCAAATATCTGTAAGATCAAGGTTTGTACACATACTGTGAAGTGTCATTGTTGCTCTAGGGGGCTTACACATTTTCGCTTCACTATGATTAAGGAATCCATTAAAAGATTAAAGTCTCAATATTATATCACGAGCGGTGCCAGCGGTTTACAACATCCCTTCAAAATCTATAAAAAAGCCCTGATCATCAGCGTTAGGTGTGTAAATATTAGCCAAAATCAAATTTTGCCCCTGAATTTCTGCTAAAACAATAATGACTCTTAATAATTTATCATTAATCTGTTTGAGACATTTAAATTGTACGTACAGTAGATGCTTACTTACCAATGTAATGACTTCCCTGCTCTTACTTGAGCCAGCACTAAAGAAAACATGTCCACCCCATATCTTACAAAAATGTTCAGCTTCCTGTGGGGAAAGATGTGTTTCTTGAAGAAACACAGTAGTATATTTTTTATGTTTAATAAAATAAATAACCTTCCTTTTTTATGAGGTGCCCCAACCCATTCACATTTGACGTGGTTAAAAACAATCCACTCATATTAACATTTGACATTTGTGAAAAAAATATATTGTGTGTCAAAAATAAAATTATAAAGATCACATTCTAACATTAGTGCAACAATCAAACCCCGAACAAAAAACACAGAAAAAAGAAAAATGCGTGCATTAACCTGTGCACAACAGTGCCAACATTTCGCGCATGACAGCGTCCATCCCTCTACAGTCCATGTACACCTATGAGAGCCCCTGTGATAAATTTGCCATCAGATTGCTCAAGTCCGGTGCTTCTATACAAATTTTGTGAGACAGAAGTGCACAACAGAAAATAATCTATAAAACAAACTCCAGCCAATAGGAGGAATAAGCACAAAGAACATGTAGATTCATCAAGGCACTCTGTTTCCTTGGACAGTCAAGTGAATGTTCAGTGAGTCAGGCCCACTCAGCTGCATAGAGTGCATCACACAATGACTTACTCATTCCATTGACTTTATGAAGGACATCGCTTTCTGTGGACATGTAAATATTTTTTGGCCATCCTTAGTATCTATTATCAATTTGGACGGGAACCTTTGTGCAAAAGCGACCTTCCATCGATGTAAGAGTTTCTTGTATTCCTTGAATCGATCATGTTTCTCTCTTGTCGAATTCACAAAGTCTGGGAACAAGAAAATGTTGTGGTACTTCCAAAAAACCTTTCCTTTACTTCTTGCTTCACGTAACACAAGATCTTTATCGGATAATCTCAGAAATTGGCCAGAATTGATCAGGGCCTGTCTCCCTCCACGAATCTCCAAGCCAGAATACTGTGAGCTCGCTCGATTTCCAGCTTATGGCCTGTTATGTCGAGCAGTCTTGGGAAGGGCCTGTCTAGGAATTTCACCATATTTCTGCCTTCTTCATCCTCAGGAATTCCAACAATTCGTACGTTGTTTCACCGGTTACAATTCTCAAGGTCTTCCAACTTTTCCCAGATGTGCTCCAAGTCTGTCTTGGTCACTGGTGGATTAGCAGCTGTGGCAGGGCGGAGGGCGGGGCCAGGTCGTGATGATACACACCCGGTCCCGTATCAGGCTAATCAAGCCTCTGAGAGGGATAAAGGCCGATGGCAGATGGTGGTGCAACGAGAGAGAGATCATTTATGGACATGTCCGTCATGCGTGTGTTTGTCCTTTGTTTTAAGTTTATTATTAAAACCTTATTTATATTGTCAAGCCGGTTCTCGCCTCCTCCTTGCCCGTTGAAATCCCTTTACAGCAGCATATTCCCTCGCAGATGACCCCAGATAATCCATCTGTTTCTTAACATCTGACACTCTTGTAGCCAACTCCGTGAATTTCATCTCCATGGCAGTGCTCGATCGACGTATTACAGCAATATCCTCCAAGTTTGATTGAATGCTTATTGATGTAAATGTGAATGGATATAATTCAAATAGGAATACTACTTAGATGAACTTGTTTTCAATGCAACCATGTTTTAATCCAAGAACTGCACTCTTTAATATTGACATTTTATGCATCCAAGATCGCATGGATATAATGCTTGGCTGTAACCACTCAAACAATGTAAGATGAATTTGTCCACAGCCACTGATCTAGAGTCAGCCTTTCACTCCTCTCACTAGTTATTAAGGTTTGAATTTGAGGTGGGGAAGCTGATCCTAGACTAGCAGTTATGAGCTAGCATTTTCCAGAAGTCATGGCCAGCTTTACACATACTCCATCTATGCTTATGAACCAGAAAATAAATCAACCAGGTTTGAAATGAATCACTAAACATTTTTAATATTATGCTAAACCTCTTTAATGAAGGAATGAACCATGTCCCATAATGAAATGTGAATTATGTAGATAACCAAAATCCAGAGGTTCTCACGATTAAAAATCCGACCCTCTAACACATCAGGGAAGAGTCTGTGTCAGCTCTGAATCAACTCTCAATAATAATTTTTACATTACACCAAATGTTTCTAATTTATTTATGAAACGAGGCAAGCATTCACAAATGCTCTTTTCAGTGAAATAACAATTCATAAACATATAAAACGTGATTTAAAAACAAAAACAACAATACATTTGCCCTACACCTTAATATCTTTTAAAATAGACTAGCTTTAGTTTTTCAAGGAACTTGTGGCCTCCCTTCAATACAAGCATATAGGAGCCCACACTTTGGAAACACACGTGTTAGAATCAGTCTCACTTTTCAATCAACTTGCAGTCCATCATTTATCAAAAGAGCGAATTGTAACCTGATATACAGGTGAAACTCGAAAAATTAGAATATCGTGCAAAAGTTCATTAATTTCAGTAATTCAACTTAAAAGGTGAAACTAATATATTATATAGACTCATTACAAGCAAAGTAAGATATTTCAAGCCTTTATTTGATATAATGTTTATGATTATGGCTTACAGCTTATGAAAACCCCAAATTCAGAATCTCAGAAAATTAGAATATTACATGAAATCAATAAAAAAAAAAAAAGGATTTTAAATACAGAAATGTCGGCCCTCTGAAAAGTATAATCATGCATATGTACTCAGTACTTGGTTTGGGCCCCTTTTGCATTAATTACTGCCTCAATGCGGCGTGGCATGGATGCTATCAGCCTGTGGCACTGCTGAGGTGTTATGGAAGACCAAGATGCTTCAATAGCGGCCTTCAGCTCTTCTGCATTGTTTGGTCTCATGTCTCTCATCTTTCTCTTGGCAATGCCCCATAGATTCTCTATGGGGTTCAGGTCAGGCGAGTTTGCTGGCCAATCAAGTATAGTAATACCATGGTCATTGAACCAGGTTTTGGTACTTTTGGCAGTGTGGGCAGGTGCCAAGTCCTGCTGGAAAATGAAGTCAGCATCTCCATAAAGCTTGTCTGCTGAAGGAAGCATGAAGTGCTCTAAAATGTCCCGGTAGACGGCTGCGTTGACTCTGGACTTAATAAAGCACAGTGGACCAACACCAGCCGATGACATGGCTCCCCAAACCAACACAGACTGTGGAAACTTCACACTGGACTTCAAGCATCTTGGATTGTGTGCCTCTCCATTCTTCCTCCAGATTCTGGGACCTTGGTTTCCAAATGAGATGCAAAATTTGCTCTCATCAGAAAAGAGGACTTTGGACCACTGAGCAACAGACCAGTTCTTTTTTTCTTTAGCCCAGGTAAGACGCTTCTGACGTTGTTTGTTGTTCAGGAGCGGCTTGACAAGAGGAATACGACATTTGAAGCCCATGTCCAGGACCCGTCTGTGTGTGGTGGCTCTTGATGCAGTAACTCCAGCCTCAGTCCACTCCTTGTGAAACTCCCCCACACATTTGAATGGCCTTTTCCTGACAATCCTCTCCAGGCTACGGTCATCCCTGCTGCTTGTGCACATCCAACTTCTCTTGCAATTACCTTTTGAGGCTTTCCCTCCTTGTGGAGGGTGTCAATGATGGTTTTCTGCACAACTGTCAGGTCAGCAGTCTTCCCCAAGATTGTGAATTCAACTGAACCAGACTGAGAGACCATTTAAAGGCTCAGGAACCCTTTGCAGGTGTTTTGGATTAATTAGCTGATTAGAGTGTGACACTTTGAGCCTACAATACTGAACCTTTTCACAATATTCTAATTTTCTGAGATTCTGAATTTGGGGTTTTCATAAGCTGTAAGCCATAATCATAAAAATTATATCAAATAAAGGCTTGAAATATCTTACTTTGCTTGTAATGAGTCTATATAATATATTAGTTTCACCTTTTAAGTTGAATTACTGAAATTAATGAACTTTTGCACGATATTCTAATTTTTCGAGTTTCACCTGTAGGTTGATTGATATAGGTTACATACCTTTCTTACAAGGTTAAATATTAAAATGTGCATGAGATACTTATGACGCATTCCACAAAAGATGCAGCAGGTAACCTGTAACTGGACAGAAGGGCATGAGCTCTTACTAAATGTTCCATGCGCCACCTGGTTGATATTGTGAGAAGTGGAACAAATGTATTTTAACTCTAAGATGGCCCCCTGCATTATGCTGTGTTATTTCAGGTGATGGATTGTCTGAAGGTGCATGACAAAATGTGCGTTTTTAAAGGCCGCATCTGTGTTCATTTTTGGAATGAGTGCTGACATAGTTAAATCCATAGCATACTCTTCTTAAAATAGATTAAGATTAAGAAAAAAAGAAAGAAATGAAAAAGAGTCCTGTAGACTCTTGTTGGAAAAAGCAAATGCTTGTCAAAGAAATGATGGATGGCAACACTGAAGGTGTGAGCTATCAGCACTCTTGGAGTACCTCTCATCCAATCAGATTTGCTGATCAGATCTAACTCTTAATATATATATATATTTTTATAGATATACTTCCATGTATCCATCAATGTATCCATCCAATAACAGCTTTGCTGTCATTCATACTGGCAAAGGAAATGTCTTTGAAACCTCTGTGTAAAATGTATAGATAATTATATTCTTTGTCAATCACAGACCCAAGCGAAGAATCGTGTTACCAGTAAGAATATAATGAAATGAAGATTGTCAGTGGTTAAAAATGTAGGTACATGGATACTGCTGTACAACAAGACATTTTACATTTGATTTTGGAAAAAACTTGGTGTGAAGAAAAAAGTCTGTGCTTTAAATCATAAAATCACTAATTCGCTGCTTAGAGTGATGAAGGCAAATAGCTAAACAGGTTAAACTGCAGAATAAACAATGTTAAAGCATTTTGCAAGAGGGACTTTTAATTAAATTAAATTTTTAATTCAGCACATTCAGACACATTTGTAGCTACCAATCCATATGTTTATGAAGATGTCCCTGCTAAAAAAAAAAACCAGCATAGGCATTCACAAGTACATTTTATGTTTTGGTTGCTGGTGTGTACAAAGTAGACTACTTGTAGACTACAGCTCAGCATTTAACACCATAGTGCCCTCCAAGCTTGATGTGAAACTCCGGGCTCTGGGCTTAAACAGTTCGCTGTGCAGCTGGATCCTGGATTTCCTGTCAGGCAGACGTCAGATGGTTAGAATGGGCAGCAACATCTCCTCATCACTGACCCTCAACACTGGAGCCCCGCAGGGCTGTGTTCTCAGCCCACTCCTGTATTCCCTTTACACACATGACTGTGTGGCGACACATAGCTCCAATGCCATCATTAAGTTTGCTGACGATACGACGGTTGTAGGTCTGATCACTGACAATGATGAAACAGCCTACAGAGAGGAGGTGCACACTCTGACGCGCTGGTGTCAGGAGCACAAACTCTCCCTCAACGTCAGTAAAACCAAGGAGCTTGTGGTGGACTTCAGGAAGAAAGACAGAGAACACAGCCCCATCACCATTAATGGAGCACCGGTGGAGAGAGTCAGCAGCTTCAAGTTCCTCGGTGTCCACATTACTGAGGAACTCACATGGTCCGTCCACACTGAGGCCGTTGTGAAGAAGGCTCACCAGCGCCTCTTCTTCCTGAGACGGCTGAGGAAGTTTGGAATGAACCAACACATCCTCACACGGTTCTACACTAGTACTGTTGAGAGTATCTTGACTGGCTGCATCACCGCCTGGTACGGCAATAGCACCGCCCACAACCGCAAAGACCTGCAAAGGGTGGTGCGAACGGCCAGAAACATCATCGGAGGTGAGCTTCCCTCCCTCCAGGATATATATAACAGACGGTGTGTGAAGAAAGCTCGGAGGATTATCAAAGACTCCAGCCACCCGAGTCATGGGCTGCTCTCACTGCTTCCATCAGGCAGGCGGTATAGCAGCATCAGGACCCGCACCACCCGACTACATGACAGCTTCTTCCCACAAGCAATAAGACTTTTGAACACTTGATCCCTCACAATCAACAATCAGCACTGCACTTTATTAATCCTCATTCTGTCAATATATTCTCGCTCCCAATTCAGTCAGTGTATATATATATATATATATTTATACCCTTCTCTAGTGTGTGTATTCTACATTGTGTGTATTGTGTACATTTGTTATGTAAATTGTTGTGTAGGTATGTGTACATTTGTTTTGTAAATTGTTGTGTAAGTTTATGTAAATTGTTTTGTGTAATATGTTGTTTATTGTAAAGTGGTTTATGTCTCATCACTGTCATTACTGCTATGTTGCTCGGAACTGCACACAAGAATTTCACCTGCTGTTGCACTCGTGTACACAGTAGTGTGACAATAAAGCGATTTGATTTGATTTGATTTGATTTTGAAGTAACTTGCAAGACTTGGTCAACCAGAATTACCTTCTGGTGAACATTATGGCATTTTTGGTTCACAACTTGACCAGCACCTAACCATGGACCACTAGGATCTGAGGATCTGGGCTGGTATGAACTGCCATTCAACAGCTTGTCTCCCTCTTGTCTGATTATTTCAGAGAACTCTCAACCAGAAATACGGACAAGAATCGCAGGACCTTCATCTCTTTCTTCCATGTGTCACTGAAGGACCCTCCTTTTCTCTGGGAGCTTAGACTATAATACCTGTCAACATGAGCACATTCAAATATCTTGTTTCACTACAACCAAGAGCGTCTGTCTTCATTTCCCACCACTATAGACAAAATTCCATAATATGTAACCTGCCATCATCAATAAAGAAGATGTGTTCCCATTGGCTACAGATTTCCTTTTTTTATTTTAAAGCTTTTTTTGCATCATTAAAAAAAAAATAATAATAAATTATATATATATATATATATATATATATATATATATATATATATATATATATATATATATATATATATACATATATATACATACACTATTAATGTTAACTGTTAACATTAACTGTTAATGGTTTTGTAGTGTGCTTTTGTCTTCTCGTTCTGCTCAGCTACACAGGAAGAAGAGGATGAAGCAGAGGAGCAAAGGAGCCAAACAGAAATGATTATTGATTTAATCACATAATCATCAGCCAGCACCTCAGGCCCAGATAGTAAATCCATAATAGCCTTGCTACGTAACCAGCCCAACAAATTTACCAGCAAAGCCATCTGTGCACAAACTCTAAACACTGAAGCCAAGGGTCACCTTCAGTGCCTGAGAAAATATTGACAGAGCCAATTCTTTAATGTGTTTAGCACATATCAATCAACAATAAAGGTTTGTTTTAAAAAAGAAAAAACAGATCTTAAACAAGTATCACAAACAAGCAGTTTGCATCACTCCGCTTGTATTCGTGGCATTCCAAACTAACATGTAAGATAAAATAGATGTGTGAATTTTCATGAATCCATGTGACATTATATTTTTAATCCATGTGACATTGATTTGAGTCAGCAGGTCATGACAAAAGACATCTTGTGTGTGCTATCTGTGAGCTGAGCGGACGTTGACAAACCGCGTTGTCAGTAAGTGCGCAGATTTCTTTGAAGTCATCCGGAATTGTCTCTCACTCCATGATCGCTTGGAAAACTAATACAGCTGTGCAATAGCAAAACTAACAGCTTCAGCATTACTGCCAATTGCAGCTGAGAGTCGTGACAAATGGAGTAATCAAACATGCCCCAGGGCACCTACCTGGTAAAAGTTGAGAGAAAATTTTAACATGGTGAAGGAGAGAATGCTTTGAGTTGGTGTCAAAATAAGAATTCCTCAAGAAATGTACAAGAATTAAACTGGTGTCCTAATATATTTTTTCTCTGACAACAAAACACTTGAATGTGAGTAAAATAGTAATTGGATAATTTCGATAGCACGTATGGCAGCATCCCTCCAAGATCAGAGCTGATCACTCTATAGTGAAGGAATAAAGTTAAACTAACAGTAATCACACACTCTCTCATACACACACTAACACGTCCTTTTTCCCCAATAACTTAATAGAAACAGCCCAAGCTGTCATTAGTAGTTCTAAAGTGCGGTTTTAAAATTAGGCTAGTAACAGGCACATCTTTCGAACTAGCAATGGCAGATCCTGTAGTCTAAGAAAGTTCCACACACAAGAGCATTTTTTGTGACAGTCCTTATATTTTGATTCTACTTATTTATTTATTGTTTATTGAAATGTGGTGCATATGCAATATCACTCGAATCGACTGCACATCCAAGCATAGACACTGATTGTGTGGAGCAGTGCACACTTATTCATTACATGCTATGCATATCCCAGACATAATAAACAAGGGAGCGGATTAACTGTATGGAGAATGGAGACTTCACCCGCAAGTGGTGTACCACTCTCACATTGCTCGAAAATGATCACTCACTAATACCAGTGAACATTTTTGAGATTATAAACTTCTGCAACTTAAACTTCAGCATTCAATATGTTTTATATCTGTGTGTATAGTATTTAATAATGCACTGGCAATGCACACTTTCTCTTGCATATAAAGTTTGATATTAATAGAATCTGCCTATTTCATCTTATTATTTAAAAAAGTCCTCTGTAAAATGACAGATGATTTTTCCCAACTTTGAATTACAACATGTCCACAGATTTTATGGTATGTATACATCAGTGGTGATTTCTCAGGGCCAGCAAAGCCTTCTCTGGCGTAACATACCAAATAAATACAGATTTTTCATCCTTTCATTCTCAATCACCTTTATGTGATTTTTATTTTGAATTTCTTTCTACTCTTAATTAATCTACAAACAAATTAGTCAGAATTTATTCCTTGATGCTTGCAAGCAAAGCGTGTCAACTGTTTCACAAATCGCATGCCCAAAGCCATGCTCCTTACGCCTTAGGCCTCCCCATTAGGCCTTCAGAATTTCCACAGAATCCCTCAACAGTGCAAATGAATGGACAACTAAAGTCAGATTGTGAGATTCATCAGCCAATCAGATTGATTTATTTGTTGTTGGTGGGTGTGCTCTTTAGGATACATCCCAGTTGAGGCTTTCTAGCTGGCCTTGAGTGACGCAAATCACACTTTAAGTGACATAATTTGAAAGCGAAGAGCGTGAGATCTTGATGGCGAGTTGACGGCTATTGCCATTGAGAAAGAGATCCTAATGGATTTAAATAACTGATGTTCTGCATGACGGTGTGATTGCTTAATTTATTAAACAGGAAAAGAGGACTGATTTTCACTTCAAGTAAATTGGTAAGTGCTTTCTGCATTGGTATAGCAACATAAGGAGTTTTCTAAGTGTAAATTAGGCTGCTTAAGCATTCAGTGTTGGATCACGTTTTGAAAAGTAGTGCTGCGTTCCATTCAACTTGGAAAGTCCGATTTTCCAACTTCATACTAGGAAAAGTGCAATGAAATGCATCTTTAAGTCAGAATTACAACTTTTAGTCTTGAGCAGAAATTCTCAACACTGATTTCACGATGCGGTGGCATGTCACACAAACATGTGGACACTCAAGGAGATATACAAAGTAAGTAATAAACATTCACTTTATTAAGTAATATCGATAAAGGAGTTTGTTTCCACATTACATGATATTAAAGCTTGTTTAACAAACGTCTGCAGAAACAGGTTGAATGGAACAGAGCAAAACCGTGTAACCTGACAAAACAAAATGTATTGCAAGCAACATTTCAATCATAAATATTATCTCATCAGGCATGCATCATCACATCATCATACCCATTACCGGCCCTGCACTGGGCCAAAACATGTATAATATCAGCCTTATGTATACCATATCAACATCAGCCTTTAACCAGAAACCCCATAACTGAGCCACACCCAAGCCTCATCTAACCTAATTTCTGCACAGAATCTCTTCCCAGCCATAATATCCCCAAATCATATACATGTAGAATAAACCACAAAACTAGCATGAAAAGGTTTTATTTTTGGATATAAACATTAAAATGTTGTGTTTTTTGTGTTTTTTGTTCAGTGCACATACTGTACACAAAACATTTACAATGATCTTAACTAAAAGTAAAATAATTAAACTTACCTAAAATAAATAACATTAACACCTGCAAAAGGTCAAATGCAATTAATTTAATGTTTTGCAATTATACATTTATACATTTTGCAGAGGGGACAAAAGGAAAGCCTTGTATTAAGCCTTGCAATATACATGCACATTCTAAAATTAAAGGGATCAAATAACAGAAAAAAACAATAAATTTTTATGATCACAGTTATTTTATCGCCCCACCCTAATAGCTGCATTTGTTTCTATCTCTGTGTGTGTGTGTGAGATCAGAGAGAGAGAGAGTCTAGAGTCTAGTCAGAATTGTCCAAAACAAGTGAGTTAAAAGTGTCCTGTCCTTCTTTTTTTCCTCAACCGCTTCCTCCTTACTCATTCTCTTTCAGGGGTAAACTGAAGCCATCTCTTTACATTAACTGCAGTCTCCTGGTCTGTGGTGTTGCATGTCAGGCGAGTTCCCAAGGTTCTCATCACCATTCACCTAAATATACACATCTAGGATGGCATGGGCGTGAGTAAATAAAGAGAGAATTGTAATTTTTGGGTAAACATTCCTTTAAAGACTCCTTTTACAAAAACAGTCAATGAATCAGACTTTTTGGTGAACAAATTCAAAAGAATCGAGTTGTGAGTTAATGACAGACAAATCAACATTATCAACATCATTAAGTTAATTCGCTCTAATAAATAAATGTGACTGGAGTGGTTTGCAGAAAGTCAGAACAAAGCATATCAGAACATTTTACGGGTTGATTAAATTAACAAATTCTTACCTTTTACTTGGTCTTGCCAAGACGTTCTGCTCAGTGGTGGCAGCCCCATGTACTTCGACTATAGAAATAACAACTTACAGGAAGACACAAGCATAATATCACAGTGCAATGCAGCATTATGACAGAAACATTGCTTACCTTGCAGCACTCATTGAAGAAAAAAGAGGCATGCAGACACATATGCCTGTGTGGTTATGATTCACATTTGGCGGGAATACACAGCGCAACAGCAGTTAAAATTTGAGCACACAATGGCCAGTGGTCCAGATGTAGAAAAAAACTCCTGCCTTAAAGGTAAGAGATCCAATCACATTTTAGATTCAGACATCTCCTGCCATTCAACTCGTGTATGTGCCTGTGCTTTAGCTGAACCAGTCAGAATTAATTAATTTTGTTATTTGAGCTAAAGAAGTACAATTTATGATAATTTTGTAGTCAGATATTACTGCTGAAGATAATTAATTTGTTCTTTGAACGTAATCTTGACCAACCTTGAACATGTTCAATATTTAACAAATGTGATCGAAAAAATTTATATAAAAAAATGTATATTTACAAACGGGTCATGCAGGTGGCTTACGAAAGACTTATAACAATGAACACTTCATTTTTTGATTATCAATTATTCTAACATTTATTAAAATGATTATTTCTAAGAAGAAGAAGAAAATCTAGGGATCCATTTAAAAATATAAAAAATAAAAATATAAAAAAAATATACATCACCGTTCATGAAAACGATGTTTCCCCGTCTGTCACTCGCTTCGACGTCGTGTCGAAGAAGCGACACTAGGGGTCTCTCTTGAGCGCCGAAAGATACCTCTGATCTATGAAAAAAGGCCAATGAGAGTTGGCGAGCAGTATTTGCATACTCCGCCTCCGGATACGGATATAAAGGCGAGAGAAATACGCTCGTTCATTCAGTAATTTTCTTCGGAGCCGATGGTCGTGTGTATGCAGTCAGCTGCGAGTAACACAACTGATCCTGCTTCTGATCCTCTGACGCTCTGCTTTGCTGTTGGATTTACGGCGCACTACAGCGGCTTTTCTCTTCACTGCCGGCGTGCAGTTTGCCCCTGGGCGCTTCGACAGCGCAGAGTTAAAAGAGTTGAAAGAGTGATTCTCTCCGTAAAAGAGTTTATTTCTCTGAAAGAGCATTACACAGCGGCGTTGAACGTCCTTTTCAGGACGCGTCTTTATAAAGATGTAATTTCCGCCCCTGTGTAGTTTCTGGATGCAGTGATTTCTCCCCACCTCTCTCGGTCATAAAACACTGTCTTGCATGCCTGGGCTGCGATCACACGCAGGCAGCGTTTTATGAATGGTTCATGTTCTCAGTGCGAGAACATAGCCATGGCAAAATTGCGGTCGTGTGGCTTTCTTTTGTAATGAGAGAAAGCCGCTTCAGCCGCCCCCCGCGCCTCGCCTCCTTCCTTCGGGATTGACGCAGGCGCCGCAGGCGATGAACACGATTTGGGGACAATGACGGGCTCTGTTCGCCGGGTAAACCCCCTCGAACCTCCCGCCTCCCCGGCACGCTTGTTTGCTTCCGTCTGAGCTCGGGATGAGCATTCTCTCCAATGGTTCATCTTCTCAGTGTGAGAACATGGCCGTTATAGCATTGCGGTCGCACAGCTTTCTTTTGTAATGAGAGAAAGCCACTTCAGCCGCCCCCCGTGCTTCGCCTTCTTCCTACGGGATCGGCGCAGGCGCCGCGGGCGATGAAGGCGATTCGGGGAATATGACGGGCTCTGTTCGCCGGGTAAACCCCCTCGAACCGCCCGCCTCCCCGGCACGCTTGCTTGCTTCAGAATTGGATGACATCACCGCTGCATCGGAGAGCGTTACAGCAGCATCGGATGCTGATCGCTCGCCTGGGCCGCCACCTTCGGGTCTGCCGCCCAGCCCGAGTCTGACGCACAGAGATCCGCTATGCTTTCCCGGGCTACTTGATCGGTTCCGCGGGCAGGTGCGCCGCTCACAGCCACGCCCCCCCCCGGTTCCTTTCTTCTCGGACGTGCATTACGAGTTGAGCAAAGCCAAGGCTTCCTCGCTCCTCCGCTCTCACTACCCTCGCGGTGGAACGGTCCCAGACCGCCTCCACTCTGCACGCCATGGCCCTTCCTGCAACCAACGCCAGGCCATGGCACTTCAAAACTTGCACCTTGGGTAGTCCTGTTCTTGATGTGCTGCAGGAACTGCGCTGGATGACCAACCGCGCCCCCGGGCCACAGAGGTCAGACACGCCGGCACTCGAACAGGCGATGGCCACCCTTGTGGTCCAGAAACGCACCTGTGGACTGGACCTGGTCGAAATGCGGGAGGTAGACAAGGCACGCCTTCTCCCACACTCCCGTCTCCCAGCTCTGTCCATCCGGCACCACCGTTGACGACTCTGCCCAGCAGTCCTCAGCGGTGAGGCAGACGGAGGCCACCACCCTGCCCCATCGCAAGCCTGCCGCCATGGGCCATGCCCCGTCTGCTCGCCGAGGGCGTCCTCCTGCGGCTATGAAACACCCTGCTCCGCCTCAACCCGGGCCCAGCTCTCAGCCCCAGCGTCGAGCACTCCGCAGGAAGCAGACGCCCCCGTCTCACGGACCCCCTCGAGGACCCGGAAGGCTCCCAGGCTGTCCGTAGACGTTCGACCCAGGGACCAAGATGTTAGCTCCGGAGGTGGTAAGACCGCTCCGTCCCCGGTGGAGGGCCGGGAGGAGAATTTTTTCTTGTCAAATTAATTTTCACATTCTCATATTCTCTGTAATGAGCTATTTCCTTTTGTCTCTGGGTCACCTGGCCCGCAAATGCCGTTCTCACGGCACTTTGCCCCCAGATATCAACAGTCCTGGCCCCCTGGACACGGACGACCCGTCTTCAGCCCCACGACTGTTCCCCGGCCAGGGAAATCATATTTCATCTGTTACGAGAACAGCCTTTTTCCACCTTAGAAACATTGCTAAGCTACGTAACATGCTATCTGTTTCTGATGCAGAAAAGTTAGTTCATGCATTCATGACCTCGAGACTAGATTACTGTAATGTTTTATTAGCTGGTTGCCCTGCATCCTCAATATACAAGCTACAGTTAGTCCAAAATGCAGCCGCTAGAGTTCTTACTAGGTCAAGAAAATATGATCATATAACACCGATTTTATCATCTCTACACTGGCTACCTATTAAGTTCCGTATCAATTACAAAGTATTACTACTGACCTATAAAGCCCTAAATGGTTTAGCTCCGGTGTATTTAACAGATCTTCTATCGCCATACAATCCATCGCGCTCTTTAAGATCACTAAATTCGAGGCTTCTGGTCATACCTAGGATATCTAAGTCCACTAATGGAGGGAGGGCGTTCTCACATTTAGCTCCTAAACTCTGGAATAGCCTTCCTGATATTGTTCGAGGCTCAGACTCGCTGTCCCAGTTTAAAACTAGATTAAAGACGCATCTCTTTAACCAAGAATTCACATAATGCTTACTTTTTATACTACTGCTGAATCAGCTATAATGCATTAATATTATGAACATCAGCTATGCTAATTATTTCCCATCTGCTTTTCTGCTGTTATCTCGGGACGCCAGTCCCGAGGTAAATAGCGTTCGTCAGCTCCAGTTTGTATCCAGCCTCTCACGGAGACTTCAGATGCCCCATCACCATGGACTACGATCTTGAAATGGGATACATAGACTAATTATTGCCAACAAAAGCCTTCATCAGCCAAACAAGGACAATTGCATCTAAGTGAACTTCTGGAATTTAATCAAGGATGGACTTCAAAGACACTGGCCACTAATCTTGCAGTTCAAACACAATCACTGTCTAAATACTGACCCTTAGCACTTAATAAGTTTAATAATTTTTGGAAATCATGTTTTTTAACTATAAATAATTCTTATTTACATTATTCATGATGTTAGCCAGAGGGGAACTGGCCCCCCACAGTGAGTCTGGTTTCTCCCAAGGTTATTTTTCTCCATTAACCATCATCTTTTGGAGTTTTGTGTTCCTTGCCACAGTCGCCTTCGGCTTGCTCACTGGGGTTATTAATACAATTATTATTTAATTATTTTTAAACACGATAAAGAATCATATCTTATCTAATTCCACAACAAGGCTCCAAACAAAAAATCAATTAAGGAGCCATTGGCTCCTATAGGGGGAAAAACAGGCGCCAAATATTTTCATTTTTAACTCCTTCCATTCCTTTTCGTCCCGCAGCTCGCATGCAAGAAAAACTGCACGTGCTAACAGTGTAGTCTGTGGAGCATTCTTCGCAATTATGTGATCACGTGCATTTTTTATGCTTGTTACTGTCACCGTGTTTTCTCACAGTCTCTTTTTTGAAATGGTTAGTTCCTGCAATGAACTCCGTTTTCCCCGCTATTTCTTTGATATAAACTTTTGTAATGTATCTCGGGAAATGTAATGCAAATTTTAAAATCAAAGGGAGTAAATTTTTACTGTCGCCAATGGCGACCTTGACAGAAATTACACTCGCAAATAAATTTATTTGGTCACAAATGCGACCATTTTTAGTCGCAGTTTGGAGCCCTGCACAAGGATGATGATTTATCGACTTTATAGACATTACATTTTTATCGTCTGTTAATGCTGAACTTCTGTAAAGCTGCTTTGAAACGATGTGTGTTGTGAAAGGCGCTATACAAATAAAATTGACTTGACTTGACTTGACGCCTACCCAGGACCTCCTCCTCAGTCGCTAACACGCCCCCTGCCGGGTGTGCGGAGCAAGGTAAGTGCTTGAGTCTCTTCTCAGCACCTCAGCCTCGGGTCGCCCCGTCGCCGCCCAACGCTGACCTACTTGCTCCGCCCCGCTGCGAAGCCCCGCCGGGTACGTCAAAATTAATCGTCCCTTTGGTGCCCCTAGCGCAGAGGTTGGACGCGTGGCTTTCACTTCCCAACCCGTCTCGCTGGCTGGCCCGGACCATCCGACTCGGTTACGCAATTCAGTTTGCCAGGCCCCCGCCCCCTTCATGGGCATCCGTCCGCAGTCCCTGCGCGCGGAAATCGCGACTCTTCTGGCCAAAGACACGATAGAGCCGGTCCCTCCAACCGAGATGAAGGAGGGTTTCTACAGCCCTTACCTCATCGTACCCAGGAAAGGTGGCGGCTTATGACCAATCTTGGACTTGCGAGTTCTCAACCAAGCGTTGCACAAACTCCCATTCAAAATGCTCACGCTTAACCTGTGTCCGGCATCTAGATTGGTTCGCAGCGGTAGACCTGAAGGACGCGTACTTCCACGTCTCCATCCTGCCTCGACACCGCCCCTTAAAAGTGCGGTTTACGTTCGATGGCCAGGCGTATCAGTACAAGTCCTCCCCTTCGGCATGTCTCTGTCCCGCTCGCGAGAGTGACTATGCGCCCACAGAGACCAGGTGCTCAGGCACCTCAGCCGCTTGGGGCTTCAGGTCAACCGGGAAAAGAGCAAGCTTACTCCAGTTCAGAGCATCTCTTTTCTCGGGATGGAGTTAGACTCGGTCTCAATGTCCGCACGTCTCACCAAGGAGCGTGCCCAGTCAGTGTTGAACTGCCTCGCCGCCTTCAGGCCAGGCACAGCGGTCCCTCTAAAACTTTTCCAGAGGCTCCTGGGGCATATGGCGTCCTCCGCGGCGCTCGCGCCGCTGGGGTTGACACATGTGACACCGCTCCAACACTGGCGTCAGACCCGAGTCCCGAGATGAGCATGGCACCACGGCACGCTCTGGGTATCAATCACCCCCGCCTGCCACCAAGCATTCAACCCCTGGACAGACCTCTGTTCCTTACGGGCAGGAGTACCCCTACAGCAGGTGTCCAGACGCGTCCTGGTCACAACCGACGCATCCAGATCGGGTTGGGGCGCCATTTGCAACGGGCACGCAGCCTCAGGCCATTGGAAAGGGGCCCAGCTGCGTTGGCACATCAACTGCCTCGAGTTGTTGACCGTCCTTTTTGCCCTGCGGAAGTTTCTCCCGTTAATTCGGGACGAATATATCCTTGTCGGGTTGGACAGCACCACTGCGGTCACGTACATAAATCGCCAAGGCGGCGTACGCTCCCGCCACATTTCACAACTCGCCCGTCGTCTCCTCCTTTGGAGCCAGCACCGACTCAAGTTGCTGCGTCCCACTCACATCCCCGGCAACCTCAATGTGACAACGGACGCGCTGTCACGATAACGCTTGCCTGGCGGAGAGTGGAGGCTTCACCCCCACTCGGTTCAGCTGATTTGGGAATGGTTCGGCAAGGCCCAGGTAGATCCCTTTGCCTCCCGAGAGACCTCCCACTGCCCGCTCTGGTACGCCCGCTCAGAGGCTCCCCTTGGGGCAGATGCACTGGCACACAGCTGACCAGTGGGGCTGCGCAAGTACGCATCCCCCCCAGTGAGCCTTCTTGCACTGGTGCTGTGCAAGGTCAGGGAGGACGAGGAGCGAGTCACTCTCGTGGCTCCTTATTGGCCCACCCGGGCCCGGTTCTCGGACCTCGTACTCCTCGCAACAGCCCCTCCCTGGCGAATTCCCCTGAGGAAGGACCTTCCTTCTCAGGGACGGGGCATGCTCTGGCATCCGCACCCAGACCTTTGGAACCTCCACGTCTGGCCCCTGAACGGGATGCGGAAGATCTAGCTGGTCTACCACCACGGTCGTAGCCATGATCAACCAAGCCAGAGCCCCTTCTACCAGGCAACTCTATGCCCTGAAATGGCGTCTGTTCATGAATTGGTGTTCTTCCCGGGCAGAAGACCCAGAGGTGCGCAGTTAGGTCTGTGCTCCTGTTCCTACAGGAGAGGTTGGAGGGGAGGCTGTCCCCATCAACCTTGAAGGTGTATGTTGCCACTATCGCAGCTCACCACGACCCAGTAGACAGCAAGTCTCTGGGTAAGCACGACTTAATCGTCAGCAGTTCTCGGCGGTGAAAAAGCAGACACAGGCCATCCAGCACATCTTGCCCCGGCGCGGCTCAAGGTCCCGCACCCCGTCTGCTCGCAGAGTGTGTCCCCCTGCGGTGGCAAAAGCCCAGGTCTCGGCTCCAGGGTAGAGCCCTGTCTCACGGGTCAGCACGAGGACCCGGAAGGCTCCTAAGCATCCCTGAGACAGAAGACCCAGGGAGCAAGTCATCAGCTACGGAGCTGGTATCCAGACCACTCCATCCCCCAGTGGAGGGCTGGGAGGTAAATCTTTTGTTCCCTTCTCTTTTTTGTTCATCGCAGCCCGTTGGTACCCAAATTGTCAAAACAGTGGTTTCCTCACTAATTGGGTCATATATTCAGTGTTCACGACTGCCATTGTCATGGCGACCAGACACCGAGCATTCACAGCCAGGCCCCTGTGAACGCAGTCCTCCTGCATTTGCACGCCCGGCTGCTTTATGCCTATGTCCAACCGGTTGTGACGAGTCTCGAGGATGACCTGAGAGAGCCTCCTCCTAAGTCGCTAACCTGCCCTATGTCAGATATGCAGAGCAAGGTAAGTACTTCGAGGTTCCCCTCAATGCAGCAATCTCGGTACAAAGCAATGCTCCTCGATGTGGCATCACCTACACCTCCCCACCGCGAGGCACCACCTCCATGTATGTCAGACGCAATCGTCCCTTTAGTGCCCCTCACCCAGTGCTTGGACGTGTGGCTAACGTTTTCCAACCCGTCACGGTGGCTGGCCAGGACCATCCGACTCGGCTACATGATTCAGTTCACTAGGTGTCCACCCCGTTCACTTCAGTGCAGGGTGAGAATGCCGCCACCCTGCGTGCGGAGATCATGACCCTTCTTCACAAGGGCATGATAGAGCCTGTCCCTCCAGCTGAGAAAGGCAGTGGGTTGCGGCCAATCTTGGACCTGCGAGTTCTGAACCGGGCCTTACACAGACTCCCATTTAAGATGCTAATGCAGAAACACATTTTAACGTGTGGCCGTCATCAAGATTGTTTCGAGGCAGTAGATCTGAAGGATGCGTACTTTCACATCTCGGACACCCTTCTAACGGTTTGCTTTCGACGGCCAGGCGTATCAGTACAAGGTACTCCTCTTCAACCACTCCCTCTCCCTTCACATCTTTATGAAATTTGACGAGGCAGTCCTTGCCCCGTTAAGGGAAGTGGGCATCTGCATTCTCACCTATATTGACAACTAGCTGATAATCAAAAGAGCAAGCTTTACCCAGTACAGAGCATCTCTTTTCTCAGTATGGAGTTAGACTCTGTCTCAATGAGTGTGCGCCTCATTGGTCTGCTTCTTCCATCAACAAACCTACATCATCTACAAACCTACATCAAAAAGAAAGGCACAGGAAGATATTGTCTTCATTCTGAGGACTTATTACTGCTATCTGTTCCTCATGTCCAGACTAAATTGGGAAAAGGGGCGTGTAAGTATGCAACCCCTGCGCTTGGAATCAGCTGCAAAATGTACTGAATCTACAGGAGCCGGTTTCACTGGTTGCTTTTAAAGTACTTTTAAATGACATGGAGGCTGTAGATGTTATGATTGATTACACAGATGATCCTTGTTGTTTATCAGTTGTTGTAAATATTTATGAAATTTTTATATTTTATGACCTTGTAACTCACTATTTATTCCCATCGTAAATTTGTTTTATGTTTATGTTATATGTTATATGCTTTTAATTTCTGCAACCTAGTAAATTGTGCTGCTGCCTGTCTTGGCCAGGACGCTCTTGGAAAAGAGATTTTTAATCTCAATGAGTTTTTTCTTTCTGGTTAAATAAAGGTAATAATGTACGAGCACACGCAGTCAGTGCTGTCTGAGTACATTCAGGCAAAAGACATCGGTCCCACTGAAATCCTTTCAGAGGCTCCTGGAGCATATGGCATCCTCAGCGGTGTTCACGCAGCTTGGGTTGAGGCATATGAGACTGCTAAGCTCTGGCTTCATTCTCAAGTTGTGAGATGGGCATGGCACCACGGCGCACAACGCATGCTCGTCACGCAGATCTGTCACCATATGTTCAGCCCTTGGTTCAACTAAGGTGTTCCTACAAGCTCCACTAGAGTGCCCCTATGCCAGGTCTCCAGGCACGCAGTGGTTACTACATACACCTCCAACCATGGCTGGGGCGCCATGTGCAATGGTGCATTGGTTTTGCGTTGGTACATCAACCGCCTCAAGTTGCTGGCAGAATTCCTTGCCCTGAGGAGGCTTTTGCCATTGATCCTGACATTGATGTTGGTTCAGACAGACAACACAGCGACAACACACACGCTCGTCAAATGTCACAACTTGCCCGCCATCTCCTCCTCTGGAGTCAGCAGTGACTCAAGTCCTTGTGAGCCACTTACATCCCGGGCAACCTCAAAAGCACAGCGGATGTGCTGTCGCAGCAGGTCCCGCTCAGGGGAGAGTTGAGACTCCAGCCTCAGGTGGTCCAGCTGATTTGGAGTCGATTCAGTCAAGCACAGGTGGACCTGTTTGCTTCCCGGGAATCCTTCCACTGCCCATTTTGGTATTCTCTGACGAGGCTCCCCTCAGCACAGATGCTTGCACGCATCTGGCCAAAGGGGCTCCGCAATAATTAATTTTCCCCAGTGAGCCTACATGCTCAGACATTGTGCAAGGTCAGGGAGGACCACGAGCAGCTCATCCTAGTAGCACCTTATTGGCCCACCCGGACTGGGTTCTCGGACCTCACGCTCCTCGTGACAGCCCCCCTGGCAAATTCCCCTGAGGAAGGACCTTCTTTCTCAGGGACGGGGCACCATCTGGCACCCGCAACTAGACCTCTGTAATCTCCACGTCTGGCCATTGGACGGGATGTGAAAGACTTAAGTGGCCTACCACCGGCAGTGGTTACTCTCACGTTATCCTGACACCCTGACTGATCTATGTGCTCAAGGTTCCCACAACTCTGTACAAGTTTCAGGTGGTGAACCTCCAGGAGGAGGCAGACCCAGCCTTAGCATTGCTGTGTCCGGTGCATGCTTTGCACATTGCACACAGAGCTTTAGAAGCTCCAAGCAGCTCTTTGTCTGCTCTGGCGGACAGCGGAACGAAAGCGCTGTCTCCAAACAGAGGATCGCCCACTGGGTCATTGACACCATTGCTATGGCATATCACGCCTAGGATGTGCCACCCCTTGTAAAATGGGTGTAGCAGCCTCCTGGGCTCTTGCGAATGGCGCCTCTCTAGTAGACATTTGTAGATCAGCGGGTTGGGCAACACCTAACACATTTGCAAGGTTCTACATCCTCCTGGTTGAGCCGGTTTTGTCCCATGTGTTGTCAGGTTCAAACAGGTAAGTCTTGGGACAGCTGGCCGGGTGTACCGCTTGCATATAGTGTCTTTCCCCTCCATTGAGGCAAAGACATTTTTTTGGCAATTTTTCCAGTCGCATTCACAAAAGTGTGGACACTGGATGTCCTTCCTCCTGTACTGGGGTAGGTGATCCACATGTGTTGGTTATCCCGTTGATAACCCCATGTGATGTATTTTACGCGAAAGGGTTTCCCCAATGGTAAACCGCATCTTCCTTGGGCAGAGGCCTCTCTGTCCCCGGTCACAGTGTTTGTAGTACTCTTCCCCCTTCAGGTAGAATCTACCACAGAACCCTTCCACATGAAGTGCTTCCGACCGGACTCTGTAAAGATCATGTGTCGTATTCACACTCTAAAGCCCCCCCCCTCTCCAGGTGTAGTGTGGTCTCTGCGGTGTCCTCTCTTTGGAGGGACACTCCCCGACCTGGACCTTATATGGCCCCCTGCTGAACGATTTTGCTCCTTTTGTGGATAAAAAAGAAAAGAGGTCGCAGCTGGGTCAGCCGGTCCTTTTTTTTGGGCAGTCGACTTGTTCCAGAGGTGCAAGTTATGTGACAGCCTGGTGCGCTGGCTACAAGGCACACAGAGCTCTGCCCATCTCGCACCGCCAGTCCACGTAAAACAGTTCAGTAGTTGTGGCATTTTCCATAGGGACCATAGTGACACAATATTGATACAACATTGAGAGACAGAAGGGTACTTGAGGTACTGGTGAAGGGTCAATGGAGGTAATGAGACATTGTGTCCCTCCTGCCACAACACTGAACTACCCGCTGAAATGTCTGGGACCTTGTCTTGGCTCCTCAGTGCGAAACCTGAATGAGTGTTTGCATTCTAGCTTCTTATATACCCGTATGTCTGGGGGAGTGCCATGAAAATTCCACTCGCCAGTTTTGGAGTGACCCCTAGTGTCACTAAATAGACACAACATCTCGTTCCCTCCATTGTGGAATGGAGGTTACGTCAGTAACCAAGACATTCTAACACAACCTAGATAGCACACGTACATGTTTGTTTTACATCTTTTCATATGGAAATATTTGCATTTTAATAAACATCTCCAAACATCTTACAAAGATCAGATTTACAGACATTCTAAATCAAAATGGTCTCAAAGACAAGTACTGAATGTCTAATTGACATCCAAGAAGAAACGTCTTATAGACGAGCAAACAATATAAAAATACGTCTTCCAGATGTAAACGCACATATCACATAGATGTCTGGGTGATGTACGTGTGCTATCAGTAACATGATCAGGAGGCATGATACTCAAATTTATCCTTCCTACTCATTTGTGAAATCACAAACTATTATCTGTGTAGCTTTTAGAAAGATGTGCATTTAACCAATTTTAATGTAGACACCCTGAGAGGTATAAAGTGGGGATTGTTTACCAAAAACTTGCACCTCATTGGCTGCTGGAGATTGGCTCCTAATTAGTTTTCTGAACATGCCAGAATCATGTACACTCTGCTTTAATCTAATCTCTATTCTTTCAAAAAAAAAAAATAATAATAATAATGAGATCATTTACACCTCATTAACATGCCCTGTATTGTCTATGTATTTATCATAATGATTACTTATTTCACTTTGAATTATTATCTCCTCTAATGAAACTGTTCACACAACTGTCAAGAGAGCCTTAATTGGTGATATAAAATTACAGACACTTGGCGATTACATGTGTGAAGATTTAATTTGCATTATTAAATCGCATAAATTGCACCCTCCCAATGTAAATTACACCTTGCCTGTGAAAATCTCTACACACCAGTACTTTCAGGTCTAAGAGGGCCCCTTTTCCCAATAACGATTTAGATTTGTTGAAAGTGTTTTCTATGAGCAATTTTATGAAAATTCATTTTTATTTATGTGTGTTTCCCAAAGCTGCGCTTAACATTAATGCACTAGGATGCGCTTTAAAGGGGTAATAAAATGGTGAATAAATTTTTCTTTGATATTTAGACATAGTATATGAGGTAACTATACTATAAAAACACTGTAAATTTCAGAACTCAAAATTTCCTCCCCAGTCTAAAAAAATGAATTTATAGTTGCCACCCTGCTGAAACGTCTTGTGTCTGTGACGTCATGAAACATTGCTCATTTGTATTTACAGATCCCACAACAT
The DNA here is from genome assembly GCA_032164185.1 of Moxostoma hubbsi. NCBI lineage: Eukaryota > Metazoa > Chordata > Actinopteri > Cypriniformes > Catostomidae > Moxostoma > Moxostoma hubbsi. The sequence goes on along the minus strand of JAVLUX010000014.1, from coordinate 45,306,391 downwards.
GCATCATCGCAGCCTTAGCCCTGCCCAATGGTGTGCAGCTCAAGAGAGCAGGCCTTGTGTGACTAACTATTCCAAACATAATACCTATAAATATATTCATGCGCTAGACAGACCTCTTGTCCGCTTGATACATATCTCGTGCCACATTTAAAAGATGCTGTGTCAAGTTACAACTCTGATCGGGAGAAACAATTCTATATAAATTCAAAATATTTACTAATTATTTCCCTGAGCAATTTTGAGTTGAAGCTATCATTTAAAAAAATTGTTAGCAACACTACAAGCTATAAACAATAGGGCATAATTACACAAAGTATTCATTTTTTTTTACAAAATATAATTATTCGATTTAAACAGCATTTGAACAGATACACCAGCGTAAATAAATGTAAACACATTAATGTAAATAAATTAATCATAAACAGTGATGAACAGCAGCATTTAAGTAAATATTCAGCAACAAATAAGAAGTGAAATAATGTGTAGGGTATTCTGAGTGAAACTCAAATTACTTGTCCTTTAAAACAATTCACTTACATGAATCCTTCAAACAAATCGATTCACTAAAATGAATCAAACTCCCCAATGCTTCGTTTGAGAGGGAGAGGACATTTTAGGAGTGCTTCATATACTATAATCGTCCAAACAAACTGATTCACTAAAATTAATCTGACATTATAAAGATTCATATGGTTTGGGAGAACACGTTTGATCAGTGTCTTCTTCTTGAATAGAGTGCACATAAACAACATTAAGATTAAGATTCAACTTTATTGTCATTGTGCAGAGTACAGAGCCAATGAAATGGAGTTGTTTTCACATATCCCAACTAAGCTGGGGTCAGAGCGCAGGGTCAGCCATGAAACAGCCCTGGAGCAGATAGGGTTAACGGCTTTGCTCAAGGGCCCAACAGTGGTATCTTGACGGTGCTGGGGCTTGAGCCCCCGACCTTTCGGTTAGTAACCTAGAGCCTTAACCACTGAGCCACCACTGGCAAAACAAGTGCTCATATGGGTAAAAGGGTTAGGAAAATGCTCAAATTCTGGGACAATTTGTGAATGGAAATTTACAGTTCCAGGACAGACAAAAATCATGACGATTCCGGGGAAAAATGGATAGGTGGCAACTCAACATGACCACTCATTACGGCACATGCAAACTTATGCACAAACGTGAGTTTCGAAGCAGCTGACAATTGGCACATGGGTTTCAAATTAATTTGGATAACAGCCCGTAATTTTAAGTTGATTCATATGATCTTTTTTTATTATCTACATAGGCTTTCGATGCTTCTGAGAAATGAGGACTAGGGCCGAACTTCCCTGTAGAGAACTTCTCCAAACTCTCAATCACCTCACAAGTTAACTCAGTGTGCTTTCACACTTGGTTTGATTGCATGAGCCGAACCAGAGTTTGTTTCCTCCCTCTTCCCACTGCCCCCACTGGTCTCTGTTCACATCATATTATTTGGGTCCAAACCCCAGTCTGATTGTGTCATCAATGTGAGTGAAAGCAGCAGCTGTTTACTACTGTAATTAGTTAACAACATAAAAAGAAATCAGCTTGGCTGTGTTATTAAAGTATTCCAAATTTTTACATGTGCAAAGCAGCACTTTTTGTCTGCCATGTGAGATGAATGTTAGCATTTGTTTGATGCAATCCCGTGAAAGTGTTGCAAGAGATGTGAAGATTGTGAGCTGCTTTCTAAAGGGGATTTGTTTGGAGACAAGCTGCTATGAGAAAAATGAGCAATTAGGAGCCTGGAAAGACACAAATTATAAATCATCACAAGTGGTTCATTTCCAAGATTTAGTACGATTGCATTCCTATCAGCAGCGTACCGTGCTGGAGTTCACATGCACCGTACCCCAGACCACCTTTTCAAGTGGACTTGGGTGCAGTTCACAAGTGAGCACCTGAGTTCAGAAAACAGCATTCACATCATCAAATGAACTGAAGTTTGACATAATTCAAACACAAGTGCTCACTAAAAGTCAGCTACCAAGAACCTTCAGGCCATATGCAGGGTTGAGCCTGGTCAGTACCTGAATGAGAGACATCCTGAGGAAAACTAAGGTTACTGCTGGAAGAGGTTTTAGCAATAGGTATCAGGCCAACAGGGGGTGCTCACCCTGTGGTCTGTTGGTCCCAATGCCCCAGTATAGTGACAGGGACACTGTACTGTAAAAGGCACCATCCTTCAGATGAGACATTAATCCTCTGGGGTCTGAGGGTGTTTTGGCTCTGGAGAAGTTTGGACATGCCTTGACACTTGTGATTTTTTTCAGTTGCTTAAAAACCTATTAATGGTGAGCAACGTGTGTGTACATATTTGTATTTTTGAGAAAATAACGTTTATGCATGGTTTAAAAAAAAAAAAAAAAAAAAGTTAAGTCATTGAAATAAGGCCATATAACACATACTAAACATTTGTCCACAAGACTTTTGAGAACTGGATCTTGTAGCCTAGAGTTTTTCTACAAAATTATGTGAAAAACATCTTGATCACTAATTCACACAAAACAATATATAAATTGAACTTTTGTAATGTGTGACACTTTTAGTGTTAGAAAGGTCATATGCGAGGAGGCGTGAACTATCATGAATATTGACGTGTTCCACACCTGAGACAAAGACCCCTCCCCTGGGCCTATCAATGAGTAATGTGACACAAAGAGAATGAATGTGAGGAGACTTAATGATCAAAATCAAGTTTTAAGTTAAAAGAAGTAATCTGACCACATTTCCTTTACATAAAGACTTTTTTTCTTTTAACAGTAGTGTAGGTCTAAAATTAAGTAGTCTCTTCTGCTCACCTAGACTGCATTTATTTGATCCAAAATACAGTAAAAACAACTCTTTTTACAATTGAATACAGTTTTCAGTTTTCTATTTTAATATATTGTCAAATGCAATTTGTGACCAAAGCGGAATTTTAAGCATTATTACTGCAGTCTACAGTGTCACATGATACTTCAGAAATCATTATAATATGCTGATTTTCTAATATGGGCATATTTAAAGTGCATTTTGCTAATTTAACCAGAACACATATTTGCAAGCACAAGCTTTGTTGATGATAATGAGGCAGCATAAACACTAGTTAAAATATGATCTAAACATTCATATAATTTTATATCATTTTACATATTATATTTATATCATACAGCATACAATTCAAATGCCTGCTTTAGCTGAAAGAGCATTTAAATGTAACTAAAACTTGCTTATTAGGACATATTTCAAACTTCAATACTCTGAATCCTGGCTGGCAAGTCTGGAAACAGTCCCACAAGTAAAATATATTATGTTTATAGAAAATAGCATGTCAACTAAAATGTAAGTAAAACTAAATTACTTACTCGTCCAAAATGGTATAATCGGCTGGATCAAGTCTCTCTTCAAAATTCAAACGTTCATCGGAGTCCCGCTCTTCTTCTGAGGAATATGTTAACTCTTCATCGCTATCCATGAGCTTTCTCACCTGTGTATCGTGCGGTCATTCAAACGCACAGAAAAGTGAATGAACTTGTTGTTTTTAAGGCACATTCGGGGTGTTTACCATTTGCATTGATCGTCTCAGCACATTAACGTATCAATAGCGCCCTCTGCCTGTGGGTGTGATCACATTAGGGATAATTAGCTGAGCCAGGAGAAACTGTACATTGCTTTGTTTCATACAGATTACATTACAGAAGAATATTTGTTATAAATTTGAATTGTTTTATTTAAAAGTAGAAATTTTAATGTTTCATGTTTATGTGATAAGTATTCGCAGCGTTTCAGTTCATTATTGTGACGTGTTTCAGAAATATGCTCATGCACATAGAGACTGCAGTTAGCTCACCTTATCTTTTACACTTATCAGTATGCCCCAAAATGACGGAGTATTTTATGTTGTTTCTGCTGCAATGATGGAAAAATCCATCAGGACACGCCGGCGCGTCCGTCAACCCCAGAGGGTTAAACTGTGGTCCTGACTCTCTGTGGTCATTAAAAATCCCAGGGCAAATCTCGTAAAGAGTAGGGGTGTAACCCCAGTGTCCTGGCCAAAATCCCTCATTGCCACTTCTTAATCATGGCCTCCTAATATTCCCCATCCATTAATTGGCTCTATAACTCTACTCTCTCCTCTCCACCAATAGCTGGTGTGCGGTGATCATACTGGCGCAATATAGCTGCCGACGCATTATCCTGGTGGAGGGTCACCTGTTCACAGTGTAAAGCATTTTGAGTGTAGTGTCAGAAAAGTGCTATATAAATGTAACTTTCATCCACAAATCCAGAATCATTTGTGTCTTACTGAATTTCTCCTCTACTTTTCCATTGAAATTGCATTCTGCCATATTTGAGCAGTTTATATGATGTGTCCTCTGTGTGCAGTCTAATGGACACAGATCTGAACTAAACATTCCCTACAAACATGAACATGTGAAGTGGGGAGGATGTTACCCCACTGTAATATGATAACTGCCCCATTAATTGCCCCTGCATATGCTAATAGTCTTCTAGGCAAGTGCCTGGGTCTGCTGTACTTATTTATGAGTAATAATTGGCTTTAAGATGAATTAATTCGACCCAAAGAGTGCGAGTGCCAGAGATCAATGCCTCTCACACACTGCAGCTCTGAAATTGGTCATGTCTCACTGCATGAAATGAGAGATTTATGTAAACATTGCAGTGTGCATTTTGCTTGCATGTTTGTCAGGTCCACCTATCAAGATGCTAATCATTTAAGCAAATATTAAACAAAACAAGTCTGATCAAGCTGTGAGTGGCTGTCAACAAATTCAGGATATTTTCTGTCATTACAAACATCCACACATTGATCAGCAGTGCCCTTTAATAGCCTCAAATATTTGTGACCTCTTTGTTGTAGTTTTGTTTTAATTTTAATTCAATGTGTAATCCTGTCAGATGCATAAGTGTTGTATTGATTGAATGTATAATATGTGATGTTTAAGTGTATGTCGATGTAGAATGTATGTTAGATGTTGTAAACATAGATACTGTTATGCAAGAAAAATTTCAGATTCGTCTGACAATAAAGTATAAAAAGTAAAAGTAAAGTTCTAATAATTTTCTTTTTTATAAATAATATGAGCCAATGTAATATTGTCATTTGACATCTGATAATATCCTAATTCTATCCATATTCGAAACTCATTAATATTAATTAGGTTATGCACAGATCATTTCAAATAATCTCTTACTCTTTTCATAAATAGTCATTCTTGATTACCAATTCAAGCGCTCCAATAAATATTTTACATACAAATTTGATAACTCTATCTGGTACTGGGATTTTGTTAGTCTTTGGATAAATATAATGTCCTACCTACAGTGACTTATTGAACCTGTAGTAAAGTTTGCACCTCTTGTACAAAGAGTTCCTGGTTATTTTAATTAACCAGCATTACATCTGTACGTAAGTGGATGTTTGTCTTGAATATTGACATTTGTTTTAATTTTGCTTTGCTATTTACGTGTAAACTGCAGAACAGTCGAGTGAGTCAAGAGCGAGTCTGAGTGCATTAGAGAACCTTGCCACTGTCACCTGTCACTTGCAACAAGCACTTTTCATAACATCCTAAATAACAAATTTCAGCATCAATCACCACTTATTATAAAACATGAACAAAATTAAACTAATTAACTAAATTAATTAACTAAGAACTGGCAATATTAAACATTTACCTGACGAAAGCTGTTTGAAAAACTGTAAGGGACAAAATTGGCTAAAGCATAAAGTGGTAGGGATATGTCCCTCCTATAAATGACTCTTATGGGGATTATGCACCTACAGCATTTTTCATTTGAGTTGTCAAAATTAGAGGTTCTTGCACACTTGGTGCCCTAGGCAAAAAAAAACACATGACACATATGTAGCAGAATCTATTTAAACTAAGTGCAAATATTGATAGATGCTATTTGCGCTAAGTGTGAATTAAACATGGTTGCTATATTAACACCATATTAATATAGTAACACCATGGTTATTTACATCATAACTATGGTTTTTGCCAAAAACATGGTTACAATACTACCAGGGTTTGAAATTAACACTAGTCCACACGGCAAATGTGAGTAGAAATCAGCAATGGCGGGTGCCACTCTTACTAGCCACTTTGGAGGGTGACGTTTTCATGGTTTTATAAGTAGTAATATAAATATTTTGTTTTTATTATTACATTTTAGTTTTATAATTAAATAAATGAAAATGTTAGCTCAATTATATTTTTGTCTTCAAAACAAATTAAAAAAAAATTAAGCATGCCTTCTGATCAATAGATTTTTTACATCACGAGAAACATTTAAAAAAAAAAAAAAAAAAAAGTGTTTCAAAATGTTTCAAAACACACCGGTAGTGTGTATGTATATATATATATATATATATATATATATATATATATATATATATATATATATATATATATATATATATATTAGGGCTGTCAATCGATATATTTTTTTCATCGTGATTAATATAGTTTGCAGTTAATCGCTATTAATCCAGGATTTTGAAAATGCTGAAATTTGACACCATATTTATTTTCATCTAAGGAAAGAAAACAAAATATGTAACAATTGTCAGGAACCAATCAGGTGCTGCTTCTCACACCACACTACGATCACTCTCTCCAGAATTCTAATCACTTGCACCTGTTCCAATCAACGTTCAGTTCCATATAAACACCCAATTCAGAATCAGTCTTTGTCGAGTCTCCAACAGGAACAGAAGCATACAAGTCTCAAGAAGTCTCTTACTCTACCTACACCAGTCAAGTAACGTATACTCACCTGAAAAGATACTAACCTCTATGTCCATGTTCTGATGTTCCCAGAAATCGCTGCTGAATCCAAGTTTCCTGATTCCTTGTGTTCTTTCTGAGTCTCGTTACTGGTGGAAACATTTGAAAGAGAAAGGACAAGTATCACTGAACTGTGTCAGTTTGACTGTGGATTAAATGAAGAGGATCTACTCACCTTGAATCCTTCACGTTAAGTTATCCTCATAGAATTCACCTCTGAAACTTGAAAAGACTCACCATTGAACTTCATGCACTATAAATAAAGCGTTGTTCTTATTCACTTACCTCTGTCTCCGAGTCTGTATCCTGACAGAAGACTCGACCAGCAAAAAAAGAGGTGAAGAAAATGACTTCCAGACAAGCTTCAGCGCCGGATACGAATCTCATACAACCTACCGCCGCTGCTACAAGTCCCATACATGTCACCGCTGCCGCGACAAATCCATTGTTAACACCAGTCAGCACTTCCATGAACGCCGCTTCTTCTATTACTTGCTTCGCTGTTCCACCATCGCGTCCAGCGCCATTCTCTGGTCGGGCGGAAGATTGCAATGGATTTTTGTTACAATGTTCACTTGCTTTGGAACAACAAGCTCAACTATATCCAACTGAACGGTCTAAAGTGGCATTTATTATCCAGCAATTATCCGGATCAGCTTTAAGATGGGCTGAGACATTGTGGATGAAAGAATCAGCTGTGACAACGTCTGTTATGAATTTCGTGAAACACTTCAGAGAAGTTTTCGGTCGTCCAATTGAAGATTCCTCTTTCGGTGATCAGTTGTTGCAGTTACGTCAAGGGAAGAAGTCTGTTTCTGAGTATTCTTTAGAATTTCGTACTCTAGCCTCCAACAGTGGGTGGAACGAAAAAGCGCTCCTCTCAGTTTATCGCCGTGGACTGAATCCTGCCTTACGTCTTCAGTTGGCGATTTATGATGACAGTTTAGGAATAGAGAAATTTATCCAGCAGGCCATTCGTGTGCAACAACGATCCCAAGATTGTTATCAAGACAATCTGTATTGTCATTCCACAACTCCACAAGTTATCATGAGTCCCACTTCAGAGAATCAATCAGAAAGAATGCAGGTTGACACCTCTCGACTTTCCCAGACTGAATGTTCTCGACGTAAGGAGTTGAAATTATGCATGTATTGTGGTGCCAAGGGTCATTTTAGACTTACCTGTCCAATACGACCAGAACGACTGATGGTAAGCTCCGTCCAAGACAGTTCTATTATATCCACACCCCTCACGATTCCTGTTATCCTGAAATCTCGAAACACCTATGTATCTGTAACAGCCATCATCGACTCTGGGTCAGCGGGGAATTTCATTTCAGGACGACTCTGTAAGGAACTCAAGCTCCGGAAGATCAACACCCCCAAGCCCTACTCCGTCTACGCCGTAACAGGTGAGCAGATTAATAAGGGGCATGTAACTTCCCAGATAAAACCCATCCAGTTGTGGGTTGAGAACAAACACCAGGAAATGTTCGAACCTTTTGTTCTGCAGAATAGTCAGACAGATATAATCCTAGGTCGTCCATGGTTAATTCTTCATCAACCCACCATCAATTGGCAGACTGGGAAGATCAAGAGATGGGGTTGTGATTGTTCCCTTAGTGAAACCCCACCTCCAAACTCCTCCAGTGTCCAAAAGTCCAAAGAAATGACTGTTAACTCTACATCCATAGAAAGTCCAAAGGAAAACCTGTCCACGAACATTCCCTCTTGTTACTCCTCTTTCTCTGACATTTTTAATCCAGTTGCTGCTTCCCAGTTACCTCCCCATCGACCATGGGATTGTGCTATTGATCTGAAACCTGGAGCATCTATTCCCAAGGGTCGAATATATTCATTATCAATTCCTGAACAAGATTCAATGCGGAAATACATCGAAGAAGCTTTACAACAAGGTTACATCCGCCCGTCTACATCCCCTGCCGCAGCTAGTTTCTTTTTTGTTCCCAAGAAGGACGGGGGCCTGAGACCATGTATCGATTACAGAGCTCTGAACCAAATTACAGTGAAATTCAGTTACCCACTACCACTTATCCCTTCAGCTCTGGAACAACTCAAAGGAGCTAAAGTCTTCACCAAATTGGACCTAAGGAGCGCCTACAATCTGATCCGAATTAGGAAGGGTGATGAGTGGAAGACGGCATTTATAACTCCTGCTGGGCACTACGAATATCTTGTTATGCCGTACGGATTGGTAAACGCCCCTTCGGTTTTCCAGAGCTTCATGGATGAAGTACTTTGGGATTTCTTGGGAAAATTTGTGTTAGTGTATATCGACGACATCCTAATTTTCTCCAAAAACATAGTGGAACATCAATATCAGGTATCTCAGGTACTCCAAATACTCCGTGAATTCACCTTGTTTCTAAAGGCCGAGAAGTGTTCGTTCCATCAGACCAGTGTCGAGTTTCTGGGTTTTCACCTCAGCGAAAGAGGAGTAGAAATGAATACTCAGAAAACAGAGACCATCCTGTCCTGGCCAACTCCCAATTCAGTTAAAGAACTTCAGAGATTCCTAGGTTTCGCAAATTTCTACCGACGATTTATACATCAATACAGCCTGCTGACTGCTCCTCTAACCTCACTGCTAAAGGGAAAACCCAAGACACTTCTTTGGACCCCAGAAGCAGAAGGAGCCTTTAAGTCACTGAAAGCTGCATTCACCACTGCACCCTTGCTTCATCACCCAGATCCTGAAAAGGTATTCGTAGTGGAAGTAGACGCCTCCACTACAGGAGTAGGAGCAATCTTGTCCCAATACTCAGCTAATTCTTTCGAAACCATACCCTGTGCATTCTTCTCAAGAAAGCTATCAGCTGCAGAAAGCAATTACGATATCGGAAATCGGGAACTCTTGGCTGTAAAACTTGCCTTGGAAGAATGGAGACATTGGCTGGAAGGGGCCAAACATCCATTTATTGTACTCACCGATCATAAAAACCTCCAGTATTTAAGAGATGCCAAGAGATTGAACCCACGTCAGGCTAAATGGGCCCTTTTCTTCACCCGTTTTCACTTCACAATTTCATACCGTCCCGGTTCAAAGAATACTAGAGCAGATGCTCTCTCTCGTATCCATGCCCCTGAAAATCCAATTGAAGAACCTGAACCCATCTTACCCGAAAAGCTATTTGTCAACCCAATCCTTTGGGAGATCAATGAACAACTCCTTGAACTGTCACGACGGCAACCCAGAGTCCCAGGATGTCCCCCCGACAAGATTTATGTACCTGAAGATTACCGTAATTCCTTGATTTCATCAGCACATTCCTCGGTAGGCACAGGTCATCCCGGAGTAAGTAAAACTACATCTACTCTCCAACTCAAGTATTGGTGGCCCAATATGCAGAGAGACATAACAACATTTATCCAAGGTTGTATTCCCTGTGCCATGTCCAAAGTTCCCAGACATCTACCAGTAGGTAAGCTAATGCCTCTTCCTGTCCCACTTAGACCTTGGTCTCACATCGGGGTAGACTTTGTTACTGACCTTCCTGTTTCAGATGGAAACACTTGTATCCTCGTGGCCATCGATCGTTTCTCCAAGGCATGTAAATTAATTCCTCTGAAGAATCTTCCCACCGCCTTTGTCACTGCAGAGCTGTTAATGGAACATGTCTTTCGAAACTTCGGTATACCAGAGGATATCGTGTCCGACAGAGGACCTCAATTCACCTCCCGGGTATGGCGCGCCTTCTTCTCTCTAATGAATGTTACAGTAAGTCTCTCATCAGGGTACCATCCACAAACTAACGGCCAAACTGAACGAAAGATCCAAGATGTCGGACGATTCTTGCGTACGTTCTGCCACTCCAACCAAAACATCTGGAGTCGGTATCTGATTTGGGCAGAGTACGCACAAAATTCTCTCAGACAGACATCTACGCAGCTTACTCCTTTCCAATGTGTTTTAGGTTATCAACCTCCATTGTTTCCTTGGTCCGGTGAACCCTCAGAAATTCCAGCGGTAGATAAATGGTTCAGAGAGAGTGAAAGAATTTGGAACCAAACTCATCAACACCTTCGACAAGCAATCAATCGCCAACAAAACTTTGCAGATGTCCGTTGATGTCAGACTCCAGAATACCAACCTGGACAACTAGTCTGGCTTTCTACCAAAGACATCCGTCTACGTCAACCCTGTCGGAAATTAAACCCCAAGTATATCGGACCATTCCCCATAGAGAGACAGATCAATCCGGTAACCTATAAACTTCATCTCCCGGTTCAACTTCGGATCCATTCCTCATTCCATGTTTCCCTCCTGAAACCTTATCATCCAGCCGTGCCCAGTTCCACTACAGAACCAACTCCAGCAGAAAATTCCCCAATACCTCCTATGGAACCAGACTCCATCTACTCAGTTAAAGAAATTTTGGACTCTCGACGTCGAGGTGGACAACTTGAGTATTTAATTGATTGGTTAGGATATGGACCAGAGGAGAGGTGTTGGATACCTCGGAAAGACATCCTCGATCCCACTATGCTCTCTGAATTCCACGCTCAGCACCCACAGAAACCTGCACCATGACCCAGAGGTAGACCACCACGACGCCGAGGTCCACGGTCCGCTGGCGCGGACTCTGGAGGGGGGGGTAGTGTCAGGAACCAATCAGGTGCTGCTTCTCACACCACACTACGATCACTCTCTCCAGAATTCTAATCACTTGCACCTGTTCCAATCAACGTTCAGTTCCATATAAACACCCAATTCAGAATCAGTCTTTGTCGAGTCTCCAACAGGAACAGAAGCATACAAGTCTCAAGAAGTCTCTTACTCTACCTACACCAGTCAAGTAAAGTATACTCACCTGAAAAGATACTAACCTCTATGTCCATGTTCTGATGTTCCCAGAAATCGCTGCTGAAGCCAAGTTTCCTGATTCCTTGTGTTCTTTCTGAGTCTCGTTACTGGTGGAAACATTTGAAAGAGAAAGGACAAGTATCACTGAACTGTGTCAGTTTGACTGTGGATTAAATGAAGAGGATCTACTCACCTTGAATCCTTCACGTTAAGTTATCCTCATAGAATTCACCTCTGAAACTTGAAAAGACTCACCATTGAACTTCATGCACTATAAATAAAGCGTTGTTCTTATTCACTTACCTCTGTCTCCGAGTCTGTATCCTGACAACAATAAAATGTTCTATTTACATTTTCAAAACAAAGTCTTCCACAATATAAAGATAGAAATATCATCTATTCAAGTAACATTAAGTCTAACTGGGAGGTTGACTTATTTAAAGAAATAGACCCCATAGGTTGTGTATTCATTCATTTCACATTTCTATATTCATAATTGAACATTTAAAATATTAAACGCTTAACATTTTTTATGCATTTGCAACTGCTGTGTAAAAGCATTTATTCCTGCTCTGTGAAAATACACCTAATTGCCACTTCAGATGCAGCTTCTGTGTCACCTTTGCTGTGTAAAGATGACTTTCCCCATAGGTTTAGTATTCATTCCAATGGGCATTACATTTCTTAAACTCTCATCCTCCACAAATTGATCTGCCGGAAGACTGTGGCTATCCGCTTTCCTACAGCAATCCTGAAGCTGCGTTCATGATTTGCTTCCGAGCGTCAACACCAGCGTCTAATGCCGCTTTGAACGCCACAGGAAAAGCAGAGTGAAAATGAAGACTTGAAATGCTTGAGTGGTAATTAAAATGTGCAGAAATTACTTTATTTCTACCACAAGTCCCATCTAGGCTTGTTTTGTTAATCAAATAATAGTGCTAAGAGGACCTTTCTCCATAATTTTATCACTGACATGGAAGCGTTTTTGTGGTTTATGTGTCAGTGTAATGACTCCGGGCAGACACATTACAAAGGTTCCGTCCTCCCAACAAGTGTTTATGCTGGTTTATACTGTATTAACTGTAAATGTGTTAATCACGGTTAACCCTTGTATTGTCTAGACTTTTGGGACCCTCTGGTATCCCTCGGGTCAAATTGACCTGGAACATATTTTAGGTTTTAAAAACAATTCTGAAATAAAAATGTACTTCATAAACCATTAACATATATTGTCTTTATCAAACAATTGAGATAACATATGTTTAAGGAATGCAATCAGTCTCTACTAGAACACAATTAATAATGGAAGTGTGATTCATTTTTTTGTCATAAGGTTATAATTGATCAGTAGTAAGTATTATATACGTTGTGACAAAAATGATTGATGGCCTATGATTTACATTTGATATTTGCTTCCTGTCCCCCCACTCTCACTCCCCAACTTAGTCTGAGTTGAGAGAAAACAACATACATTGTTATAATACATACATTATTTTGTCATCTCAGTTTTCCATTAAACATTGTACATCATTAAAGATTAATAATTTTTCTACTCTTTTAAATACACAGATGGTCTCGGCTACAACGCGGGGATATCAGAACAGCTGACCAAACATGTCATACCACATCCTGTACAACTGCCGGAGGGAGGGGAGGGGAGGGGGGGACAGGAAGCAAAGGTCAAATGTACACCTGATAGGTCATAAATCATTGGCCATCAATCATTTTTGTCACAACGTATATAATACTTACTACTTTGATCCACTATACTCAATACTTGGGTGTCATAAATCATGCTTATCTTGGAAAAAATTAAGTGAGACCATGTTTTCATTAACATTTCTTATTTTTTATATAAACTTTAATACATCAACTGGAACTTCAACATCAATCACTTTTATCTTATGAAATGCAGATGAACAACTGAGACATAGTCCTTGCAACAGGGGGTGGTGCTTGGGATAAAAGACAGACATGCCTGTTTACAAAACACATGCATCACAAAATTTGGCAGTATGTGTACCACAGATGTACCTCTGGCACCGGCTGCAACCTAGAATAATGAAAAGGCTATTAGTTCAGGACTTTATTTATTTATTTCTAAAATCACACACACACACACACACACACACACACACACACACACAACTTCAACAGTATACTTCAGAAACTTGAGGTTGTGGTCATGTGAGGCGTCCAGGTGGGACAGCTGGAGCCTCTGCCATTCTCCTCACTGTGGCTAGAGAAGCTGGGGTCTCCTTTAGATGTGCTGTGTTACCAGTGCCTTGCCTTGCTCCTCAAGGAAAAGTCGTCTTTTTTGGAGCTTCCTTTGGGTTGGGTTTCCAGTCTGGGTTGATTGCCATCCAGATTGTAAATGCATTATAGGCTGAGACATCCAGCATGTTGTAAAAGATCACGAGTGGCCACAGTAGCGTTCTTCTTTGACAGCTGTAGCAGGCCAGCAGCTCGTCTAGGTTGTCTACCCCTCCTTTGGTGGCACTGTAGTCAAGTTTGACCTCTGGCTTACTGTCCTTCCGGCTACTTATTGTTCCATCCCTGTGTAGAGTGCTCATGAGCACCACATTTTTCCATTTTTTGGTATGTATGATACCAGGGGAGTGTTAGCCTTGAACATAAAATTGGAGGAATGGACTGGCCTTTTCTTCTCAGTTAGAACCTCAGTTGGGAGCTCGTCCTATTTTTCCAGATTGTTCCAACCATTGTCAGCTTTCTTTTGAGAAGTTCCTGTCCCAGGTTGTACAATGTGAAAAAATTGTCTCAGGTAATGTTGTGGCCACTGAGGCCTTGTGACATATCTAGCACCATTTGTGTCCCCTGGTTTATTTCAGCAGCTCCTCCTTCTGGCTTCCCTGTATAAATTTGCATGTTCCATGCATAAGATGAAACAGCATCACAGGCAGCCCAGATTTTAATGCCATACCTTGATGGTTTTGAGGGCATATACTGCCTGAAAGGGCAGCGGCCTCTAAACCTGACAAGCCATTCGTCCACAGTTACATGGGGCCCAGGGTTGTAAAGAAGGGGAAGCCGGTCCACCCACTGGTCCCACACAGTGTGGATTGCTGCCAACTTGTCAACCCCGCCATCTAACAGGTCTTGATTCTCGGTCGTCAAATCTGATGATCCTTAAGAATAAATGGAAGCTCTTCAGAGACATTGTGGCTCTAAAAATTGCTCTCCCTGTTTCAGCATCCCACAGTCTTTCAGTCGACTCCCCTCTTGACCTGTAGGCACTAGCAAGAATGAGGATGCCAAAGTAGGCATGCAGATGCATGATGTCCATCTCTTTCCACTGGTCACTGAAAACACATCTCCCCTCAAGATTGGTCATATCCAGAATAATTTTCTGAATTGAGTCAGGAATCAGCAGCTCAAAGGATGACTTGATATCCTGAACATGTGTTTAGATTATAATAATGTATGTGTGTTTGTGTCTGTGTATGTGTGTGTGGGCATGTTTTTGTGTGTCTCTGTATATGCGGGTAAAACTGACCTGAAGACCAGATGAAGGATGTAAATGTGAGGGGTATAGTAGCATGTGTGCTCAATTATATTTTTTGTTTGTACATTTTTATCACAGAAAGCTAAGGCCATTGAGTTTCAGGTAGAAAAAAATGTATACTTGTACCATTTTTCATCTTGTAAAAAGCAGGTCAATTTGGCCCGAATTCCATACAAGGGTTAAGAAAAATTAATGCGTTAAAGTTTTTGAATTAATCACATATGATTAGTGCATTAATCCTGACAGCTCTAATATATAAATATATATTAAACCAACTTAGCCCAAAATCTGAAGTTATTTCTTTGTGTAATCAAATGTCAGTTTAATCAGAAATATTTAACTTCTGAAGAAATAATAATAGATAGATACACAACTTCAAAATCAAAACAAATTAAATCACTTTATTGTCACACTACTATGTACAAGAGTGCAACAGTAGGTGAAAGTCTTGTGTGCAGTTCCGAGCAACATTGCAGTCATGACAGTGACGAGACATATACCAATTACAATAAACAACATATTTACACAACACAATTTACACAACAAATGTACACATAATTACACAACAATTTACATATCAAATGTAGACATGATTACACAACATAGTACTAATATACAATGTACAGTAAACAATACACACAATATAGAATACACATACACTAGATAAGGGTATATAAAAATATATATACACTTTGAATTGGGGAGAATATAATTATGACAGTCCA
The DNA here is from genome assembly GCA_032164185.1 of Moxostoma hubbsi. Taxonomy (NCBI): domain Eukaryota; kingdom Metazoa; phylum Chordata; class Actinopteri; order Cypriniformes; family Catostomidae; genus Moxostoma; species Moxostoma hubbsi. Next base: position 45,290,506 of record JAVLUX010000014.1, on the reverse strand, counting down.
GTGTGAGATAATAGATTAATAAAGTGCAGTGCTGATTGTTGATCGTGAGAGATCAAGTGTTCAAAAGTCTTATTGCTTGAGGGAAGAAGCTGTCATGTAGTCGGCTGGTGCGGGTCCTGATGCTGCGATACCGCCTGCCTGATGGAAGCAGTGAGAGCAGCCCATGACTCGGGTGGCTGGAGTCTCTGATGATCCTCCGAGCTTTTTTCACACACCGCCTGTTATATATGTCCTGGAGGGAGGGCAGCTCACCTCCGATGATGTTTCTGGCAGTTCACACCACCTTTTGCAGTTCTTTGCGGTTGTGGACGGTGCTATTGCCGTACCAGGTGGTGATGCAGCCGGTCAGGATGCTCTCTACAGTACTGATGTAGAACCGTGTGAGGATATGGTGGTTCATTCCGAACTTCCTCAGCCGTCTCAGGAAGAAGAGGCGCTGGTGAGCCTTCTTCACAACGGCCTCAGTGTGGATGGACCATGTGAGTTCCTCAGTAATGTGGACACCGAGGAACTTGAAGCTGCTGACTCTCTCCACTCCAACTTCTTTCACTTGCTCACTTTCAGTTTTATTTATGAAAGAATCATTCATCATATCATGGTGAGAATGTGCTACATGTAGAAACTGTTATTCATGAATGTAAAATGTAAAGGGGTTGTATGGTGCAAATTAGTGTTTTCTTCTTGAAATTATTCTTTGAATAAAATCACAGTGTCACTCACTGACCTCTAATCATTCACGTTCCCCTCTGACTTCCCTATGTCTATATTGTTCAGTGTTCTTTTGTCATTTGTCTTTTAGGAAGTTTGAATATTGTCACGTTTTGCTGAAGCGATCGGCCTGAGAATGGGTTTTATACATGACACATGTCTGAGAGGGAAACAAAGCTGTGTTTGTTTGCCTACAACACCCACACTCACAAAAAGAAACCATTTATTCTGAAAGAAAAAAAGAAACACTCTAAAGTAACAATCTGCGTAACAATCTAAATGTTTAAAATCTAGTGTGGGATATTGATGTGGGAGGAATACGGATGCCTACAGCGATACAGCTAATGTGCAATAAATCCGTAAAAGGGGCTTGAGTGTTACAAATGAGTGGAGCTAGCCTCTCATTACAAGCCTCTTCTCTATTACAGTACAGAGTGAAAAAAGCTTTCTCTACTTACTTGCACTTCTGAAATTCTAAACCTGCACCTCACTCCCTTTATTAAGGCAAGCACGATAAGGAATTTCTTTTTTCAGTTGTCCTTTATTTTTTGACTTTGAACAGACCTTTTTCTTTAGGAGAATAAGGTTACAAGTGTACGGTGTAGCAGCTTTTTTTTTACACAGTTGAAAGGAAGTGTGGGAAAAGCTGTGTTGGCAAAGGAAACGGGTCAGCACTGAGCCACGACACCAGGTGTCTGGAGCGTTCAAAGATGCTTTCATTCATGGACCGGACCAGAGTCTTAAACCTCTGAATTTGCAACTGAATGCAGATATAATCCTGGAAATATATGTCTCCATTAAGAGCTCGCCCATTAACAGAACAACTAGGCCTTTGTGCCAGGCTTTATGTATATTTATCAAAGAATGCTGGGGTCTGAATGGGCCAGAGGAGTGTGTGTGTATGAGTGTGTGTGTGTTTGTGAGGGGGAGGGGGCTTTCCAACGGTTTACATGTTAATTTCAAACATAACAGCCCTTGTTCTGAACTATTTGTACACAGAATGCTAATACATTTTCTTCCCCCTTTAACACACTCTTTGCACTGGTTATTTTTTTCACACTTAACCATAATGCTAACATGTATGTTTGGAGATAGTTTAGCATTAAAGAGCCCATATTATGCTCATTTACAGTTTCGTAATTTTACTTTGGGGGTCTACTAGAGTAGGTTTACATGCTTTAATGTTAAAAAAACGTTATTTTTCTCATACTGTACATTGCTGCAGCAACTCTTTTCACCCTGTCTGAAACGCTCTGTTTTATTTCCTGTATATTTAAAGCCCCCCTTACCATAAAGCCCAGTCTGCTCTGACTGGTCAGCTGGCCCCGTCTGCTGTGATTGGTCAACCGCTTAAGAGCGTGTGTCGGAAATGTAATGCCCCTTACCATAACCGAGTTTCAGATTAAAGTAGCCCTTAGGCGGTGTTGTGTGCTATGTTCAGGAGCGGGTTTAGTTATTAGCAATAATTATTATAAAATCAAATCACTTTATTGTAATTCAACCCTATACACAAGTGCAAAAGTGGGTGAAAGTCTTGGGTGAGGTTCCGAGCAACATAGCAGTCATGACAGTGATGAAACCTATACCAATTTACAATAAACATCAGATTTACACAACTCAATTTACATATCTAATATACACACAACACAATATACAAATAATAATATATAATGTACAATATACAATCCACACAATATAGTATACACAGAATACAATAATTTTTTTTTAGATAAAATATACAGTAGGTTGTATTGTGCTGTATTGACATTCAAGCTGTTGGTTAATAGTCGGTTGCCAGTGTGTTGTTAAGAGAGAATATAATTTATGACAGTCCAGTGTGAGATTAATAAAGTGCAGTGCTGATCTATATTGATCGTGAGAGATCAAGAGTTCAAAAGTCTGATTGCTTGTTGCAGTAAGGCTTTATGACTGTATGTAGGCCTCAGTCAGTGTTTACGACTGTATGTAAGCCTGCCTTTGTCTTATATCTGAATACATGAGGCCCAACAGGCGGGCATTATGCAAATGTGTTACATAGTAGGTGGCCTAGTGGCTAGAGCACAGGGCTGCTAATCAGAAGGTCGCTGGTTTGAACCCCATGGCCACCACCATTGTGCCCTTGAGCAAGGCACTTAACTCCAAGTTGCTCCGGGGGGATTGTCCCTGTAATAAGGGCTCTGTAAGTCGCTTTGGATAAAAGCGTCTGCCAAATGCATAAATGTAAATGTACATAGTAACATAGCTATGCTATGGAAGTAATGGCTGGACTGCAAACCAGGCATTTCAGGCAGTTCAGGAGCTGTGATTTCTGTATGAGAGAGTAATTCCCTTTGGCGAAGGACTTTGTGCTTTTTAACTTAGTAGACCTTTTACATGCACAAACAGCTATATTACACACTAAAGGAAAGGTAAAATCCCAAAAAGCATAATAGGTCCTCTAATAACATGACAACTTGATGTCCAGAGGAATTCCATGACTTGAACTTCAAACTAAAATTCTCTTTTGTAGATTTAAAAAAAAAAATCAAGTTCTTTTGAATGGCAAAGTAATTTAATGAAAGAGCATTATTCACCTTCACATCCAAACAAACACAATTGTAATGGAAGCCAGCTGGTGGGTAGCTATGCAGTGTGTAAACCTCACTCCCCTGGCCTCAAGGTGCACTAGCGACTGACACTGGAGGCTGTAGCCTTTAGCCTCCTTGTAAGCATGTGTGCTATGTGCGCTCCCATGCTGGAGACCCCGGTTGGAAACCCACTTGGAGCGGGTCGAGCAGGACCAGTAACAGTGGTGCCGTGACCCAGATGGGAGTGAGGTTTGGGGGGTGAGTGTAATGGTCACCAGCAAGTGGGTAGCTGAGCAGTGTGTAAACCTCACTCCCCTAGCATCAAGAGACGCACTAGCGACTGACACTCGAGGCTGTAGCCTTTATCCTCCTCATTAGCATGCCCACCTCCCATGCAGGAGACCCCAGTTCGAATCCCGCTCGGAGCAGGTCAAACAGCTCCGGTATCACAAACATCTTAGTGCTTTACCTGAGCAGGTTCTTTGGGCATTCAGTCTAAACTACAGAAAAGACAAAATCTAGAAAAAATAAGGGAAGCAGAGAAGCTGCAGGGAATTCTAAACTTAAAAACAAGGACAAAGACAACAAATTATAACATGTGCTTCTCTCTGTGCTCAACACCATAGCAGCATCTGAGGTATGTAAAGTGGAATGATGTTATAAATGTATGCACTCTTTCTCTTCGGTGTAGTACAGCGACAGCCTCCTTAGCATACACAAATTTGACAAAAATTTTTTACATTAAAATGTAAGCAATGCAAGGCATATTTGTAGGTTACAAGGCTAATGAGATTGCTCGTCGTTGAGTGAAGATGCATACCCAGACTACAGAATTCTCTTCATATTAATAGTCCCCTTTATCCTCAAGAGATTTTCTTTGCCAATAAAGACTTTTTAAAATTATTATTATTTTATTCCCTTTTCTCCCCAATTTGGAATGCCCAATTCCCACTTCTTACTAGGTCCTCATGGTGGCGCAATTACTCAACCTCAATCCGGGTGGTGGAGGACAAGTCTCAGTAGCCTCCGCTTCTGAGAGTGTCAATCCATGCATCTTATCATGTGGCTCGTTGTGTATGACACTCACTCACAAACTATTCTCTGCGATCCATGCACAGCTTACCACGTTGCCCGTTGAGACTAAACACGACCACAAGGAGGTTACACCATGTGACTCTACCCTCCCTAGCAACCGGGCCAATTTGGTCTCTACCCTGGATTCGAACTCGCGAGTCAATGTCAATACTTGCTGAGCCACCCAGGCCCCAGGGTTTGTTTTTTTAAATAAATGTCTCTTTTGAGAGGAATGCTTTACAGTTTTTCTTTTCTCTTTGCTGAATTCAGCTCAGTTTCATAAGAGCATGTACATGCAGCATTTATTCACTTTTCACACTCAAATTAATTGCTGTATATTTGATAAATATATAATAGTATGTAAAATTATTTACTGTCAATGTCATGTTCAAGTGTCTTTTTTTACCTGTCGCATTGGGTTTAGCGTCAATTATACCATTACGTTAATGTGATGTGTTGTCATCCAGAAACAAACCAAAATGTTTAATGTAAAAGCTACTGCATACAATAGCTTAAAAAAACCTTTAGAAGCCTTGAGTTAATCTGATCAATTATTAACACATCTCAATCATGGATAGAGCAGCACGAGCGTAGTGCAGGTGTAGAAACTCCGCGAATACTTATCACACAAACATGAAAAATATAAAGAAAGCAGGGATGGGCAGATCGATCCTAAAGTATCAATACTTCCGAGAATGACGTTGTATCAGGGTTGTCTCTACAACACGTGATCCGCGAGATGAGATAATTTTTGCTTGCATCTACACAAAGGTTTGTCCATTGTATGTGTTTTAATGCTTGCCGGTTTGAACATTCAAGCGATTGTACACCATTCACGCAGTCTGTATTTTATCATCTCACACCCAAACAAATGATGCAGTAGCCCGTGAGAGACGAAACTAATGTTGCTCAGCTTCACTTGACAGCGCGGGAAGGATACGGAAGATCCATCAAGAATAGATGGATTACTAATAGCTGAATGGATGAACGTGCTTCAGGTACAACATCATCACAAGTTTAATACTGACTGCAGTCTCACAATTTCAATCAATTCATCTCTGAAATGAATACAGATGCAACAGCATGACACGGTATGAAAATAATGAGACTTCACAGTTCTCAAAAGATCAAACTCAATAAAAACAAACGACTCAGACTGCGCCTTCAATGTCATATCATGCGATAAAACCATGTTAAAGAGACAGTAACCATTTGCCTTCGTCCTGAACATTGACATTCCGAGTAAATAAAAAGTACAAATGGTATTATTTTTAGTTTTTCCTTTCACTCTTACATTGTAAAATGCCACGTTTTTGAATTTGCACATAACTTCGACCTCCTGATACCGCTTGCACTGTTATGGTGACCGGCCATATAAATATATTTACATATTTATACTTGTACATTCTGTACAATGCACCTTCAGTTTTATACTTCCTTGTACTGTATTCATAAACATTTGCATTGAGCTGCTATCTGCTTCTCCACCTCATAACTTTGCACTCAAAAAAAAACATTATATATACTCACAAATTTATACACACACACACACACACACACACACACACACATATATATATATATTATATATATATATATATATATATATATACCTGTATTTATCCAATAAACAGCCTTCAAATACATTTTCTCACATAACTGTCATGTGTAATGAATTATATCCTCATTGAAAGATCCATCCATCTTCAACCGCTTATCACTGAAAGATAATATGTAAAAAAAAAAAAAAAGTAGATTTAATAAATAGTATATTTAGTATATGTAAATAATATTATTCAGGAACAGTATCTTAAAGGGGAAATAAATACTAATATAACAGGCTGGAAAACTGACATAAATTTATTTTAATATCCTATATATCTTGTAACTTGAAACTTGACACAGGGTGACAAACTGCGGAAAGTGCACCGTTAGATCTGTTTCATGCTAAAGAGCTGCTTAGAGGTATGTTTTTTACATTATGTTCTTTCTTGTAAATATAAACAAGAGTCAAATGTCAATATCATCATATTTGTCTAAATGACTGAAGTCTGTCATCATGCAAAACATGCTCATTGATGTCATTTAATCAGTCTAATTTTTATTCCAACCATTACTCCTGGTCAGAGGCTGCTGTAAATATTTAGTTTGTATGTAGGGTTACATTCTACTTTTAGTTTAATGGTCCAACACTCAAATATTTAGTAGTGCGTAAATTGTGACTTAGTGCCCATTTTCGCCACAAATAGGCTAAGTTGTAACTCGTGTATAGCTGGTGCAACCAGACCCTGGAACTTAGTAGTGGGAATGGGAAAGTCACAGACTGCTCAAATATTTGCTTCTTGGGGCATGATGAGACCTCAAATTATCTGGAATCCAAGGTACCGTGCTTTGGAGAGACCAAGATGACACTTCTTTGGGTTTCCGGTCAGCAGTGGGGTCTACAGACCTTAGCAGGGACAGGGGCGGGAGGATAAAAAAAGGTACTGATTTTTTTTTTAATGACTAGTAATTATACATACTTGAGTATTGAAGCATTTTCTTGTATTATGTTTTTTTTTCCCTTTTTCACAAATAATTATTCAAATTATACTTATTCTGTTATATTTTTCACAAAAAGGACCATGGTATTACACTAGCTTTTATTTTTATTTTTATTTTTATTTTTATTTTTTTAATTATTCAACCATGGTATGTGATAATCCCATGTTTTGACATGTATCATAGTAAAACTATTGTATTTTTTTTTAAGTACCTTGGAGTGCCATGAAAATATCATGAAATATGTAAGGAATTATTGAAAAATAATGCACGCCCGAGGTGGTAATGCAGTCACGATGCACAGGTTACTAATCCAAGGTTACTACACCTTAAAACATGATTTTATCTCAAGACAATAATATTTTATCTCAAGACATGTGAGTGGAACTACTTTCTTCTGCCATGGATTCAGCATCTTGCTCTGATACAGCTCAAGCCTTCGTTGCTAGTTAGAAAACATCACTTTTAGAACTAGCAACAAAGAATAGCAAGGCTTGCTCTGCTTTACTGGAGCACTTACTGTGGTGACAAGGTAGTGCGTTTGTGCATGTGTGTATAAGAGTTTGTGTGCGAGTTTGTTTTTGTGGGATCGAAAGAGAGAAGCTCAGAAATGGAGAAAGATCACCTGTGGGATTATCTTTATTTGTTGCAGCTCCCATCAGAAGTAATATTGCATAAAAATCACCAAAACGGAAGTTTAATCACTTCTCAACAGCAGTGAGTGTAGCCATATATCCGTTGTAAACCTTAACAACTGAGTGAGGTGCAGGTGTGCTCTGTTTTATGATCTCAAGCAAGTGTGTGCATAATGTGTATATGTATGTGTGTCTACATGTGTGGGAGTGTGTAAAGAGAGGGAGAGGGGGCACAAGTGTTTCCCACAGATATTTAAAATAATATAGAAACTGTTGATCAAGTGTATCTAAATGTGATACAGCTCTAGCCTTCGTTGCTAGTTCGAAAACATCATTTTCGAACCAATGGAGGATGTGCTGCTTCTCGGTATTGGAGTAACAAGTTTGTGTGTGCGAGCGAAAGAGAGGGCGAGGGGTAGGGCGGCGCTTTCCACTATAGCTATGTGAGGCTAATTAGGGCAAAACACATTGAAACATAAAACAGTTTCATGTATTAAACGCTATTTCGGATAATAGAAAGCAGATCTATTTGTTGGTTGAGTCACTAGTCTCAATGTGTGTGTGTGCGTGTATGCATGTGCATATGTATAGTATGTGTGTTAGCGTGTGTAATTGTGGGGGAGACAAGGGAGCTTTTCAACCTAAATTTAAATTCAGTAGTTCACAAGTTAATGTAATCCTGCAGTGAGGATAGCGTAAACACATGTGGCTTGCTAACCCTGGCGGAGAGCTCAAGACTTGACCTGAGCTTGAATGCCCCCAGGACTGGATTAGTATTGATGGAATAGATTGGAGATGGGGAGGTGGTGGGATGCCGGAAACTCTCAATGCTACATAGAGGTAAGCAGCTGTTTCTAAACTCTTACTCTGGCTGTGTGATTGGTCAGATTAAATGAATTTACTCCTCCTGAACTTTGTTAATAAAACACCATTTCAATAGTTCTCAAATTAATTTAATCCTGCAGTGAGGATAGCGTAAACATATATTGCTTGCTGTCCCTGGCGGAGGGCTCAAGACTCGAGACGTGACCTCAGCTCGAATACCCCCCAGAAGAAGCCAAGAAACGAAAACGCAAGTCGCTGGCATCATAGCCTTGTGAGACGCAGAAGTGATGTGTTGGAAGGAATAAGAGGAACTGATTTTAATGACAACCCCTCCTGACCTTAAGTCTAGTTCCTGGCTTGGTTCGATGGAAGGGCTCATGCAGTAAATGGCGCGAACCCAGTGGGAGATGTGTTTTCGAATTCCCCCGTGATTGGGTGCAAGACACCTTCAACCGCACTAGTTGAGAGAGACAATGTAAGCGTGGCATCAGCGGACGCTTTAGGCTTAATTTTATGCTAGATTAAATGACTGGAACATATGTTTAGTAGTTTTGGGATGCAGACTTACATGTGCATTTGAGATATGAACGGGCCCTCGGCACAGGACTGCACTGCATTCAATGGCAGAGCGTACAATTCATGGAAAAGTTTCGCTGTATTAAGAATGAGCTGATGTATATGACTGAGGCCAAATTGCATAGACTCACATTGCATTTGAACACAAGAGCCCATATTGCATTCGAATGGCAGTAAAAGCTTGGACGGTGCATTTGTTGTAATGTAGTGGGAGGTTTAGTCACACGGAGGAGGTTTAATCGCTGGGCCCAAAAAGATGGCTCAGTTACGGCACCTGGATGTCACATTTGCGCTGCTTGTGGTATCACAGGAGTTTGTCCACATGGTCTGAATGACACCACAGTTGCGGCATCTGTACAGCACATTTGTACTGTTTGCGGTGTAGTGGGAGTTTGTCGCATGGCCAAAAGACCCCAGAGTTGCAGTGTTTGGATAACACATTGCACTGTAGTGGGAGGTTTATTCACATTGGCCTGAAAGTCAGCATGCTTGCGGCACACTGAAAGGTTAAGGTATGCCAATAGTAAACATGGTAACATGGTAAATGTAGCCAGAACATAACTGCTTGCTAGATTAAGTGTCGGGAACATATTTGAAGCAACGTCAGGAAACTAGCTTGCGTGTGCGTATGTACGACGTCATTTAAGTTGGTCTGCCATGAAATTGGAAGGCACCTAAAACTACATACCCAGATAAATACCATAGTCTGGTGTTTAACTTAGACATATTTTTGGAGTTATGTCGATTATTTTCCAACATAATGCAAGTAATTTCATTAACTGAAAAATTTGATGCAGGGTGACTTGTCTTGTTGACGAGGACATATAAATCGTTTGGAGTTTGTCCCTGAGGAATGGATATAATAGATGCTATCTGGGCAGTGTTTTCAGTAGTGAGGGGAATAAAACAACTTGTTTGTATTGATGAGCTGTAATAATTTCTATGGAAAACTTAAATATCGAAGTATAAGTCGATTTAAGCCTTGGGTGGATCGTAAGATTATGATAGATTGCTGAATGCTTCTTAAATTCATACATCCATTAGGTTATATGTAATCCAATGATTTGGGCAAAAGTAGAAGACTGTCTGTAAATGAAATGATAGATCTAGAAGTGCTTGCTTTGTGTATCGGGGGCTGCGATTCAAGCTTGAATGCTGTGAGGCGAGACACGTTTGTGAAATGTTTGTGAATGATTGTGACATTGTGCGATCCACTGCTGCGGGAGCAAGTTTGTGCTAAAATCTATGTGTTGTAATTAGAGTTATTGTAATTAGAGAGACTGTTGCTGCTTAGAAACTATGTGAATGATGGCATAGAAAAGGCATTAGAATAAAAGGGCTTTGGCTCTGCATTGCCTATATAATGTGAGAAGAATGGACTTGCGATCAATCATTATTGAAGGATTTGCTTGTGGCCATTCATTCCGTAGGAATATTACTGCCACTTGCTGTACGGTGTATGTCTTGCATATGTGAAACGTTGCATAGCAATACTTTTGTGAGGAGGGAATGCTCCACTTGACCCCCTGAGAATTGTAGCGCTGTGTATTCAGCTCCTCCAGCTTTCATGCTGAGCTCCTCAAACGATGAGCTTGGGTGCCGCGAGCAAGCGAAACGTATGTCAGAGCGGGTGCTGCTGTGGCAGCGAGCTCACTCTAAAAATATCTGCGTTGATTAGAGAAGATGTTTTTATTAGAGTAGCATTGATTGAAGTTCCGAATTGGGTAAATCAAATCAAATCACTTTATTGTCACACTACTATGTACACAAGTGCAACAGTAGGTGAAAGTCTTGTGTGCAGTTCCAAGCAACATAGCAGTCATGCCAGTATTGAGACATATACCAATTACAATAAACAACATATTTACACAACACAATTTACATATCAAATGTACATATACTTACACAACACAGTACTAATATACAATGTACAGTAAACAATACACACAACATAGAATACACATACAATTAAAAAAAAAAAAAAAAGAGTATATAAAAATATATATGCAGTAGTTATATTGTGGAGAATATATTTGACAGTCCAGTGTGAGATAATAAGATGAAGATTAATAAAGTGCAGTGCTGATTGTTGATCGTGATTGATCAAGTGTTCAAAAGTCTGATTGTTTGGGGGAAGAAGCTGTCATGTAGTTGGCTGGTGTGGGTCCTGATGCTGCGATACCACCTGCCTGAGAGCAGACCATGACTTGGCTGGCTGGAGTCTCTGATGATCCTCCAAGCTTTTTTCACACACCGCCTGTTATATATGTCCTGGAGGGAGGGAAGCTCACCTCCGATGATGTTTCTGGCAGTTCGCACCACCCTTTGCAGGTCTTTGCGGTTGTGGGCAGTGCTATTGCCATACCAGGCAGTGATGCAGCCAGACAGAATGCTCTCTACAGTACTGGTATAGAACCGTGTGAGTATATGGTTGTTCATTCCAAACTTCCTCAGCCATCTCAGGAAGAAGAGGCACTGGTGAGCCTTCTTCACAACGGCCTCAGTGTGGACGGACCATGTGAGTTCCTCAGTAATGTGGAAACCGAGGAACTTAAAACTGCTGACTCTCTCCACCGGTGCTCCAATGGTGATGGGGCTGTGTTCTCTGTCTTTCCTCCTGAAGTCCACTACAAGTTCCTTGGTCTTACTGACGTTGAGGGAGAGGTTGTGCTCCTGACACCAGCGTGTCAGAGTGTGCAACTCCTCTCTGTAGGCTCTTTCATCATTGTCAGTGATCAGACCTACCACCATCGTATCGTCAGCAAACTTAATGATGGCTTTGGAGCTATGTGTTGCCACACAGTCATGTGTGTACAGGGAATAGAGGAGTGGGCTGAGAACACAGCCCTGAGGGGCTCCAGTGTTGAGGGTCAGTGATGTGGAGATGTTGCTGCCCATTCTAACCACCATATGTCTGCCTGACTGGAAATCTAGGATCCAGCTGCACAGCGAGCTGTTTAAGCCCAGAGCTCTGAGTTTCTCATCAAGCTTGGAGGGGCACTATGGTGTTGAATGCTGAGCTGTAGTCTACAAACAGCATTCTCACATATGTGTTCCTTTTTTCCTGGTGGGAGAGAGCAGTGTGTATTGTAGATGCAATGGCATCATCAAGGGAGCGGTTGTTGCGGTAGGCAAACTGCAATGGGTCCAAGGAGGTGGGCAGCACAGAGCAGATGTGATCTCTGATTAACCTCTCAAAGCATTTGCTAATGACGGGGGTCAGAGCAACAGGACGCCAGTCATTTAGGCAAGTGATTTTAGCTTGCTTCGGTACAGGCACAATGGTTGACATTTTGAAGCATGTGGGGACTACAGACAGGGAGAGGGACAGGTTGAAAATGTCTGTAAAAACACCAGCCAGTTGGTTCGCGCACGCTCTGATGACGTGGCCTGGAATGCTGTCTGGACGAGCGGCTTTATGGATGTTCACCCGTCGGAAGGATCGGGTTACATCCGCAACAGAGACGGAGAGTGAACCATCCTCTGTAGCGTTGGCCGTGAGTGCTCTCTCCACGAGGGCGATGTTGTTGTCTTCGAAACGAGCATAAAATGTGTTAAGCTCATCCGGGAGAGAGAACATAACGATTACGCTCTTGAAATTATGCTCCAAAGGGAGAACAATCATGATATTCATGTTGGAAGATGACTTAATAGTTCATATTTGTTTCACTCATTTGAGTGAAGTGGTAGCAATCGATGCCGTGAAACGAATGAGCTGCTGTGGCAGCTTCTGTAGAAATTAGATGATTTAGATTGAAGAGCTGTTCTGATGAAGGCGAATGATTTGCATAAGAGTTGCAGTCCAACGATCTGAGTCACTTGCATGGGTTTGTTCATGGGCAGAATGCCGGAAACTCTCAATGCTATGTAGAGGTAAGCAGCTGTTTTATCTTACATTAAATGTAAGATTTTATAGACGTTATTGAAGTTCTTAACCGATTGATTAACCCATGTCTTTGTTTATATGGTTATTTTGTTGTGGTAGCATGTACGGTGTGTGTGTATGTGTGTGTGTGGGTGAAATGAGAGCGAAATTGAGAGAGGGAGTCCAAGGATGCTTTTCAATAGAAATTTAAATAAATGTAGACTATTATAGATATTGGCATTATTATCTGATGTACTTAACCCAGAACTACTTCATAGCTGTGAGTTTACTTGGAAAAATAATCGCACACCTTAGAATGTCCGTCAACCAATCATAATTAAGCATTCAACAGAACTGTGGTATAAAAATATAGTAATCATTAAACTATATGGTGTTACCCTGGTAACGACTCAGAGTCTTTTTTGTTAAGGCTCAAATGTTTTTCTTGTATCATCACTTTTTTCATTTTCTCTCATCTCTGTTCCCTTTATCATTAAACTGTTCTGCTTCCAATCTGATCTCATCATCGTCTTTATTTAACAGACAGTTCTTATGTTATTTTCTCTACATATCTTTTCATATTAATATAATGTTTAATTAACATTTTTATTTAGGAACTTACAGCAATAATACGGCAGAACCATGGCATAATGATGGTGTCAAGATATGGTACTATGGTTTTGAATGATTATTATTGTAGCCTACATGTCCAAAATGTGGTACTACCATGGTAGTTTTCTGATAGTGATTAATCTAATTGCCTATTAGTTTAAACAAAAACAAAACTGGCTTTGGCTGAATCAGACAGCTCCATCGGTTTATGACAGTATTGTCATAAATGAATGTCCATGGAGAGAATGGTTTGTAAGCAACTCTCCGAGGCAATTACTGGCAGACTTAATCTGAGTACAATTTGCTTACAGGGTGAGGCAGGGAGTCAAATATGCTACCCTCACCATGCTGAATAAAGCCACAAAGCATTTGGATTTAGTAAATTCCTATGTTAGGATTTTATTTATTGACCTCTCCTCTGCTTTAAACACAGTGTGTATATATAAATATTTGAGATGTTTGGAGGGGCTACAAGTGCTCCAAACCCTGATTTTGTGGATTAAAAGTTTTCTACAGGACCACCCACAACATGTGCTGGTAAACGGATGCAGGTCAGAGCATGTGGTTTTAAATACTGGTCTCCCAAGGTTATGTGTTTTATCTCTAATTCTTTTCTCGATTTATACAAATGAAATGACCTGTAATAATGATAATCTGATGTTCATTAAATATGCAGATGAGATGGCACTAGTGGGATGAATAAAAGATATTCAAACATTGGACAGTTATTTTACTTTTGTTAATTTCCTCACAGCCTGGACAGAGGATAGCTCCTTGGAACTCAATATTACCAAAACCAAGGAAATGTGCTGTGGTGCTGACAAGGAACACACACTTTTTAAGCCTTTGTTACTTAACGGAGATGAAGTAAAGCAGGTGGGATCCTTTGAAAATCATGGGACAGAGATTGACTCTAATTTTACCTTTAATAAACACTCAGACAGAAAAAGGCTTCCCAACGCTTAAGTTTATTAAGAAAATTGAGATGCTTTAATGTTGAAAAGGACATTTTAAGAGTTGTTTACAAATCAATTATTAAATTTGTACTCACTTTTAACATTGTATCTTGATTTAACTCTTTAACTGTCAAAAATAAGAACAAACTTTCAAGAATTATAAAGCTAGCTAGTAAAATTATTGGAAAGCAATAAATACCACTCTCTGATCTTTACATTGTGGCAGTCAAAAGGAAAGCTTCTGCTATTACATTGGACATTTTCCACCCATTCATGGTTGGTTTAAGGTACTTCCATCCAGCAAATGATATAAGGTACCTCTAGTGAAAATGGATAAATATAAGAAGACTTTTATCCCTTCTGCAATTGAAATTTTAAATAGGATCTTAAGATACATGTAATGTAAAAGGTCTCCTACAACAGTTGTGGTTTTATTTTTGTTTGAGCCTGTTTGTTTTTATCTGACCTGTTACTCATCTCTGGCCATGTCACTTTGATGTTCTGGGGCAAATTAATAACTGCATTTTTGCTTCCTTGAAGGACACTGCTGCAGGAGGAGATGCCACTCAAAATGAAAGTGAGAAAATTTATCTTTTCTCGAAGGGCCCTTCCACAAGACTGTTAGCAAAGTGTACATTCAGTGCCCACTTCAAGAGCTCTGTACTATGGAGTGAGTAGGGCATAGGGAGGCTCACTAGCAAATAGAATCTGCCCAGATCAGCTGTAGTGCATGCTATTAAAGGCATCTCCACTTAATTTTCTTTAATACACCCGCTATTTACCAAGAATTCTCATAATAACTCTTTATTACTGTTATTGTGAGATTATAACAGGAGGCAGAGCCGTGGAAGGCGGAGCCATAGAAGGTTCTGAAGGCGGAGCCGTGGAAGGCTCAGGAGACGGAGCCGTGGAGGATGGAGCCATGGAAGGCTCAGGAGATGGAGCAGTGGAAGGCTCAGGAGGCGGAGCCGTGGAAGGCTCGGGAGGCGTGGAAGGCTCGGGAGGCGTGGAAGGCTCGGGAGGCGTGGAAGGCTCGGGAGGCGTGGAAGGCTCGGGAGGCGGAGCCGCTGAAGGCTCGGGGGTCGAGGCTACAGGCGCTGGCTCTGGGACGGTCGAGGCTGTCAACGCTGGCTCTGGGACGGATGAGACTTCCAGCTCGATGGCCGTGGCAGGCGTGGGCGTTGGCTCGTTGGCCGTGGCAGGCGCAGAATGCCCAGAAGCCGAACCCGGGATCGAGAGAGGCGGTTCCCCTGCAGCGAGTGTTTCCAGAATGAGGACCACATACGCCTGCCAGGTGTAGTCCCCGGTCTCCGGCAAATTCCACCATCGGTGTTTGGGTAAACCGAACCTATATGCATTCTTCAGCGTGTTGGCATCCTAACCGGTGTAGCTGGCCACGCTGGAGAAGAAGTGGGTGAACTCACGGATAGTTAAGTCCACCTTGGTTAGTTCCACGAAGAACGCTGCTAGATCCATTGTTGGTGAGGTGTTCTGTTACGACAGGGCAGACGAAGAGTGAGGATCTACGTGCAGTTTTATTGAAGTAACACAAAAGGTGAACAGAGTAACAAAAACACAAGGAACAAAAGAAATATCCACGATGGGAAAACCAAGGTAAACACAATATAAACATCTACGAAGGGCACAGGCAGGAACAAGGTCAAAGGCATAAGAGTAACATTTAACAACTCACACCGAATGAGCAAACAACAGGGCTTAAATACACAAGGATAATGATACACAGGTGAGAACAATCAATGGCTGCTGGCAGTGATGAGGGTAGGGAATTATGGGAATTGAAGTCCGGGAGAGATGACAGGGGAGAAACACAGGGCAGACAACAGGGAATTGTGACAGGATGAATCGTAAGCAAATAAATGTTTCAACATATTTCACAGTGAAAACTGAAACAAATAAGCAAAGAAAAGCAAGACAAGTAGTCATAACATTACTACCTTAAATAATAAAAATAGCCAGCTGCCAACCATAATCACAAGTCTGACCCAAGGCCAATAATTTAGCTGTTGTCATCACTAGGCAAGATTTATCTAGTCAGTGTAGCGCATTGATGCTGCCACCTAGGGTACAGCAGACCAATACCGATATTATATTATCATGTGTCACAGATTTACTTTTTGGTGTTGCAGTCAGCCTACTGGTAAAACAAGTGTGTGAATTATCCTGGACTAAGATGGAATCAACATGCTACAATTTTTACAGTATAGATGGCTGATGATAAAATGTGTTTATTGTCTGAGAAGTAGCTAGTATTAGCCCTGCAGCTCAGCTTGTTTAATAACATTTACAGGTAATTGTTTTATTTCAGTCATAATTCATTTTTTTGTGGTTTTAGTGTACAGTTTAATAATTTTAGACAATGTGTTTGATTTTACATTACATCTGAATTTCTATGTTAATATTTCAATGGTGAAATTGACATTCATTCAAACCTCAATGTAATACATAAAAATATAGTTGAGCTTGTGAGAAATTGGGTTCGTTTCAAAACTTAGTGAACTGCCTTGGTGTCTCCTGCCTACAAATGCAACTGTCATTTATGGCAGCATCCTAACTGACATGGACCCTCATAATAGACCGATTTGGAACACCTTCCATAGGTAGCAACTCCACGCGTCATTCAAATAGTGCTCCTCATGCACAGTGCACATGAGACGACAATGCTTTAAAATACAGGTGACTTGAGAGGAATGATGCAATACTCTAATAGGCATAAATATACACACACACATTTTGGGTAAAATAGTCATATTAAATATTTTGCTTTAAATTATCGATACTTTTAAGTATTTCATGAATTCTAAGTATATTTACAATCAAAATTGATCTCGTGTTGTACGCCATCTTGGATCTATTTGTCCACCAAGCTTAATTCGAGCATTCTGGAATCACCTATGAAGGATACATGCAAATGAGCTTGCGATTCACCTTAAAATAATTGCGAGAAGTTTGAAACCTTTGGCGAAAATAAAGAGTTTGCTGCAAAGCTCATTTGCTGGTGAAAATAATGAGTGGCAAGTTTGCCAGATCACTTGATTTATGACAAGGAAGTCATATGGGTTGAGGACATAAGGATGAATAAATAAACACAGAATTATAATCTTTGGACTATCCCTGTAACAGAAGGTATGAAGGATCACATAGTCACATGATCCATGAATGCAAGGTTTAAATAACATAATAATCAGTTCAGAAGTAACTATAAACTCGCTACTAGAGTATTCATTTAATTAGATATTTTTTTACTCTTACTCAGTAATTATTAACATTTTCACTTTTACTTCTACTTTAAATTTTCAGTACTCTACCCACCACTGCTTGGAGAACCACCTTACCCATCTTCGGAAGGTGCTTGAAGATCTTTGCTAGGCTGGACTGACCAACATCGAAGTGACCGACTTGAAAGGGAACTTTACTTTTATGTGTTTGTGTTGTAGTAGAGTATTGTCAGGGTCTGAAAAGTTTTTTTGTATTGATTCCTTGTTTGATATCTTCCACTCCAGCGTCACTTATTCAAAATCTTAAGTTACTCCTGCGACTCCTCTCTTCCTCTCCGTTACCCAACGTTACACCTATACAAGACTTTCCGATCAAACACATAAAGGGCTAATCACAGACACAGATAGACTAGACTAAAATTGTGTCCTAGAGTGTTTTGTCATAGAGAATGTCTAGAAATTGTCCTAGAATATGCATGCTATGAGAAAAGATTTGCTAGCTCAACTAAAAATTTATTTTAAGATTTAAAGATTATTTTTATTTTAAAATGTATATTCTTTTAAGTAAAATTCAGTAAATACAAAAGTTCTGCAACATAACAATGCACAAAAGTGTTTATTATCAAAATCATAATATCATACATGTGCACAAATGTGACTTTTTAAGTTTTAGTTTACAAAATTAAATAATGCATTATTATTTATGTTTTGGAAAATCAATTTATGTTTAATGCTGTTACATTTTTTGTTTGTGTGTGTGTGTGTGTTTGCATGCGTGTGTGTCAATGCTTTTAGCTTTCCGGAAGCGTAGGAGCCGTAGCAGCATAAACATGCACACAAAAGGATCTGGCCATGTCCGAACCCTACAACAACAGCCTTGTCAACACAACCCCCCACAGAGGAATTTCAATTTCATATATCTAATTATCCCTGTCAGACTAAAGAAGCCACAAAAAGCTGCCTTTTGTTCTGGCGTCCTGTCTCCTGCATCTCACTCTCATTTAATTTCTGCGTACGAAAATGGCTAATTGTTCTACTGCATTTCCAATGTGACATAAATGGTAATTTTGGAGAGCATTGTAAGGAGGTTCATATAAGTGCTTTCACGCATCAAGTTATGATATTTGAACACAATGGGCTGCGCATAATTCAGGTGATGGTACAAGCGTGATTATTAAATCACGCACAGTCCTTTCTGGCTTTTCACAGCACAGTTTTATAGCCCTTACAATAGCAAACGCCATCTCAGTCTCTTTTGTACAGGATGGCCTTATTCTCTCACATCAGTCATTGAAATTGCTACTTTGTTTAGAGTGTCGATGTTAGCATCATAATTACAGGAAGTAGAATACAAGCATTGAGATTCATGCAGGTTTTGGGGGTGTTGCTGCAGCATTATCTTTACACTGTGAAAAATGGAAAGAAATGCTCTTCATAAGTATTTATTGGCCAGCATTTTCATAAAAAAAAATTTTTTTTAATGATTTTTCCTGTCAAAGTGATAACAGTCCACAGTAAACGTTGAAGATATAATCCCAGATAAGAGTGAATGGTGAGGAATTCCATCTATTTAAACTAGGTCACAGGCAGTGGCGTACACAGGAGCGGGAGAATAAAAAAAATGGCACTGATATTTTGAATGAGTAGTAATTATACATACTTGACTAAATTCTTTGCTTTATGCAAATAATTTGTTAAAATTTTCCCTTTATTACAAATAATAGCCTATTCTGTATTCTGTTACAAAAAGAACCATGGTATTACACTTGTTTATTTATTCACACTATTGTTTTTGACATCTCAGTAAAACTATTGTAGTTTTTTAAGTAACTTGTAACTTGAGTACCATGAAAATATATTGAAATATGAATATAGTAATCATAAAATTCCATGGTATTACCCTGGTAACGACTCAGAGTCTTTTTTGTTAAGGCTCTGTTTTTCTTGTCTCATCACTTTTTTCACTTTCTCTCAGCTCTGCTCCCTCACTTTATCATTTCAACTGTTCTGCTTCCAGTCTGATCTCATCATCCTCTTTATATAACAGACAGTTCTTATATCATTTTCTCTAAATTTCTTTTCATATTAATATAAAGTTTTTTCTGTATTCTGTCATTTATATTTAGGAACTTACAGCAATAATATGGCAGAACCATGGCACAATGATGGTGTCAAGATATGACACCACAGCTCCTTCAGTTTATGACAGTAATTTTATGTATTCTAAGATTAATTTAATTTATTTTACTGAAAGCAACACGACTGCTTCATTATAATTAATAAATCTACTCATCTGAGGGCATGCCACTTTGATGTTCTGGGGTGAATTAATAAGTGCATTTTTGCTCCCTTGAAGGACACTGCTGCAGGAGGGGGCGCCACTCAAAACGAAAGTGAGAAAATGAATCTTTTCTCGTAGGCCCTTCCATAAGACTGTTAGCATATGGTACATTCATACAGTAATTCCTTTTCCTTCAAAGTGCACACTTCAAGGGCTTCAATTTTCTTTTCTGTGCTTGTTAAACCCCCATTTTATGTTGTATTATTTATTTTAAACTTAGTTTTAAATGGAGACGTACAAGCAACAGTCTCATCATGTTCAAGATGTTTACATGGCAATAATGTGTACCTGTTGATTTGTGTATACGTCAAGGTGGCATCATGTTAGAAACTTAAGCGTGTGGATTACATTACAAAGTCTAAATGTCATAACATCTGGGAGAACGTTCGCCTGTCTTTCATTTGGACAATGTTTGCCAGTCTTAGGTCTGGATAATGTGTACCTGTCTTGCGTTTGGAGAACGTGTGGCATTCTGACATTTGTAGATCGTAAAATTAATGTCAATCCCTGTTCAGTGGTATCTGGAGGGCCATCATTAGTTAATGAGGTGTATGGTTCTTACATACATTTTCGACAATGTCACTGATGGGACATGCTCCAATCTATACAAATAAAGCCAATGGCAATATATATTTTTACAAGCTGACTTCTATGCACAATCTGCATTTTGTTTACTTTCTTTGAGCTCTATAGATTTAATGTAATGTTATAATCAAAATATAAAATACTTAGTTTAATCTTATCTTGTTCCTATAATTTTTCATGAAATCAAAGACAGCTGCCTGAACTCTACCATTGGCAGTGGACATTTTTATCAGTCCCACCTGGATTTTGCAGCACTATATCCTCATTATTCTGGCTCAAAAAGACTCACTCGACATTGTGTCGATTGTAGTGACACAAGGGGTCTCTTCTGGTAGCCTCACGTACCTCTGAACTTGAGAAAAGGCCAATGTATGGGTATAAAGGGGAGCGGGGGAGCGAATGTCAGACAGATTTTTTTCTTCAGACCCAAGCGGTTGTGCAACAGCAAAGCTGAGTTCACCACTGTTCCACTCACCTGTACTGGTGATAAGCACTGCTGTTGGATCTATGGTTCATGTTCTCAATTCTCCAGCATGCTTGCTTCCGTCCGAGCTCGGGATGTGTGCGGCTCACCTCGCGGCCAGCCGGCATTCTCCTTCGAGCCCCAGTAATTGGATGACGATTTCACCGCTGCATTGAAGAGTGTCACAATGGCGTCTAATGCGGATGACTCGTCTGGGTTGCCACCTTCGGGTCTGCAAGCTCAGTCTGAGTCTGACGCACTGATGTGTTCTATGCTTTCCCGGGACGCCGCGAGCGCGAGGTGGACAAACCTCTGTCCCCCCCTCACAGCTACTTGATCGGTTCCTCAGGCCAGGGTGCCACTCATAGCCACGCATAACACCCCACCCCCGGTACCTTTCTTCCCAGTAGTGCATGACGAGTTCATGCAGGGCACCTTTTACTGCCCAGAACCGAACTCCTCGCTCATCCGCTCTCACTACCCTGGACGGTGGGGCAGTCCACGGATACACGGAGGTCATTCAGGTGGGCAAGGTAGTTGCAATCCACTTGTATCCCAAGAATGCCGCAACCTGGTGGGACCGCCCGGTATTCCCCTCCAAGGCCTGTAGGACAACATCGTCACTGTCTGCGAAGCCTACAGCGCCACTGGACAGGCCGCCTCCACCCTGCATGCTGTGGCTCTCGTGCTAGTTCACCAAGCCAAGGAACTTAAAGATCTGCACCTGGGTAGGCCTGATCCAGATGTGCTACAGGAACTGTGCCCTGCATCCAAACTCACTCTCAGAGCTACTTGGGTCACAGCGCAAGCACTCGGGCCATTTGTGGCTGAATTGGTCGAGATGCGCGACATTGACAAGGTACGCTTTCTCAACGGCCCGCCTCCCAGTTCGGCCTTTTCGTTGACACCGTCAACGACTTCGCCCAGCACTTTTCTGCGGTGAAGAATCAGGTGGAAGCTATATCTCACATCATGCCGCACCGCCACCTCAATGCAGCCCACGCCCCGTCTGCCCGCTGAGGGTGCCCCTCTGTGACTAAACCAGGCAGTTCTGCTTCAAACTGGCCCAGTTCTCAGCCCCAGCATCGAGCGCCCCGCAGGCAGTGTACGCCCCCTGTCTTCAGGACCCCCTCTAGGACCCGGCTCCCTGGACACAGTCATCTCGCCTCCAGACCCGCGACTGTCCAGCCCTTGGGGCCAGCTGTGTACCAGCGTGTCTGTACCGAGAGGGGCCTCCATTAGAGAGTACCAGAGCGGGCAGTGGGAGTTGTCTTGGGAGGCAAAGAGATCTATCTGTGCCCTGCCGATGCAGCCCCAAATCAGCTGCACCACCTGGGGGTGGAGCCTCCACTCTCCGCTGAGTGAGACCTGTCACAACAGCGCGTCCGGAGTCATGTTGTGGTCACCCGGAAAATGAGTGGCAAGTAGTGACCTGAGTCGCGGCTGACTCAAAAGGAGGAGATGGCGGGCGAGTTGTGACATGTGATGGGAGCGTACGCCACCTTGGTGATTTCTGTACGCTACCATGGCAGGGCTGTCTGAACGGATCAAGACGTGCTTGCCCCAAATCAGTGGGAGAGACCCCTGCAGGGCAAGGAGTACAGCCAACAACTCGAGGCAGTTGATGTGCTAATGCAGGCGGGGCCCTGTCTAGGAGCCAGCGGCTGCGTGCCCGTAGCACACGGCACCCCAACTCAGTTTGGGTGTATGTGGTGATCACCACACGTCTGGACACCTGCTGTGGGGGGACTGCTGTCTGCAGAATACAGAGGTATATCCAAGGGTTGAAAGTCTGATGGTAGGAAGGGGTGATTAACACACAGTATGTGCCGCAGTGCCATGCCCATCTCGGGACTCGAGTCTGAAGCCAGTGCTGAAGCGGTCTCATATGCATCGATCCGAGCGGCGCAACCGCGGCCTAGGATGCCATATGCCCCAGGAGCCTCTGGAACTGTTTGAAAGGAGCAGCTGTGCCTGACTTGAAGTGAGCGATGCACTTTAGCACTGACTGCGTGTGCTCAGTCGTGAGGCGCGCTGATATTGAGACCGAGTATAACTCCAAGCCAGGAAAAGAGATGCTCTGAACCGCAGAGAGCTTGCTTTTTTCACAGTTGACCTGAAGTCCCAAATGGTTGAGGTGTGGGACCACCTGGTCCCTGTGGGCGCATAGTAACTCTCGAGAGTGTGCTAGGATGAGCCAGGTAAACAAGTATGTGGATGCCCACTTCACGTAGCAGGGCAAGGGCTGCCTCTGCGACCTTGGTGAAGATGCGGGGGGACAGGGACGGGCTGACGGGGAGGACCTTGTACTGATACGCCTGGCCATCGGACGCGAGCAGTAGGGAGGGTCGATGCAAAGGAAGAATGGAGACGTGAGGTCCGAACCAATCTAATGCAAACGCAGGTTATAATTTTTTTCTGCGTGAGCATTCTGAACGGGAGTTTGTGTAAAGTCCGGTTGAGAACTCGCAGGTCCAAGATTGGCTGCAAACCACCATGCAGGCAGTGGAGCGAATACCGCTGAGCACTTACCTTGCTCTGTGCACCCGGCAGGGGGCGGGTTAGAGACTGAGGGGGAAGTCCTGTAGGGACGTCTTCAGAACTCCCTAGCAGACATCTGTAGAGCAGCGGGCTGGGCAACACCCAACACCTTTGCTAGATTATACAATCTAGTCCCGTGTTTTGTCAGGTCCAAGCCGGTAGAACTCTGTAATACCGAACAACCGACCGGGTGTTCTGCTTGCACCTTGCAACCTTCACCAAGTTCATCCAGTGCGCCTTCTTTCCCAGGTTAGCCACTAAGCTCTCGCTTCCTGGATGCTCTTCCTCCCTATCCCTATGGCCGGCGAATTCAGCAGAGGAATTTGCCGCCAGACCCACCATGATTCGAGTGCTCCCTGTTGGGCTTGGGCTCCACAGGCATAGTTCCCACTTCAGGCAACTCCCTGTGATGTATTTTCCACAATACAGTCCCCCTGCTGGCAGGAACCGCGTCTCCCTTGGGCAGTCCTCAATGCCCCCGGTCGCCATGTCTGTAGCAACTCCTCCCTTGTCAGGCAAGATCTACCACTGCACCATGTCCATGGGTGGCTTGGCAACCCCCGTGTGTATTAGCCACAAGTTACCACCCCCCAGTCTGGGCAGGTTGTGGTCTCCACAGGGCCTTTTCACCCTGAAAGAATATGAATGGAAAAGGACGCCTACCCCGACGTGTCTATAGCATTAATATAGCCCCAGCCGCTTTTTAACTCTATGACGAGAAACATAGAGAGGGAAAAGGTGCGGCTGGCTGGCTGGCTCCCATACAAGTCATGTTGCCCGTTCCTGTATGGGTGCTGGGAACCTAAGAGTGGTATATGACACCTTTCATTGGGGGTGTTGGGCAGGGTTACGTCCAGCCGACCCAGCTGCTTCTAGCACGCAGCAGCCTGCTTGCACCTGGCTTGGCAGTCACTTAACACCACTTTATTTTAAGAATGTGAAATGTCAGAATAAGAGTAGAGAGAATTATTTTTTCAGCTTTTATTTCTTTCATCACATTCCCAGTGGGTGAGAAGTTTACATACAATTTGTTAGTATTTGGCAGCATTGCCTTTAAATTGTTTAACTTGTGTCAAATGTTTTGGGTAGCCTTCCACAAGCTTCTCACAAATAAGTTGCTGGAATTTTGGCCCCTTCCTCTAGACAGAACTGGTGTAACTGTGTCAGGATTTTAGGCCGCCTTACTCGCACAAACATTTTCAGTTCTGCCCACACATTTTCTATCAGACTGAGGACAGGGTTTTGTGATGGACACGCCAATACATTGAATTTGTTGTCCTTAAGCCATTTTGCCACAACTTTGGCAGTATGCTTGGGGTCATTGTCCATTTGGAATACCCATTTGTGACCAACCTTTAATTTCATGGCTGATGTCTTGAGATGTTGCTTCAGTATATCCACATAATTTGCCTTCTTCATGATCCCATCAATTTTGTGGAGTCCACCAGTCCCTCCTGCAGCAAAGCACCCCCCACAACATGATGCTGCCACCCCCATGTTTCGCAGCTGGGATTGTGTTCTTCAGCTTGCAATCCTCATCCTTTTTCCTCCAAACATGGCCAAAAGTTCAAATTTTGTTTTATCAGAGCAGAGGAAATTTGTCCAAACAGTAAGATCTTTGTCCCCATATGCACTTGCAAACTGTAGTCTGGCTTTTTTATAGTGGTTTTGGAGCATTGGCTTCTTCCTTGCTGTATATATGTCGATATAAGGCTTGTTTTGCTGTGGATATAGATATTTGTCTACCTGTTTCCTCCAGCATCTTCACAAAGGTTCTTTGCTGATTTGCACTTTTCACAGCAAACATTGTTCATCTCTAGGAGACAGAATGTGTCTCCATCCTGAGCAGTATGATAGCTGCATGATCCCATGGTATTTATACTTGCATACTATAGTTTGTACAGATTAACGTGATAGCTTCGCGCATTTGGAAATCTCTCCCAAGGATGAACCAGATGTGTGGAGGTCCACCATTTTTTTTGGAGGTCTTGGCTGATTTTTTTAGATTTTCAAGTCAAGTCGTTTTTATTGTCATTCAACCATATACAGTTAGTACAGTACACAGTGAAACGAGACAACGTTCCTCCAGGACCATGGTGCTACATAAAACAACATAGGACAAACACAGAACCACATGAGACTAACAGACTAAAAAACATACCTATATAAAGTGCACATGCAAACATGTGCATAAAGTATGGGACAGTACAATAAATTACTAAAACTTAACAGGACAATAGGCACAGTGAGAGACAGTGCAGCGACAACCAGTACACAGTAGTGCAAAAAGATGACAGTTTCTAAAAATGCCAAATGTAAACATAACATACTATGAGATGAATGTTCTTTGCACATAGCAGTTATTGAGGTAGCAGCCAGGTATAAAGTGACAATAATTAAAGTGCAAACCAGGACACGTGTGTGTGTGTGTCAGTCCAGTCTCTGAGTATTGAGGAGTCTGATGGCTTGGGGGAAGAAGCTGTTACACAGTCTGGCCTTGAGGGCCCGAATGCTTCGGTACCTCTTGCCAGATGGCAGGAGGGTGAAGAGTTTGTGTGAGGGGTGTGTGGGGTCACCCACAATGCTGGTTGCTTTGCGGATGCAGTGTTTTTTGTAAATGTCTTTGATGGGGGGAAGAGAGACCCCGATGATCTTCTCAGCTGTCCTCACTATCCTCTACAGGGCTTTGTGTTCCGAACCGGTGCAAGTCCCAAACCAGGCAGTGATGCAGCTGCTCAGGATGCTCTCAATAGTCCCTCTATAGAATGTAGTGAGGATGGGGGTTGGGAGATGTGCTTTCCTCAGCCTTCGAAGAAAGTAGAGATGCTGCTTGGCTTTCTTGGTTATAGAGCTGGTGTTGAGGGACTAGGTGAGGTTCTTCACCAGGTGAACACCAAGGAATTTGGTGCTCTTGACGATCTCCACAGAGGAGCCATCAATGTTCAGCAGAGAGCGGTCACTCTGTGCTCTCCTAAAGTCAACAACCATCTCTTTTGTTTTGTCCACATTCAGAAACAGGTTGTTGGCTCTACACCAGTCCATTAGCCACTGCACCTCCTCTCTTTAAGCTGACTCATCATTCTTGCTGATGAGACCCATCACGGTCGTGTCATCGACAAACTTAATGATGTGGTTCGAGGTGTGCATTGCTGCACAGTAGTGAGTGCTCAGTGTGGTGGTGGTGATGGAGATGCTGTTCCCGATCCAGACAGACTTAGGTCTCCCAGTCAGGAAGTCCAGGATCCAGTTGCAGAGGGAGGTGTCTAGACCCAGCAGGTTCAGCTTTCCAATCAGGTGCTGAGGAATTATTGTGTTGAATGCTGAGCTGAAGTCTATGAACAGCATTCGAACGTATGAGTCCTTTTCATCTAGGTGGGTGAGGGCCAGATGGAGTGTGGTGGCGATGGCATCGTCTGTTGAACGGTTTGGACGATACACAAACTGCAGTGGATCTAGTGAGGGGGGCATAATGAGCCTCTCGAAGCACTTCATGATGATGGTTGTGAGTGCGACGGGAACGGTAGTCATTGAGGCAGGACACTGAAGACTTCTTTGGCATGGGGACGATGGTGGTGGCCTTGAAGCACGTTGGAAAGATGGCGCTGCTCAGAGAGATGTTGAAGATGTCGGTAAGAACATCTGCCAGCTAGTCTGCACATCCTCTGAGCACTCTGTCAGGAATGATGTCTGGTCCAGCAGCCTTCCGTGGGTTGACTCTACGTAGAGTTTTCCTCACATCAGCCATGGTAAGACAGAGCACCTGGTCGTTGGGAGGAGGGGTGGTCTTCCTCGCCACCTTCCTCGTAGCTGTGGATGTATTTTAAGGCCTACCTTCAAACTCCCAAGCCTTTTTGCTTGATATCATGGGAAAATCAAAATAAATCAAGACCTCAGAAAAAAAAAATTGTGGACCTCCACACATCTGATTCATCATTGGGAGAGATTTCCAAATGCCCGAAGGTACCACGTTAAACTGTACAAACTATAGTATGCAAGTATAAACACCATGGGACAACACAGCCATCATCTGCATCTCGACTGTGTGCATTCATTTTCTCTACTGTGTTTTACACAGATTATTGTTTCAATCTCAAACATCTGCTGATCAGAAACCACATCGATCTCAAACCCTCACCGCTCAAGACAACCATAATAGAAACAACAAAAACAACAACAAATTGCTGTAAGTCATGGAATCCACTCATGTTATTTCATTGCATGCCACGTGTTTACTATAGCTTCTGTCAGCAGTGAGGGGATTACATGTGATAAATGTAAGGAATTAGTCAGGCTGACGGAGAAGGTTTATGAGTTAGAGACACAATCCAAATGCTAGTGGAGTTCAGTGAGAAAAATAAGTCAGTAGATAGTGTTTCGGATGTGGGTAGAACAGCGAGCAACACACACACTTTGGTATCGGCTGAAGAGCACCCACAGCAGGGTGTTTGGATGACGTTTCAGCGGCATACTTGCTCAGCAAAGTAACACCACTCTCCCGTTCCTGTAAGGGTTTCCAATAAATTCTCCCCACTCAGTGATGCACCCGCTTAGAATAATATTGAAAGAGCCTTTATAATCGGTGATTCTATTGTAAGGAACATATTGTAAGGAGTTTGAAGTAAATATTACATATGTTGTGACAAAAATGATTGATGGCCTATGATTTATGACTTAATTGGTGTACCTTTGACCTTTGCTTCCTGTCCCCCTCCCCTCCCCACCCCTCCCTCCGGCAGTTGTACAGGATGTAGTATGAATTGTTTGGTCAGCGGTTCTGTACAGGAAGTAGTATGAAGTGTTTGGTCAGCTGTTCTGATATCCCCATGATGTAGCCAAGCCCATCTGTGTATTTAAAAAGAGTAGACAAAATATTAATCTTTAATGATGTACAATGTTTAATGGAAAACTGAGATGACAAAAATAATGGTATAAGAATTGTTTTCTCTCAACTCAGACTAAAAATAGTGATTGATTAAATAATTAATTGATGTAATCATTTAGATGTTTTTCAAAAACATGACAAGTAATGTGTGTGGTGTTATTTTATTTATTATTATTGTAGGGCTTAAAAAGTGTTTATTACGTTTAAAATGTGTTTAAATGATGTGTCTTTTAATGGTTGCAATGCTTGGTGCCAAAACGTGGTATAAGACTTCTTTTTACTTTTACCAGAGGCTAAAATGTGTTTCTAAAACAGTGGATATTGACTGAAGCAAACTCAAAGACAGATGTTCACTTTAAAATCATGAAAAATGGCTTAACAAAGACAAAGTATTATTTTACCAGAGGAGAAACTATCAAACAAAATGTTTTTTTGGGAATTAGGATTCCTGGTTTTCACCCAGGCGGCCCGGGGTTCGACTCCCGGTATGGGAAGCTGTTTCATGGCTGCCCCCTGCACTCTGACCCCAGCTTAGTTGGGATATGTGAAAACAATTGCATTTCATTGGCTCTGTAAGTGTACTCTGCACAATGTCAATAAAGTTGAATCTTAATTATCTTAATTGTCAAGCACAACAAAGTCATTTTAAAATCATTAAGAATTATTAACAAACTTAATCTTTGATATTAGTTTAACAGTGTTATTTTTACTAAAGCACAATATTTCATTTTAGCTGTAGCTCTAACAAAACATCTTAAATTTTAAACGAAATAGTATGCATTATAAAATGTATCTTTAACACAAAGAATCTTACATTTCTCGTTCAAAGTCCTTTCACGAGCTCATCCAAACGATAATAGGGGACAAGAAACTGGACAAGAGCCCTCTGGTGGTTGGAGCGTAAATCTTTTTAATTTCACATCAGCATTTCTCTTAGGAAGTATGTGTGTTTTTTAAGTTATCATTTAAACAGAAAATGTGTTTAAACTGATAAGTCATTTTGAGTTTGTAACGACCATCTGTTTTAAACAGAAGATGGAATCTGATATCAGAAGATGGAATCTGGGATCTGTGGTGACTTCGTGAGTGTGTATCATGAGACAGCGGAATCGTGTACCAACACTCATGGGAAAATTATTTGGGATTATGTTAAGGTCTTAAGAATTTGGGTGTTATATTTGATACCAATCTGTCCTTTCAAAATCTAATTTCCAATGTTTGTAGAACAGCATTCCCCATCTGTCGCTCACTCGATGATATGTTGAATGAAGCGACACTAGGGGACTTTCTTATAGGCCTCGGTTACTTATGAACTTGAGAAAAGGCCAGTGAGAAATTGGCAGACAGAATTTGCATGTCTCTCCCCCGGACATACGGGTATAAAAGGAGGGAATAGTGCATCTGTTCATTCAGATTTCTTCTTTGGAGCCGAGTGGTTGTACGATCAGCGAGCAGAGATCACTTATGTTCCACTCACCTCTGCAGAGCATTGCTGTTGGAGCAATGCCAGTGCATCATTGCCCCTGGGTGCTTCGACAGAGATTCTAAAAGAGAATATTTTTTTCGAAAAGAGTTTATTTCTCTAAAAGAGCACACACAGCAGGCGTTGAACGTCCTTTTCAGGATGCGTCTTTTTAAAGATGCCCTTCCGCCCCTGTGTTTTTCCTGGATGCAGATGATATCTCTCCACTCCTGAGGGTCGGCACACCCAGTCTGAGGCTGATGCCCAGATGGCCGACATGCTTGCCCGAGTCATCTGCTCTCACTACCCTCGAAGGCGGGGCGGCACACGGGTACTCGGAGGTCCCCCAGGTGGACAGATCGGTTGCGATCAACCTTTGTCCGGAAAACTCCACCTGGCACGATCACCCAGTGCTCCACTCCAAGGCCTGTAGGATGACGACGTCACTGACCACCAAAGCCTACAGTGCCACCGGACAGGCCAACTCTGCCCTGCATGCCATGGCCCTCCTGCTAGTTCACCAGGCCAAGGAACTTAAAGATCTGCTCTTGGGTAGTCCTGACCCCGACGACCTCGCCTTCCGGGCCATGAAGGTCACAGTGCGGACACTCGGGAAGGCGATGGCCACCCTAATGTTCCAGAAACGTAACCTGTGGCTGAACCTGGTCGAGATGCGAGGTAGACAAAGCCAGCTTTCTCAATGCCCCCGTCTCCCAGTTCGAACTATTCGGCAACACCGTTGACGACTTCGCCCAGCGGTTTTCGGCGGTGAAGAAACAGACGGAGGCCATTTACCACATCATGCCCCGCCGCCATTACAGCACGGGCCGTGCTCCATCTGCTTGCCGAAGCTGTACCCTTGCGACTTCCAAATGCCAGGCAGCTCTGCTTCAACCTGGGCCCAGCTCTCAGCCCCAGCGTCGAGCGCCCCACAGGAAGCACATAACCCCCATCTCTCGGACGTCCTCGTGGACCCAGAAGGCACCCAAGCGCCCCTGAGACAACCCAGTGAACAAGACGTTTGCTCCAGAGCTGGTAAACAGACCACTCTGTCCCATGGTGGAGGGCCGGGAGGAGAATCTTTATTTACCCTTATTTCTTTTGCCGCACCCGTAAACACATTCTCAATAAAAGAGCTATTACCTCATTCCCTGGGTCACCTGGCCCGCAAATGCCATTCACAGAGTAACCCGGTGCCATGCTACGGCAGTTCTGGCACTCCGGATGCGGACCCCTCACCTACAGACCCATGACTGCTGTCCACCGGCTGGCTGGTTCTGATGAGTCCAGAGGGTGCCTATACGGGACCTCCTCCTCAGTCACTAACCCGCCCCCTGCCAGGTGCGCGAAGCAAGTTCGAGCCTTCTCAGCACCAAAGCCTTGTGACGTGCTTCTGCTTCCTGATGCAACACTACCTGCTCCGCCCCACTGCGAAGGTATGTAAAAAATTATCATACCCTTAGTGCCCCTCGCATGGAGCTTGGATGCATGGCTTTTACTTCCCAACCCGTTGCGCTGGCTGACGAGGACCATTCGCTATCCTTTTAAGGTCGCAGAGGCAGCCCTTGCCCCGCTAAGGGAAGTTGGCATCCGCATACTCAACTAACTCGATGACTGGCTCATCCTAGCCCACTCTCGAGAGTTACTGTGCGCCCACAGGGACCATGTGCACAGGCATCTCAGCCATCTAGGGCTTCAGGTCAACTGGGAAAAGAGCAATATCACCTCGGTTCAGAGCATCTCTTTTCTCGGCATGGAGTTAGACTCAGTCTCAATAACAGCGTGCCTCACCAACTCGAGCGTGTAGTAGGTGCTGAAATGCCTTAACTTGTTCAAGCCAGGCACAGCGGTTTCCCTAAAACAATTCCAGAGGCTCCTGGGGCATATGGCATCCTCAGTGATGGTTGCGCCGCTAGAGTTGATGCATATGAGACCACTTAAGCAATGGCTTCAGACTCGAGTCTGAACATACCGTGTGTTTATCACACCCATCTGCCACCAGACTTTCAACCCCTGGACAGACCTCTGTTTTCTGCGGACAAAAGTCCCCCTACAGCAGGTGTCCTGACACGTCCTGGTCACCACAGACGTTTCCAAACAGGGTTGGGACAACTTGTGCATCAGGCACGCAGCCGCCGGCTCCTGGACGGGGCCCCGGCTGGGTTGGCACTTCAACTGCCTAGAGTTGCTGGCTGTAATTCTTGCCCTGCAGAGGTTTCTCCCGCTACTTCAGTGCAAGTACGTCTTGATTCGTTCAGAAAGCACCACCAAGATAGCAAACATAAATCGCCAAGGCAGCGTGCACTCTCGTCACGTGTCGCAACTCGCCCCCATCTCCTCCTTTGGAGCTAGCAGCGACTAAGGTCATTGTGCGCCACTCATATCTTGGGCAACCTCAACAAGGCAGCGGACACACTTTTGCGACAGGGCAAGCTCAGCGGAGAGTGGAGGCTCCACCCTCAGGCGGTCCAGCTGATTTGGGAGCGGTTCGGCAAAGCACAGCCAGATCTGTTTGCTTCCCAAGAGACCTCCCACTGTCTGCACTGGTACTCCCAAGCGGAGGCTCCACTCGGGACAGATTAGCTGCGCAAGTCCCCATTTTCCCCCAGTGAGCCTACTTGCATGGGTGCTGCGCAAGATCAGGGAGGACGAGGAACAAATCACTCTAGTGGCCCCCTATTGGCCCACGCAGTCTTGGATCTCAGATCTCATGCTCCTCGCGACAGCCCCTCCCTGGCGAATTCCCTTAGGAAGGACCTTCTTTCTCAGGGGCACCCTCTGGCATCCACGCCCAGACCTCTGGAACCTCCACATATAGCCGCTGGACGGGATGTGGAAGATCTAAGTGGTCTACCACCTGCTGTCGTAGACATGACCAACCAAGCCAGAGCTCCCTCTATCAGGCAACTTTATGCTCTGAAGTGGCGCTTGTTCGCGAATTGGTGTTCTTCCCGATCTGCGCAGTCGGGTCAGTGTTCTTGTTTCTGCAGGAGAGGCTGGAGGGGAGGCTGTCCCCCTCCACCTTGAAGGTTTATGTAGCTGCTATATTGGCTCACCACGACACAGTGGATGGTAAGTCCCTAGGGAAGCACAATCTGATCATCAGGTACCATAGAGGCACCAAGAGGCTGAACCCTCCCAGGCCATGCCTGTTCCCCTCATGGGATATCTCTGTGGTCCTTTCAGGCCTCCAGAGACCCCCATTCGAGCCGCTAGAATCAGTTGAGCTCAGAGCCTTCTCCTTGAAGATGGCCCTCCTGATCGCGCATGATTCCATCAAGAGGGTTGTGGACCTGCAAGTATTCTCTGTCAGCGACACTTGCCTGAGTTTGGTCCGGCAGACACCCATGTCATCCTAAGACCTCGATCGGGCTATGTGCCCAAGGTTCCTATGACCCACTTCAGGAACCAGGTAGTGAACCTGCAAAGGCAGCCCCGGAAGGAGGCAGACCCAGCCTTATCGTTGCTGTGTCCGGTGCATGCTTTGCGTACCTATGTGGACCACACGCAGAGCTTTAGATGTTCTGAGCAGCACTTTGTCTGCTTTGGTGGACAGTGGAAAGGGAGCGCTGTCTCCAAACAGTGGCTATCGCACTAGGTCGTCAACACCATCGCTTTGGCCTATCACACCAAGGCCATGCCCGCCCCCTTGTGGGTTCGAGCACACTCGACGTGAAGTGTGGCATCCTCGTGGGCACTGGCTAATGGCAACTCCCTAGCAGACATCTGCAGAGCAGCAGGCTGGGCAACACCCAATACCTTTACAAGATTTTACAAGCTCTGCGGGTCTTTTCCCCCTGAAAGAATAGGATTTCGAATAGAATGCTTTCCTCAATGCATGTTATAGCGTGTAAGACATTTAACTCTCTGCGAGAAACATAGAGAGAGAAAAGGGTGTGGCTGGTGTGGCCTGCTCCCATGCTTGGCACATCGCTTATACCCCCCCTTTGGCATGCCAGGAACCTAAAAAGTTTCTGAGGTTTTTTATGGGGCGTTGTGTAATGGTACGTGCATTCTGACTCAGCCTGTTGGTTTAGCACACAACTGCCTGCCTGCACCTGTGTCAGCAGCTCACGTACACGGTTCAGCGCATGGCCTGATTGAATAGGGACCCCTAGTGTCGCTTCATTCGATAGAATATCGAGTGAGTGACAGACGGGGAACATCTAGGTTACTGTTGTAACTTCAGTTCCCTGATGGAGGGAATGAGACTTTGTGTCTCCCTGGCCACAATGCTGAACCCGAGACATTGTAATGGCCGAACCTTTTTATTGTCATTACATGTTAAATTTCATATTAATTTTTAAACTCTGTTAGCTCCACAGTACTTAAGTGACCTTTTGACATGCTATATTCCATCACGTTCTTTATGATCACAAAATTATGGCTTGTTAATAGTTCCTAGAATATCAAAATCCACAAATAGAGGTAGATCCTTTTCCTATTTGGCTCCTAAACTATGGAATAGTCTCCCTAACACTGTTCGGGACTCAGTGCTAGGCTTCAAGTCTAGGCTGAAGACTCATCTATTTAGCCAGGCACACAACTAATTTATCCATCACCTCACGATTAGACTGCTTAGTTAGGTGTGCCAGAACCAGAAACATCTATCATGATCAATAACTCTGCATAAAATAAAAAAACATCTATGTTACTATTATTCTGTTTGTTTCCAAATTCATATCTCGAGGTTACCAGAGCTGGCCAGATCCAGCTCCGTTCCTGCTTGGTGTTGGACTCCACTGCTATTTGTCTCTGAGTGATGACTACTAATGCAGCTGGTGCTATCCAGACAACACTTTAGTCTTTTACAGTGGACTTCAGAGGATGAACTGATGCCAACTCCAACTGTAAGACAATGGATATTTCATATGCCTCTGCCTATACCTTGGACTTAGGATGGACTTCACCGAACCTCACCGAAAGAACCTGACGGTTGAACTGCGATGCACCTCATTGATCTCTGCCTGCATCACATTTGTCTATTGATGGACTACACTCTTAAAATAGAATACATATGCCAACAAATTCCTCAGCCAACTAACAAAGGACAATGCATCTATGTAAACTTCTGAAGTTAACCCAGGATTGACTTTAAATATATTAGTCATTAATTTTAAAGTTCATAATTTTGTATTTTTTTTAAACACTGGACCTTAACACTTACTTAGTTTACTAATCTTAAACCATGACCTGCCCTGCACATAAATAACTAATATTTATACTATAATATAATACTAACATTATTTTCATGCTGGTAAGCCAGAGAGGAACTGGCCTCTACATTGAGCTTGGTTTATCCCATGGTTATTTTTCTCCATTAACCAACATATTATGGAGTTTCAATCCTTTGCTGTCATAGGTCACAAAACTATCGAAACATCAAAAGCCACAACTTGTTTGTTAGATCCAACTAAGCTCTTAAAAGAGATATATCCTGTAATTTCAGAACCTCTTCTTAATATTATTATCTCCTCGCTATGCTTAGGACATGTACCAAGAAACTTTAAAATGGCAGTTATCAAACCACTTATTAAGAAGCCACAACTTGATCCTGGAGAACTGGCTAATTATATGTCAAAAATACTAGAAAAGGATGTATCCTACCAAATATGTTTATTTCTACAGAGAAATAGTATATACAAAGAATTTCAGTCAGGATTTAGGCCTCATCACAGTACAGAGACTGCACTTATTAGATTTACAAATGACTTGCTCTTATCATCTGATCACGGCTGCATTTCTCTTCTAATGCTTTTAGATCTTAGTGCTGCATTTGACACGATAGATCACGACATTTTCTTGAATAGGCTAGAGAATTATGTTGGCATTTGTGGAGTTGCATTAGCATGGTTTAGGTCATATTTAGAAGACCGCTACCAATTTTTCTATGTAAATGAGGAATTGTCAAACCAAACAAAAGTAAAATAGGAGTGCCACTGGGATCAGTTTTAGGGCCTCTGCTTTTCTCCTTGTATATGTTTCCCCTAGGAGATATTATCAGGAATCGTGGAATAAGTTCCCACTGCTATGCTGATGATACACAACTTTATATTTCTTCAAAACCTGATGAGATTTCCCAATTCCCGAAATTAGTAGAGTGTATCAATGAAATAAAAGACTGGATGGCCAGAAATTTCCTTCTACTCAGTTCTGACAAAACAGAGGTACTAATTATTGGACCAAAAAACTCTAAAAATAAGCCACTACAATATAATTTGACTCTCGATATACTGTTACATCATCTTCAACAGCGAAGAACTTGTTATATTTGATACCAATCTGTCCTTTGCTAAATTAAGGCACATGCAACTGTAATGCGTTCATGACCTCAAGACTAGATCATTGTAATGCATTATTGGGAGGATGTCCAGCAAGATCAGTAAATAAACTTCAATTGGTTCAAAATGCAGCAGCCAGAGTGCTAACGAGAACCAAGAAATATGATCATATTAGCCCCATTTTATCATCGTTACATTGGCTACCTGTTAAATTCCGTATTAATTTTAAAATTCTGTTAACCATGTACAAAGCTTTGAATGGTCTAGCGCCACAGTACTTAAGTGACCTTCTACCATGCTATATTCCATCACTTTCATAACAATCACAAAATTCTGGCCTGTTAATAGTTCCTTTTCATATTTGGCTCCTAAACTATGGAATAGTCTCCCTAACACTGTTCGAGATGCAGACACACTCCCTCAATTTAAGTCTAGACTAAAGACTCATCTATTTAGCCAGGCATACGCCTAATTGATCCTCCAACCCACAATTAGGCTGCTTTAGTTTAGTCTGCCGGAACCAGAAACCAGAAACATTGATCATGATATATAACTCGAATAGAATGAATGGCATATATGTGTATATTATTTTATTTGTTTCCCTGTCTCAACCTTGGGAGTCCTATCCTGAGGTCACCAGAACAGGCTGGATCCAGCACCATTCCTTTTTCGTGTAGGACTCCACTGCTACGTGTCGCTGAATGATGATGACTAAATGCAGCCGGTGCCAGCCAAACATCACTTCAGTCTATTATGATGGACTTCAGAGGATGAACTGATTCCAACTCCAACCATAAGACATGGGATACTTCATATCCCATTGTCTGAACCTTCGATTTAGGATGGACCACATCGAACCTCACAGAAATAACCAGCCAGGTTGACCTGCGTTTCACATCCCTGATCTGTGCTTGCATCACCTCGGTCTATTGATGGACTACGATCTTGAAATGGAATGCATAGACTTAACAATTACCAACAAAAGCCTTCTTCAGCTAATTAACAAGGACAACTTTGTGAACTTCTGCAGTTAATCCAGGATGGACTTCAAAGAAATTGTCATTAATCTTACAGTTCAAACTAATCGATGTTTTAACACTTACTTAGTCTAATAATTTTAAACCATGACTTTAACTATACATAAGTAGTATTTACATTATATTCATGATGTTAGCCAGAGGGGAACTGGCCCCCACAGTGAGTCTGTTTTCTCCCAAGGTTATTTTTCTCCATTAATCAACATTTTATGGAGTTTTGTGTTCCTTGCCACAGCCGCCTTCAGCTTGCTCACTGGGGTTATTAATACAATTATTATTTAATTACTTATTTTTAAACATGATTAACAATCATATTTTATCTAATTACACAATGATGATAAATAGTTTTATCGTCTGTTAATGCCTGATCTTCTGTAAAGCTGCTTTGAAACGATGTGTGTTGTGAAAGGTGCTATACAAATAAAATTGACTTGACTAATACCAACAACAATAGTAGTGGTAATAGTAGTAGTAGCATTTGTAGCAGTAGTAATAATATTAATAGTAGTAGTAGCAATAATAATAATAATAATATCATCTCAGCTTTATGAAATTTTAGTCAATAAAGTGTTTGCCAATATACACAATTCTCTAGGTCTGGGAGCCGCACCACTACCGGCGGCAAGCACAACCAACAGACCCCCGACACAGACAACAATCCCACCACTGATCCACCCAGCCCCACCTCCCCGCCGCCGGCAAACACCAACCCCCCTACCAGCGGTTAAGCCTCTGTGGTCTGCTGTGTCATCCTCTAAAGAGGATGCTGGGGCACCACGACAGGCACCTCCAAACAAAGCTCACCTGGTCTGGTTGTGACCTGAAGGATCATTGTATGGTTGCCCTTTTTGGCCTTTAATTGTGTCCTTATTGTGTAGAAGCCAACTTTACCGGCAAAACGTCCTACGATCTGGCTCATATTTCTGTCTGCTGATCAGAATCAGGCAGCGTCATCTTCTTTTGTAATGGAAGATCACAAACAAAAATAGTGAATTACCACCATCAACTGAGAGCTTATTACAGCTCAATTGGATAAGAAGAGATTGTCTGATGGTTAATAAAAGAACACCATTTTATTCTTCTATGTAGCAAAGAATGTTTCAGACACTTTGTTCTTAATAGTTCACACAACAGCATATTTACCTTTACTATTTTAAATAAAATAATTAAAAAAGTTATTATTGCCTTTTGAGGGATTTTGTTTCTGTTCTAAATATGTTTATTTCTCTTCTCATCATCTGTGCATTATTGGGAGGAGCGAGGGAATTATTATTTTAAGATTTAGAAATATACAGTATACAATATACAGCAATAATTACTATCATACAGAACATCTCGGTTACGTATGTAACCTCCGTTCCCTGATGTCGAAGAAGCGACACTAGGGGTCTCTCTTGAGCGCTGAAAGATGCCTCTGATCTATGAAAAAAGGCCTATGAGTGTTGGCAAACAGTATTTGATACCACGCCCCCGGATACGGATATAAAGGCGAGGGAAATATGCTCGTTCATTCGGGAAAAAGAAAAAGAAAAACATCACTCAACATTAAACCCAAAAATGGTTACAATCATTTCAAGTCTTTACATCACATTTATACTCTTCATGTCTGATTTTCGTATACCTGATCACTCTACTTAAACTTTGGAAAGAAGATTTTAAGTAAATATTTTATCTGAAACCGGGTTAAAAATGAATGAACATTGTTATCTCATTTTCCTGGCTGAGAACCAGATCCTCAGTCATCTCAGACATAGTTTAAAGCATAGTAGGAATAAAGAATACATTATCCACTCAACACCCCTGGTTGATCCTATAAAAAGACACAAAGAATAAAAAGTAATAAATAATAAAAAAGATAAAAATAAATAAAAATCCCTCATTTCAAACACTCTCCTCACTCTCATAATCATCACATTTGTGTGCATCATCTATCAGATAAACGGTCAATTTTACTGCTTGTATGGACATCCCAGCCCTGACCAATCTCTGTACTGAGTTGGAAATACATCTCATAATGCACAAATGGCTTTACTCTGCACACCGGCCTTATCACTCCTCATGAGTGACCTTGCTCTTGCACTTGGTGTTTGGGCTCGATCTTGGGGCTTATTGTTGAACTTGTTGTTGTTGAGGCTCCTCCTCCTGTTGCCCTTCCGATATGGGTGGAACTCTCCTGCAATGGTTGGCGTGCACCCACGTAGCTCTCTCTCCGACCTTCACCGCTGTGTGTGTTGTCAGCAAGACTTGGTACAGTCCTCGCCAATGTTTTGCCCTCCAGTTCTTCCTTCTCAGGTCACGAATTACCACGTAATCCCCCGGCCTGATCTTATGCAGGAACGTCTCAGCAACCTTCCCCTGGGCAGCTTTGACCTGCACAGAAATGTTGGATAACAGACACAACATTTCTTTGCAGTAATTCAACATCTCATTTTCACACATATCCGTTGATGGAATCCTGCGTTTTCCCCCCTCTACTCCCATGAATGGTGGTCTACCAAAGAGAATTTCGAATGGGCTCAAATTTGTTTTGACTCTCTTTCTCATTCTCATGTACATTAACACGGTTGGGAGTGCTTTCGCCCATGAGAGTCCAGTTTCCTCACAACACTTTGCCAATTTGTTCTTTACCGTCTGGTTCTCATGCTCCACAGCGCCTTCGCTGGCGGCGTGATAGGCACAATGTGTTCTCATATCAATTCCTAAGAACTGACCCACCTGCTTTATTGCCTCATTGACAGAGTGTGTTCCGTTGTCAGAACTGATTTTTCTTGGAATTCCCCATCTCGGAACAATCTCGGTTAGCAGAGCCTTGGCTACTGCTGCCGCGTCTTGTTTCGAGGTTGGGAAGGCCTCGACCCATTTGGACCACATGTCAACCATTACCAGGCAATATTTCTGCTTCCCACAAGGGGTTAATTCAATGAAATCGATCATTAAGTACTCGAAAGGCCCTTCTGGGGCTGGCTGGGATACCAGCCGTGTTTTAACGCCTTGTGCCACATTGTGTGTATTACAAATAACACATCTTTTGCAAAAAATTCTCAGCGAATATTGTGAAGCCCTTGGTAAACCACAATTCTTTCATTTGTGCAATCATTCCCCCTTTTGACACATGATCTAAACCATGCGTCAATTTAGCATAATGTTGAAAGAAATGTTTGGGTAAACAGGGCGTTCCATCAACTGATGTCCACACTCTATCTAAAAGGCTGCAGCCTGACGCCTTCCAGTTGTTTTTCTCAGCTCCTGTGGAAAAAGACTGCATGCTCTGTAAACAAGGAGAAATGTCGAGGTTAATGTCAACTTGTGCGCAAGTGGCGCTTTTACTATCATCTTTAGTTTGATCCGCTGCCGCTGCTTTTGCAGCCATATCAGCTTTTATCATTAGTATGCGCTGCGCACTTACAAATCGCAATTTTGTCTGGCAACAGAATGGCCTCAAGGAGGTCCGATACCAGAGACGCGTTTAGTATCGGGCGCCCATCTGACTTCAAAAATTTCCTGTGCTTCCACAAAGCACCAAAGTCATGCATGACTCCAAAAGCATAACGCGAGTCTGTGTAAATCATCACACATTTATCCGTCATCAGTTTACATGCTTCAGTCAGCGTGACCAGTTCAGCTGCCTGCGCAGAATAATGTGATGGTAATTTGCCAGACATCAGAGTTTCAAATTCAGTCGTTACTGCATAACCTACTTTATTCTGTCCCGTTTGTTGATCTTTTGATGCAGATCCATCAACAAACAGGACATTGTCACAATTATCCAACGGTACGTCTAAAAGGTCTGGACGTGGTGTGCACACCTGTTCGAGCGCTGACAGACCACAATGATGTTCCTCGCCATCCTCCTGTGTGGGCAGAAGGGTGGCAGGATTCAAAGTTGTGCATCTTTTCACAGTTATGTTTGGCATGTCCAACAAAATTGTATGATACCTCAGTCATCGGGCTGTAGACAAATGTGACATTCTCTGCTCTTGCAAAATCATAGAGACTGCATGTGGAACCATTAAAATTAAATCAGAATATCCCACAAACTCTCTGGAGGCCATCACAGCTAGCTCAGCTGCTGCCACTGCCCTGAGGCAATGCAGAAGTCCTGCAGCTACAGCATCGAGTTTCGTTGAAAAATAGGCCACAGGTCGCAGTCTGTCACCATGAGTCTGCAAGAGAACAGAAGTCATACAATTATTCTTTTCATCGACCATCTGTACAAACGGGCGGTTTATGACAGGAAGGCCTAACGTTGGAGCCATAGCCAATTGCACTTTCATGTTATCAAACGCTTCCTCAGCCCCACTTGTCCAAACAAGTCTGTCACATAACTGCAGCTTTGAAAGACTGACTTTGTGCCCCTCCCGCTCCAAATGCTTCAAGAGAGTCACAGTGTCAGAAATGCAGGTAGTTTTATCTTTGGCACAAATTAATAAATCATCAACGTATTGTAATAAAGCCGTTCCAGCTGTCAAAGTCAGAGGCACAATACTTCTCCGAAGGGCCTCGTTATAAATGGTTGGAGATTCACATTATCCCTGGCACAATCTTGTAAATGTGTAGCCTTTATTATTGAAATCAAACGCAAACCAAAACTGGCTTTTCTCTTCCACTGGGACGCTAAAGAAAACGTTAGCCAAATCCACCACAGTGAAATACGTTGCATCTAGCGGAATTTGTGACAAAATAGTATAAGGGTTTGGCACTCGTGCTGCCCTGGCAATGACAGCTGAATTTACAGCCTGTAAATCCTGCACAAATCGCCACTCTGTTGGCTGACCCTTATCTCTGATCTTTTTCACAGGAAAAATTGGTGTGTGCACTGGTGAATCGTTGCATGGCACAATTATTCCCTCCTACAACAGAGAATCAAATACTGGCATTATGCCTTGCAACGCTTCACGTTTGAGGGGATATTGCGCCTGACACGGTTTGTAATCAGATTTTGGGGTGATTACAACCGGCTCGCATCCCTTTATCAAACCCATATCGTACTTGTGTCTTGCCCACAATTTTGAAGGTATTTCCGCCAGAGAAATATCAATTTCTGGTGCAGAAATAGCCCCCACCTCCTGTTTTGTCACATCATTGTTCACAATAGCAGTTACAGTTCTCAAAACTTGCACATCAAAATCGCAGTTTGATTTAAATGCTCCTACACTTTTGCTCTGTGCTATGTCTGTATCAATTTCAACCCAGTCTGTAGCCTGCAAACAGTCATTCACAAAAAGCCCCAATTCTGTCCATTGCTTATTCGTGCTCTTGAACACAGATAAATGAGGAACACTGTCTCCTGCCATTAAATAACACTGCAATTGTTTTTTATTCAAACACGCATACAACGCACACACATTCTCTGTCCAGAAAATCTTGTCAAATTTCACACTTTCATTCTCACCTCCACTAAACCAAGTTTCTTCATAGTGTGAATCACGCTCATTTACG
The DNA here is from genome assembly GCA_032164185.1 of Moxostoma hubbsi. Lineage (NCBI taxonomy): Eukaryota > Metazoa > Chordata > Actinopteri > Cypriniformes > Catostomidae > Moxostoma > Moxostoma hubbsi. The sequence continues at coordinate 45,247,880 of JAVLUX010000014.1, read as the reverse complement.
ACATGTGACGTACAATGCATTCTATCAGGTGTCATAAACTCTGTGTTGACTGGTGTTATTTGATCTTTAGCCAATTTCAAAATCATCTCTGCCCAATCAACATCTTTTATCTGCCATTCATAAGCCCACTGCGGCTCAAATTTAGAACATGTCATTTGTGGTGATTCCTCAATGCTGATTCCAGAGAAATCAGCACAGATGATCAAATTTAATTTGCACATTAAATCTCTGGCCATTAGCGGCGCGGGACAATTGGCCGACCAGAGAAACTCGTGTTTCAGAGTTCGACCCCCCTCTGTCTCACACTCTAAGGGCTCGGTGAATCGTTCAGAGATCAAATGGCCCGAAGCCGAAGTGCTTTCCTGTAATTTTCGGCACACATGGCAAGTCACATGGTCGTAAAGTGCTAATTGAAGCTCCCGAATCGACCAGAATTACTACTCCCTCGACTATCATTGGGTATTTTGGCATTTGAGAAAACCCTGTGCTTTTGTACATTTTCAAACATTCATCGGAAACACTGCTCAAAATTTCATCATTCACAACATTGCTCAAAACACACAAAGATTTGCAAGCAAATTCTTCATTGCAGATAGCAGAATGTAAATCAGTGTATGTGTTTGTGTGTGTGTCGTATTTGCGTGTTAGTAATAAATGGTCACTTCCCTGTCTTGTGGTCAGCCACTGATTGCCCTGAACCAGACCCTCTCCGTCCTGCTCTCCGTTCCTCTCGTTTCAATCCGACTTCATATTCGGGCACGCACTGCTCCAATGCCCTTCTCTCCTGCATCTCTGACCGTATGGTTGTTTGTAGCACACACATAGCACCGCCATTTCCTTCCATCACCTCTTCCTCTAGCCTTTTGTTGAGTTTCAGGCTTGTTTGTTTCACATTGCACAACTGAGTGGTTTTCGGTCTTTCTTTTCCTGCAGCTGATCTTCGGCGAGTATAGCGTGCATCAGGGCTGAAGTTAAGCGCCCGTTCTTCCACTCTATGTAACTTGCCTTCGCTCCTCTTGAAATTTCTGGTCTCAGTCCTTTTAGAAAATAACCTAGCAGAAGGCTTTCCCACGTACTTGGTTGATTCCTTCTGTCCTCAGGCTCCGTCAAGCCGCTGTGTTTTCCAAATGTTTCAGAAAGCCTGTAGTAATAGTTGCTAACAGGCTCATCCTTTTCCTGGGTGCAGCATGTAATCTTTTCAGTGTCCACACACAGAGGGATTGCTGCCTTTACTGCGTTAGTGAAATTTTCCACCTCCTTTTTATACGGATCGTTGCTCGCATGTTCCCAGTCTGGGTGTACTCGTCTCACGTCCGTGTTCACTAGTTTTCCACTCACCTTATGCCAGTTTGCTGGACCCATTTTCACACCCAGCATCCGTCTCAGTTCTTGTTAAGTTGGGCTGAACTCTTGGCACAGTAAAAACAGTTCTTTCGCAAATCTGTCGCCTGCGTCCTGCGGGTCCGGCAGATGCGCCATTGTGTCTCTCATATCAGCCACTGTCCAAGCTCTAAAGACCAGCATTGGCCTGTCCGGTCCCGCAACTTCGACCATCGGGGCTGTTACGTTCGGAACTGTGTCTTTCGGAGCGGTGACTTTCAAAGTTGTTACGCTGATCTTTCCACTTTTAATCGTCTTTGATCTTGTCACTCTTGGCCCACTGGCGCTCGGTCTTTCTGAATCAGTTGTGCTGGGAACCATTTCAGACACGTTCCCGGAAACTTCCTGTTCTTCGTCCTCCTCCCTTTCTTCTACCACCGCCTGCTGTACTGGCAGTGATGGTGCTTGTGGGAATTCTTGCGCTTGTAACACTTGCGCTGCTGCTCGTGCATCTCGTGCTGGTCTTCGGAACGGAGAGCAGTCGAGATCGTGGTCCAGTTTCAGGGCTTTCAGCTCCGCCACGGGGTAGTGATGGTTATGTGTCGGCGGCGCCGAGACAATCTCGGTTACATTTTGGAAAACACAAACACACTGTTTATTAGTAGTATTCTGCACTGGTGGAACAGTTCTCACACACACATCCTCATTCATTCCTTTACTTAATTCATTCTGCATTTGCTTTCGTTCTCTTCTGTTGACTTCCTCAATCCAACAATCTATTGTCTGCTCACATTCCTTACACATATGACGAAAACAACCGCTTTTCACTGCTTTTTTTAATTGACTTTTTCACAACATTCAGTCTTATTTTGCTCAGTGTCCCTTCTTCAGGAAAATCATGATATTTGATCATCTTTTCTACGTCCAGCATAGATTTATGTCCGTAATTCTTTTTCATTTTACCGAAATCTGGTGTGTAAAAATGATCTAGCTTAGGCCTACTGTTAGATGACCCCATATTGGCTGATCTCTATCTCTCCTGGATTTTCCTTTGACGCGCGTCTAATAATCTGTCAAACGTCTTCAACAGATCCGATTTTGTCACCTCAAATCGGCAAGGGTAGCAAATATGCTTCTGTGATTACGGTTTACTCAAAATCTTTCCGTGAGCATTTCCAGCGCTCGTTTGATTCTGGTTCACCTAATTAATCAGGTGTGGCTCTTCCGTCCACTTTTACGAGCTAATTTTCGGCATAAAATTGACTTGACTTCCTCAGGTTACAATTTCCCCCTCGAAAACCTTCTCCGCCCGTACCAAAGAGATAGTTCCAGCCACTATGGTTCACTCACAGTCAAATCAAATAATTTTACTGTCTCTTACCCGAGATGCTTTTACTGCCACCGGGTTCTTTCTGATCTCAGTCGAGTCACTCCTGGCCCTGAAAGCAGTTTGGCTCTTCTCTCTCAATTTTCGAGGTAAGACCAGAAGCCTGGTGCTTCTAGGATGATCAGTCGTTAAATCCACTGTCTTCAGGGCCAGAAGAAAAACTGCCGTGAGATCCCGCTTTCTGACACCAATTGTTGTGGCAAAAACAATAATTAAACAATAGCAGCATCACAGCTTAAGAGACATCAGGATTCAAATTGTATTTTAAAAGATATTTTATTCTTTTAAAAGAGGCTTGTTCACAAAAAAAGTACCACGACAGCTACCTCGTGATAGGAACAAGACCTAAAAAACACAGAAAACAGAAAGCCTATTTATACACTTCAAAGTCTCTTCTTCTGTAATTTTCCACTCACCCCCGTAAACCAAATCTAGCTGGTTTTAGAAATACACTGGTTCTTCTAACCCCCCAACCCCCCCCACTAAAGTGTTAAAAGCTCTTTCTGACCATTTGTTTTGTGTGTGTCTTTGTTCCTACCAGGTACATACATACATTCAACGAGAGAAACACATGATTGAATTGATAGAAAACCCACACAATGTCTAAGAAAGTAAATAAGGAAAAAGTAAAATATGAATTTTTCCACAACACATACGTAACCGAGACGCTCCCCGTCTGTTGATCACTTCGACGTGCACAAGCGACCAACTGTGTTAAGGCTGCACATACTCTTCCCCAATGCCCCAAAAAAGTCATCAGAATCCTTTTGGTTACCCTAGGGGGGAACAAGGTGACGCTCCCAACTAGGGAATGGGCCAAGCCTGGCTGGGCCCCTTTTCTCTCTATGTTTTCTCGGCATAGAGCTAGAGCAGCCGGGGCCCTTACCGCATCAAGGGAAGGGGGTCTTACCCGAATTCCTATTCTTTCAGGGGGAAAAGACCCTGTGGAGGCCACACCCACCCGAAAGGGGAGGTAAAGGTGGCAAAATACATCACATGGCCTCTTGGGTCACATGTGGGAAGAATGGCGCGGTGGTAGATCCAACCTCGAGGATGGGGGAGTTGCTACAACATGGCAACCGGAGGGCAGCGAAGGACTGCCTAAGGGAGATGCGGGTCAGCTCGTAAGGTGACCGTACCATGGAAGTACACACAGGAGGAGTCCGCGTAGGAGGCCTGACCTGTGGAGCACCTATTCCATTAGGGGTAGCCTGGGGTACCCGTAGTGTACTGGGCCGGCAAGTTCCTCCGCTGAACTGTTGCGGACCCAAAAGGGCTAGGGAGGAATCGACCAGGAACCTAAAAGGGGGGTCTCCTGGGAAGAAGGCGCACTGTTTTACCTCGACAGAGGGAAAGGGCGCTAGACGCAAGCGATTCACCCGGTCAGACCGTCGACGTGTACCGAGTTCTATGGGCTCGGACCTGAGAAAACACAGGACGAGACTGACTCAACCCTGAGATTGTAAAATCTCGCAAAGGTGTTAGGTGTTGCCCAGCCCGCAGCTCTGCAAATGTCTGCTAGGGAGGTGCCTCTAGCCAGTGCCCATAAGGACGCCACACTCCTGGTGGAGTGGGCTTGGACCCGTAGGGGGGGGCACGGCCTGGGTGTGATAGGCCAACTGAATGGTGTCCACTACCCAGTGGGACAGCCTCTGTTTGGAGACAGCGTTTCCTTTCTGCTGTCCCCCAAAGCAGACAAAGAGCTGCTCAGAGCGTCTGAAGCTCTGGGTGCGTTCCAGGTAGGTACGCAAAGCACGTACCGGACGCAAAGCACGTACCGGACGCAAAGCACGTACCGGTAGGAACCTTGGGCACATAGCCCGGTCGAGGTCTTAGGATCACATGAGTGTCTGCCGGACCGAACTCAAGGCAAGTGTCGTTAGTAGAGAACGCTCTTGATGGAGGCGAGCGCGATCAGCAGGGCCGTCTTAAGGGAGAGGGCCCTGAGTCCAGCTGATTCTAGCGGCTCAAAAGGGGATCTCTGAAGACCAGTGAGGACCACCGAGAGATCCCAGGAGGGGAACGGGTTTAGCCGGGAGGGATTCAACCTCCGGGCACCTCTTAGGAACCTGACGATTAAGTCATGCTTGCCCAGAGACTTGCCGTCTACTGGGTCATGGTGAGCTGCAACAGCGGCAGCATACACCTTCAAGGTGGAAGGGGACAGCCTCCCCTCTCACCTCTCCTGTAGGAACAGGAGCACCGACCTAACTGCGCACCTCTGTGGGTCTTCTGCCCGGGAAGAATACCAATTCACGAACAGATGCCATTTCAGGGCGTAGAGTTGCCTGGTAGAAGGGGCTCTGGCTTGGTTGATCGTGGCTACGACCGTGGGTGGTAGACCAGCTAGATCTTCTGCGTCCCATCCAGGGGCCAGACGTGGAGGTAACAAAAGGTCTGGGTGCAGAGCGTGCCCCGTCCCTGAGAAAGAAGGTCCTTCCTCAGGGGAATTCACCAGGGAGGGGCTGTCGCGAGGAGTATGAGGTCCGAGAACCAGGCCCGGGTGGGCCAGTAAGGAGCCACGAGAGTGACTTGCTCCTCGTCCTCCCTGACCTTGCACAGCACCTGTGCAAGAAGGCTCACTGGGGGGAAAGCGTACTTGCGCAGACACACCGGCCAGCTATGTGCCAGTGCATCTGCCCTGAGGGGAGCCTCTGAGCGGGTGTACCTGAGCGGGCAGTGGGAGGTCTCTCGGGAGGCAAACAGGTCTACCTGGGCCTTGCCGAACCATTCCCAAATCCGCTGCAAATGGTGCACCAACCTGATCTGGAGGTATCGGTCGTGACCAAGACGCGTCGGGACACCTGCTGTAGGGGTACTCCTGCCCATAAGACACAGAGGTCTGTCCAGGGTTTGAATGTTTGGCGGCAGGCGGGGGTGATTGTCACCCGATGCGTGCCGTGGCGCCATGCTCGGGACTCGGTCTGAAGCCAGTGTTGGAGCGGTCTCATATGCATCAACCCCAGCGGCGCGACCGCCGCGGAGGATGCCATATGCCCCAGGAGCCTCTGGAAAAGTTTTAAGGGGACCGCTGTGCCCGGCCTGAAGGCGGCGAGGCACTTCAACACTGACTGGGCACACTCGCTGGTGAGCCGTGCTGACACTGAGACTAACTCCATACCGAGAAAAGAGATGCTCTGGACTGGAGTAAGCTTGCTCTTTTCCCAGTTGACATGAAGCCCCAAATGGCAAAGGTGCCTGAGCACCTGGTCTCTGTGGGCACATAGTAACTCTCGCAAGTGGGCCAGAATAAGCCAGTCGTCGAGGTAATTGAGTATGCGGATGCCGGCTTCTTGGAGCGGGGCAAGAGCTGCCTCTGCGACTTTCGTGAAGACGTGAGGGGACAGAGACAGGCTGAAGGGGAGGACTTTGTACTGATACGCCTGGCCATCGAACACAAACCGCAGGAAGGGGGCGGTGTCGAGGCATGATGGAGACGTTGAAGTATGCGTCCTTCAGGTCTACCGCTGCAACCAATCTAGATGCCGGATGCAGGTTAAGATGTGCTTCTGCGTGAGCATTTTGAACGGGAGTTTGTGCAATGCTCGGTTGAGAACTCGCAGGTCCAAGATTGGTCGTAAGCCGCTGCCTTTCTTGGGTACGATGAAGTAAGGGCTGTAGAAACCCTTCTTCATCTCGGTTGGAGGGACAGGCTCTAATGCGTCTTTGGCCAAAAGAGTAGCGATTTCCACGTGCAGGGACTGGGCATGTTTGCCGTGTACTGCGGAAGAGCAGACGCCCATGAAGGGGGGCAGATGCCTGGCAAACTGAATTGCGTAACTGAGTCGGATGGTCCGGGCCAGCCTGCGAGACGGGTTGGGAAGTGAAAGCCACGCGTCCAACCTCTGCGCTAGGGGCATCAAAGGGACAGTTAATTTTGACGTACCTGGCGGAGCTTCGCCGTGGGGCGGAGCAGGTAGGGCAGCGTTGGGCGGCGACAGGACGACCCGTGGCTGGGGTGCTGAAAAAAGACTCAAAGCACTTACCTTGCCCTGCAAAATAGCTCTTTTATTGAGAATGTGGGTACCGCAACCCCATCTTAGGGGGGCAGAAAATTTAATTTGTTTAAGAACAAAAGATTCTCCTCCCGGCCCTCCACCGGGGGACGGAGCAGTCTTAACCACCTCCGGAGCTAACGTCTGTGTCGCTGGGTCATCCGTCTCAGGAGCGCCTGGGAGCCTTACAGGTCCTCGAGGGGGTCCAAGAGACGGGGGCGTCTGCTTCCTGCGGTGTGCTTGACGCTGGGGCTGAGAGCTGGGCCCAGGTTGAGGCGGAGCAGATTTCTTGGCTGCAGCGGGACGCCCTCGGTGAGCAGACGGGGCAGTGGCCTTGGCGGCAGGTTTGCGGCGAGGCAGGATGTGAGAGATGGCCTCCATCTGCTTTTTCACCATAGAGAACTGCTGGGCGAAGTCCTCAACGGTGTCGCCAAAGAGGCCAAGCTGGGAGACAGGGGCGTCGAGGAAGCGAACTTTGTCAGCCTCACGCATCTCAACCAGGTTGAGCCAAAGATGATGTTCCTGGACCACAAGGGTGGCCATCGCCTGCCCGAGTGCCTGCATGGTGACCTTTGTGGCTCTGAGGGCGAGGTCGGTCGCTGAGCGCAGTTCCTGCAGCACATCGGGGTCAGGGCTACCCTCGTGCAGATCCCTGAGTGCCTTGGCCTGGTGGACTTGCAGGATGGCCATGGCGTGCAAGGCGGAGGCGGTCTGTCCCGCGGCGCTGTAGGCTTTGGAGTTCAACGAGGATGACGTCCTACAGGCCTTGGAAGGGGCCAGGTGGTAGGGTCACCGGGACAAAGATTGAGCGCAACCGCCCTATCCACCTGGGAATCACCGTGTACCCATGGGCCGCGCCGCCATTTTGACGAATGGAGAGAGAGGCGCTCTACATTAGACATCAGCTTGTCATGCACCTCCGGGAAAAATGGGACCAGGGGGGGCGTGGCTGTGAGCGGCGCCCAGACCCCAGGAACCAGTCATCCAACCGTGACGGGTGTGGGGAGGATGGAGGTTTCCAATCCAGCCCCACCCCGACGGTGGCCCGGGCAAGCATGTCGGACATCTGCGTGGCAGCCCAGGGAAGGAGTCAGCGTCAGATACCGCACTCTCCGACGGAGCGGCGAGCTCATCCACCTCAAGCTCCAGAGGATAGGCAGACCGGCCTGGAGGCGAGTCGCCGTTGCCTCGAGGCTGGACTTTCTATTGAAAGCAAGCCGCGATCGCAATGTTGCCATCATCATGTTCTCGCAGTGAGAACATGAACCATCCACAAACACTGCCTCGGTGTGAAAATAAAATACTCTAAATAAACTCTTTCACATAGAAAATTACTCTTTATAAGGAAAACTCTTTTAACTCTGCGCTGTCGAAGCGCCCAGGGGCAAACTGCACGCCGTGCAGAGAAGAGAAAAGCCGCTGAAGTGCGCCGTAGATCCAACAGGAAAGCAGAGCAGCAGAGGATAGAAGCAGGATCAGTTGTGTCATTCGCAGCTGGCTGCACACACACGACCATCGGCTCCGAAGAAAATTACTGAATGAATGAGCGTATTTCCCTCGCCTTTATATCCGTATCCAGGGGCGGGGTATGCAAATACTGTTCGCCAACTCTCATTGGCCTTTTTTCATAGATCAGAGGCATCTTTCAGCATTCAAGAGAGACCCCTAGTGTCGCTTCTTCGACTCGACATTGAAGTGAGCGACAGACGGGGAACTGTCTGATTTCTCAATTTCTTAGCATTAAATTAACTATTATATCCATGTAAAATAAATAAAATGATTGGTAAAAGAAATAATTTATGGCATGTATTATTATGCAACATTTTTCAACTTATTTCACTAAGGAGCATATTTCTTTAATTTTTTTATGCATTTTTTCCAAAAACAAAGATTTTCAGTAAAATAAAATATTTAATATTGCCCATAGACTACTCAAAAACAAATAAATATGCAAAAATGAATAGGTAACATGTTGAAATATGGAATTGAGTGCACGCCTTTATGTGGGTCTCCATAAAATTACTTAATTTTACAATTAAATGTAAAGGTTATATAATTAATAATCATTATAATAAATAAGCCTCAAAAAATTCCCTTGAAAAATGAAACATTTATTTTTCATTTCAGTTCATGAAAAATGTAACTTCCCTTTTGACCTGGGCAATATGTAAAACATATTTTAATAATTGTAGCATTTTAAATATCATGATATACGATTATATGGTCAACCCCCCCAGGTCGTTGAATATTTTTGCTTTATAGATTTTGCTTTAAAAATGTTATTAATTTATTGAAACATGAAAAACTTAAACAAAAGACATTTTTAAATTCAAATTACACTTTAAACAAAATGAAAAAAAGTTATTAAAATAACAAAGTAATTTAAAAATCTTCTATATAACCACCTCCCCAAATCCAAATATTTACCATCTCCAACAGCCCCATTTGCCATCATTCAAGTATCAGTATGCGACAACAGGTGCAAATTAAGAACTAAAGACACAAATAAATGTAAAGATTATTATAATAATTATCGTAATAAATAAACCTAAAAAAATTGCTGCCAAATATGCGCTCTTATCAAATGTGTTTGTATTGCGTTTTGGTAACAGTTTATGCTGCCTAAAGAAAAGAAAATAGAAATCAGTATTAGGTTTGTGTCTTGTATTACTTTATGATTAAATCACTTTCGTCTTTGCTTCTTTAATACAAAGACACCTGTATATATTACTTAACCTGCAGTGTTGTGTAAGAGTGAACTGCTCCGTCACAGTACCTCACGAGATGATCGGAGATTCTTGCAATTAGTTTTCAGTTCAATGAAACAGAGGAAAAGAGTGATAACTCTTTACATGGGCTTGTTTCACGAGACAGGGTCCTGTTACACACCTCTGAACAAACAACGAATCAGACATGAGCACTGACAACTTTTCTTTTGTCTGTTCTTAATATAATAAAGTGTGTTTCTTTAAGCACATCTTTTTGAATAACAGCATTTCTTGTCATGTGTCACTCCGAGAAGTTTTACTGGTCACCCACCTGTTGTGGGTAGATGAGCAAAATTACTCACGCATAAAATACATTTGGACGAGTAGCTTATGAACTTTATTGTCACATTTTACGGGTGCCATATCACACCCTGGGTCATAGGCGCCGATTCATGTTTCTGTAGGTGGGTGCTCTAAACAATTGAATTACCCATCCCCATGACCAAAATAAACATTTTGCAAAAAACTTGCTCTACGTTTCTTGTTGCTATACAGATTTCGAGTAAGTATTCAAAGCACGTGTTTCAGCACCATACGAAAATAACAGAGACGACCTGACACGCGCACACACACACACACACATACACACATACACACACACACACACACACACACACACACACACATTCACAGGGATTTGATCAAAATTTTAACTAATGAAACACACAATGAAATGTGTAAATTAATGCGTGAATATGAAATGCACGAAAAGTAATAATTCCATCAAAATTATTTTGTAAAAAATGCTCATAGGCCAAGTGTACAATCCTAGACAAATCCGACAACATGGCTGACACACCACAACATGGGGCCCACATTAACAAGCCAAACAAGTTATAACATTGTTTCACACAGTAAAATACATTACATTACAAATACATTTGTTGTCACTCACCATTGACATTACTTCTTTATGAGGAAAGTGTTACTCCTTGCAGCCGTGCACTTGATGAATTCATCTGCAATTACATCCAGGTTCCTATTTCGTGATATGTTCTTATGATAATTCAGTACAGCAACATGGTTCAGTCTTATTTGTCTCATTGTGGACCGCAGATAGGTTTTAAGTCGCCGCAGGCCTGAAAATGACCTTTCTGAACTGCAGGATGTTACAGGGACAGTCAGTGGGAGTTTTACTAGTTTTGGTGATCTCTGGCAACATGGCTCTCTAGTGCTCTCCCTGATCGCCTTTTAGAAAGTCCACAACATCTTGAAAAGTAGCTCGGCAGACTCTTTGTCGTTTTGCTACGTCCATGCACATATCACGGTGCAGTGTGAACCTGGTCTCATCCAAATCATCCCCATGGAACTGCATGATGTTTTTGCAGTCGCTCTTTCTGGTTACAAAATACTCAACATCTAGCATGTGCTTAAATGCAGAAGGACTAAATCTGCAGTCCAGGGATGCTGATGCTGATATTGTTGTCGGTACATTGCTTCTGGTGTTTGAAAGCTGTATGGCGGCGCACCTCCATCTTCCAGTCAGCGGGGCATTTTTCTTGATCTGGGCACAGCTGGGCTCTCCAGGTTCAGGTCATGTGCTGCTGCAGTAATGTTTTCCCAAAATTCTTGGAATCCTTCTTCACAAAGACACTTTATGTCTTCTCTCAGCATGGCAATCATCTGTCTAGCTTTCTGTAGGTGCAACTGACTCTTTTGGAGTGCAGCACTGACTGTTTCCATTTGAGAGAAGAAGTTCTGCATGAATTTCAAGGAGAAAAAAGTGCAACATTTCTGCAGATGCAAAAGCAGATTGTTGGCTTTACCACCTGCATTACCCCTGTCATTTAAACACAGGTCCTCAAGAAATTCCACAGCGTGCTGTAGTTGGAGGCAATGGAGTGTAAGGAGGCTGTTGTCATGGTCCAGAGCTTTGAGCACAGAGGTCTCAAAGCCGGTGTTTCTTTGCCTTGAAACTCTTGGAACCAGGTGAGACGCTTTGGCGAATTTTGGAGTGTTATCATGTCACGAAGAACTACCATGAAGTTGTGACATGCAGGAATGTTTTGGCCCACATCATGCACAACCAAATTCACAACATCCACAACAAGTGGATGTACTGTGCTCGGGGCTCCTGTTCCTGCATGCGAGCCTGTATGCCTGTTCTAATGCCAGACACATTTGATGCGCCATCATATCGCTGTCCTCTACATTTACCGATTGCCAGTAAGAATCTAATCAGAATGTCTTTTAACAGCTGAAAAAGTGTGTCTGTTTTTGATATCTCATAAAATCCCCCCAAAATATTCCTCTGGCTCCAGATATTTGGCCACAAAACGGAAGCAGAAGGACACCTGCTCTTTGACTGTAATGTCGGCTGTCTCATCCATAATCACAGAGTAAAACTCAGCAGACTTTATTTCTTCAACAAGCATTCTCAGCACATCATGAGCCACCATTTCAGTCTTCTCGTTTAGGATATCATGCGATAGCCACTTGCTCTCCTTATGAGCCAGCCATGACTGTAACTCTGGAATATCTTTAGCATGCAGGTTTAGCAACTGGGTCAAATTTGACTCCTCATTTGTTTTTCCTCATATGGCTAATCCCTGACATGAAATATATTGGATAGAGGACAGAGTTAGCCATCTGCTTTTGTTTAGTGGCAGAAATAGAAGCGGCCATATTTGCATTAGCAGCGGCAATAATGCTAACAGCAGCTCGATAAAGATTTAACATTTCATGGAATTGGAATTGTTCCAGTGCTTTACCCCAGCTGGAAAAGCCATCTTGTACAAAAGCTTTCAAAGATGTGTTGTTGATGTACCTTGTTTTTTGTGGCTTCATAGGCTATCCATGGGAATTTTATTTTCCAGCTAGCTTGATAAATCCATCCCTTCCTCTGTCCATCTTCGCAGCTGTGGTTGTCTTTATCTTTGTCACTGTTGTTAGGCTGAGCACTGATGGAGGCACTGGTGAGAGTCATAACATCGCTTGTTGTTTTAGTTTGTCTAATTACAAATTTGTCCATTTTGTTGAGGCAAAGTCTCTCTGGTAACTAACAAAACTATCGAGTTTGCAGCCAGGCTTGCTCTACATTGGCGGTTAATTTAGCGGACACATGCGCGGCGCAGCCTAAGCTGGGTCAGGTAGAGTTTCTCTGGTTTAGATCAACCAGTTGGGATGCTCTGTTGGATTAGCAGGAGGGACACTCTGTGATTGGTGTTCAGGGTTAAGGGCAGGTGCCTGACAGCGAAACAACCAATCACAGCAGCTTAGTCACTGTTATCAAAGAGTTTGCTGTCAAATCAATGTAAATTTGGCCCACGACTGTCCACTGGTACACGTGGGTGCTCGGTATTCTCCATGGGTGCTCAGGCCCTGAAGCACCCATGGAATCAGCGCCTATGCCCTGAGTGCACATAAAAAAACTAATGTACATAAAAATGCTTAAAAGCTAAGATAAATAGTTATTGGGAAATGAGGCCCAGAACTCTATGAATGTGCGTGTCATAGGAGAAGTTTTCATTACACTCGAGAACAGCACAGCTCATTGCGCACACATATCAAATCAGACGTGTATCTGCTGCTTTTCTGTCATCTGTTATATATAATCAAGTTTCATCAAACACGTGTCTGTGTCTAATTTCTTGTAATATATCACTCCGAGAAGTCTTACAGGTCGCCTTCCACAGTGGCTGGTACATCAGCAAAATACTCCACATGAAAAATCTGCATTTGGCGGGTGTTTCAAACCTTGTCACTAGGGGTCTCTCTTAAGAGCCTCTGTTACCTCTTATCTTTGAGAAAAGGCCAATGAAAATTGGCAAACAGAAAATTTGCATGCCCCTTCCCCGGACATACGTGTATAAAAGTAGGGAAGCGTGCGTTAGCGGCTTAGTACAGTGATGTGGCAAGAGGGACACAATGTCTCATTCTCTCCATCAGGGAATGGAGTTTACAACAGTAACCGAGACATTCCCCTTCTATCACTCACTTGACACTGTGTCCATGTAGTGACACTAGGGTTCACTATCTAAAAACGCCACAATACTGAACCGTGTTATGTGGACTGCTGATGCATGTGCAAGCAAGCTGCTGCATGCTTGTGAAAATAGCAGGTTCATCAGACCTTCCCCAACACCCCAAAAGACATTATGTAGTTCCCCACATCCCTGAGGGAGGGAATCAACGTAACTAGCATGGGAGCAGGCTGCGCCAGCCAAACTGTCCGTTTCAATTTTCTGTCCCTATGTTTTCTTCCCATAGAGTGTTAGATGCGGCTGGGCCATCTAACGCAATAACACGCATCGGGGAAGGCATTCTTTTTCAATCCTATTCTTTCAGGGGGAGAAGACCCCATGGAGACCACATCCTCCCCAGCAAGTCGATGCCTATAGTGGGTCTGGCTGCGAACTTCCTCTGCTGAGTTCAGAGCCAGAGGGCTAGGGAGGAAGGACACCCATGGTCCGTGACTTGTGGACTTGACTGGGGGAGTAGAGCGCACGTCTTCACCTCAGGGGAGGGGAAAGGCACCATGCGCAAGCGATACACCTGGCCAGCTCCAGCCTCTCCTGCAAGAATGAGAGCACTGACTCAACTGTGCACCTATGTGCGTCTTCAGATTGGGAAGAACATCAAATTGTGAATAAGCACCACTTTAGGGCATAAAGCTGCCTGGTAGAGGGAGCTCTGGCTTGAGTGATCGTGTCTACGATGGCTGGTGGTAGACCGTTTAGATCTTCTGCATCCCGTCCAAGGGCCAGATGTGAATGTTCCAGAGGTCTGGGCGCTGATTCCAGAGGGAGCCCCATCCCTGAGAAGGAAGGTCCTTCCTCAGGGGAATTTGCCAGGGAGGTGCTGTCGTGAGGAGCATGAGATCCGAGAGCCAAGTCTGAGTGGACCAGTGGGGGGCCATGAGAATTACTTGTTCCTCGTCCTCCCTGATCTTGCACAGGACTTGTGCAAGTAGGCTCACTGGTTGTAATGCGTATTTGTGCAGCCTCCAGAGCCAGCTGTGTGCCAGCACGTCTGTACCGAGGGGGTCTTCCGTCAGAGAGTACCAGAGCGGGCCACCTGAGGGTGGAGTCTCCACTCTACCTGACATGACAGTTCGTCCGCTGTGGTGTTTAGGTTGCCCAGGATATGAGTGCCGTGCAGCGAACTCGTGCTGACTCCAAAGGAGGAGATGTGGACGATTTGCAAGATGCGACGAGAGCGAACGCTCCCCTGGCGATTTATATACGCTAGTGTCACTGTGTTGTCTGAGCGAATCAACATGTGCTTGCCATGGATCAACGGCAGAAATCTGCGCAAGGCAAGAAATACAGCCAGCAACTCTAGGCAGTTGATGTGCCTACCCAGCTGAGGACCCATCCAGGAGCCAGCGGCTGCGTGCCCATTGCACACGGCACTCCAGCCCAACTAGATGGCATCTGTAGTAACTACGATGTGTCTGAACACCTGCTGTAGGGGGACTCCTGCCCATAGAAAATATAGGTCTGTCCAAGGGCTGAATAAGTGACGGCAGGAAGGGGTGAGGGTAACACAGTATATGCTGTGGCACCATGCCCATCTCGAGACTCAAGTCTGAAACTAGTGCTGAAGTGGTCTCGTATGCATCAATCCGAGCTGCGCGGCCATCGCTGAGGATGCCATATGCCCCAGGAGCCTCTGAAATTGTTTAAGTGGAACCACGGAACCACCGGTCAAAATGAACTCATGCTTGAGATGTGCTGTCATTGAGACGGAGTCTAACTCCATGCTGAGAAAAGAGATTCTCTGAACCGAGAGCCTGCTCTTTTCCCAGTTGACCCAAGGACCTTAACAGCTGATGTGCGTGAGCACCAGGTCCTTGTGCACACAGAGAAACAGTTGGGAGTGTGCTAAGATTAGTCATTTGTCGAGGTAGTTGAGTATGTGAATGCCCACTTCCGTTAACGGGGCAAGAGCTGCCTATGCGACTTTCATGAAGACATGAGGGGACAGACACAGACCTAAGGGGAGGACCTTGTATTGAAATGCATGGCCGTCGAAAGCGAACCATAGAAAGGGTTTGTGATGGGGTAATATTGAGATGTTAAAGTACACATCCTTCATTTCTCCCGCCGTGAACAAATCTTGATGCTGGACGCACAGTTTCTGCGTCAGCATCTTGAACGATAGTCTGTGTAAGGCCCAGTTCAGAACTCTCAGGTCCAAGATTGGCCACAACCCACCGCCTTTCTTGGGTACGATGAAGTAAGGACTGTAGAAACCCTTCTCCATCTTGGCTGGAGGGACAGGCTCTACCTTGCACAGAAGGATTGCAATCTCCGCACGCAGGGTGGAGGCGTTTTCGCCCTACACCGAGGTAATGGGGACACCGCTGAAACGGGGCAGGCGCCTGACGAACTGAATTGCGTAGCCGAGTCTGAATGTCCTGGTCAGCCACCGCGACAGGTTGGAAAGCGCAAGACACGCGTCCAAGCACCGGGCGAGGCACCAAGGGGATGATCACGTGTGACGTACCTGGAGGTGGGGCCTCGCAGCGGGGGAGGGAGCAGGCAACGTCATGTCAAGGAACTTTGCTTCGTCCCAAGGTGGTTGTGCTAAGGAGAGGCTCAAAGCACTTCGTACATCTCCGCGTACATCTAGACTCGTCACCACCTGCTGACCTGATGCGCGAGTGTGGTGCAGTTGGGCACATGAAGGCAGAGGGTCCGCGTTCATGGGGGCCCAACTGCAGGTGCTCGGTGTCTGATCTCCATCAGAATGGAGGATGTGGGCACTGACTAAGTGGCCCATGGAGTGAGGAAACTGCTTCCTTTGTGACAACGTGGGTACCGCAGCCCGTTGGGTTTGTGGCAAGCAAATGAAAGGAAAAAAAAGATTCCCTACCCGGCCCTCCACCGGGGAATGGAGTGGTCTGGATACCAGCACCGTGGCAGACATCTCTCTCCCTGGGTTGCCCATCTCCGGAATGATTGGGAGCCTTCTGGGTCCGGGAGGTGGTTCGTGAGACGTGGGACATTCGCTTCCTGCGGGGAGCTCTACACTGGGGCTGAGAGCTTGGCCCGAGCTGGGGCGGAGCTGCCTGGGGTTGTACCACCACAGGGGGATGTGGTGGAGCAAGATGTGTTGAATGGCCTCCATCTGTTTCTTCACCGTCGAGAACTGCTGGGCAAAGCCCTCTACAGTGTTGCCAATTAAGCTGATCTGGGAGATGGGGGCATTGAGAAAGCGAGCCTTTTCGGGGTCCCGCATCTCAACCATATTCAGCCACAGATGGCGTTCCTGGACCACGAGATTGGCCATCGCCTGTCCGAGTGCATGCGATGTGACCTTTGTTGCCCGGAGAGCAATGTCAGTTGCCGAGCGCAGTTCCTGCAGCACATCTGGATCAGGACTACCCAAGTGCAGATTTCTTAGCGCCTTGGCCTGGTGGACTTGCAGGAGGGCCATGGCGTGCAGGGCAGAGGCAGCCTGTCCAGTGGCACTGTAGGTCTTGGTCACCAGAGACAACGTCAACCTACAGGCCTTGGAGGGGAGTGATGGTTGATCCCGCCAGGAGGTGGCATTTGGGTGCACCGCAACTGCCTTATCCAGCTGGGGGAGTTCTGTGTACCCGTGAACCGCTCCGCCATCAAGGGTAGTGAGAGCGGACGAGCAAGGGAGTCGGATTTGGGCAGTAAATGGTGCCCTCCATGACTTTGTAAGCTCATCAAGCACCTCTGGGAAGAAAGGAACCAATCTCGTCTAGCACGAGTGTCGGGCTGGACTGGAACGAGTGTCGGGCTGGACTGGAACCCTCCGTCCTCCCCTCAGCGGCTAGACGATTGGTTCGTGGGTTTGGGGTGCCGTTCACAGCCACGCCCCCCCACCCGGATCCTTATGCTGGGGCAGCCCGGGTAAGCATAGCGGAGAACTCAGCGTCAGCCTCAGACTGGGCCGGCACACCTGAATGCAGCGGTGAAACTCTCATCCAGCTCAGGAGCTGGACGGGGGCAAATGAGCATGCTGGGGAACAGGTGGTCCGAAGGGATTTATCCGGTGAAACTGCACCCATTATATTCCCAAAATTGCCTCCAGCGGCAGCCACACCGGCCCTATACACCTGGGTAGAAGGCGCGACACGGGGGGGGGGGGCTAGAGCGGCTTTCCCCCGGAGGAAATCTTGGGTAGGTCTAGCCCACCTTTGTCTATTGGCCTATGTAATCTGGGATGTTTACCATTCCAAATGAAGGACTTTGCTATGCTATCAAATTGCTTGAAATAAGAGAGAGAGACATCTACATGGAGAGATTGTAGCAGGTAGTTAAATTGTGGAATACAATTCATTTTAATAACAGTAACCTTCCCAATCATCAATAAATGTAATGAAGCCCACCTGCCCACATCACTTGAGAACCTTTTTATTAAAGGGTCAAAATTAACTCTAACTAGGTCAGACAAATTTGTCTGGAATAAAATCCCCAAATACTTAATTCCCTTAAGGAGGCCATTACTGGACAGAATGCTGTCAGAGCCCAAGCTTGAGATTTAGACCACTTGACATTGTATCCAGAGAACTTAGAAAAGGAATAAATAATTATGTGGAGGCAAGGCATAAATCTAGTAGGGTCGGAGACGAATAATAAAATATCTGCGTGAAGCAGAAGTTTATGCGCCACACCTCCCGCAACCACCAA
This sequence comes from Moxostoma hubbsi, assembly GCA_032164185.1. Classification (NCBI taxonomy): domain Eukaryota; kingdom Metazoa; phylum Chordata; class Actinopteri; order Cypriniformes; family Catostomidae; genus Moxostoma; species Moxostoma hubbsi. The sequence continues at coordinate 45,229,801 of JAVLUX010000014.1, read as the reverse complement.
TGGAAAATCATCCTCCTTTCTTTTCGCGGCTGCTAAAGGTGCCAGGGCAAGACAGAACAATAATGGGGAAAGAGGGCTACCCTGCTGAGTGCCCCTATTCAGAGTAAAATAATCTGATATTAACCTTAAAAAAATAATCCCATCGTACCATATCAAACACCTTTTCGGTGTCAAGTGATATGGCAGCGACCGGAAACTGATAATTTGCTAAGGACCACAAGACATTAATGAGATGCCTTATATTATCAGAAGAGCTACAGACCTGAATAAACTCCACCGGATCTATACTGTATGTATAAGAGATGTCATAACCTTACTTAATCGGTTAGCCAAATTTAAAAAACATTTTTTTACATCTAATTGGATCAGGGAGATTAGATGGTAACTTTTTCTACTCACTTGGATCTTTGTCCTATTTAAGAATCAGACTGAACCGGGCTTGTGTCATGGTTGGGGGAACCTTTCCATTCTTTAATGATTCTGTATAAACTTCTAACAAATGTGGAGCCAATTCTGTAGCATAAGATTCATAAAAATTAAGCGGCAAAGTCATCTGGCCCCGGAGCCTTGCCAGTAGGTAGGGACTTAATTACCTCTTCAAACTCCTCCAAGGTTATCTCAGAATCAAAATAATTATTTTGCTCAATCGTCAATTTAGGGAGTTCTAATGGTTCCACAAAGTTTCTAATATCCTCATCAGTAGACGAAGACATGGAACTATAGAGATCAGTTAGAATTATTTAAAAGCATTATTAATATCCATAGCTGAGGTACATATTTCACCACCAGCAGATTTCACTGAGGGAATGGTAGAAAAAGACTCTCTCTGCTTTATATATCTAGCAAAAATCTTTCCTGCTTTGTCCCCCAACTCAAAGTATGACTGTCTTGCCCTGAATAACCAAAACTCCACTTTCCACGACAAAATAGCATTATATCTATATTTTAATCAGGTCAATTCTCTGAGGCCATCAGACGACATGCGGCGTATCAGCTCTGCCTCTGCAGTTTTAATATTTCCTTCCAACTCCACGAGTTCCCGTGCTTTGGATGGTGAATGAGGAATAATGTATGATCCGACCCCTAAGAACTACCTTAAGTGCCTCCCAAGCCATGCCCACAGAGGATACTGAGGACCAGTTGGACTCCATATAAACATTGATTTCAGTCAAAAAGAGTCCGATGAACGTTTGTATTTTGAAGAGAGACTTGATCCAGCCGAGGATACAATTTCGGACGAGTAAGTCATTTAGTTTTAATTAGTTTACATGCTATTTTATATAAACATGTACATACTAGTGGGACTGTTTCCAAATATGTCCTAATAAGCTGTTTTGGCTAAAGCAGGTATTTAAATTGTATGCTGTATGATATAAATATAATATGAATGTTTAAATCATATTTGAACTAGTGTTTATGCTGCCTCATTATCATCAACAAAGCTTGTGCTTGCAAATATGTGTTCAGGTTAAATGAGTAAAATGCACTTTAAATATGCCCATATTAGAAAATCAGCATATTATAATGAATTCTGAAGTATCATGTGACACTGAAGACTGCAGTAATGATGCTGAAAATTCAGCTTTGATCACAAATAGCATTTTACAATATATTCAAATAGAAAACTGTTCTTTTCAATTGTAAAAAGAGTTCACAATACCATTGTTTTTACTGTATTTTGGATCAAATAAATGCAGTCTTGGTGAGCAGAAGAGACTTCTTTTAAATAGTAGTGTAGGTCTAAAATTAAAAGTCTAAAAATATTTAAGTAAAGAAAATGTATAGTCAGATTACTTCTTTTAACTTAAAACTTAATTTTGATCATTAAGTCTCCTAACATTCATTCTCTTTCTGTCACATTCCTCATTGATAGGCCAAGGGGAGGGGTCTTTTGTCTCCTCAGGTGTGAATTACGCATATGACCTTTCTAACACTAAAATCGTCTTACTAAAGTTAAATTACTATATTGTTTTGTATGAAAGAGTGATCAGGATGGTTTTCACATAATTCTGTAGCAAAAACTCTAGGCTACAAGATCAAGTTCTCAAAAGTCTTGTGAACAAATGTTTAGTATGTGTTATATGGCTTTATTTCAATAACATAAAAATTTAGTTTTTTCAAAACCATGCATGAATGTTATTTTCTCAAAAATACAAACTTGTACACACATGTTGCTCACATATTATTGTAGCCCTGATTGTGCTGAATACAGTGTTATCAGTTATCTTTAGCCATTAATGTGTTTTTAAGCAACTGAAAAAAGCACAAATGTCAAGGCATGTCAAACCTTCTCCAGGGCCCAAAACACCCTCAGACCCCAGAAAGTTAACTCCTGACCATTTCTCCTGCATTTAACACGTTCACTACGAATCTGATTTTTCGCTTACAATCTAATCTACCCAGACATTGACATATGGCATTGTTAGCAACGTTATTCACAGATTGTGTTGTTTTGGAAGGACATTTGTACTTTAATTCACTGTCGGGCCTTGCCCCAATCGAAATTGGCAGCGGAGACCGCATGGCCCTTTGTTCTATACTCAAAGGAGAGATACTGAACTCAGTTTCCCAGGGTCCTTCACATCTGGATGTGCTAAGTTCTCTCTCTGTGCTCACTTTCTCTGTGCTAAGTTCCAGCTGGCTGTTAAAGGGACATCTGTATTCGTAAACATTCTGAAGGAGTTTTCCCTCCTTTTTGGATAAAGAACAAAGAGACCACATTTTTATAACCTCACCATTTGACCACGGTCGAGTAAGATTAATTTAGCTTTGTTCCAGTCTAGTACAATTGTAATAACTGGTTCATACATTTTTCATGTAAGACAGACAACAGTGGCATAGTGGGCTAAAGGACATAACTGTTAATCAGAAGATCGCTGGTTCAACCCCCACAGCCACCACCATTGTGTCCTTGAGCAAGGCACTTAACTCCAGGTTACTCCTGGGGGATTGTCCCTGTAATAAGTTCACTGTAAATCGCTTTTGATAAAAGCATCAAACCAAATGCATAAATGTAAATGTAAATGTACACAAAACGTTTGACCCAAGTTAAAAAATTTAATGGCAATGCTACCAAATACTAACAGATAGAAATAAGAAAATAAATAAAATCTTAAATAATTCTCTGTACTAATATTCTCATATTCTTAAAATAAAGTAATAATCCTATCTGACCTAAGGCATGGAATGTTTTCCAAAATTAAATGTCAGGAATTGTGAAAAACTGAGTTTAAATGTATTTGGCTAAGGTGAATGTAAACTTGAACCTTAACTAAACCTTGAACTAAACTTCAACTGTACCTATAAATAGTAAATCCAGATAAACTGAGAATTTTGCAGGGGTCTCTTAATTTTTTCCAGAGGTATACTATATACTGTATCACATCTTTTAGCTTGGTTTGTCAAGGAATGAGACTAATCAAGCGCTATAGTGCTCATTGAGACTATCAGCATACAGTGTGAGCGCATGAAACTTAAGATACCTTTCCTTCAGCTTGCTTTTTAAAAGCCAACCTCGGCCCCTCACCTCCTGATATCCAACCTCTCCGGCTCCTGAGGGACAAGGGATGTAATTTAAGTGAGGATGGGATGGAAATTGGAATGTCACCGGCTTAGGCCTTGCATCTCCTCTTCTTAATTTTAAGCAAATTTGCCTGTTCAGATCGCCCCTGGTGATTTGCAACCCTCTATTGGCACACATAGTGAGACCACGTTCAGTGGAGATGATGATCATGCTGTGCAGAGAGGCTATTCAGAGCCAGTCAAAGAGGCTATCGCAGCACACTTGTGCCCCTCCTCTTCCATGTTGACTTGTAAATTAAAGCCGGTGCATCCATTCAAGTTGTGTACGCTCATGTCCTCTTTGGTCTTTAAGGCATATGCGGTCTACCAGGCACACCTGCTAAAATACATGAAAAAATATGTACTAAAACCCTTAAAAGAGCTCCATCCCCAACCAGATCTGGTGCTCCAGCCAACAAGAGAACAGCCCTAAGCTATTGGCATTGTCTATGGGAAGCCTGGTGTTCGTTGGGCATAACCTATGGCTGAACTTGACAGCGATATGAAGCAAGGAAAAGGCCTTTGTACTCCGCAAGGTTGTCGCTGCACGGACTCTTTTTCGCACATCGAAGATCCGGACAAATGTATCCTCCCTCGCAGAGCTTCGGTCCTGGAAATTAACAGGATCCTCGCACCTCTAGCAGACCGGCACAGACTTCACGCCCACACCCGCGGCAGCAGAATAAACCAAAGTTGCACCAGTAGAATCCCCCTGGGGTATCAAGCTCCATAGAAGCTGCCAGTCCTCTGCTTGAATTTGAAGGATGACCCAAAATTACTGCTCCTGTTCCTGGTGCAGCTCAAGCAGAGCCTGATATTGCGTTTGGTGGATGCTGGCGAGGGTCTTGATCAGATCGGCAAAGGGTGAGGACTCCATGATGGCATATCTTCCTCCAAATTCCTGGGTTTTGGTACCACTGTGACAAATCACTAGTTCTCTTCTTAAGGAGGAAGCGAGGGCCATGTAAATGTCCAACTTAAGTCTTTTATTAGACACACTTTACAGTTTAACACAAATGGTTTTGTTTTTCAGAAACAAATGCATTCAGTCTCACACACACACACACACACACACACACACACACACAGAGCTTTGTGTGTGTCTCTCTCTCCCTTTCGACAGTTTGGTCTGCCCTTTTATCCCTCTCCAGCTTTCACTGCAACACAAAACTGCTGTTGGAGGTGATTTCCCACAGGTGTCAGTCCTTACAGCTCTTCCTCCCTTCCTTGCTCTCCGCAGACGTCGCTTGGCCATGCCCCCATCTCCACACTTTATTATTTTACAGAGAAATACCAATGTCTTGTGTCCTGTGTACATGTTAATTAGTCCCCAGAGTGATTGTCACTACAATGATTAGAAAAATTGGGATGAGCTCAAGCACTCTGCTGATGACTAGATTTTTGTCACACATCCACACATTCAGCTTTTGTACCTGACCAAAGTATACTTTGAGCTTCAGGACTTGTCAGTCACTAACTTTTGCTTAGAGTTTGGACCAGGCTTGTCGAAAGCCATTCTAAAGCCTAATGAAAGTTATATGCCCAAAGTACTGGCCACTTCTTTCAAGGCTCAGGCTATCACCTTGCTCTCATTTACAATTCACAAGGCATTCAGTGCCCCATAGTTGTTAAGGCTCCTTCCACCAGGAGCATAGCCTCCTCCTCCTGGGGAAAGTTTGTGTCCTTGGAGGATATACTGTATGTTTGGCAGAAGTATTGGCTTCCCCGAACACATTTGCCAGGTTCTATAACTTGGAAGGTTCCTCCCCAGATTTTGACTGTGTAGAGGGTGGATTTGTCAATGTTTCAATACCCTGTTGGCTAGTGTTAATGTGTTGCAGGACTTTGACCATGGTATTCTCTATCCCTTCCGATTTTGTTACAAAGAAAAGCTGCTTATCAAAGTTTCACTACCCAGACTGGCTATTCTCACTACCCTATCAGCTAGTGGGCATTGTTCTAAGGCATGTGAATCAGCAACTCAGCATTATGGTACATTTTTTCCAGTAGTGTCAGCTACTGATGCAGTGTCAAAGTGACTGACTTGAAAGGGAATGTCTCAGTTACGACTATAACCTTGGTTCCCTGAAAGGAGGGAACGAGAGGCAGGTTGCAGCACAACTGATTTCTCCCGGAAAAGGGATCAAAAGATAGCTACTCCCTTTTGTCGAAAAGAAATCCTGACGAAATTGTGCTGTGCTCCAGTTTATATGCTAACGATGATGCCCACTTGTGCTCGTCACTTTTGGGAGAAGTTCCCATATCACCAGAGCTGCTGATGCAGCATTTCATCTCCTTCTCTCTAGTCATTTGAAGATCGGATCATTTTACTGACTTGGGTCTTTGAATCTGTATTCAAGTAATTTAGTTTATTTGTCACATGACATCTGCATAGGCTTTATAGGAAACAGAATTATTTAGTTCACCTCATGACTCTGAGACTTTTGTTTATTTTTCACATGACCGATAGGCTCTGCATAGCAGACAAGTGATTTGTTCATGAGAGACAATTACTGGTCTTTCGTTAATTTTTCTCTGTACAGTTTAAAGTTAATTGTGTTGCAGCTGTTTGTACTGTGATAAAAAACATATAGTGTGATAATAAATTAAATTTTAAAATTAAAAGAATTGTCGTGATTAATTTTTTAATTAAAGTAAAATAGTCTTAGATGACTATCAGTAAATTCACATGGAATTTTTTTTAAGGCATACTTGATTTTGGTCTACAATTCACAATAAGAATGAATTGTGTACAATAAATCATATAGAGGGGAAAATTATTTACAGTTAATTCAAAATCAATTTAATAGTCAAGTAAATATTATGGGATTTTCTAATTGTTTCTGTAGCCTACAATATTTTTTTTAAAGATAAAAGTTGTAAATCCATTATAAAAGTTTAGGACTGGGATTGAATTTAATGCAACTTGCTTTATGAATATGATTTTCCCCATCATATAGATAAAGTTTAAAGCAGAGTTCCTCAATGTTTGGCCCGTGCTAAAGACCTGTTCACACAGTATGTGAAAAATAAAAGCCAAAAACAATTTCACACCTGTACAGTAAGTGACAATGTTGCTTTGCATTTACATTTATGCATTTGGCAGACACATTTATCCAAAGTGACTTACAGTGCATTTATTACAGAGACAATCACCCTGGAGCAACCTGGAGTTAAGCGCCTTGCTCAAGGACACAATGGCGGTGGCTGTGGGGATCAAACCGACAACCTTCTGCTTAACAGAGTAGTCCTTTATACCACCAGTAGTGTGCATGATGAATGCTTTTAAGGCATTTGTTTACCTAATTTGGCATAACTTTTTCATTATGTTCTTTCCCATTCATTCTGAGGACTATATATAATCTGTGTTTTTATGCAAGTGAGATGAGTAAAAAGCTCTGTTGCATAAATATGATCCTATTTATATTTGAACATGAATTTTAAATGAATGCCTGAACCCAACTATTTTTATAATGTCTGGATTAATGCCTGGATAATATAACACAAGGTACTGTGATACAAATACACATGCACAATAGTGCACATTAAGCATTCTGATCAGTGTCTCAGGATTTCTACATCAAAGTAAAGTCCCAACATCAGAGTTGCTTCAGCCTGTCGCTGTCACTTGTCTCACTGAATGGGGAGTATATATAAATTAATACAGTTACAGTTTGACCCCCCATTAATCCAAGGAAAAACAATAACAATATTAATATTAACAGGTGTAATAACTGAATTTGCCATTTGGAAAAGTGCAGGGAGTAGATCCCATTTGGAGATGAGCAGGAACAGTTGACTCTCATGGAGATACAGATTGTTAATTAAAACAAAACTTTATATCGGTTTTCATTATTTCATTCAGTTTTTTGTTTGTTTTTTCAACAGACAAAGTTGCATAATTTTGTTTTTCTGTATACAAACAAAATGTTCATAATTGTTTGAATAAATAAAACAGGCTAATAATACAGAGAAAAAGAAATTCGGGATATTTAAAAAATCTGGATATTTATTACACAACTCTTAACATTTTCATAACATTAAGGGCAGTGGCCCTTGGCTTTGTATTGTTGACAGAATATGACCCTTGGTGAAAACTAATTGGGGAACCCTGGTTTAAAGTTTTAACTAACACTTTATTACCAGATTCCATGTTATAGAAAAGAACCATCATTACAGAAATATTCACAAAGTTCTAAATTGCAAGAATTAAAGAAACAAAAACCAGAAACGCATTGTGTAACTGCAAGGACAAATACAAAAGCTAACTAGCCACTTGTATTTAAGGAAGGTATTAATTAAAGTCTCCAATACAGAGCTTATGCCGCTGTCATGTGTTAAATGAACAAAAGTCTCAGATTTGAAGACCCAGTTGTGAGGAGAACTAATCAATTCTGTTTCCTGTACATATCCTGAGTGGATGTCAGGTGAAAAATGAACAAAAGACTCAGGAGGTGAACTAATTATTTTTGTATCCTGTACAGTCTATGCGGCTGTCCAACATGAACATAGATTTTGCGCATGCAGAACCACAACAAAATTAACTTATCACTATCTGAGACTACTCATTTGTCCGAGTCATATGAAAGATTTTTTCAAAATCAACTAATCATTCAGGAACGACCCAAAACCACTCCTTTCAGAGAATCAAGGTTAAAGTTGTTGACTGAGATATTTCTCCTCTACCCCTTACATAGGAAGAGTTCAAAGAAACTTTTAGGATCAGATTATTAAGTAGGGAGGACTTCTTATCTCATATGAGAATGTACAAGTTCCTTTAAAGCTATGAAGACTACAACCAGCATTAGAAATGTTTCTTTCTTTGAGGTGTAGGGATTTCATTTTTAAAGATAAAATTTTTACATTTTTTAGACATTATCCACTTTTCACTGACCATGTTCACACAGTCAATGTGTGGGACTGACAACTGTATTTACTTGCAGGTGTGAGTCTTGAAATGTTCTGTTCATACAACATCTAACAGTAGAGGCTTAAATGCTGTCTGTATGAATGAACAATTGACGGCAATCCTGTTTTCTAACACCTGTAACCATAGTGACAGTGATTAAAGTCAAAGATGGTTGTATCCATAACACAGAAAATCGTATCACAATTGACGCCGCAAAATGAAATGAGTCTATTTGAGGCGTGAGATCATGAATCAAATTTGAATTTACAGACAGTAGTGGTAAGCATTTTTTTACAGAGTGTAGAGCGCAGCGTTTGAGTCATGCGGCTCGCGCCTGATTAAGACGGCCTCTGAATCTACGAATGACACACAGTTCATATATCACACAACACATACATGACACATCGCATTTTTTGACATTAAAGACAACTAGTTGTCCAGTGTGGTTCCTTTCACACAGCACTGGTATGCCAAAAATGCGGTTGTAAGTCCTGAAAATATATGAGTGTAAATTTGGTTATAGAATGCGTTTGTCTGAACTGTGTATTATGCACAAAATACAGGACTGACAAACATATTCTGCTGCTGTGTGAACATGGCCATAGTGTCTCTTTATATAGGCATGGAAATATGATGCATCCTGTGCCAGAAACCCATGTTTCACTTCTGTTTGTTCTGTCTGGTTTCTGTGGTTAGTCAGGTGAGAGAAGAGCAATATGCACTTACACATATTAAACTTACACAGATCTGTCTGTAGTGATTTGGAAGGATTTGTCATACATAATTAGAAAGAAAGTGGTTTCATTTGAAGAAAATGCTATTGTTATTATCCATAAAATTCTACATAATTTGGATGTACAAAAAAAAAAAAATGGAAACAGCAAACATATACTGTTGATGTCTGTAAAGATTTTCATTCAGACGTTCTACCAGAGAAGTCTTTGTATTTGTTAACAACAATAAACAAAACAAACCTGTTACTTGCAAGAACAGCACAGATATGACTTTGGGATTTATTTATTAGTTTGGGGTATAATTATTGCCACATTTGCTCTTGAAAATCTGATTAGCTGGCATAAAGTGATGCCAACATTCCTGAGTCATGTACTACAGCCTGTGGGTTTTTTCAGATACTGTACCGCATGGCCCAGATAATTGTCCCACCACCAGAGAAAGAGATGAAAGAGCATGAAATCACTGCCAGAAGCTTCAGAGGAAAGAGACACATGCACACACACACACACACACACACACACACACACACACACACACACACTCTGTGTACAACATGCAGACTGTACATTTCTCCCATGACAGCTTGATTAGTATTACAAAAATGAAGATTGTAGTTTAATCTAACCCCCCCCCCCCCCCCCCCCCACTTGTAAAATGGATGTTAACTTTGGCTAGTTAAACTTTGAGAGACAGAGTAAGACTCTAGATTGCTGCTAAATTCGGAGTATATTTTTAATTAACAATTTGTATTGATTCCATTTATTAGACAAACAAACACAACATAAAATGCAGAATCAATTATATACAGAATCAACACCTCCCCCTGAACACCCCACTCGACACAAACACGCACTACAGTGGTCACCAACAATTAGAACATAAAAAATACAGAAAAAGTATACTTTTAAAAAACAAGAATGCACATACACATCAAAACAAGAAATCCCTATACACTGTCCCTCCCAGAGAACACTTCAAAAAAGCCATATATATACCCCACTTCCTATCAAACAAATCCCATTTTCCCAGCCTTCTACAAATCACCTCCTCAAATGCTGACACCCCGCCCATCTCCCCACACCATTCCTGAAACAAGGGCGCCCCAGCTGACTTCCATCCCCTGAGGATGATTCGTCTGCCGATCATAACTCTGGCTAAGACCAACTTTTTAAATGAATATCCCCAATATTAAATAACGCCCCCTCGCCCAGTATACAGAGTCTGGGGCAAAATTATATTCGAGTTCCCAAAATGTCACATATGAATCTCTGAACCTTCAACCAAATCTCTTGGATCTTAGTACCCTTGCATCTCTAGACGCAGACTTGACGTTTTTTTAGAATACCAGCCCACACTCAATCCTCCAATATTAAATTTAAATCTGAAGTTCCGTCCCCCAGACTCTGAATTAGGAGGGAGTAATACATTGATGCATCATGACCTTTTCCAAAAGCAGTAATCACATCTCCCTGAGTATCTGTCGCTTTATTGGGGTGTATGCTACTCCCAAAAACTCTCCAGTTCCTTTGATAGAAAGGCTTTGCAATGGCGAAATATGGGTAAGAACTTCCTTTTCAATATAAAACCAGGGAGGGGCTCTCTCAGGTGGAAGCGACCAATGAACCAAATCTCTGTGACCGAACGCATAATAATACAACTAAATCTTGGGTAGTGCCTAGCCCACATTTGTCAATCGGCCTATGTAATTCACTGAAATGTAATCTGGGACGTTTACCATTACAAACAAGGACTTCGCTATGCTACCAAATTGCTTGAAATAAGAGAGGGGGACATCTACAGGGAGATACTGTAGCAGGTAGTTAAATTTTGGAATACAATTAATTTTAATAACATTGACCTTCCCAATCATCAATAAATGTTATGAAGCCCACCTGTCCACATTGCTCAAAAAATTTTTTATCAAGGGGTCAAAATGAACTCTAACTAAATCAGACAAATTTGGTGGGAATAAAATGCCCAAATATTTAATGCCCTGTTTGGGGGACTGGAAAGCGCTCAGCTAGAAAGCCGTAACTGGGCAGTATGCTGTCAAAGCAAATGCTTTGTATTTACCCCAATTTAATTTGTATACTGAGAACATAGAAAAGGAATTACTATTTCTGTGGAGGCAAGGCACAGATCTAGGAGGGACGGAGACTTATAATATAACCAGCATTAGAAATTGCAGCTCACGTACACGGTTCAGTGCATGGGGTGATTGAATAGGGACCCCTAGTGTCGCTTCCCTGATGGCCGCTGTAACGGCCGAACCATATTCTCGGCTCCTCAGTGCAAAAGCTGAATGAACAGATGTACTATTCCCTCCTTTATACATGTATAAAATGAGGGCATCACCTCAGTCTATTGATGGACTACAATCTTGAAATGGAATGCATAGACTAACAATTGCCAACAAAAGCCTTCATCAGCCAATTAACAAGGACAATTGCATCTATGTGAGCTTCTGCAGTTAATCCAGGATGGAATTCAAAGACATTAGTCATTAGTCTTACAGTTCAAACAAAATCGGTGTTTAAACACTGACCCTTAACACTTACTTAGTTTAATCATTTTAAACCATGACTTTAACTATAAAGTAATACTTACACCATATTCATGATGTTAGCCAGAATGGAACTGGCCCCCACAGTGAGTCTGGTTTCTCCCAAGGCTATTTTTCTCCATTAATCAACATCTTATGGAGTTTTGTGTTCCTTGCCACAGTCACCTTCAGCTTGCTCACTGGGGTTATTAATACAATTATTATTTAATTACTTATTTTTAAACAAGATTAACAATTGTATTTTATCTAATTACACAATGATGATTCATTGACATTATAGACATTACAGTTTTATCATCTGTTAATGCCTGATCTTCTGTAAAGCTGCTTTAAAACAATGTGTGTTGTGAAAGGCGCTATACAAATAAAATTGACTTGACTTGACATGTCCTGGGGACGGACATGCAAATTCTGTCTGCCAATTTCTCATTGGCCTTTTCTCAAGTTCAGAGGTAACCGAGGCCTTCAAGAAAGTCCCCTAGTGTCGCTTCATTGGACAAAGCGCTGAGTGAGTGATAGACGGTGAATGGGATTGATAATGGTCAGTGGAGCGTTGTGATAGGAAAATTACTTGGATAATTATATTTCTAGTATTCTAACTTTGATGAAACACTAAGGGATACCCAAAGTAAAAAAAAAAAGTTAAAGTCTTATGGGGGTCCCCTACCATGACTGGGAATATGTTTCATTTGGCTTTGTTGATGCTATCCATTCTCATATTGATAAGCAAAAATGAGAGGCAAAAATCAATCAGCTAATAAAACAAATCAATAAAGTGAAGCTAAGGAAAGAGTGAAGCCATTAATTTGCATAGACAGGAAAATGCCACTAACTGCATGAATTGATCAGACTGGGCTTTGAGAACAGTCAGAGGGAATATCGCATTCTTACTCAGACACAACATCCCTTGCTTCACTTTTACAATGTTCTTCAAACATGATATGACAGAAAAAATGCACAATTATTTTAAAAAGTACATACCTGATGCCCTCAAACAAATCAACATTTTAATATCCCCTATTATTGATTCTTCCTAGATCTCTTGAAAACATTCAGGTCATTCCTGAGACCTTAAATATCATGAGAGAGACAAATACCTTTTTCTGTGAAGGAGCAGCATGTGTGTGATATATGGTGAGCATCATGGTGATTACACATTTTGTATTGTATTTTGTGTGTTCAGGTCTTAGATCAAAGATCACTAGCCAGCTGGATCAATTCTGCCTAATCAATGCTATTATTGTTTGTCCCCATTATGATTACTGTCAATATCACTGTGCTAAATTATATTCAGCATGCCTAATAGCCTTTCCTTCGCAGAAAGGTTTGAAATAAAAATTAAATGAGTAAATAACTAAATATGTAACATTTGTCTCTGCAAATCACCCAGAACTGAATGGCAGGGTGATTTAATCAACACTTACTTTGTGTACAGTGACATACAGATGATGCAGAAACTACAGAAGATATCTGTGTGACCCCCGTGAAGCTGAACTCCTCACTGCACACGATCATGACTGCAGACCTGCCAACCCTGTCCAACTTTTTAAATTACCAGACATGCATGGCAAGTTGGAGATTCAACTAGCACAGAATTGCGGTTTTCTTCCCCTGCACGCTCGTGCGCACGCTATTTGTGAGTCTGATCGCAATTATAGAATTGTACCAAATCAAGTCTATAAATGTTTGGAATACTTTCTTTCTTGACTGGAATTTTACTGTACATTGTATATTGTTATTGTGTTGTGTAATTATGTGTACATTAGATATGTAAATTGTGTTGTGTAAATATGTTGTTTATTGTAATTGGTATATGTCTCGTCACTGTCATGACTGCTATGTTGCTGGAAACTGCACACAAGACTTTCACCCACTGTTGCACTTGTGCATATGGTCGTGTGACAATAAAGTGATTTGATTTGATTTGACTTTGACATATGGTAAAAGTCACTAACAAGATCTAATTAGAAAGAACACACAAAGGGCCTTTATTCTTGGAGTTTTCTTATTTTATTAAACATAATTTATTAAACAGTTTATTTATTAAAGTTATTTGTTTATGTCCAAAATATACAAACGACTTATCCACGGTAAAAACAAACTTTGATAAGAACAAATGTTTGAAACAGAGCATAAGTAACAATTAACATGTTATCCATAATAAAAACGAAAAAGCTACGATAGGAAAAGTCTCGGGTTACATGTGTAACCCTTGTTCCCTGAAAAAAGCGGAACGAGATGCTGCGCTTTACTAAGCGCTATGGGAACGATCCTAGTTGTGACAGAGCTGTAAATATGTGTGTAACATGTCAATGAACATTGACCGTAATTTATAGCCTCAGCTGATGTAATCATTAGACGCACCTGTGGCCATGCTATAAATGGATGCGTTACCCGGTGTCGTCAGATACTTTTTTTTGAAGAGCAGTCCTGGGACGTCCCAGTGCGGCAAAGAAGCGCAGCATCTCGTTCCGCTTTTTTCAGGGAACAAGGGTTCACTATGATGCTGTGCTTTGCTAAGCGCTATGGGAACGCAATACCCATGCTGCCGCACTGGGGCTGTCCGGACCCCTATGGTTGTGAAGTGTGCTCACAAGAATGCGAGAGGTCTCAGACATGAGCTTGAGATGTCGACTCAAAGGCATAAGAGCCCGGAGTAACATAAACATCTAAACCATAAAATTTTATGAATGTGTGCGGAGAGGACCAGCCTGACGCATCACAAACTTGTTCAGTCATGAGCTGAGATGTCAACTCAAGGACATAAGAGCCCGGAGTGGCAAGAACATCCAAACTATAAAAGTCTAATGAATGTGTGCGGAGAGGACCAACCTGCCGCATCACAACTTCCTGCAGAGGGAGACCTCTAGCCAAGGCTTTAGAGGAGGAGAGCCCTCTGGTAGAGTGCACCCTAAAACCTACTGGTGAAGCTTGACCACGCGCCTCGTAGACCCAGGCAATAATGTCCCTCACCCAAAGTGACATAGTCTGCCAGGAGGTGACCGCCCCCCGGTCACGGCTTCCAAGTGAAGAATTGCTACCCTGACTTTACGCCACTAGCAAATGCGGTGGACATAAGTCTGAAGGGTACAGACTGGACAAAGTCTGAGAAGTCTTAGCTGCTCTGGCGTTACAAACAGAAGGGATGAGAAGGCTTAGAAAATAACCGACCAAGGGTCGCTAAAGGCACCTTGGGCAGGTAGTTAGGGTGAGAATGCTTTTGGTCATAGCTGGGGCAAACTCTAAACAGGCCGGCAAAAGAGACAGAGCCTGTAGGTACCCAAGTCTCCTTAGAGATGTAATTGCCATAAGAAAAACCATCTTGAGAGTCAGAAGTCTACCAAACGCTGACTCTAGAGGTCTAAAAAGGGGGTCTTACCCTATGAAGAGATCCTAGCAAGGATGCCACTTAGGGGGCACCCCGCCCACCAAGGCATGGCAAACGCAGTGGAGGCCAAATAGAACCTGGCAGTGGTGAGGCAATTGCCCGCTGACGGTTCTTTCTACAGAAAATCCAGAACTGAAGCAAACTGGCAGTTAGCTGGTTCTGTAATATGAACTTAGTAGAAGGAAACGCATGCAAGCGCATTTGTGCCATGTATGCGTCACCACGATCAGGGGGGAGGAACTGGGCGACTCGGGGAGAAGTAGAGGAGACATTGCGCTATCAACAGAGGTGAAGAGGTCCTCTTCTGCCCTGTAAAATCTACCCAGATCAGTTCCAAGTGGAGGGAGCCCTAGCACTTGAAATGGTCTCGATAACCTCAAGAGAAAGCCCTGTGAACCTCAGTTGGTACCCTTAGGGGCCAAGCATGAAAGGTTTCACAATTCGGGCCAGGGATGAGAAGGTCCTCCCTGTTCGGAATCACCCAAGGCGAGCCGTCGAGGAGAGGTATTCGAGAAACATATCCTGTTCGGCCAGCGCAGCGCCATTAGTAGGAGGCAAGACCCTTGCTGGTGAACATTGGCCACGACTCCCGGGAGCAGAGAAACCGGGGAAAGAAATGCATACAGATGCATTCTGGCTCATGTATGTGTCTTAACGTCCAGACCCAAGGGGGCTGGGGGACTTCAGGGAGAAGTAGAGGAGACATTGCGCTATTCATAGAGACGAAGAGGTCCTCTTCTGCCCTATACGATCTCACCCAAACTTGTTCCAAGTGGAAAAAGCCCGGCATTTTAAAAAGGTCTCGATAACCTCAGGAGAAAACCCTGTGTCCCTCAGTTACACTTAGGGTACCCTTAGGGGCCAAGCATGAAAGATTCCACAGTTCGGGGCAGGGATGAAATATTGTCCCCTGTGCCTGAGATAGAAGATCATTCCTGTTAGCAATCGCCCAAGGCGAGCTGTCGAGGGAAGAAATTAGCTCAGAGAACCAAACCCTGTTCGGCCAGCGTGGTGATATCAGTAAGAGGCAAAACCCTTGCTGGTGAACTCAGGGCAACTACTACCTTAGGGTGGAGTTGCTTACTCCCCCGTTGGTAATTTCTGTCTGGCCAGTAAATCTGCTCCCACATACGGGCATCCAGGGATATAACTGTCCTGAGTGACAGGAGCTTGCCCTGGGCCCTAAGGAGAATCTGACATGTCAGAAATACAGCTGACAAGAACGTAGATCTCCGTGATGATTTATGTAAGAGGCTACCGCTGTATTGTCCACCCGTACCAAGACATGGCAGCCTCAGGAGGAGGTATTTCAGGGCCAGAAATACAGCCATCAACCCGAGACAGAGACTAAGACAACCGAGCTGATGACCCTCCTATCCCCTTAAGCTGGACGATCACTTAAAGCCACTACCCAGCCCTTCAGGGAGGCGTCTGTTGTTAGCAGCCTGTGACAACAAGACACACCTAGAGTGGGACCCAAGGCATAAAACCGGGGTCTGAACCACATAGAAAGGGAACAAAGCCTGAGGCGAGTAATCCTTATTAGCCTAGGGGTTTTGGCCCTTGGAAGAAATCTCCTGGCTTTGAGCTACAATAAAAACGCTTTCATGAGCAGATGGTCCAGAAGGATCACCGAGGACACGGTCGCCCTGAGACCTGGAAATCGTTGATACTGATAACAGTGCAACCTTGACCTAGCCTGACTTTGCTCAGGGTGATCTGAATGGACTCCATTCCAGCGGCAGACAGTTGTGCCCGCATTGTGACTGAACATCATACGATGCCCCGATAAACAGTGTTCTGAGTGGGAGAGAGGACATTTTTCTTGGCGTTGAGCCTCAACCCCAGAGAAACTAGATGAGCCGAGACGAAGTCCCTGTACTGAACTGCCAGTTCCTGGAACTGCGCTAGGATTAGCCAGTCGTCTACATAATTCAGAATGTAGATGCCCCGGAGTCGCAAGGAGCCAGCGCCACATCATGCATTTGTGAATGTGCGGGTAAAACAGGCTAGGCCGAATGGAAGAACCTGACACTGGAAGACTTTGCCCCTGGAAGCGAACCTCAGGAACTTTCTATGTTGTGGCAGAATTTCTAAATGAAGTAAGAAGTGTGTCATAAGATCGATGGTGACCAGCCAAACGAGTTGTAGGGCTTGAGACACGATCGTCTTGATAGGCAGCATCTAGGACTTGAACACCCGTGGGCAGTTCAAGCTTTAAGATCTAAGCCAGACGCCACCCCTCACCCTCCATGGGAACCAGGAAGTATTTAGTGTAATAACTTAACTCTCTCTCTGGAAGGGGAACACATACCATGGCCCCTTTAACCAGGAGTTTTTTTTTCTTTTTTTTTTTTTGCAATTTATAGCAGACATAAAAAAGAAATCCGGTTTACAGTAGTGAGAACACGCCGTTGAAACACGGAAAGGCGGCGAGTGAATTAAATCCTGATGGCCTTTTCTACAGTTCTTAAGACCCACAGAAAAAGTATATATCTGACAGAAGTTTCGACGCTACCAGGATCTCTGAGATGGGTATTAGATTTTAACACTTCCTGTTGAGGTGTTGTCGAGTGTTTTGTGTCCTGAATGCAATGCAGGAACAGCGAAAAACACCCAACTTTTGATGGGAGCCTCTGCCACCCAAAACACCAAGAGGTGGCGGGAATGGAGGGACTTCGAGGGGGTACTGGGACGGGTGAAGTGAAACACGTGCCCCGTCCCGAGGGGAGCTACCACCTAAATCTAGGCACAAGACCATCAGGGTTTCCTCTTTTTAGAAATTATATTCCTGAGGTCTTGCTTCGGGGGCTGCCGAAGGTGACGAGACTGTCCCCAATCCCTGGGAGGAGGAGCACGACTCACCACGCTTTGCTTTTGAGCCTCCCTTCTAACAGGACCAAGGCGGGTCTGGGGGGCCGAAGGACCCACCCCCTGAGTGCGGCGAGGGAGGAACTGCCTGAAGGCTTCCTCATGGCTTTTCGCCTCCTGGAACCTGGAGCTAACCGTGGTCATGGCGTCTCCGAATAGGCCAGTGGGCAAAACTGGGGCATCAAGAAGGAAAGCTTTGTCCTTGTCTTTGATGCCCGAAAGGTTGAGCCAAAGGTGCCTCTCCGCGGTGACCAAGGCAGATTTTATCAGTAGGTCCACAATTGATGGAGGATTAGCGTGAGTATTTGCATCCAGAGGAGCCATGTGGGGGCTTTGAGGAGCCAGGTGGAGTCTTCTTAGAGCCATGTGGGGGAGGAAAAACTCTTGGGCTGCTTAGCAGGTGGCTCAAGTGAGAAGGAGGAGAAGGATATGGCTGTTGTGGTGGAGCTTGGGGGCACAGTGGTCTTCTTTCCCAATACCTCATTAGCAAAGAACATTGTGAGAGGCTCCTATTGCTGCACAAGGCCATTGATACACTGGTCAAACAAGGGACAACCATCTTGTAGAAACAGCTTCAAAATCTTCCTGACATCAGTGTCACACAGGATATGTAGGTCACGCAGAAGCCTTCCTCTTGCTACTCTTGTTGAGATAGTAAAAGCTGGTTATGAGAAAGTCTTCAGTATTAACAATGAGCTGCTTCGACGCCCTCTCTGCAGCTATGTGTATCAAATGGCAGGCACAACAACCAAGAACACATTTACATTTCAGTTCTTCAGAAATGCTGCCACTCTTTTTTCCTAGAAATTGCATGACAGCAGAATTTTCACCAACAAAACACACACTTGGACCACTGAATGCTCCTCTTCTTCATTTCAGTGTCAATTATGTCAAATACAGCTCTACCTGTAGACTCTCTTGATTCATGTAGATTAACCCTTTGGGGTCGACGAGCCGGCGCATCATGATCTATTTTTTCGTCATTGCTGTGGAAACAACTTAAAATACTCCATAATTTTGGGACATAAAAGATAAGTGTAAGACATCATTAGAGACTATAAAGGGTCTACTTTTATTTGTGTACATTCACAATAACAACAAAACCTTGTGCTTTTGTAAAATAAAGACAATTTAAAGGGTGAGCTTTCAGCCATCTCTGTGTCAACGAGCATATTTCTGAAACACGTCACAAAAATGAACTGAAACTCAGCAAATACTTATCACACAGACATGAAACATATGTCTAAAAAATGTCTACTTTTAAATAAAACAATTCAAATTTATAACAAATATTCCACAGCAATGTAATCTGTATGAAACAAAGCAATGTACAGTTTCTCCTGGCTCAGCTAATTATCCCTAATGTGATCACACCCACAGGCAGAGGATGCTATTCATATGCTAATGTGCTGAGGCGATCAATGCAAATGGTAGGATTTCTGAAGGATCATGTGACACTGAAGACAGCTTTGATCACAAATTGTATTTTACAATATATTCAAATAGAAAACTGTTCTTTTAAATTGTAAAAAGAGTTCACAATATCATTGTTTTTACTGTATTTTGGATCAAATAAATGCAGCCCTGGTGAGCAGAAGAGACTTCTTTTAAAACTTTTAAACAGTAGTGTAGGTCTAAAATGTTTGTCTTTATGTAAAGAAAATGTATAGTCAGATTACTTCTTTTTAATTTAAAACTTGATTTTTGATCATTAAGTCAGCTCACATTTATTCTCTTTCTGTCACATTCCTCATTGATAGGCCCAGGGGAGCGGTCTTTTGTCTCCACAGGTGTGAATCACATCAATATTCATGATAATTCATGCCTCCTCGTATATGACATTTCTAACACTAAAAGTGTCTTACAAAAGTTAAATTACTATATTGTTTTGTGTGAATGAGTGATCAGAATGTTTTTCACATCATTTTGTAGCAAAATCTCTAGGCTACAAGATCCAGTTCTCAAAAGTCTTGTGGACAAAAATATAGTATGTGTTATATGGCCTTATTTCAATGACTCAATGTTTAACTTTTTTCAAAAACCATGCATAAACTTTATTTTCTCAAAAATAAAAACATTGCAAAACATATGTTGCTCACATATTATTGTAGCCCAGTTTGTGTTGAATGCAGTGTTATCAGACATTAGCCATTAATATGTTTTTAAGCAACTGAAAAAAGCACAAATGTCAAGGAATGTCAAAACTTCTCCACGGCCCAAAACACCCTCAGACCCCAGATATTGTATATCTGTACAAGTATCAGTATTGCCTTGTCAATACTTGCATCGAAGAGTCGTACTACAATTGGATACATTTTTATATACTCCATGTTGGTACTGCCATCGGTAGCCAGGCTGAAAGGACACCTCTTCATTGCCACTGTGATTCCTATCTCATCATCAAGGGCCAGTGTTTTGATGATGTTTGCAGCTTTCATCCTGGCACAGTCGAACTGCTTTGCAATGTCACTGTCGGGAAACATCTTTTGAAAAACTGGTCCTGCATGGTCTGCCACATCCATTGGCAGGTTGTGTTCAACAATATATGTAGTAGAGACAGTTTCAGCCCAAATGGGTTTCAGATCACTGGCTTGGTTGAAAAAGGTTGCTATAGCTGCGGTTGATGGGGGGGGGGGGGGGGGGGGGGGGGTCATGGCTGTATTCTTTTTAAAATTTCATGATCCATTTATTCCAGTCATTAATTAATATGGGTCACTTAAAGGCCACTGAGTAATAAAAAATAATGAATATATTACTGTAATAATCAAATAATTTAGCATCCTTATATGTAAGCACTTACCTGAGATTCTTTGATGACTGATGTCAATATCAAACTTGCACAAAGTACAAAATGCATGATATGGTAGCTTGGATTGGGTCAAGCAGGACCACTTGTCCTAGTATCGAGGAAGGAACTTCTTAGGCACATGTACTCTGCTTTTTTTGGGTTCAGGTTACTGCTGCTATTTCTGTTTCTCTTAGTCTCCTCACTCTCATCGTCTGACATAGCTTTACTGACTGGCTGTAATAACAAAGATTTTCTATATTAGCTGCTAATTTTGTTATTCCATGGGACCTATGCTTACTTTTTTTCATAAGCACATGTGCTTTGACAAACATTATGGATCACACCTGGTTCAATTCAGTCCTCTGAAAACATAACTAAAAGATTCGTACTGACAAGTATGTAAAATAAACATATGTTTTGTGGAATTAGCACAGATTGTCTGTATATTTATTCCATTACATGTACAGTGTAGAACTGAGATAATGTTTTCTTAGCACATGCCCCTAAGTTAAGTCTCTATAGTAGAGGAACGCTTGTCACCTCTCAAACAGGGCCAATCACTAGGGCCAGCTCAAAAGTATTGGTTTTTAGACACATTTTCTTATCAACACTAAAAGCAAAATCATTTTGAGAACATAAAAATTAAAACAAACATTCACATCGACACAGACCACAAACTGGATATACAAAGCTTAAGTAGGCTACCACAAAGGGTTCGCTGTTTGCTAAAAAGTCTGGTATTTCAGCCTATGTTAAGGAGCCTATTGTATTTCTTTGCAGCGAAAACATCATTTCAGATTTTCAAAATTTATATTATCTCAAATCTAGTGCAAAGGCATTTTAGGAGCATTTCCTCGATAGCTAATACTGGACACTATAATTCTTCATCGCGCTGTTTTCTAAACTCCCGACTCCATTTAAGGCCAAGATGTTTCTATTTATTTTTGATTATACTTTTGTACTGCTTTTTGTGATGTGGATCATAATTACAGTTACAGTCTATATAGTAATGTTATGTGGAAAATACAACTAATGGGACGCAGAATTAAATGTATAGCACACTCGCACAAATGCAACCAGTTATTTTTCATATTTGCATTTCATTTCTTTCACTAGCGAATGAGAGTGAACTGCTGATACTCTAGAGCACACTGAATGTTCGTCTTATGTTCGCTAACATTAGCTTGATACAATAATTGTTTACCTTTCCACAACACAGAGTCAAAAAGGAATTTGTCCAAGTGTTTACTTATATCTGACAGTTGGCAAACTACACATTCCTGGGTATACGCATTCCTGCGTACTTTTAACTCAGATCTCGTACATGTATACATGGACAGAGAATTGCGTAGTTGGTATGCAAAATGCGTGCATGTTGGCAGGTCTGTAACAGCGGCTTTAATTTGAATGGAGAAGTATGTTTCGTGCTGCCCTTATAGTGTTTGATTAAAAATTTGTATCACATTGTTTTAAGGATTCTGCGTATGCTCACCTAAAATGAGTAATGAAACATATTAAAGGCCACCACAACAAGAAGCTGGCTTTTGACCCACAACTTTTCAAACTACTGAGGTGATTTTTTTATTTAAAAAAGTTTACAGAGATTCTCTTTAAACACACAGAACAGTGGGAGCATTAAGGTGAAGGCACAGGGAAGACAGACAGTTTGCTTCAGCTGAACAACCAGTCAGATTATTTTCTGCATTTCAGGACATGGCATTTGTAGCATTTACAGTTAAATACTGATGTGCAAACAGCACATAAACAAACAGAGTCATAAATATAAATATACTTTGGAAATATAAGTCACGTGACGTCATGCGAGGAGTGGACATGTGAACGATGTGCTCTGCGCACTTTGCTAGTTTTTAATTATTTTTATGTCATAAACCTGTGAGATTCGATATATCCTGCAACATATCTGTTCTTTGAAGTCAGCATGGCAAAGAGATATTAAAAGACGCTTACGTGCTCAAGCTGAAACCTCTGACAGGCCTGCAGACCAGGGACTCGGTTTGGACGGTGTGGTGGGAGAAATTCAAGGGCAACTGGCGAGCATGTCTGTGATGCTGACAAAAGTTGTTGCTGACTTTGAGGATCTTGCTATAATACGTTGAACGATTACTGCCCTGGAAACTAAATTCTCTGAGTTTGTTACAAGAATCGGGATGTCGAGAGACAGAACGATTATCTGGAGTCATCGGAGAGGGAATTAGCTGCTAATCTGCTAGCGACAAAGGTAGATTTGCAATGCATTTTGGAAAAACTGGAGGATTTGGAGAATTGTAGCGGGTGAAACAATATCCGAATTGCTGGAATTCCTGAGCATGAAGAAAGCAGAGATATGGTGAAATTCATTGACAAGCTCTTCCCGAGTCTGCTCCACATAACAGGCCACAAGCTGGAAATCGATCGAGCTCATAGAGACCAGGCTTGCAGATCGGCTGTGGGAGACAGGCCCAGATCAATTCTGGCCAAATTTCTGAGATCATCTGATAAAGATCTTGTGTTATGCGAGGCGAGGAGCAAAGGAAAGCTTTCTTGGAAAAACTACAGCATTTTCTTGTTACCACACTTTGCAAATTCAACAAGAGAGAAACATGATCGATTCAAGGAATCCAAGAAACTCTTACATCAATGGAAGATTGCTTTTGCACTGATGCTTCTGGCCAAACTGAGAATAGATACTAAGAATGGGCGCAAAATATTTGCATGCCCACAACCATTTGGTGTTTCGCATGTGGCCCCAGAGTGAGCCGTCATGCTGAACATACACTCTAATGTCTGAGGAAGATGATACCATTTTTGATTCTTTTTGTTTTGGTTCCGCCTAGCAGCTGGAATTTGTTTTGTGAAATATCACTAACTTTTACATTGACGTAAGGTCGCTTTTACACTGAAGTTCCTGGCCAAATTGAGAATATATACTAAGGATGACTGCAAAATATTTACATGCCCACAACAAACTGTCTCACTGAACATACACTTGACTGTCCGAGGAATTTGGGCGCCTTTTTTGTTTCTCTTTGTGCTGGTTCCGCCTAGCGGCTGGAGTTTGTTTTGTAGAATGATGCTCCTTCGGGACAGTGTTGTGGATGTATCTGCTCGTTCTTTGTGCGTATGCCTCATATTGGATGAAGTTTGTTTTGTGGAGTATATTTGTGAAGTATTTTTTCCAGGACATTGGAAGGATTAATTAATCTGCTGCTCTTATGAAACAGCCAGCTCACTGAACATTTGTTTGAGTCTACAAGGAAACTGAATGGCTTTATTTACTTTTTTTTTTTTTTGTGCGCTGGTTCAGCTAGCGGCAGGATTTTGTTTTCTGGAGGAACACACCTTCGAGACAGTTTTGTGAATTAATCTACACATTCTATATGTTTATTCCTATTGGCTGAAGTTTGTTTTATAGATTCTTTGCTGTTATGTAATTCTGTCTCACAAAATTTGCAGAAATTCAGGGGCTAAGGTTGATTTTGGCTACTATTTATGCACCTAATGGTGATGATCAGGGCTTTTTTCTTTATAGCTCTTGAAGGGATGTTGCAAGACACTGTCATCCATCTGGAGGGGACTACACATTTATTTATTTTTTTATCAGTCCATAAGATTTATTCTAGAATATTTTTTTATATATATTTAAGTCCCTCATTTCATCTGTTGTTGATTGCTCAATTGGAAACATCTTGGTGAGTTTAGAGGTGTTGCCACAAATGGAAAATAAATCATATAGTTAAATCTGCTGGTGGTAAGATATTTACCTCGGCCATTGATATTATTATTATTTTTATTTTTTTTAGAAAGTGGAAAAAAAGCATAACAAATGCCCACATCCATATGAACATATAATCACAATAAAATAGCTATATAAATATGTAAACATCCAAATAACAAGAGAAAAAAAACACTTTATCCAGAGCCTGTCTCCTTAAAGTAATCTAAAAATGGGCTCTAAGATTTCAGGTTTCATTCTGACTCCAAATTTAATCTTCTCAAGTTTGAGGGCAAAAAGTAGGTCAAAAACCCACTGACGATACGTTGGCAGAGATAGCTAACAATGTGCAAAGTGCAACTTAACTGCAAAATGTTAAACACTTTAACATTTTCTGGAAGAACCCCAAAGAATGCTGTCAAAGGGTTGGGGTCTATTACTGTGGTAAAAATTTCTGAGGAACAACAAAACATTCTCACCCAAAACCTTAATAATTTAGAACAGGACCAAAAAGAATGAAACAGAGAGGCTGGTTCCACAAAACAGTGTGGACATGTGGACATGTGGAGTTCAAATTATGAAATATCTTATGGAGTTGCACCCTAGACCAATGAATATGATGTACTACCTTAAATTGAATAAGTCTATGCCTTGAGCTAATTGAAGAAGAATGTATCCTTTTTCAGACAGCATCCCAAGTTTCATTTTCTAACATAATACCAAAGTCCTCCTCCCAGAGAGATTTTAATGACCTATTAGATGAGGTTTGTTTGTTATTAATTATATTATAAATCTTTGAAATGGTACCCCTTATACATCTATGCTGATTTAAAATACACTCCAGGACACCACTAGGAGGGGCAGAGGGGAACTCTGGGAGATGTTTACGGGTAAAGCTCTGAGTTCGAAAATAATAAGTTTGAATTAGACAATAAAAATGTTTCTTTAAGTTGGTCAAACAAAGCAAAATTATTGTCTATAAATAGTTGATCAATCATAATTAGACCTCGTGACTTCCAAATATTGAAAGCCCCATCAAAAAGAAAGGGTGGAAAGGAAACATTATTGGCAATGGGTGCAGCTGAAGAAAGCTTAAGCTTAAGTCCAAATCCTCAGAGAATGTTTAACAATTGGATTCTTAATCAAAATACGATGAGTAGGAGGGATAGGAGAACAGAGCAAAGATGTTAACATGAGTGGGGTACAACATACCACCTCTATTTGCACCCAGAGATTTTTACACAATTGCAAATCATGTTGTTGTCACGATTCACTCTTGTCTGCCCTGTGTTCTCCCCTGGCATCTGTTCCCCATGGACTACACTTCCCATAATTCCCTGCCCTCATCACTGCCAGCTGTCTCCTATTGTTCTCACTTGTGTTTAATTGTCCTTGTGTATTTAAAGCCCTGTTTGTTTGCTCACTGGTTGTCCGTTGTTTATGTATGTTCTTGAATGTGTCTGATCTATCGTGTTCTGTCTGAGCCCTTCATGGATGTTTTCTTTCCCATCGTGGATGTTTTATTTTGTATTTGTTTATTATTAGATTAAAAACCTTCGCTGCATCTAGATCCAGCTCCCTTGACTTTTTCCTTGCGCTACAGTTGTACCCAGTATTATAAGTTTCTAAAGTTGGCTGCCCAGTAGTAAGTTTGGCAAAGCCAAACCTCCCACCTCCTTTGGCTTAACAAGATGCTTTAGATTTAATCGCCTTGGCTTGTTATTCCAAATAAATGAAGAGAGTTTTTTCCAGATAGAAGAAAAATTAATTAGGAATAAATATGGGTAAACATTGAAATAAATATAAAAATTTGGAAAGCATATTCATTTTAACTGCATTTACCCTTCCTATCAACAAGAAAGATAAAAACATGATATGAATGATAAAAACAAAGATTTGGTGAGATCAAATGAAGGGCTAAAATTGCCTTTAAATAAGTCAGGATGTCTGCGTGCCACTTGGACACCCAGGTACCTAAATTGATTTTTAACAACTCTGAATTGGAAATTTGAATATGAGATATTTAATGCAGCAGAAATCACTGGAAACAATTTGCTCTTAGAAAAATTCAACTTATACCCCGAAAAAGTACTAAATGAGTCCAATATTAAAAGTACTCAAGGAATTGAGATTAGGGGATTGAATATAAATAAAATAAGATTAACTGCGTATAAAGAAACTTTTTGATCTAAGCCAGCATGGAAAATACCCTGCACCTCCAAGTCAGCACGTAGTGCAATTGCCAGGGGTTCAATAGCAATAACAAATAAAAGTGGGCAATGAGGACACCCCTGTCTTGTGCCCCAATATAGTAGAAACGTTTCTGAAATAATATTGTTTTAAGCGTACAGATGCTCTGGGAGTGGCATAAAGAAGCTTTATCCCAAAAAATTATTTTAGACCAAATCCAAATCTCTCCAAAACATTCCTACTCACGTGCTTTCTCAGCATCTAGTGAGACCACGACTTCAGCATTATTGGAATGAGGTGAATCCAAAACAGAACTAGATAATTAATCTAGTTGCCTCTTTCGCTCTCTATTTTTCTAAGATGAAAATGAAATTATTAAGCCACGTTGGTAACATTTTAAAGTCTCCCAGATGGTAGAATAAGTCATAAATTGAGTCCTATTAAGTTCAAGAAAAGATATATTTGAGGAGATAAATTTGACAAATTTATCACTTAAGAGAGCAGGGTTAAAAGGACCATTGATGCCACTTTGGAGGTGCTTTTGGAAAGTTAAGTTCTTTTGGAAAGTTAAGTTCAAGTACAGCTGGTACATGATTCAATACAACTATGCTTTCATATGAGCAATTCTGAAGGTAAGAAGTTTTTTATCTAGAAAAAAAAAAATACATTTCTGAGTAGGACTGATGCACATGAGAATAAAATGCATATTTCTTTGTCGAGGGGTTTAAAAAAATGAAACGCATCATAAAGGAAAGATCAAATAATCACAGCACATTTTAAAGCAATATAGCATTTTTTGAGGACCTGTCAAGTCTTGGACACATCACACAGTTAAAATCTCCACACAGGATTAATGAATTAGAAATGGAGGTCAGGTATACATGATAAAAAAAAAAGTAAAGGCAACATCATAATTAGGAGCATAAACATTAGCAAGAATTAGGGGGGTTGAAAACAAATAACGTATCTGCCCTTATGATCCATAATAACTTGTGATACCACAAATGGAGTAGTTGTATGTACTAAAATGCCACAACCCCTAGACTTGGACTGAAAATTTGAATGATAAACTTGCCGTTTTTTAAAGATGGATCAGAACTGTTAGAAGAAACAGAGGATCCAAGTGCAAAGGCAAGTTCTTGCAATAGTCTTTAATAAGAAATAACACAGGTCTGTCGAGCAATGACACAGAACTGGAATAACTCAAAAGATAGTGTACTTTAAAGGAGGTCAGCAAAACATGAAAGACTCCTGTCTTGGAAATAATATGCAGAGTTGGTAATTCACAAAGCAGCAACACGGTCCTTGTAAGTGGCCACAAAGTCGCAGGGAAAAGACTGTAGAAGACCATCAGTAGCATGATGACAGGGCAGAGAGAGCACACAAGACGAGCACAACTCCTCTAGACTAGGCAAGATAATACAAGGTAAATCTTCATGGAGACAACATATCACACAGGCATAACTCATGTACACACAAAATAATCTGACAAAGAACAAGGGGAACAAACGCTAGAAGTAGAGAGAAAGTAATGAGAATAAAGTGAGAACAGGTGTAACAGAGAAGCCCGCGAACACTAATTGCAATGAGGAACAGGTGGGAAAATAGACAGGCAGGGCCAAAGCGAGAGAGAAATAGAGAGAGAGAGAGAGAGAAATAGAGAGAGCAAGAGAGAGAGAGAGAGAGAGAGAAAGAGAACAAACCCAGCTCATGACAAGAACCTTATTACGCTTAACTGGATTATTCAAACTTTTAGTTTCAGCTAACCCATCTCACCAACCCATCTTCATTAGCCCTACCACCCATCATTTAAAAAAAAAAAATAAGTAAAAAGAAAAGTGAAACCCAAGTAGTTGTACAGTGAACAGCAAATACAAAAAAGCATGTGAAAAAAGCAATGACCTAATCTTGTGCTCTTGAGATAAACAAAGAAATAAGAACATATTAACACACATTAAGAACCCTAATGTGAAAACCCGCCCTCGCTGCCACCACCCATCCAACGCTCTTGACCAAAGCTAACACTCCCCCCAACTAGAGTGTATGCTACTCTGAGGTAAAACCCCAATTTGTGTGTGAGATATTGTGTTTCTTACCTCGGACATATCTCCACAAACAAATAACAAATACAGCAGATGTAATCTAATACAAATAAACAAACATTAAAAAAATCTAAACCTATTAAACCACTCAGTTAAGAAAGGTGCTTTCAATAGTCTCTGAACTAGAGAGAATGAAACATTAAGATCCAGTACTTTATGCCAATTCAAGCAGGTAGTTAGGTGTTGTTTCACAAAAGCCAATGCAGCAGCCGGAGTATCAAATTTGTGTGAAAATCAAATCAAATCACATCACTTTATTGTCACACTACCATGTACACAAGTGCAACAGTAGGTGAAAGTCTTGTGTGCAGTTCCAAGCAAAAGCAGTCATGACAGTGACGAGACTTATACCAATTACAATAAACAACATATTTACACAACACAATTTATATATCAAATGTACACCTTATTATTGATCATGAGAGATCAAGTGTTCAAAAGTCTAATTGCTTGGGGAAAGAAGCTGTCATGTAGTCGGCTGGTACAGGTCCTGAAGCTGTGATTTAGCCTGCCTGATGGAAGCAGTGAGAGCAGACCATGACTCGGGTGACTGGAGTCTCTGATGATCCTCCGAGCTTTTTTTCACACACTGCCTGTTATAGATGTCCTGGAGGGAGGGAAGCTCACCTCCAATGATGTGTCTGGCAGTTCGCACCACCCTTTGCAGGGCTTTGCAGTTGTGGGCAGTGCTATTGTCGTACCAGTCGGTGATGCAGCCAGTCAGGATGCTCTCTACAGTACTGGTGTAGGACCGTGTGAGGATGTGGTGGTTAATTCCAAACTTCCTCAGCCGTCTCAGGAAGAAGAGGTGCTGGTGAGCCTTCTTCACAATGGCCTCAGTGTGGCCGGACCATGTGAGTTACTCATTAATGTGGACACCGAGGAACTTGAAACTGCTGACTCTCTCCATCGGTGCTCCATTAATAGTGATGGGGCTGTGTTCTCTGTCTTTCTTCCTGAAGTCCACTACAAGCTCCTTGGTTTTACTGACGTTGAGTGAGAGATTGTGCTCCTGACACTAGCATGTCAGAGTGTGCACCTCCTCTCTTGTAGGCTGTTTCATAATATTCAGTGAACAGACCTACCACCTTCGTATCGTCAGCAAACTTAATGATGGCATTGGAGCTATGTTTTGCCACACAGTCATGTGTGTATAGGGAATACAGGAGCTGAGAACACAGCCCTGCGGGGCTCCAGTGTTGAGAGTCAGTGATGAGATGTTTCTGCCCATTCTAACCACCTGACGTCTGCCTTACAGGAAGTCCAGTATCCAGCTGCACAGCGAGCTGTTTAAGCCCAGATTCCGGAGTTTCTCATCAAGCTTGGAGCGCACTATGTTGTTGAATGCTGAGCTGTAGTCTACAAACAGCATTCTCACATATGTGTTCCTTTATTCCAGATGGGAGAGTGCAGTGTGTATTGTAGATGCAATGGAATCATCAGTGGAGCGGTTGTTGCGGTAGGCAAACTACAATGGGTCCAAAGAGGTGGGCAGAACAGAGCAGAAGTAATCTCTGATTAGCCTCTCAAAGAATTTGCTGATGATGGTGGTCAGAGCAACAGGACGCCAGTCATTTAAGCAAGGGATTGTGGCTTGCTTCGGTACAGGCAAATTGGTTGACGTTTTGAAGCATGTGGGGACTACAGACAGGGAGAGGGATGGGTTGAAAATGTCCGTAAAAACACCAGCCAGTTGGTTTGCGCACTCTCTGATGACGCAGCCCGGAATGCTGTCTGGACCCACGGCTTTACAGATGTTCACCCATCGGAAGGATCGGGTTACATCCACAACAGAGATGAAGAGTGAACCATCCTCTGTAGCGTCGACCACGAGTGCTCTCTCCGTGAGGGTGGTGTTATTGTCCTCGAAACGAGCATAAAATGTATAAGCATTACTGACTTGTTTATGCTCATCTGCATTCCCGGAATTAAAAGCAGAGGTCCATGCATTAAGTGCCACGCGAACAACGCCGTTAACCCGTGGTTCCTGGTTGGGGTAGATCTGTATTGTTCCTTGGGGTGTGTGGTTTCTTGCTCACTTATGCTCCCATACAGTTCCTTGAGTACCCGGTCTGTGTCGGCTTGTGGGGGGATGTACAGAGCTGTGATAATGACCGCTGTGAATTCCCTCGGTAGCCAGAATGGTCGACACAGAAGCATGAGATATTCCAGATCAGAAGAGCAGAAAAACTTGAGAAAATGTACGTTCCTCTGATCACACCATGATTTGTTGATAAAACGTACACCACCACCTCTGCTTTGACCTGAGAGTTCTTTCGCTCGGTCTGCTCGGTGTACGGAGAAACCCACGGGTTCGGTGGCTGAGTCTGGAATCTCCGCAGACATCAAGGTTTCTGTAAGGCAGATAACACAGCAATCTCTAATCTCTCATTGGAAAGAGATCTTACTCTGATGAGAATGCCGGCTCTTTTACCCCTTTTCCTTCTGCATTTCCGCGTCCGGGCAGCCCAGACAAAGGGCTCTGCTGGCGTGTTTGTAAACAGCGGGTCGGCATTGAGGAATTGAAGTTCAGCACTGTTCTTTGTGATTCTGAAGCCGGTGAGACCTTTTAGACCGTACTTAACATTTGACACAGACCCCAGTAGATGTTTCACCTCATAGTAAGCGGCCCGCTTCTTGGCAATCTCTGGCGGAAAGTCTGGAAAGACGAACACAGTTTTGTCTTTGAACTTAAGCTGTCCACCCCGGCTCGATTTTCGCCAGATATCCTCATTAACATTGAAGCGATGAAAACAAATAATGAAAGCTTGCGGATGGCTACTCTCTGTAGGCTTCGGTGCAAGTCTGCGATGTGCGCAAGCAAGGAGTGGAGATTCAGGCAGATCAAATATATCCACCAAAGCATCTGCCACGAACTTCATTGGTTGTTGGCCCTCCAAAACTTCCAGGAACTCCCACCAGGCAAAGATTAGATCTGCAGGAACGACACTCTAAATCGATGCACTTAGCTTGCAGTGACGCAATCTCTTTTTGAAGAGAATCAACCATAGGCTAGAGCGAGTGAAGACTGATCGTCCATTCTGAGGTAGTTAACCCTCTGGGGTCTGAGGGTGTTTTGGGCCCTGGAGAAGGTTAGACATGCCTTGACATTTGTGCTTTTTTCATTTCAGTTGCTTAAAAACACATTAATGGCTAAAGTCTGATAACATTGCATTCAGCACAAACTGAGCTATAATAATGTGTGAGCAACATGTATGCACAGGTTTGTATTTTTGAGAAAACAACGTTTATGCATGGTTTTTGAAAAAACTAAAATTTTAAGTCATTGAAATAAGGCCATATAACAAACATTTGCCCTCAAGCCTTTTGAGAACTGGATCTTGTAGCCTAGTGTTTGCTACAAAACAGTGTGAAAACCATCCTGATCACTCGTTCATACAAAACAATATACTAATTTAACTTTTATAAGACAATTTTAGTGTTAGAAAGGTCATATGCGAGGAGGCGTGAACTATCATGAATATTGAGGTGATTCACACCTGAGGAGACAAAAGACCAATCCCCTGGGCCTATCAATGAGGAATGTGACAGAAAGAGAATGAATGTGAGGAGACTTAATGATCAAAATCAAGTTTTAAGTTAAAAGAAGTAATCTGACTATACATTTTCTTTACATAAAGAATTTACTTAATTTTATACCTACACTTCCGTTTAAAAGTTTTAGAAGAAGTCTCTTCTGCTCAACAAGACTGCATTTATTTGATCCAAAATACAGTAAAAACTTTGAACTATTTTTACAATTTAAAATAACAATTTTCTATTTGAATATATTGTAAAATGCAATTTGTGATCAAAGCTGAATTTTCAGCATCATTACTGCAGTCTTCAGTGTCACATGATATTTCAGAAATCATTATAATATGCTGATTTTCTAATATGGGCATATTTAAAGTGCATTTTACTCATTTAACCTGAACACATATTTTCAAGCAAAAGCATTGATGATAATGAGGCAGCATAAACACTAGATAAAATATATTCTAAACATCAATTAAATGTAACTAAAACTTGCTTATTAGGACATAATTCATATTTCAATACAATCCTGGCTGGCAAGTCTGGCAACAGTCCCACTAGTAAAATATGTAGATGTTTATATAAAACAGCAGGTCAACTAATGAAAACTAAATTACTTACTTGTCCGAAATTGTATCCTTGGCTTGATCAAGTCTCTCTTCGAAATACAAACGTTCATCGTAGTACCGCTCTCCTGAGGAAAATGTTAACTCTTCCTTAATATTCAGGAGTTTCCTCGCCTGTGTATTGTTACAAATGCGCAGTAATGTGAATGAATTGTGTTTACATCAAACCTCACTGTCGGATCCGTTTACCATTTGCCTTGTTCGCTTCAGCACATTAGCATATGAATAGCACGCTCTGCTGGTGTGTGTGATCACATTAGCTATAATTAGCTGAGCCTGTGAAAAATGTACATCGCTTTGTTTCATACAGATTACATGGCAGGAGAATATTTTTTTTAAATTTCAATTGTTTTATTTAAAAGTAAAATTTTAAGCTTTCTTTAGACATATTTTTCATGTTTGTGTGGTAAGTATTTGCGGTGTTTCAGTTAATTTTTGTGACATGTTTTAGAAATATGCTCGTGGAGACAGAGACGTCTGATAGCTCACCCTTTTTATTTTCTTTATTTTACAAAAGCACAAGGTTTTGTTGTTATTGTGAGTGTACACAAATAAAAGTAGACCCTTTTATTGTCTCTAATGATGTCTTACACTTATCTGTATAACCAAAAATGATGGAGTATTTTAAGTTGTTTCCGCTGTAATGACGAAAATATCCAGCAGGACCCCAGAGGGTTAAGCGCTCATGCTGGGTTTTGAAATCTTCTTTCAAAGATGAAATTGTGTTGTGCATTTCTTCTCATACCAGGGATAATTCACCTCGAATTTCAGCAGCATGCGCATCAAATTTTGTGTGGATTCCACTTTCAAGCCTACTTATGGCAGCCATAATCGCAACACCCTCAGGTGAGGAAAGTAATAAAAAGAATGCTGAATCAAGTGTTAAAACAAAATTTAAAAGATGATTTGCTTAGCTCCCGGCTTATGTAGCCTCAGATGGCAGACGCTAAACCGGAAGTCAATATTATTAATGCTTTTAAAGAATTCTTGATCTCTATAGTTTCACGTCTTCATTACTGGTGAGTATATTATAAATTTTGTGGAACCATTAGAACTCTCTATACTGATTACTAAGCAAAAACATTATCTTGATTCTGAGATAACCTTGGAGGAGCTTAGTGAGGTAATTAAGGCCTTGCCTACAGGCAAGGCTCCGGGGCCAGATAGGTTTGCCACAGAGTTCTTTAGATCTTATGCTACAGAACTACAAAACAAAGATCCAAGCGAGTGTAAGAGTTACCGTCCAATTTTCCTGATCCAGCTAGACATTAAAATATTGTGAAAAATGTTGTCTGACCAGTTAAGTAAAGTAATGACATCTCTTATACATACAGATCAGGTGGGGTTTTTTCGGGGCCACAGCTCTTCTGACAACATTAGGCATCTCATCAATATTATCTGGTCATTGGTGAATGATCAGACTCCAGTCGCTGCCATCTCACTTGATGCTGAAAAGGTGTTTGTTATGGTAGGATGGGATTAACTTTTTAAGATTTTGGAAATATACAGAATATTTTTATTGGATGGATTAAGTTACTTTATTGGCAAATGGATTAATTTCAGATAATTTTAATCTGCATATATTTCCACATTATTGTTCTGACCTGGAACCATTGTCAGCCACGATAAGAAGGGAAGATGATTTTCCAGAGGTGGTGGCTGGAGGTTTGCCGCAGAAGCTTTTGCTTTACACAGATGATATTTTATTATTTGTCTCCGACCCCTCTAGCCTTGCCTACAGAGAATTATTAATGCCTTTTCTAAATTCTCAGGATACAGAGTCAATTGGTCTAAATCTGAAGCTTTGGCTCTGACAGCATACTGCCCAGTAACAGCTTTCCAGCCAGGTGCCTTCCAGTGGCCCAAAAAGGGGGAGGGGTTATAGTAGGGGTTTAATGTTAAATGTGATTGATTCTTTATATATATGTTGTGTTTTTTTCTTGGTGTTATCAATCAATAAATATGTTAAAAAATCAAAATGCAAACATACAATTTTTCTGAATTTACACACCTTATTCTATTAAACTGAGAACTGGCCAAGTTAATTGAGTTGTCCAGTAATTATATAAAATGTCACTTTAGATGGTGGTGCTTTTTCTCTTGCGATACAGTATATCAATAATATAATTTTGATATATATTTATTTCTTTGTAGGAAGACAGAGAACAGAGCACAAAAGAGCACACAAATAAAACAAATGCTTAATATTTATGTCTACTTATAACAAAAACATCCGTATAATACTAGGCTACTTATTTATATTACCCAATACTTAACATCTTACTACTAATAAAAAGAAGTGTAATAAATTTACAATATGGCCACCTCTTTGCCCCCACTACTCCACTGCTATATTTCATAACAGAAGTTCATGACACTTTTACTTGCACAAAAGCCACACACTAAATCCAAAGAGGCATGGAAAGTAAATGGCAAATTTGTAATATTTTAGGGTTGTCAGGTCTCCTCACAGCGACCACGTAAAGAAGCAGAAAAAAGCAGGTGATGTGAGATTGACGACTTAAATACTTCATCAATCAATGCTGCAGCCAATGTGTTTAACTGTGATTGGTGGAGAATCCAGGCCATCAATCTTCGGCACTGAGGAAGAGAGGTAAGATTCTACTTGGGTACAACGTTATAACTTTTTGTTTTGTTTTATAGGGAGAGAGACTAGAAATATGCTGTTTTCTGTACAAAACCTGAACTGTGTTCACATGATGACACGCAGAAAATTTTATTTTATACAAATATTTCAGATTTCTTCAATTGTTTTATTTATTCTTGTTCCTCTTTTTCTGCATGCATTCTTGATGCCTATAGGTTTTTCAACATGATCATTTGTCTCTAAATTCAACATCAAGTGTGTGTTTACAGAGCAGTACAGCAAATGACATTTACAGCATTCTGATCCAGTGCTCTTTCCTTATAGCAACAAAAGAGACAAATTGAAAGCTAATATTATTTCCTAAAATTTGATAGTATAGTGAAAAAACCCCACTTTGAATGTAAATATTCATACATTTCATTCATACAGTTCCATAAACAATTCAAATGGGAATTCATCTCAACGGCATATGCTGGCATTCTTAATATATATGCATGGAAAACATCTCTCATATCAATCATTTACTTATAGCTCTATTAATATGCATGTATGCCTGTATGTTTCTTGAACATTAGTGTTGGTAAGCTGTCAGTGAGAATGATTTTAATAGCGTCATTGCTGATTAGTGCTGTCTCTAATAGACATGGGTCAAGGCTCTTTGCCGATTGGTTCACTGAGGGGTCACCGAAGGGCAAGGTAGGGTTATGGAACGTATAAATTGTCATCCACAAAGCAAAAAAACAATCAATCCTTCTCAACACCCCCACCCATCACAGAGGTCAAATGTCACATGTCAAATAGGAAAAACTAACAGATTTTTCCCTTGTGCTTTGTTCTGTGCTGATCAGATATAAGGCAGATTCACCCTAGATACTGTTGATCAGGATTCACATAATTGTGAAATATAAAATTACATACACTCACTGAGAACTTAGGATCACTATGGTGCTGATAAAGTGCCCGATGTGGTATTCTGCAGTTGTAGCCCATCTGGGGGGGATCACAGCAAATGTAATTTTTACTTACCTGTTTGCTCCAACATCAAAAGAAAAAAAAAATAATGATTATGCTAAACAAGATAAAAATATACAGTGCTGGATAACAGAAGTAAGAAGAGACTCCCTCAGCAGCTGTGTTAGAAGCCTCATCATAGCTATGGTAATTTATTTTTTTATAAACTTATTCCAGGGAAATACAATGTTATAAATTGGAAATATAAAATGTTTGCAACATTTACGTTGTTAAAGAAGGAAAAAATGCATCATAAGAGGTATGTGAAAAGGATCCATAGCATGAATCAGAGTCTCGGGTGACAAATGAACTAAACAGCGATATATGCTCGTTGCGAACAGTAATAACAGAAAAATGTTCTCCCAAATGCTTAGTTTTAGTGATTTGAGTTACTTACCTAAAATAAATGTATGTGTGTGTCATGACAATTTTTAACAGTGACAACAGAACAGATCATCATCTATATACGGTTAAAGATTTTGACATTTCACAGGACACACTGAATATTAATTTAGCTTTTTTATGTTTACTGGTTTTTGTATGATGTTAATTGATAAATGAATAATATTTATGTCATTATTTTTGAAGACATCCGCACTATGAAACATTTTTCATAAGTGCCTAAAACTTCTGCACTGAACAGTTGAATTGTACATTGTCGTTTTTAGAGTGGTAGTATATAGCTGTAAAGACGTTCAAGGTTACAGGCAAGGAAGAGGCGAGAAACCGGCTTGACAAATAAATAATAATTTTAATGAAGAACTTAAAACAAACACATAGGACAACAGACATGTCTGCTGATTAAGCTCTCTCTCCCGATCACCGTCTGCGAGTGGCCTTTATCCCTCTTGACGGCTCAATTAGCCTGATACGGGACCGGGCGTGCGTAATCACGCGCCGGTCCCGCCCTCCACCGTGCCACATTCCTCCCCCGTTCTCTCAGGCTGGGGACCCCCGGCCTGACGTACATCCCCTGGGGGGGGGGCGGGTCATCCCCATCAGCCTGGAAGAGGGAGGGGGCAAGGGGAGGGAAACAACAATTAGAAATGGGGGGGGGGGGGGAGGGTTCCTGCACTGGGCAGTACCTCCCCTCCCACAAACACCATAATTTAAAAAAGAGGGAAAAGGCCAACGCAGAGCGGTATCGAGAGAGAGAGGAGAGAGAGATTAAAGGAAAGAAAGAAAAAAAACGTACTCGCCGGTTCTCTGATACGCCGTAGCTCGTTCCTCAGCCACTTCTCCACCCTCTACAGGACAACAGCCGCGCCTCTCCGGGCAGATCGGAGGCAGTCCTCAGCCCCTGGCGGACGGAACGCCCCGCCGCGTTCCCGGGGTGTCGAAGGGGCCTCCCCCTGCCCCTGGCAGCGGTTCTCCCGCTCCAGGCGGTCGGCGGCGAGCCCCTCCCCGCACGCGGTCGGCAGTCTCCAACCCCGCTGCGTTCCAGCGGCTACTAGGGGACTCCCCCGCCCCTGGCAGCGGCCCTAACCGCTCCAGGCGGTCGGCCAGGAGCCCCTCCTCCCCTCGCGGTCGGCGGCCGTTCCTCCGCGTCCAGGTGGCTGGGCTCCTCCGTCTCCCGGCAGATGGCCGCGGCTGCTCCATTGAGAAGTGGCGAGAACTCCGCTACGGCGTATCCCTCTTCCTTTCCGGGCTTTCGGCACCAATGTAAAGACGTTCAAGGTTACGGGCAAGGAAGAGGCGAGAAACCGGCTTGACAAATAAATAATAATTTTAATGAAGAACTTAAAACAAACACAGGACAACAGACATGTCTGCTGATTAAGCTCTCTCTCCCGATCACCGTCTGCGAGTGGCCTTTATCCCTCTTGACGGCTCAATTAGCCTGATACGGGACCGGGCGTGCGTAATCACGCGCCGGTCCCGCCCTCCACCGTGCCACAATAGCCTACTAGAAAAAAGTGTGGATCTTTTAAAACAAAAAAAAAAACAAACAAAAAAAAAACATTGGCCAATATATGATCATTATAATAATAGTATATCACAGTTTTATGTTTTTAAAGAACCACATTGTTATAGGAATTTTGGTATATATATTGTTTCATTTTACTTATGAAAATTACATGTGTCCATGATGTATTTAATACAAAATACTGTAGCATAGTCAGCTCACCTCATTAATATAAAAAAAAATATTAAAATATGTTTAAATAAAAATAATAAAGTGTGTGGCCCTCGATGCTAAAGGGATCCTGCTTACCGGCCCCACAGCTTTCCAAAGTTGAGTACCGCTGCTCTAGAGACTGTTGTGCATGAAAATCTCAGGAGATCAGCTGTTACAGAAATGCTCAAACCAACCCATCTGGCACCAACAATCATGCCACGGTCAAAATCACTGAGATCACATTTTTTCTTTGATTACGATGGTTGATGTGAACATTAACTGAAGTTCCTGATCTGTATCTGCATGATTTTATGCACTGCACATGATTGGCATATTAGATAATCACATGAATAAGTTGGTGTACAGCTGTACCTAATAAAGTGCTCAGTGAGTGCATTTACAGTATGTAGATGCAATGGATGATTGTTTATACCATTCCACCAATAAATATTTGATTTAATCAGATTTAATTAGTTTTAAAATGTTAAGTTATAGATATTTTGAAGTAATACTGAAACAAGTTAAATGTATTTAATTAATTCAAATACAAAACATTTCATATAATTGTATAAAAAAACTCCAATAACTGGAGTGGATGTGCGATAGATTGAGATGCTTCAGGAATTCAATTATCAACCTCTTTCTCAATATCATTTAGTGTCTTTTATGAGGCACCAGTCAGAGGTGATATTCCAGTGACCACCAAAACACACACACACACACACACACACACACACACACACACATTATTCTATCCCAGCTGTATGAAATTCCTGCAAATAAATCCTTTGTCCTCCACAGTGGCTAATTATTGGACAGATTGGATCCCTGTGGGTCAGGTTACTGTGATTTGGTAAGAGAGGGGCTGCATACAAGAGAAAACTGTGCAGGGCTGTGTGTGTGTCAGTGCTTATTTAAGAATTCAAAGAGTGTTCTCAACCAGAAATATTGAATCCTTCTCTAAATATTAGACAGATGGATATGAGAGCGTGAGAGAGAGTGCTGATAGTGTTCCCAGTAATGGATCTAAAAGAAACATTTACATTTATCTAACAAGTAAAGTACTATGAGAAGCACTTATATATAAACAATATCACACTCGAGAGTGTGATATGGCCCTACATCAGCACTGCTGTGATTAACTTTGGCACTCAACATGTGGCCGAATCACAGCAGTGCTGCTGTAGGGCCATATAGCACGATTGCGAGTGTGATATTGCTTATATACAACAGTTCAATGAA
This sequence comes from Moxostoma hubbsi, assembly GCA_032164185.1. Classification (NCBI taxonomy): domain Eukaryota; kingdom Metazoa; phylum Chordata; class Actinopteri; order Cypriniformes; family Catostomidae; genus Moxostoma; species Moxostoma hubbsi. The sequence goes on along the minus strand of JAVLUX010000014.1, from coordinate 45,189,839 downwards.
CAAGTACATTTTTAAAAATTAGGAAAAACTGAGTACAGTCATAAAAATGTATGCATGGAACTACATTCTTACGCTCGCTCGCTCTCTCCCCAGACCCAGCTGGTCCTTCCCGTGATCTTGGAGCGTCTTGGATCTCCGGCGCCTCTTCGGTTCATGAGGGAGACCTTGAATCTCTTGAGTCGGCAGATTTTGAGTTACCCACCTCAGAGCATTCCGGGCATGATAGTAAATCAGCGGAGGAATTACTCGACGTGGTTACTCGTGCGGTGGCCAGGCTTCAGTTAGACTGGCCACGCCAACAAGAGACTCCCAAATGCTCAAAGTTGGAGGATAGATTTCTGTCTGGTGGCCGGGGAAAGGGAACGCCTCATGAGTCCATTTCCTTCTTTAATGACCTCCATGACGAGCTCTCTCACTCATAGAGGAAGCCTTATACTTCCCGTGTCCACGTGCCCTCGGCGTCGATATATTCAACTATCGTGGGTGCTGAGACACGGGGGTATTCGATGATGTCGCCGGTTGAGGAGACACTTGCAGGTTATCTCTCGCTGGGTTCACCATCATCGATGAAAAGACCCTCTCTCCCCATGAATCCGTGCATGACCACCTCCATGCTAGTGGGGAGGGCTTATCAGGCAGCGGGTCAGGCTGCTGCTGCTCTGCACACCATGGCGGTGTTACAGGCATACCAGGCTGATCTGCTGAAGGACCTGGGTGCAGGTACCACGCTCGATGAAGAAGCGTTCTCTGAACTTCGTTGAGCCACAGACCTATCTCTCCGTGTGACCAAGCAGACAGCCTGTGCCATTTGCCGGTCTATGCCCGCTTTGGTCAGCATAGAAAGACACCTATGGCTCAACCTATCGGGCAACAAGGGCAAGGATAAAGCTTTCCTCCTTCCTGCCCTAGTTTCGCCTTCTGGCCTATTCACAGACGCGATGAATACAGTTATCTCCAGGTTCCAGGAGGCAAAGAGCCACGAGGAAGCATTTGGGCAGTTTTTTCCTTGCCGCACTCGGCCACCCAGTCCCACCCCGGTCCTGCTAGAAGGGAGGCTCTGAAGCAGAGCGTGGCGAGTCGTGCTCCCCCTCATAAAGACTGGGGACAGGCTCGTCGCCCTCAACAGCCCCCAAAGCAAGACCTCAGGGGAGCCCCCTCGGGACAGGACGCATGTACCATCCACTTCACCCCACCCGGTACCCCTACGAATCCTCTCCTTTCCCGCTGCCTCTGGTGTTTTGGGAGGCAGAGGCTTCCAACAAAAAGTTGGGTGTACCTCTGCTTCCTGCCTTATTCCAGGATGCGGAACACTCGACATCCCCTCAACAGGAAGTGTCGAAATGAATACCCATCTCAGAGAACCTGGTAGCGTGGAATCTTCTGCCCGGTATTTCTATGTAGAAAAAGGCTACAGAATTCAATTCGCTCGCTACCCTCCATGTTTCAACGGCGTGGTCCCCACTACTGTTAAACCGGAGCAGGCATGTCTACTATGGAAAGAACTGCAAAATCTCTTGGTCAAAGGGACCATAGAACGTGTTCCCCTTCCAGAGAAAGAGTCAGGCTATTACAGCAAATACTTCCTGGTCCCCAAGAATGGTGGGGGGTTGTGTCCGATCTTAGATCCTTGAGGCTTGAACTGCTCAGTCAGGGTGTTCAAGTTCAAGATGCTTACTATCAAAGATGGTCGAGTCACAAGCCCATCATCATGGTTTGGCTTGTCACGATCAATCTCGTTGACGCATATTTTCATATAGAAATTCTGCCACAGCACAGGATGTTCCTGAGGCTCGATTTCGGGGGCGAAGCCTTCCATTATCGGGTTCTTCCATTCGGCCTAGCCCTATTACCCCACACATTCATGAAATGCATGGATACAGCACTGGCTCCTTTGCGACTCCAGGGTATCCGCATTCTGAATTACATAGACGACTGGCTGATACTAGCGCAATTCCAAGAACTGGCAGTTCAGCACAGGGATATCGTCTTAGCTCATCTGGTTTCTCTGGGTCTGAGACTCAACGTCAAAAGAGCGTTCTCTCTCCCACCCAGGGAATTACCTATCTTGGAGTTATATGGAATTTGATCATGATGCGGGCACAATTGTCTCCCGCTCGAATCATTTCCATTCAGAACACCCTGAGCAAAGTCAAGCTAGGTCAAGGTTGCACTGCTCGTCAATATCAATAAATATTAGGTCTCATGGTGTCTGCGTCCACAGTGATCACTTTGGGCCTTCTGCACATGAGACTGTTCCAGCTGTGGCTAAAAGCCAGGGGGTTTCATCCAAGGGCCAGTCCCCTAAGGCAAATAAGGGTTACGTGCCACGGGTTTCCTTCCCTTTCTATGTGGTTCAGACCCCAGTTTCTTACCTTGGGTCCCACTCTAGGTGCATCTTGTCATCGCAGGCTGCTATCGACAGACGACTCCCTGACGTGCTGGGTAGCGGTCTTAAGTGGTCGTCCAGTTCAAGGGGAATGGGGGGGTCATCAGCTCGATTGTCACATTAACTGTCTCGGTTGTATTTCTGGCCCTGAAATACTTCTTCCAGAGGCTGCCATGTCTTGGTGCAGGTGGCCAATACAGCGGTAGTCTCTTACATAAACAATCAAAGAGGTCCACATTCACGTCAGCTGAATTTCTGGCACATCAGATTCTCCTTGGGGCCCAGGGCAAGCTCCTGTCACTCAGGGCAGTTTATACCCCTGGATGCCCATATAACAATACCGATGGGGAGTGGAAACTCCACCCCGAGGTAGTGGAACAAATATGGGTGAGAGTTTACAGGGCAGAAGTGGACCTCTTCGCCTCTTCTCAGACAGCGCAATGTCCCCTCTACTTCTCTCTGAGTCACCCAGCCCCCCTGGGTCTGGATGCGATGGCGCATACATGGCCCAGAATGCATCTGTATGCGTTTTTTCTCTGCTCTCCAGAGCCTTGGCCAGAGTTTGCCAGCAAGGGTCTTGCCTCTTACTGATAGTGCCGTGCTGTCCGAACAGGGTATGGTTCTCGGAGATAATGTCTCTCCTCGACGGCTCGCCTTGGGTGATTCCGAACAGGAGGGACCTTCTGTCTCAGACATAGGGGACAATATTTCATCCCTGGCCCGAGCTGTGGAACCTTCATGTTTTGCCCCTGAGGGGTACCAACTGAGGGACACAGGGGTTTCACCTGAGGTTATTGAGACCATTTTAAGTGCTAGGGCTCCCACCACTTGGAACAAATCTGGGTGGGATTTTACAGGGCAGAAGAGGACCTCTATGAACAGCGCAATGTCTCCTCTACTTCTCACTGAGTCAACCAGCCCCCCCCCCCGGGGCTGGACGCAGTGGCACATTCATGGCCCAGAATGCGCCTGTATACGTTTCCCTCTACTATTTGTTACGCCAATAAATGGGGTGTCTTTTTAAGATGGTGCAGTACACATAATGCAGATCCAGTTAACTGCCAGATTGCTTCATTTCTGGACTCATTTCAGGGTCTATGTGGCCGCCATTTCGGCTCGCCATGCCTTGATGGACGGGGTGCCATTGGGGAGACATCCTCTACTCGGTCGCTCCATTCGTGGAGCTAGGTGACCTAGGCCTCCTGCTAGGACCAGGACCCCTTCATGGGACTTAGCAATAGTCCTTGAGGGTCTGGTTGAGACCCCCTTTGAACCTCTAGAGTCAGCGTCTGACAGACTTCTGACTCTCAAGATGGTTTTTCTTATGACGACTACCTCTCTAAAGAGAACTGAGGACGTATAGGCTCTGTCTGTCTTGCCAGACTGTTTAGAGTTTGCCCCAGGAATGACCAATGCAATTTGCACCCTCATCCTGACTACCTGCCTAAGGTGCCTTTCTCGACCTTACACCCGGTCACTCTTGAAGCCTACTGCTCCCCACCGTTCACTAGGAGCAGGAAAGACTTCACAAACTTTGTCCAGCCCGTGCCCTTCAGATTTATGTCCACCGCACTAGTCAGTGGCGTAACTCAGGGCAACTATTCGTTTGCCATGGGGGCCACAACAGGGGGGCGGCCACCACCAAGCAGACTATGTTGCATTGGGTAAGGGACGCTATTGCACTGGTCTACGAGGCACGTGGTCAAGCTTCGCCTGTAGGCATCAGGGTTCACTCTACCAGAGGGGTCGCCTCCACTGAAGTCTTGTCCAGAGGGGTCCCTCTGCAGCATGTTAGGGATGCGGCAGGCTGGTCCTCTACGCACACATTCATTAGATTCTACAGTTTGGATGTTCATGCCACTCCGGGCTCTTATGTCCTTGAGTCAACATATCAAGCTCATGGGGCTACAGCCACAGTGTGGTGGCGTGGCTATGCTCGTTCCCAAAGTGCTTTTCTCAGCGCAGCATCATAAGTGAAGCTTTTTGTAAAGGGAATGTCTCGGGTTACCTAAGTGTAACCCTTGTCCCCTGAAAAAAGCGGAACGAGATGCTGCGCTTCACTGCCGCACTGGGATGCCCCGGTACTGCGCTTCAGACAAAATACCTGACGATGCTCCGTGACGCATCTATTTATAACCCGCCCCAGGTGCATCCAATGATTACACCGACAGAGGTTATAAATTCCAGTCAATGTTCATTGACACATATTCACAGCTGGTCACAACTATAAGATGTTCCCAAAGCACTTTTCTCAGCGCAGCATCTCGTTCCGCTTTTTTCAGGAAACAAGGGTTACACTTAAGTAACCAGAGACGTTTATATATATACACAATATATATATCTCAATATTGTGCAAACGTTTTAGGCACTTGTGAAAAATGTTGCATAGTGAGGATGTCTTCAAAAATAATGACATAAATAGTTTTCATTTATCACTTAATGTCATACAAAGTCCAGAAAATATAAATCAATATTCGGTGTGACCACCTTTGCCTTTAAAACAGCACCAATTCTCCTAGGTACACCTGGACACAGTTTTTCTTGGTTGTTGGCAGCTTCTTGGAGAATTAACCACAGTTCTTCTATCTATTTAGTCTGTCTCAATTGCTTCTGTCTCTTTTATGTAATCTCAGACTGATATTAAAACAAAACTGGTGTGTGTGTCCCTCAGCCATAGAGCGTTAACAAGGGAACACACATCGCTTGCTCTGTCTTTCAGTCATTTTTATTTTAAAAAAAGAGAAAGGTTTCTGCACAATGCCTAACAAAATCTAACTCCTAACAGAGGAAAGTAGAAAGTTTCTGGCAGGCTCATGAAGCACAACACATGCAGAGTGATCAGACAAAATACCTGATGATGCACCTGTGACACATCTAAATGATGTCACCAGCAGAGGCTATAAATTCTGGTCAATTTCATTGATGTGTTGCACACATGTTCATAGCTGGTCACACCTAAATTTGTTCCAAAAGCGCTAAATCAGCGCAGCATCAAAGTGTATTTTTTTGACAGGGTAACATCCCTTTTTCAGGACACTGTATTTTAAAGAAAAGTTTGAAAAAATCCAAATAACTTTACAGATCTTTATTGTAAAGGGTTTAAACGATGTTTTCCATGCTTATTCAATGAACCATAAACAATTCATGAACATGCACCTGTGGAACGGTCGTGAAGACATTAACAGCTTACAGACGGTAGGCAATTAAGGACACTAAAGAGACCTTTCTACTGACTCTAAAAACACCAAAAGAAAGATGCCCAGGGACCCTGCTCATCTGTGTGAACGTGCCGTAGGCATGCTGCATGGAGACATGAGGACTGCAGATATGGCCAGGGCAATAAATTGCAATGTCCGTACTGTGAGACGCCTAAGACAGCACTACAGGGAGACAGGAAGGACAGCTGATAGTCCTCTTAGTGGCAGACCACGTGTAACAACTGCACAGGATCGGTACATCTGAATATCACACCTGCGGGACAGGTACAGGATAGCAACAACAACTGCCTGAGTTACACCAAGAACACTCAATCCCTCCATCAGTGCTCAGACTGTCCGCAATATGCTGAGAGGTGCTGGACAGAGGGCTTGTAGGCCTGTTGTAAGGCAGGTCCTTACCAGACATCACGGGCAACAATGTCGTTTATGAGCACAAACCCACCTTCGCTGCACCAGACAGGACTGGCAAAAAGTGCTCTTCACTGACGAGTCCCCAATTTGTCTCACCAGGGTGATGGTCGGACTCAAGTTTATCATCAAAGGAATGAGCGTTACACAGAGGTCTGTACTCTGGTGTGGGATCAATAAGGAGTTGGAGGTCTGTCATGGACTGGGGTGGTGTGTCACTGCATCATGGGACTGAACTTTTTGTCATTGCAGGCAATCTCAATGCTGTGCATTACAGGGAAGACATCCTCCTCCCTCATGTGGTACCCTTCCTGCAGGCTCATCCTGACATGAACTTCCAGCATGACAGTGCCACCAGCCATACTGCTTGTACTGTGCACGATTTCCTGCAAAACAGGAATGTCAGTGTTCTGCCATGGTCAGTGAAGAGCCCAGATCTCAATCAAATTGAGCACGTCTTAGACCTGTTAGATCGGAGGGTGTGGGCTAGGGCCATTCCCCCAGAAATGTCTGGGAACTTGCAAGTGCCTTGGTGTAAGAGTGGGGTAACATATCACAGCAAGAACTGGCAAATCTGGTGCAGTTCATGAGGAGGAGATGTACTGCAGTACTTAATGCAGCTGGTGGCCACACCATATATTGACTGTTACTTTTAATTTGGACCCCCCACCCTTCAGCCTTCAACCCAAGACAGCTGGGATAGGTTTCAGCACTGCACTACAGCACAGAGGACAAGCGGCTATAGAAATCGGACGGATGGTTGGAATATGTTGTAAAAATTTATTTATTTCACAAACAAAGACAAATTCTTTGTGTCCATGATCACACAGACTCACGAAGCTCAGGTGATCTCACAAATCACTGAAGAATCATGACAAATAAAAATATACAGTATGTGTGTGTTGAAAAGGTGAGGTCTCTCTCTTAATTTGTGAATGGGGACTGTGTATGTGTGATCATTAATGTTTGGGAGGAGACAAAGGAAGAGTGTCATCGCTCATCTGTAGGGCCACAGCAATCTGCAGTCTGAATGCTCAATTAAACACTGACAGCACCATCACTCTCTCTCTCTCTCTCTCTCTCTCTCTCTCTCTCTCTCTCTCTCTCTCTCTCTCTCTCTCTAATGCTCTCATTGGTAACTTCAGTGCACATGAATACCTCTATTTACAAATTGAAATATATTAACTGAAAACTGTAATACATTCTTGAATAAATTCACACACCCTCAAACACCTCCACAATAAAATCCAGTATTTTAAACATTTATTCTAAAAGACATAGAGGGGTTTCTGTGAAAGAAATGATGCAGTCATCTGACATAAGGATGTCATTATGTAAACATTCAGCGCACATATTAAAATCACGTTATGTCCTAGAGTGATTATTTTACACAAAAGCTGTGATTTTTAAGTGATAAATATATAGTTTGCATGAGCGGCGCATTGTGAATGTATGGAGACCGTGTTGTGTGACGCCAGCTGCACATACCTGTTAATCCTCCTTGGCTCATACAGGGAACACAGTCTTGTACAGCGAGGGCTATATTTGAAGCAGATGACAGCGAACAGAGCGCAAATTCACTTTGTAGTACCAAGCACAGAGTACATACTTATTTAATTAAATAGCAGCCTTTGTGGTTTAATAATCACTTGTAGTCATGTAGCGACCTGCTTTTCTGGAGTGGGAACCTCGTCGTGACGTCAGAGCAACTTGGTCTTAACACATAATACAATTTTAAAAAGCTATATTAATAATAATTATAATAGCTCATTTTAAATTAAAGTATGAAAGAAATGTAATATTCACTGTTATACTACTACTACAATAAATAATAATAATAATCACTCAAATAGTAATTGTGTTATATTTAGGCAATGTCTTACATCTGTAATGCTGTGTAGTTTCTGCACTTTATTTGATAAAATATAACTCCAATGTATTTTAGATTGTGCTATTAGATTCTGAATAAAAGCACTTCATTTGATAAAAATAATAAAATATCATGTTGAAAATTAATTGTTATACTTCCATTTGATTAAAGTTTTAATTAATTTATTTAAACACCATTTTGATGATCAAATTTAAATAAACTTTTGGTCTGCAGTTCAGAAAAAAATGATATCGGGACATCCATTAATTAACAATTAAAAACTACACCGACGAATCCAGGGCGTGCTGAGTGACTCCAGCCAGTTCACCTAAGCAACTAAATTTGCCCGGTTGCTAGGGGATGTAGAGTCACATGGGATAACCTCCTTGTGGTGGCTATAATGTGGTTCTCACTCTCGGTGGGGGAGTGGCGAGTTGTGCATGGATACCGCGGAGAATAGCATGAAGCCTCCACACACGCAATGTCTCCACGGTAACGCGCTCAATATGCCACGTGATAAGATATGTGGATTGACTGTCTCAGACACAGAGGCAACTGAGATTCGTCCTCCACCCTCCTGATTGAGGCAAGTCACTAAACCATGATGAGGATTTAGAGAGTGCATTAGGAACTGGGCGTTCCAAATTGAATAAAATAAAGATAAAAAGGACAGACACCATATATGCAATGCAAATCAGCAGTATGAAAGAAATTATATAGTCTTATCTATATGATGTGAATGATGATGATGAATGTCCTTTCCAAACAACTAGTGAAGAATACACAAGTCCATGGATGAAAGCATTCGTGGTTGTAATCCAGGCTTGGTCCACTTAAGGATCTGCAAATGGTGCAACAAAGTTTGAAAGCCTCCAGAGTTCATGGATCACACACCCAAACGCTGCTCATAGTCCCCACTATGGTACAGGCGGTGAATAAACATTAAACTCCTGTGAAATCCTTTTCAGACTGAGCATTAATCCTGTGAAGTCCTTCTACAAGTATAATCAGATAAATCACATTTAGAAAATAAATGTACATCAATGAACCAGAACCATACAATAAACACAAGAAAAAAAACAACGCTTACTTAAGATTGAGTGTTAAACACAAGGTTTCCCAATCAAAGGACTGTACCCTGAAGGTTGCCGGACAAAGTTGGGGTTTCAGGATTGGTTTCAGGTTGACAAATTCAAGCCAATCCAATCAGGCTTAACTGGTACCATAATGCAGCTCATCAACTCTCTCTGTCAACTCAGGCTTCGATCCTGACTTTCAGATTAGATTATGCGCTCATGCACATAAATGAGTGGCATTTGCAGCGCACAACCAGTCGTGTGAGAGAACGTGATTCACTTCCCGTGAGAACGGGATTTGCCTCTCTGCTGAAAGCTGGTGATTATGAAAATAGCAATTTAAATTCATTCTGCACAAGATATTGTTTTAAAAATATAAAAAAAATTATAAAATGCATTTACACTGCTCAAGAGTTCTGCATAAAATCATGAAGACTTAAAACACATTATTTACACAGTACAAGGGATAACTGTAAAATTATGAAGCAATTAAAGACATTTACACAACAAAAAGAAACAGCGGCTGCTATGACAGCTCAAGAGGACTGCTGCAAACAAATTCTTAATGTGATAAAAAAAAAAAAACAGCTGGTATATCAATGTGTAAGTGAATTCATATAGGCCCACAACAAGAACACACAGGCTTATTCATTTTAAAAGCTTGTAGCACCTCTACATATGTATACTTCATTTATGTCAATGTGTTATGTAAGAGTGGAAATTGTGTTAAGGTTATCAAGTGGTATATCTTGATTTCTAATACTATAAAGTTCTTTTGACTCCATTTTCTATAATGCTGTACTGGACTCTTGTATCATGTCCTGTTTTTGTTTCTTCCTGTCTGGTGTTTTCTTTCATGAATGACGATTTCAGATGTATATAAGGGGGTAGGAACCAATGTGTGGGGGTGGTTGTTTCCCGGGAACTTTTCCAATTGACGACTCTCTTAGCTACCAGGTGGATATCCTTGTTTGCAGCAAATGCCTCGCTGGCAGGATTTACTTGTGTCTTTTTGGAGTGCTTCGTGACTGATTGGACTTTTTGATCTAATTCCACATAAAGGACTGGGGTAAATGGGGCTGGGACTAACAAATGAGCGGTAAGAGATATCTGCTTCATTTGTTTGTGTAAAGACTATGGGAACTGCTTTAAGTATGATGAGATGGACTTTGCTCATGTGAAGGAAGATATATATTTATTCTGGGTGTTTGGGATAATACATATTTTGTGCATCAGGAAATGACTGAATTATCTGTATCTTTATTGATGTATCCTCACTAATATTGAGAGTGTTACAGATTATAATACACATTGTTGTGCATCAGGAAATGACTGAATTCTCTGTATCTTTATTGATGTATCCTCACTAATAATGAGAGTGTTACAGATTGGTGGCCCGTACGGGGAGTTGTTTATGTGCAAGTGATGTGTTGATTATTGGGGATGATGGAGAGTATTAATGAGGAGAACATAGAGGAACAGGACAGAGCTCAAAGGGGTAATGAACCCGATTTTTCTGCTGTATCATTTGTAACAAGAAGAAATCCTGCCAATGAAATATCCTCTATGTTAAGTTCATTATATGTTACCTCTGATAGAGATGATGATGATGATGATGATACTGATGATGAGACAAAAAGTGTTGTAAATGTTTTGTCACAAACTGAAATGGAACAAATGAAAACTGAAGTTGGGAATTTGAGAGAACAAATACAAATTTTAGAAACTAAACTAACTGATGCAATTAATAGCTCTCTAAATAGAGAGACCAGTTTGAGGCAAATTATCGATATCAGTCTCTCCAAATCAGAAGAAAAATATAATCAGGGTTTGGAAAGGTTGGAAAGGGAAGTGGTGAATTGTTTTCTTCGTCGAGATGAAAAATGGGAGAGGAAGCTGCTGGAAGTTAAGTTATGTAGTACCCCTAATTCTCCTCGGTTGCTTACGAGTAGAAACACAACTTCCCAAACCAATGTTAAGCCGCTTAATGTATCTCCTACTAATTCCTATAATTTGACTGGTCTGGCTGGGGCATCCTCCTTCTGTGCAAATCCTCCGATTAAACTAGAGTTTCCTGAATTTGGGCTATCTATGGAAATTGCGGATGTATTGCATTTCATAGAACGATGTGAAAGCTATATGGAGGTGAGATCTCTGTCTTGGCCGGAGTTGCATGGGACATTGAGTACAGTTTTAAAAAGTTCTGCCTCGAGTTGGTGGAGGGCTGTGAAGGGTACAGTCCATGATTGGAAATCATTTAAAGAAGCGTTCATGGCAGCCTTTCTCCCGGCAGACTATATGAGTGAAGTGGAGGAGAAGCTGAGAATGATGGTGCAGCAACCTGGACAAAAGCTCAGAGACTTTGCTTATGATTACAGAGCTTTGTGTATAAAATGGAAACCTGAGTTAGGTGAGGAAGAGATGGTGAACAAAATCCTCAATAATGTCAATCCCAAAATAGCAGGTTCCTTGAGGGGCACTGTACATTCGGTTGAGCAGTTAGTTAAAATTGGTTCCCTAGTGGAAAAAGATTGTATGAGCATAAAAGATTTCTGGCAAAAAGTCAATGACCAAGCTGGTAAAGACAAGATAAATAGAAGAAGCTCTAACAAACCAGTTGCTTCCAGTGTGTCAGCAGGTCTATCAGTGATACAGCGACAACTCCATCGAAATCAAAGTAATCCACCATCCCTCCTGGTGGTCCCGATTATACTGAATGGATGGCAGGTTGAGGCTGTGGTCGATACGGGGAGTGCCTTTACCTTAATGCAAGAGAGCCGATGGAAGGAGATTGCAGGTATGCATGATGAAATTCAGAATGTTAAGCAGAGTTTTGTGATGGCTGATGGAGAGATGCATCAATCGAAGGGACAAGTTGAGCTGAAGTATGACTGGCACCAAGAAAGAGGGAAGGTGGAGGTGTACATAATGGAAGACTCCCATCTGGTCTTTCCCGTTGTTCTGGGATTAGATTTTTTAACTCGGGTTGGTGCCACCTTTGATTTCTCCCAACTCCGTTACAAACTACCCTCTAAAAAAGATGAATCTGGGTATCCGTTTATCTGTAGTCAACAACCATCGTTTATCCAAAGGTCTGGAAATCAAAAGACTAGCTCACATCCATGGAGCAACCTAAGCTTGTACTATCCTATAACTGAGGAACAATCGTTTTCCTTTTTAAGAGCCAGAACGGATGTGCGGGGAATGGTTGACGGAGATCTGTTCCCTCCCGAGGTACAGCAGCTGATGCAGGAATGGCCGAATGTGACATCAGGAAAGTTGGGCAAAACATCTGTGGTAAAACATCAAATTCAGACCTCAGATGAAGTTCCAGTTAAATCCAGGGCTTATAGGGTGTCACCATTTAAAAAGAAGATAATTGAGGAAGAAGTTGAAAAGATGTTGAAAGAAAACATCATTGAACCCTCTCTATCTCCTTGGTCGTCACCCGTGGTCCTGGTAGGGAAACCTGATGGAACATTCCGATTTTGTGTTGACTATCGGAAGATAAATAGTAAGACAGTTTCAGATGCCTATCCTATGCCCATGATCCACGACATTTTGGAGTCTTTAGACGGGGCAACGTGGTTTTCCGCCTTAGACCTGAAGTCAGGGTATTGGCAGGTGGAGATGGCTGAGGATTCTAAGCAGAAAACAGCCTTTGTTACTACAGCAGGTTTGTTTCAATTTAAGACCATGCCATTTGGAGCTCGGAATTCATCAGCCACTTTCCAACGGTTGATGCAGACTGTATTGAGGGATATCGTTGGAAAAATCTGTTTCGTGTATATTGATGATATCATCATATATTCCAAAACAAAAGAACAACATATGGTCGATTTGAGAGCTGTGATGGAAAGATTGTCTAAAGCAGGATTAAGTCTGAACATGAAGAAGTGTAAATTTTTCCAACGTCAGCTTAAGTTCTTGGGACACATAGTGTCAGAGAATGGTGTGGAGGTGGATCCTGACAAAACTCAAGCCATAAGCGAATATCCAGTGCCCGGTGATATCCTGTCGCTACAAAGGTTTTTGGGACTTGTAGGATGGTATCACAAGTTTATACCTCAATTTGCGGATGTTGCTGAGCCTTTGACTCGTATGAAACGGAAGGGAGTGAGATGGAATTGGACGCAGGAATGTCAAGATAGTTTTGAACAATTGAAACGTGCTTTCGTAAATCCTCCTGTGCTGTCTCAGCCTAATCTTTCACTCACATTTCAGGTACATACCGATGCTAGCGACGTGGGGCTAGGTGCTGTCCTTACTCAATGTACTGAAGAAGGTGAGAAGGTGATTGCCTATGCTTCAAGAATGCTAAAGGGGGCTGAAACTAATTATTCAACATCTGAGAAAGAGTGCTTGGCAGTAGTCTGGGCGGTGGATAAGTGGAGGCATTACTTAGAAGGAGTGGAGTTTGAAGTGTATACAGACCATGCAGCCTTGACTTGGGCCTTTAATTGCCCGAAGACATCTTCAAGGTTGACAAGGTGGATTTTGCGACTGCAAGCTTTTAGCTTCAAGGTTTTCTATCGACGGGGTTGCCTCAACCAGGGCCCGGATGCTCTTTCAAGAATCTATCCGACCAGCTCGCAGGATTTGATACCCTGCATGGTCATAACAAGATCCAAACTCACTACTGACTTGCCACACAATCTGTCTGAGATAGCGAAAGCCCAGGCTAGTGACCCTGATATTCCATCATTGAAGAAAAGTAAGCAAGATGTGTCTCAGAGACCAGGGAGGATACAAATGGAGGAACATCAAGGGATTCTGTATCGACACATACCGCTAAAACAGGATGGGCATAAATTTCAAGTTGTAGTCCCAAAAGTCTTGGTGAAGTCGTTCTTGGAGTACTTCCATGATAACCCCTTGGGGGGACATCTAGGCAGATTAAAGACACTCATGAGGGTCCTAGAGGTGGCCTGGTGGCTTACCGTTCGTAAAGATGTTTGTGAACATGTCAAGACATGTAACATTTGCCAGAGATATAAGGGGGAATGTTCCAAACCGTCTGGACTTATGCAGTCAACAGAAGTGACAGAACCCAGCCATACGCTGGGAATTGATCTAATGGGACCTCTTCCTTTAAGTAAGAAAAGAAACACGTCCCTGCTGGTGATTGTTGACTACTATACAAAATGGGTCGAACTCTTTCCATTAAAAGATAGTACAACACCGAAGATAATGAAAATCCTAAAGGAAGAGATATTTACCAGGTGGGGGGTACCTCGATATCTTATATCTGACAGGGGGCCTCAATTCACTTCAAATCTGTTGGTTGAACTGTGTAAAGATTGGGGAGTGGGGCAGAAATTAACAACCAGTTATCATCCCCAAACAAATTTAACCGAAAGAGTAAATAAGACCTTGAAAACTATGATTGCTTCATTTGTTGGAGATAAGCATTCGAATTGGGATCAGTGGCTTCCAGAGCTAAGATTCGCTATCAATTCAGTACATCATGAGTCGACTGGTGTGACTCCGGCACAACTGATGCTTGGATGATCTTTGAAAGGTCCGCTTGAAAGACTGTTATACAAATCACCATCTCCGAATCAAGTTGCCTATACCTTGCTAGACAGACAAAGAAGATTGGCAGAAGAGGTAGCACGTAGAGTGGGGTTGCAACGTGCCAGACAAGCCAGATATTATAATGCCCGGCATAAAGATGCGCAGTTTAAACCAGGTGATCTGGTCTGGTTCCGTACTCATCCTATATCTAGTGCACCTAACAGGTTTTCAGCCAAGCTTGCGCCTAAATGGGAGGGGCCTGCTAGGGTGGAAAAGAAATTGGGTCCAGTAAACTACAGTATAAGATGGGGTTCTCCTGAAAAAGCTGACAGTATTAATGTTTATTCCTTCTATGCCATGAATTGGGGGAGGGAACTATGTAGCACCTCTACATATGTATACTTCATTTATGTCAATGTGTTATGTAAGAGTGGAAATTGTGTTAAGGTTATCAAGTGGTATATCATGATTTCTAATACTATGAAGTTCTTTTGACTCCATTTTCTATAATGCTGTACTGGACTCTTGTATCATGTCCTGTTTTTGTTTCTTCCTGTCTGGTGTTTTCTTTCATGAATGACGATTTCAGATGTATATAAGGGGGTAGGAACCAATGTGTGGGGGTGGTTGTTTCCCCGGAACTTTTCCAATTGACGACTCTCTTAGCTACCAGGTGGATATCCTTGTTTGCAGCAAATGCCTCGCTGGCAGGATTTACTTGTGTCTTTTTGGAGTGCTTCGTGACTGATTGGACTTTTTGATCTAATTCCACATAAAGGACTGGGGTAAATGGGGCTGGGACTAACAAATGAGCGGTAAGAGATATCTGCTTCATTTGTTTGTGTAAAGACTATGGGAACTGCTTTAAGTATGATGAGATGGACTTTGCTCATGTGAAGGAAGATATATATTTATTCTGGGTGTTTGGGATAATACATATTTTGTGCATCAGGAAATGACTGAATTATCTGTATCTTTATTGATGTATCCTCACTAATATTGAGAGTGTTACAGATTATAATACACATTGTTGTGCATCAGGAAATGACTGAATTCTCTGTATCTTTATTGATGTATCCTCACTAATAATGAGAGTGTTACAAGCTTAAATCTATTTAAAAATATAAAAGCTTTAATATTTCTTTGAATTGAAAACTATATATATATATATATATATATATATATATATATATATATATATAATTTACAGCTATTACAAATAAATATAGGCTACTATTGATTACAAAACAAATAGACTATAAAGATGAATAAGTTTATTTTCCTTTTTCAAAATCTACAAGTTAGTATATCAAAAAGTTCCCCGTCTGTCGCTCACTTCGACGTCGTGTCGAAGAAGCGACACTAGGGGTCTCTCTTGAGCGCCGAAAGATACCTCTGATCTATGAAAAAAGGCCAATGAGAGTTGGCGAACAGTATTTGCATACTCCGCCTCCGGATACGGATATAAAGGCGAGAGAAATATGCTCGTTCATTCAGTAATTTTCTTCGGAGCCGATGGTCGTGTGTATGCAGTCAGCTGCGAGTAACACAACTGATCCTGCTTCTGATCCTCTGACGCTCTGCTTTGCTGTTGGATTTACGGCGCACTACAGCGGCTTTTCTCTTCACTGCCGGCGCGCAGTTTGCCCCTGGGCGCTTCGACAGCGCAGAGTTAAAAGAGTTGAAAGAGTGATTCTCCCCATAAAAGAGTTTATTTCTCTGAAAGAGCATTACACAGCGGCGTTGAACGTCCTTTTCAGGACGCGTCTTTATAAAGATGTAATTTCCGCCCCTGTGTAGTTTCTGGATGCGGTGATTTCTCCCCACCTCTCTCGGTCATAAAACACTGTCTTGCATGCCTGGGCTGCGATCGCACGCAAGCAATGTTTTATGAATGGTTTATGTTCTCAGTGCGAGAACATAGCCATGGCAACATTGCGGTCGTGTGGCTTTCTTTTGTAATGAGAGAAAGCCGTTTCAGCCGCCCCCCGCGCCTCGCCTCCTTCCTACGGGATTGACGCAGGCGCCGCGGGCGATCAACACGATTTGGGGACAATGACGGGCTCTGTTCGCCGGGTAAATCCCCTCGAACTTCCCGCCTCCCCGGCACGCTTGTTTGCTTCCGTCTGAGCTCGGGATGAGTATTCTCTCCAATGGTTCATCTTCTCAGTGTGAGAAAATGGCCGTTATAGCATTGCGGTCGCACGGCTTTCTTTTGTAATGAGAGAAAGCCACTTCAGCCGCCCCCCGCGCTCCGCCTTCTTCCTACGGGATCGACGCAGGCGCCGCGGGCGATCAACACGATTTGGGGAATATGACGGGCTCTGTTCGCCGGGTAAACCCCCTCGAACCGCCCGCCACCCCGGCACGCTTGCTTGCCTCAGAATTGGATGACATCACCGCTGCATCGGAGAGCGTTACAGCGGCATCGGTTGCTGATCGTTCGCCTGGGCCGCCACCTTCGGGTCTGCCGCCCAGCCTGAGCCTGACGCACGGAGATCCGCTATGCTTTCCCGGGCTACTTGATCGGTTCCGCGGGCAGGTGCGCCGCTCACAGCCACGCCCCCCCCCGTTCCTTTCTTCCCGGACGTGCACGACGAGTTGAGCTAAGCCAAGGCTTCTTCGCTCCTCCGCTCTCACTACCCTCGCGGTGGAACGGTCCCAGACCGCTTCCACTCTGCATGCCACGGCCCTTCCTGCAACCAATGCCAGGCCAAGGCACTTCAGAACTTGCACCTTGGGTAGTCCTGTTCTTGATGTGCTGCAGGAACTGCGCTGGATGACCAACCGCGCCCCCGGGCCACGGAGGTCAGAAGCGCTGGCACTCGGACAGGCGATGGCCACCCCTTGTGGTCCAGAAACGCACCTGTGGACTGGACCTGGTCGAAATGCGGGAGGTGGACAAGGCACACCTTCTCCCACACCCCCGTCTCCCAGCTCCGTCCATTCGGCGCCACCGTTGACGACTCTGCCCATCAGTCCTCAGCGGTGAGGCAGACGGAGGCCACTACACATCCTGCCCCGCCGCAAGCCTGCCGCCATGGGCCATGCCCCGTCTGCTCGCCGATGGGCGTCCTCCTGCGGCTGTGAAACACCCTGCTCCGCCTCAACCCGGGCCCAGCTCTCAGCCCCAGCGTCGAGCACGCTGCAGGAAATGGACGCCCCCGTCTCACGGACCCCTTCGAGGACCCGGAAGGCTCCCAGGCTGTCCGTAGACGTTCAACCCAGGGACCAAGATGTTAGCTCCGGAGGCTGGTAAGACCTGCAAGCGTTCCCTACTAACGACACTTGCCTGGAGCTCGGTCCGGCAGATACTCATGTGATCCTAAGACCTTGACTGGGCTATGTGCCCATGATTCCTACCACGCCCCCTGGAGATCAGGTAGTGAACCTACAAGCGCTGCCCCGGGAGGAGGCAGACCCAGCCCTCTCACTGTTGTGTCCGGTATGTGCCTTGCGTGCCTACCTGCCTGCCTTCAGGCGCTCTGAGCAGCTCTTTGTCTGCTTTGGAGGACAGCAGAAAGGAAACACTGTCTCCAAACAGAGGTGTCTCACTGGGTGGTGGATGCCATTCAGTTGGCCTATCACACCCAGGCCATGCCCCCCCCTTACGGGTTCGAGCCCACTCCACTAGGAGCGTGGCATCCTCTTGGGCACTGGCGAGGGGCACCTCCCTAGCAGACATTTGTAGAGCTGCGGGCTGGGCAGCACCTAACACCCTTATGATCTCAGGGTTGAGTCAGTCTCGTCCCGTGTTCTCTCAGGTCCGAGCCCGTAGAACTCGGTACACGTTGACGATCTGACCGGGTGAACCGCTTGTTCCAGCGCCGTTTCCCTCTGCCAAGGCAAAACAGTGCGCTTTTGTCCCAGAGGGCCCAGGTCCCTGGTTGATTCCTCCCTAGCCCTTCGGGCCCGCAGCAGTTCAGCGGAGGAACGTGCTGTTCCAGTCCACTACGGGTACCTCCGGCTACCCCTACTGGAATAGGTGCTCCACAGATCAGGCCTCCTACGGGACTCCTTCTGTGTGTATTTCCGCGGTACGGTCACCTTGCGAGCTGACCCGCGTCTCCCTTAGGCAGTCCTTCGCTGCCCTCCGGTCGCCGTGTTGTAGCAACTCCCCCCTCCTCGAGGCTGGATCTACCACCGCGCCATTTCCTCCCACATGCCCAAAGTGGCCATGTGATGTATTTTGCCACCTATACCTCCCCTGCTGGGCGGGTGTGGCCTCCGCAGGGTCTTTTCCCCCTAAAAGAATAGGACTTCGGAATAAGACCCCCTTCCCTCGATGCGGTAAGGGCCCCGGCTGCTCTTGCTCTATGCCGAGAAAACATAGAGAGAAAAGAGGCCCAGCCAGGCTTGGCCCGTTCCCTAGTTGGGAGCGTCACCTTGTTCCCCCCTAGGGTAACCAAAAGGGTGCTGACGCTTTTTCGGGGCATTGGGGAAGAGTACGTGCAGCCTGAACACAGTTGGTCGCTTGTGCACGTGCAAAATACCTGCCCGCTTGTGTGTCAGCAGTACACGTACACGGCTCAGCGCATGGCGAGTTTTGAAGTGGACCCCTAGTGTCGCTTCTTCGACACGACGTCGAAGTGAGCGACAGACGGGGAACGTCTCGGTTACGTATGTAACCTCCGTTCCCTGATGGAGGGAACGAGACATCGTGTCTTCCCGGCCACGTCGCTGAGCCGAGCCGCTGAGATGCCCGGAACACTCCCGGCTCCTCAGAAAAATCCTGAATGAACGAGCATATTTCTCTCGCCTTTATATCCGTATCCGGAGGCGGAGTATGCAAATACTGTTCGCCAACTCTCATTGGCCTTTTTTCATAGATCAGAGGTATCTTTCGGCGCTCAAGAGAGACCCCTTGTGTCGCTTCTTCGACACGACGTCTCGTTCCCTCCATCAGGGAACGGAGGTTACATACGTAACCGAGACGTTTTTTAGACAATGGAATAAGCTACTTTGTAAATATATATGGATAATAGGAAACCTAGAATTAGTGTTAAATTCTTAAGATGTCAAAAAAGCTTAGAGTTGCAGAATTCACAAATTTAATAAATTATTATAAAGCTGCAAAATTCAACCTAAATAAATTTGATGAACAAATTGAAATTAATAGATATTTTTTGTGTTAATAGTACTTTTCAAATTTAGTTAGGAAAAAAAAATCATATTGTAAAATTAAGAAAGATATGAGAAATTTCTATAGATCCTGATTTCATGCCAAATAAATTAGATAATATATGTAACCTTTGGGCAGATAGAGGTCTAAAGATATCACCAACTGTTCACTGATAGAAGAATGGATCCCTTTTCAAACCTATCAATAAAGTTTGAGCTTCCAAATTAATTTTTGGATTATAATTATTTGAAGGTAAGTAGATAATTAATAACAGAAGTTTAAGTAAAAGAATAAAAAAAAAAAGAATTGCATCCATTAATAAATTATATAATTTATACATACAATACAACTAATCCAATACAAATGTTAGGAATGCACTTGTAAGAGATATACAGGACACTCTGAATAAAATTATATGTAGGTGGGAGGACGAATTAAAAATAAAAATAAAATAAAATATAAAAATACATTCCATACTCAATCCAGTGTTTGGATGGAATATGCTTGGAAGATAAAAATTAGATTTATTTTATGACACCTGTTATTCAAAGTAAATACAATAACATGGAAAAGGGGAGAAATTGTGGAAAAAATAAAAAAATGCTTATTACAGTGAAATTCTATATGAGTGGTCTAAATTGACAACTTATTGGAATGAAGTTCTTAGACAGGTTAATTTAATATTTAACTGCACAATAGAAATACATAAAGAAAACCTTATTTTGGGTAAAATGCCATTGTCCCCACAATTTCAAAGATGGAGAGAAATGATTTTGGAAATATACCAAATGGAGAAAATTAAATGTTATAATTAATAATACAAGTCTGGAATTTAATAAACGGGATTGGCTTAAAAAATATTATAAATTCATTTAGATAGATTGTTTCCTTAAGATTCTTCATTTTTAAACAAAATTAGTTAAAATACGAGGTTTGATGTCCTATCTCATTTAATATTTAAAAAAAGAAGGTGATGCCTTAAATTTCTTTTCACATTATTTGAAATAAAATAAAATATAACATGTAAATTAATGAATCACACATGTTATTTATCAAATATATTGTGAATGTTTATTTGATATGGTTATTCAAAATTATTTTTATTTCTCTTTCTTGATGTACAATTTGTACATTGTTAGTAAAAAAAAAAGAAAGAAAAAAAGCATAAAAAAGGCTACTAATTAATTCAAATATTAAAGATTAATTTAAAAGTTACACTTGAAATACTGTCTGCAAAAAATTGGTATGCAATAATACGATTTATTTGTTCTTTTTATAAAAGACGTATTTTGTGCTCTACCTATATTGCATATTGCTAATAGTACTATAACTTCAAGTGAAATACTGCATGTTCATCTTAAGTTCATGAAAGAAAAAAGGGGTTTGGGTGGGATTCACCCCTTTCCATAGCATTCTTGAGCTTATAATATTTAAAAAACTATTATTTTGTGGCTATTTTTAAAGATTGCATAATATGGTATGTTTATATTTTCAAATATATTTTTTACTATGGCTAAAGAGCCACAGTGCTGTGTGCTCAGTCCACTGCTGACTCATGACTGTGCAGCAAAGCACAGCTTGAACGACATCATCAAGTTCGCCGATGACACAACCGTGGTAGGTATCATCAGCAAGAACGACGAGTCCGCATACAGAGAGGAGGTGCAGCGGCCAACAACCTGTCTCTGAATGTGAACAAAACAAAAGAGATGGTTGTTGACTTCAGGAGAGCACATAGTGAACACTCTCCACTGAACATAGATGGCTCCGACTGTGTAACATCTTCTTCCCCCAAGAAATCAGACACCTCAATACTCAGGGACTGGACTGACACACACACACACACCTGTACACCTTCCAACTTTTGCACATGTCCAGAGTTGCACTTTAATACATTGTCACTTTATACCTGGCTGCTAAGTCAATAACTGCTATGTCCATATAACACTATTTCATAGTATGTTATGTTTACATTTAGCATTTTAGAAAGTGTCATCTTTTTGCAATACTCAATTACAAATGTGTACTGGTCGGAGGTGCACCGTCTCACACTTGTGTGATCTTATGTTGCGTGAGGCGAGGAGTAAAAGAATGCTTTCTTGGAAGATCCATAGCATTTTCTTGTTCCCAGACTTTGTGAAATCGACAAGAGAGAAACATAATCAATTCAAGGAATACAAGAAACTTACATCAACGGAAGGTCACTTTTGCACTGATGTTCCCGGCCAAATTAAGAATGGTTACTAATGATGGCCACAAAATATTTACATGCCCACAGCTAGCAATGTCCTTCAAAAAGTCTGACTGAGTGGTTCTCATGTTGCAGCCGAGTGGGCCTGACTCACTGAACATTCTCAGGAACTTAGCGCATTTTTTGTTTATTTTTTTGCTGGTTCCGCCTAGTGGCTGGTGTTTGTTTGGTGGTATAACACTCCTCTGAACAGTTTGTGGATGAGTCTGCACGTTCTTTGTGCTTCTGCCTCCTATTGGCTGGAGTTTCATGGAATATTCCTTGCAGGTTGTTTCTGACTGATGAGGTCAGTTGTTGTACTCATGTAACAGCCAAGTTAATGGGCCTGACTCGATGAACATTCACTTGACTGTTCAAGGAACTGAGTGCCTTTTTTGTTTATTTTGTGAGGGTTCCGCCTAGCGGCTGGAGTTTGTTGATGAATCTACATGTTCTTTGTGCTTATGCCTCCTATTGGCTGGAGTTTGTTTATAGATTATTTTCTGTTGTTTAATTCTGTCTCACAAAATGTGTATAGATGCACCGCACTTGACCAATCCGATGGCAAAGTTGTCGTGGGGATTCTCGTAGGCGTACATGGACTATTTGAATTTAAAAGGATGGACGCTGGTATGGTTCTTAAACATAAGAAATATGATATGCGTTTCTTGAAGAAACACTATCTTTCCTAGGAGAAAGCTGAAAAATTTGTGAATGTATGGAGTGGACATATTTTCTTTAGTGCTGGCTCTAGTAAGATCAGGGGATTCATTACATTGATAAGAAAACATCTACAGTTCAAATATCTTAAACAGAGTAAAGATAAATTAGGAAGAGCCATTATTGTTTTAGCAGAAATGTAGGGACCAAGGTTGATTTTGGCTAATATTTATGCACCTAATGCTGATGATCAGGGCTATTTTATAGCTCTTGAGGGGATGTTGCAAGCTGCTGGCAAGTCTCTTATTTAATCTGTTGTGACTGTTCAATTGGAAACATTTTAGTCTCAGATCATGCCCTGGTGAGTTTAGAGGTTTATATGTTGCCACATATGGAGAAAAAGAAATCATATAGTTGCCGCTGTTCTGTCTTGCCCTGGAACTATTAGCAGCCGCGATAAGAAGGGAAGATGACTATCCAGTGGTGGTGGCAGTGTAAAGCACTGAAACGGGAGAGGATCTATGTGCAGCTTTTATTGTAGCCAAGAACAAGAACACCAGGAATAACAAAATCCACGAGGAATGTAAGGCAAAACAAAAACATAAAATAACTGACAAATGGACAGGAGGGAAACAAGGGCTTAAATACACAAGGGGAAACAAGGAACACCTGGGAAAACAATCAGGGAAATGGAACCAATGAGGGGAAAACCAATCAAAAAACAGAACTACAAAAACCAAACTGGAAACAGGAACTAAACAGGAAACTTCAACAAAAGCACAAAAACAAAAGACAACAGAGAACATGACAGAGTCCCCCCTTTAAGGAGCGGATTCCAGACGCTCCAAAAACAAACAAAAAAAACAAAAAAAAAACAAAAACATTGTCCATAGAGCACAAGGTAAACAGATAGTCCAGGGGGGCACCAGGGGCAAATAGGCAATTCAAGGGGACACGAGGGGCACCGAGGGACAAGACTATGACAGAACAGGGGGGTGGCCAGGAGACAGATAGGGCAGGGACAGGGTCAGGAGGCCAGGGAGATGGCCGTGGGTCAGGTGGCCAGGGAGGCAGCCATAGGGCAGGGACCGGGTCAGGGGGTCTAGGGGATGGCCACAGGGCCAGGTCAGGGTCAGGAGGTCTAGGGGATGGCCACAAGGCTAGGACAGGGTCAAGGGGTCTGGGGAATGGCCACAGGGCTAGGATAGGGTCAGGAGGTCTAGGGGATGGCCACAGGGCTAGGGCAGGGTCAGGAGGCTTAGGTGATGGCCTCGTGATTGGGACAGGGTCAGGAGGCCAAAGAGAGGGCCACAGGACTGGGACAGGGTCAGGAGGTCTATGGGATGGCCACAGGGCTAGGTCAGGGTCAGGAGGTCTAGGAGAGGGCCACGGGACTGGGACAGGGTCAGGAGGCCAAGGAGAGGGCCCCGGGACTGGGACAGGGTCAGGAGGCCAAAGAGAGGGCCACAAGACAGGGTCTGAAGGCCAGGGAGGAGGCCACAGGACAGGGTCAGAGGGCCAGGGAGGAGGCCGCAAGACAGGGTCAGAGGGCCAGGGAGGAGGCCGCAAGACAGGGTCAGAAGGCCTGAGAGGAGGCCACAGGACAAGGTCAGAAGGCCTGGGAGGAGGCCACGGGACAGGGTCAGAAGGCCTGGGAGGAGTCGAGGAGGACTCCAGGGGCAGTGCCAGAGTAGGCGGAGCCATAGAAGGTTCAGGAGGTGGAGCCGCAGAGGGCACTGGAGGCGAGAAAGGCTCCGGGGTAGAGGAAGGTTCGGGAGGCGGAGCACTGGGAGGCTCGGGAGGCGGAGCACTGGGAGGCTCGGGAGGCAGAGCTCTGGGAAGCTCGGGAGGCGGAGCTCTGGGAAGCGGAGCACTGGGAGGCTCGGGAGGCGGAGCTCTGGGAAGCAGAGCACTGGGAGGCTCGGGAGGCGGAGCACTGGGAGGCAGAGCACTGGGAGGCTCGGGAGGCGGAGCACTGGGAAGCAGAGCACTGGGAGGCTCGGGAGGCGGAGCTCTGGGAAGCTCGGGAGGCGGAGCTCTGGGAAGCAGGCTCAGGACGGTCGAGGCTACAGGCACTGGCTCTGGCTCTGGGACGGTCGAGGCTACAGGCACTGGCTCTGGCTCAGGGACGGTCGAGGCTACAGGCGCTGGCTCTGGCTCAGGGACGGTCGAGGCTACAGGCACTGGCTCTGGCTCAGGGACGGTCGAGGCTACAGGCACTGGCTCTGGCTCAGGGACGGTCAAGGCTACAGGCGCTGGCTCTGGCTCTTGGACAGTCGAGGCTATAGGCGCTGGCTCTGGCTCTTGGACGGTCGAGGCTACAGATGCTGGCTCTGGCTCTGGCTCTTGGACGGTCGAGGCTACAGGCGCTGGCTCTGGCTCTTGGACGGTCGAGGCTACAGGCGCTGGCTCTGGCTCTTGGATGGTCGAGGCTACAGGCGCTGGCTCTGGCACTGAGGACGGGGCCGTGGAGGGCGGAGACTGGTGAGCGGAAGCCCTTCCTCTTCTTCTCCTCCTTCTTGGCAGATGAGGCTGGCAACGCTGGCACTGGGACGGACGAGGCTGGCAACGCTGGCACTGGGACGGACGAGGCTGGCAACGCGTTGACCGTGACAGGTGTGGGCGTTGGCTCGTTGGCCGTGGCAGGCGTGGGTGTTGGCTCGTTGGCCGTGGGAGGCATGGGCGTTGGCTCGTTGGCCGTGGGAGGCGTGAGCTCGTTGTCCGTGGCAGGCGAGGGCTCGTTGGAGGTACCGACAGGGGCAAACGTCTCCAAAACCAGGTTGACATACCTCTCCCACGTATAATCACCAGTCTCAGGCAACTCAATCCATCCTTGGGCCAGGAGGCCGAACTGAAAAATGGACTTGAGGTGCCCATCAGTAAAACTAGTGCATCGGGCAACGGTGCAAAACAGACGTGAGTATTCTGTCAGCGGGAGGTTTGCTCGGCTCAGCTGAAGAAAAACAGCCGCTAGATCCATGTTTGGTGCGGTCAGTTATTCTGTAAAGCACTGAAACGGGAGAGGATCTATGTGCAGCTTTTATTGTAGCCAAGAACAAGAACACCAGGAATAACAAAATCCACGAGGAATGTAAGGCAAAACAAAAACATAAAATAACTGACAAATGGACAGGAGGGAAACAAGGGCTTAAATACACAAGGGGAAACAAGGAACACCTGGGAAAACAATCAGGGAAATGGAACCAATGAGGGGAAAACCAATCAAAAAACAGAACTACAAAGGACTACAAAAACCAAACTGGAAACAGGAACTAAACAGGAAACTTCAACAAAAGCACAAAAACAAAAGACAACAGAGAACATGACAACTACAAAGGACTACCAAAACCAAACAGGAAACAGGAACTAAATAGGAAACTTCAACATAAAAGCACAAAAACAAAAGACAACAGAGAACATGACAGGCAGGAGGTGTGAGGCATAAGCTTTTTCTTTATGCAGATTATATTTTATTATTCGTCTCTGACCCCATTACATCTATGCCTTGCCTCCATAGAATTATTAATTCTTTTTCTAAATTCTCAGGATACAGAGTCAATTGTTCAAAATCCGAAGCTTTGTCTCTGACAGCGTACTGCCCAGTAGCGGTTTTCCAGCTGGGCGCCTTCCAGTTGCCCAAACAGTGCTTTAAGTATATGGGCATTTTATTCCCAGCAAATTTGTCTGATTTGGTTAGTTAATTTTTACCCCTTTATAAAAAGGTTTTCAAGTGATGTGGGCAAGCGGGCTTCATTACATTTATCTAAGATTGGGAAGGTTAAAGTTATAAAAATTTATTGTATTCCAAAAAGTATATACCTGCTAGAATCTCTCCCTGTAGATATCCCCCTCTCTTATTTCAAGCAATTTGATAGCATAGCCAAGTCCTTCATTTGAAATGGTAAGCATCCTATATTACATTTTAATAAGTTACATAGGATGACTGACAAAGGTGGGCTAGGCCTACCCAAGATTTTGTTTTATTATTACGCATTCGGTCTCAGACATGTCACTTCCATCTGAGAGAGACCCTCCCTGGTTTTGTATTGAACAGGAAGTTCTTGCCCCTATTTACCTATTGCAAAACCTTTTTATCAAACTACTTTTCTATCAAACTAGAGATGTTACACCCTGCTATCTCGCATTTGCACTCAGTATGGACAAGTGTCCAGAGTGTTTAATTCAGATATTTATTTAAATGTTGCCTCAAGCATATGGCTGAACCCTAAATTATGCATTAATATGTCCCCTTTCTGCTGGTCAAAGTGGAATGTGAGGGGGTTACTACACTCTGTAACCTATATGAGAGTGGAGTATTGAGATCTTTTGAAAATTTGGTTCAACATTTTGGGATTCCCAGATCTCAGTTCTATAGGTATTTGCAACTGCAGCACCTGCTCTGCATTGTTTTTGGGAGTAGCACACACTCTGCAAAGCAGAAGATGCTCTGTGAGAGGTGATTGATGCCTCATGACCTTTTCCAAAAGCAGTAGTGTATTACTCCCTGCTAATTCAGAGACTGGGGGTCGGAGTTTTAACTTCTATTAAAGAGATTACAGGGGAAAGATTTAAACTTGGTACTGGAGGAGGGAGTGTGGGCTAGGATTCTAAGAAACGTCAAGTCTGCATCTAGAGGTGCAAGGGTGCACCTTATGCAATTCAAGATTTTACATAGATTCTATTAGACATCCTCTAGATTGTATAGGCTTGTCTTAAATACAAACATACCTCAGAAGATGGGGACTCAACCTATGTTTTTTGGGGGGTGTGTGTTAAGAGAAGGTGGCAAGTAGAAGGCTGTGGTTTTGGGACTTGTTTGTTTGGAAATGGGGCAATTATTTTGCGTTTTTGGGAGACTCTTCGGGAGGGGATGTGGAGAGAGAAGTTTACTTTAATTATGTTTGATTATTATATTTTCTTTTTTGTGTGTGTGAGTATTATGATATGTGACCACATGGGTGTTCGTTGGGAGTTAGGGTGGGGTTGGTGATTGGAGAGGGATATTATTGGGTGTTAAATGTTGATTCAATGTATATGTGTTGTTTTTCTTTGTGTATTTATGAATCAATAAACAATGTAAATTGGAAAATCTACATTTAGATTCTCAAATAAATAATTTATCATCAAGAGTGAATTTTGTGGATTTCTAAGATTTGATTCCTAAAGTGTGCTTTAAGAGACACAGGACAGTGACTTGATTGTATCAGAGATGTCATTTTACAGCTGATTGGTTAGCGATCTGTAATCCAGAATGAAACCTGCTATGGAGCAGGTTAGCAATGTAGCATAAATTACTATGGAGATTGCTAAAAGCTAAAAGTCGACCAACTTTCATGGTGCCTAATACCTGGGGTTGAGGCAAACTCATCTATAACTTACCTGGCTCAGGACAGCAGTTCAGTGTTTGGAGCGATAAGCCATGCTTACTTTCTCCATTAAGAGTTCTTCTACTACACACACCTGTCTCATACCTGAGAGTACTGCTTTCTATTGACCTCTCAGGGTTTGTAGTTTAAGATTGCAAAAAAAAAAAAAATATGGAAACATGTTTCTGACTGTTACAATGTGCCTTACATAAAACTATTGTTAAATTTAGAAAACGTGGAATATATAACCTGAGTCATATGTGGAGTCAGTGGAGATCAGTCCTGGATCTACAGGGCTGATTAGAGCACCCTCAATTGAAAATGTAAGACTAACAATGTTGTATATTGGCAAAGCAGATTTTCTTGAACCCCGGCAAACACAAATGCCTGCATCAAAACTAAAAAATGTGTGCGATCTTGCAATCAGTGTGTCCTTATTTGCAGGGGCAGCAATCAGTTTCCATGCCTCCACTGTACACATGATCATTCTATTGGTTAAGACCTCAGCTTGCACATACAGTACAGAATTCATAGCAAGAAGTATCTCACTCAATCACCGCCTGTTGCTTATGATTTGTGCTCCGGGATGAAGCGATCCATAACTGCTGGTCTAAGATCAGTTTCCCAAAGCCAAATTGAAACCTTAACTATCAATGAAATGTGAAAGCTGATTCAGTGGTTGCAGATAACTTCTTCCAACATTGCTTGCTTTATTCACGCACAGAAAAAAAACGTAGCTCTAAATGTTTGGAAAATAATAATAATACAAATTCTTAAACAAAGCCGGTGTAATTTGTGGATTAAATTTTAAATTGTTTTGGTAGCATTTAAAATGATTTAACCCTTAAATGCATGGGAATTTCACTAAACACTTACATATTCCAGACTTTAGAGTCCTGGCACTTATATTTATTACAAATGGATCTACAAAATGACCATATGCTTTTAAAATTTTCTTAATATTTTTAAGACAATTATAAAATAATAGAATTAAATATATTTTGATGTTTTATTTCTCATATATGAAAGAGAAAATGCAACAAATCAGGACAAATCTAGAACAGGGTTAATTGCGAAATGCAACTGGCTGCCAAAAACATATTGAGCCACACATAAGATACACATAAAATAAACATAATCTACACATAAGATAAACATAAGTATTTTCTCAGGCACTTATTGAGTCACTTACATAATTTCAGTAGTACACCCAAATAACAATAGCCAAATAATACTGTTCATGAGTTACAGTACACTTGCTATAGTTTATATCCAATGTTAATTTTAAATCAAGTGGTGGCATAGTGGGCTAAAGCACATAACTGTTCATCAGAAGGTCACTGGTTCGATCCCCACAGCCACCACCATTGTGTCCTTGAACAAGACACTTAACTCCAGGTTGCTCTGGGGGGATTGTCCCTGTAATAAGTGCACTGTAAGTTGCTTTGGATAAAAAGTGTCTGCCAAATGCATAAATGTAAGTCAATCACTGAAACAACAGAGCTACCTTGAGTAAGAAATAACATGCATGGTGTGTTTACGCATATGGAATACTGATAAATCACCATAATAAATTAAAAATTATATACTATTTATTTGTACGAATATAGTACTCTTTCCTCTTGTAATAAGCAAAGAAACATATATCATGTGATAGTAAACTTATGTAGATATGAAATAATCATAAAAATATAATTTATCGAAGTGCAAAAAAAAAAAAAAAGACCCTATACACTTTGGTCCTTAAACCATTATTATTATTATTTTTTATTTTTTTATTATTTTATTTTTTTTCAGATGAAATTTTTTATTGATTCCAAAAAGACAAAAAAAACCAAAACAGATTTAACATAAATCAACATTTAACTCCCACTACTACTACTCCTCCCCAATCATGAACCCCACACTGACCCCAAATGAACATCCCTGTGGTCTTACATAAGTACACAAACACACAGAAAATAAAAATAAATAAGTACAAAAATAGATATAAATAATAATTATACAACTCTAAAACTACACCTCTCTCTCCACAGTCCCACTACAAGAGTCCCACAAAAACATCAAATAACTACCCCATTTCCCATTAAATGAATCTCATATCTCCAGCCTTCTACACACGACCTCTTCGAAGGCCACCTTCTCCTCTCAAATTGAGGGCACTCCAACTGACTTCCAACCCCTTAATACAATCTGCTTGCCTATCATAGCACTGGTCAGGACCCAATTTTTTATATTTCTATCTCCTACGTCAATGACCGTCCCATCACCCAAAACACAGAGTCTGGGGTATATGAAATCCGAATGCCAATCACGTCACACAAAAATCTCTGTACCTTCAACCAAAAAACATGGGCCGCATCTCCATCCTCCGGTAGGCAAAGCCAGCAGGTGGGTGTGTCTTTAAGACAAAGCCTATACAGTCTAGATGGGGTCCAATAGAATCTATGTAGAATCTTGAATTGCATGAGTCACACCCTTGCATTTATACAGGTAGATACAGACTTGATACTTTTTAGAATCCTAGTCCACACTCCCTCCTCCAATACAAAGTTTAGAATTAGAATTACTATCTCCTAGACTCTGAATTAGCAGGGAATAATTTACTGATGGCTCATGACCTTTTCCAAAAGCAGTAATCACCATTTCCAGAGAATCTGCTGCCTTAGGGGGGTGTATACTACTCCCCAAAATGGTACAGAACAGGTGGCACAGCTGGAAATACCTAAAGAACTTAGAACTTGGAATCTTAAAATGTTGAAAGAAAATTTCAAAAAAATCTCAGCACTCCACTCTCATATAGGACACTGAGTGTAGTAACCCCCCTCCTAATACTTATTGGTACTAATGGGTACTTATTAATACACAGTTTATGGTTCAGCCATATGCTTGATGCAACATTTAAATAAATCAATTTTATTTAGTTATCAATTAAACACTCTGGACACAGACACTTTTGTCCAAACTTCTCCGGTTACTTTCATAGAAAGGCTTTGCAATGGCAAAATAGGGGCAATGACTTCTAGTTCAATACTAAACCAGCAAGGGCCTCTCTCAGGTGGAAGGAACCAATGAGCCAAATGTCTGAGACTGAATGCATAATAATACAACAAAATCTTGGGTAGTCCAAGCCCCCCCTTTGTCAATTGGCCTATGTAACTTGATGAAATGTAATCTGGGATGTTTGCCATTCAAATAAAGGACTTTGCTATGCTATCAAATTCCTTGAAATAAGAGAGGGGGACATGCACAGGGAGAGACTGTAGCAGGTAATTGAATTTTAGAGTACATTAACATTAACTGTCCCAATCGTAGATAAATGTAATGAAGCCCACCTGCCCACATCACTTGAAAACATTTTTATTAAAGGGTCGAAATTAACTCACACAAATTAGCTGGGAATAAAATGCCCAAACACTTAATGCCCTGTTTGGGCCACTGGAAGGTGCCTGGCTGAAAAGCTGTTACTGGGCAGTATGCTGTCAGAGCCAAAGCTTCGGAATTAGACCAATTGACTATGTATCCTGAGAACTTAGAAAAGGAATTAATAATCATGTGGAGACAAGGCATAGATCTAATAAGGTCAGAGACAAATAATACAATTTCATCTGCATAAAGCAATAGCCTATGTGTCACACCTCCCGCCATTACCCCTGGAAAATCATCCTCCTTTCTTATCGTGGCTGCTAATGGTTCCAGTGCAAGACAGAACAATAATGAGGAAAGAGGGCAACCGGCAGGGTTGAGTAAATGTGGTGAGTACCTATCCAGAGTAAATCATCTGAAATTATTTCATTTGATTGTACTGTTGCTACTGGGTGTCTATAAAGTAACTTAATCATTCAATAAAAGTATTTCCGAACTCGTACATTTCCAGAATCTTTATAAGATAATCCCATTCTACCATATCAAATGCCTTTTCAGCATCAAGTGAGATGGCAGTGACCTGAGTCTGATAATTTGCCACTGACCACATAATATTGATGAAATGCCTAATGTTATCATAAGAGCTGCGGCCCCGAATAAACCCTACCTGATCTGTATGGAGAAGAGATGTCATAACTTTAATTAATCGGTTAGCCAAAGTTTTTAAAAAAAAATGTATGTCTAGCTGGATCAGGAAAATTGGACAGTAACTCTTAAGATCTTTGTCTTTTTTAAGAATCAGGCTGATCCGGGCTTCTGTCATGGTTGGCAGAAGCTTTCCATTCTTTAATGTTTCCGTATAAACTTCTAACAAAAGTGGAGCCTGTTCTGTAGCACAAGATCTAAAAAATTCTGCAGCAATACCATCTGGCCCCAGAGCCTTGACTTTAGATAAAGCCTTAAAGTCAAGAGAATTTTTTTGCTCAGTCGTCAGTTTAGGGAGTTCTAATGGTTCCACAAAGTTTCTACTTCATTAGTAGACAAAGATGTGGAACTATAAAGATCAAGATATAATTCTTTAATACCAGAAGTGCCGAGCCACTGTAACTTACGAATAGCGCGATTAAGGGGTCAGATGACCGCCTATACTTAAGACAGGGACACTGCTACTGACACATAATGATCACTAAATTTGCGCTTCTTATGCGTAGCCAATGGATTGGTCTTAAAAATGTCACTGCGAGTTAGGCAGCACTTTGTCTATAAATGCTTATAGACTGAATTTATCTTTCCCTGTCTGTCACTCACTTTGCAATTCTGTCGAAGAAGCGACACTAGGGGTCTCTCAAAAGCCTCTGATCTGTGAAAAAAGGCCAATGAGAAGTTCGCAGACAGCATTTGCATACCCTGCCCCCCAGACATACGGTATTAAGGCAGGGAAATACGTCTGTTTCATTCAGAAATTTTCTTCTGAGCCGATGGTCGTGTATGCAGTCAGCTGCGAGTTACACACCTTTTCCTGCCTTTGTTCCTCTGACGCTCTGCCTGCTGTTGTATCTACGGTGCACTTCAGTGGCTTTTCTCCTTCTCTGCATGGCAGTGCAGCTTGCCCCTGAGCACTTCGACAGTGCAGAAAGATAAAAGAGTTTATTAAAAAAGTGATTTTCTCTATAAAAGAGCATTTACACAGTGGCATTGAACGTCCTTTTCAGGACGAAGATGTGGAAAGATGCCTTTATAAAGATGCCATTCCACCCCTGTGTAGTTCCTGGATGTGGTAGAGTGCTCTCCACTTCAGACGACCACAGGCGTTGTCTTGTGTGTCTGGGTAGCGATCACACTGAGGCAGCATTTGTGGATGGTTCATGTTCTCACTGCGAGAGCATGAAAATGGCAACGTTGCGGTCGCGGCTCGCTTTCAATAGAAACCCCCTCGAGGACCTAGAAGGCTCCCAGGCGCTCCCTCGACCCAGAGGCCAAGACGCTAGCTCAGGAGCTGGTAAGCAGACCACTCTGTCCCCCGGTGGAGGGCCGGGAGGAGAATCTTTTGTTGAATTTATTTCATTTGCCACTGCCCCTATATGGGGCTGTGGTACCCACATTCTCAATAACGGAGCTATTTCCTTGTCTCTGGGTTACCTGGCGCGCAAATGCCATTCTCACGGCACTCTGCGGCCAGATCTTTACAGTCCCGGCATGCTGGACGCAGACCCCCCGCCTTCAGCCCCACGACTGTTCCCCGGCCGGCGGCCAGTCCTGACGAGTCTAGAGGACGCCTACATCGGACCTCCTCCTCAGTTACTAACCTTACCCCTGCTGGGTGTGCGGAGCAAGGTAAGTGCTTCGAGTCTTTCCTCAGCACTAAAGCCTCGGAACACGTCTTCGCCTCCCGACGCCATACTACCTGCTCCGCCTTGCTGCGAAGCCCTGCCGGGTACGTCAAAAATAACTGTCCCCTTGGTGCCCCTATCACGGAGTCTGGGTGTGTGAATTTGACTTCCCAACCCATCACGCTGGCTGGCCCGGACCACCCGACCCGGTTACGCAATTCAGTTTGCCAGGCCCCTGCCCCCCCTTCGCGGGTGTCCGCTTTACCGCACAACAAGCATGCCAAATCCCTGCGCGTGGAAATCGCTACTCTTTTTCTAAACAAAGATGTGATTAGAGCTTGTCCCTCCAAACAAAACGAAGAAGGGTCTCTACAGCCCTTACTTCATTGTACCCAAGAAAGGCGGCGGCTTACGACCGATCTTGGACTTCTCAACCGGGCTCTGTGCGCCGCTGGAGTTGATGCACATGAGACCGCCTCAGCACTGGCCCCAGACTTGAGTCATGAGACGAGCATGGCGCCGCGGCATGCACTGTGTGACCATCACCCCCTCTTGCTGCTAAACGTCAAAACCCTGGTCTGCCTTCTGCGGACAAGTCCCAAGTCGCAGCAGGTGTCCCGACGCGTCCTGGCCATGACCGACGACTCCAAATTGGGTTCAGGCGCCGTGTGCAACGGGCAAGCAGCCGTGGGCTGTTGGAAAGGGGCCCCACTGCGCTGGCACATCAATGGCCTAGAGTTGCTGACTGTTTTCTCTGCCTTGTGCAAGTGTCTCCCGTTAGTTCGAGACAAACATGTCCTAGTCAGGTCAGACAGCACCACTGCGGCAGCGTACATAATTCGCCAAGGCGGCATACCCTCCCGCCACATGTCACTACTCGCCCATCGTCTCCTCCTTTGGAGCCAGCAGTGACTCAAGTTGCGTGCCACTCAAATCCCCGGCAATGTGGTAGCGGAAGCCCGGTCACGTCAACGCTTGCCCAGTGGAGAGTGGAGGCTTCACCCCCAGTCGATCCAGCTGATTTGGGAACGGTTCGGCAAGGACCAGGTAGACCTGTTTGCCTCCCGAGAGA
Source organism: Moxostoma hubbsi (assembly GCA_032164185.1). Classification (NCBI taxonomy): domain Eukaryota; kingdom Metazoa; phylum Chordata; class Actinopteri; order Cypriniformes; family Catostomidae; genus Moxostoma; species Moxostoma hubbsi. Next base: position 45,155,218 of record JAVLUX010000014.1, on the reverse strand, counting down.
CCTCCCACTGCCCGCTCTGGTATGCCCGAACAGAGGCTCCCCTTGGGGCAGACACACTGGCACACAGCTGGCCTGCGGGGCTGCGCAAGCACACAATCCCCCCTATGAGCCTTCTTGCACAGGTGCTGTCCAAGGTCAGGGAAACAAGGAGGAACAAGTCACCCTAGTGGCTTCCTATTGGCCCACCCGGGCCTGGTTCTTGGACCTCGTACCCCTCACTTCGTTGCTGTGTCCGGTACATGCTTTGCGTACCTACTTGGACCGCACGCAGAGCTCTAGATGTTCTGAGCAGCTCTTTGTCTGCCTTGGTGGACAGCGGAAAGGGAATGCTGCCTCCAAACAGAGGCCTTACCACTGGGTTGTTGACACCAGTACATTGGCTTATCACACCCAGGCCATGCCCGTCCCCATACGGGTCCAATGGAGGGAATGAGACGTTGTGTACTCCCGGCCACGTCGCTGAGCCGAGCCACTCTTGTGGCCGGACCATTTCCGGCTCCTCGGAAAATCCTGAATGAACAGACGTATTTCCCCGCCTTTATACCTGTATGTCCGGGGGCGGGATATGCAAATACTGCCTCATTGGCCTTTTTTTTTAATAGATCAGAGGCATATTCGGCACTCAACACAACGTCTCGTTCCCTCCATCAGGGAACGGAGGTTACATACTTAGATGTTTTTTTATCGATAAAGTTATTGAATAAATTTTATTCTTTACGTCCAGATTTATTCTGTTTGCATTATCATTTCAGAATATTTAAGAATTTCAATACAATTTCCCACTATAATAGCTCTAATATTCGGTAATGGGTGGATCCTGTCACTGGCCTGTAGCTGTGTTTTACAATGTCTTAGACCTGGCTGCAATTAATGCACACATTCTGTACAAACATTGCATAAGGCAAGGCAAGGCAAGGCAAGTTTATTTATATAGCACATTTCATACACAATGGTAATTCAAAGTGCTTTACATAGTAGAAATTAAAAAGAAAATAAACAAGAATAATAAAATAAGAATAATTAAAACAGTTTAGAATAAAAAAAAATAAAAAAAATAAAATTAAATTAAAAAATTAAAAAATTAAAAAAAATCTAATAAAACACAGTACAAACAGTCGGACACACAGTGGCACAGTGCTCATTCAGTAAATGCACAGCTAAACAGATGTGTTTTGAGTCTGGATTTGAATGTGGCTACTGTAGGAGCACATCTGATCTCTTCTGGAACCTGGTTCCAGCTGCGGCTGGCATAATAGCTAAAAGCAGACTCTCCTTGCTTAGAGTGAACCCTTGGTATTTCTAGCTGATGTGATTCTAATGATCTGAGTGATCTGTTGGGTTTATATTCAGTGAGCATGTCTGCAATATATTGAGGTCCTAGCCCATTGAGTGATTTATATACCAGTAATAATACTTTAAAATCAATCCTAAATGTAACTGGGAGCCAGTGTAAAGACCTGAGGACTGGCGTGATATGTTCATATTTTCTGGTTTTGCTCAGAATTCTGGCAGCAGCGTTCTGTATGAGCTGCAACTGTCTTATGGTCTTCTTGGGAAGGCCCGTGAGGAGTCCATTACAATAATCCACCCTGCTGGTGATGAAAGCATGCACAAGTTTCTCTAGGTCTTGACTGGAAACAAAGCATCTAATTCTTGCAATATTTTTCAGATGATAGTATGCTGATTTAGTTACTGCTTTGACATGACTACTGAAACTAAGGTCTGACTCTAGAGACACACCAAGATTCCTGACTTGATTTTTAGTTGTTTGACCCCTAGCATCAAGGTATGCATTCACCTTGAGAACTTCATCTTTGTTTCCAAACGCAATGACTTCAGTTTTGTCTTTGTTTAACTGAAGAAAGTTTTGGCACATCCAACTGTTTACTTCATCTATACATTGGCACAGGGAGTCAATGGGGCTGTAATCGTTAGGTGATAGGGCTAAGTAGATCTGTGTGTCATCTGCATAGCTGTGGTAAGCCATTTGGTTCTTTCTCATTATTTGGCTAATTGGGAGCATATACAGGTTGAACAGGAGTGGAGCAAGAATTGAGCCTTGAGGGACTCCGCATGTCATGGGCGTCCATAAACGTAACCATCAGCAAAAAGCAATTTATTCTTGAGCTGGTAAAGGAGCTTTGTGCATATCAAAAAATGGCAAAGGCAGCGGGTCTATCTAGCTTTTACTGAACTTGTTTATCTAAAATGTATTTTAGCTTCATAATGCAAATTGTCATTTTCTGAAGAAGCCGTAAATGCGATCCTAGTTAACGATGTTTAGATTTAAAGTATTTAAATGTTTTAAAATGTTCAAAAGCTTGTTTTCTGAAAGTGAACTCAGCACTGGATTTCATATTCTTGAAAAAAAGTGCAGAAAGTTCTGAGAATGTCATTAAGCCGACTTCATTCATCAACAGAACAGGGTACGGCTAATTTAAGTTTGTGTGAAGAAAAGGCACAATGAATTTTTTTTTAATTTAATGCTTTTTTCGTTTGGTAATTTATTTTATTTAATACAGGGGATTTTGCTGGCATTTTTTCAAAAGTAAAACTAAACAATAATTTAATAGAATTGGGCCGTAAGTGTTTAAAAAAAAAAAAAGCACATGATTTTCTCCTAGTATTGTGTACTTATTTTTTTATTTAAAACATCCTATTATTGTGAATGGTGAGAAAAAGCGAAACAGTGGCCATTCATATGTTCAATGTGCACGAGATATTTGTGTTAGCACTCCTGGAAGTGTCATGTATGCAGATCAGATCTACGTGCCATAAAGATCAATCCATTATCACGTACAAAAAATTGGCTTTCAATACTGTTGTCATGATTAACACAGGCTAACGATTGGGGCAAACTCTGTCACATGATGCCAATTTTATTGACAAAGTGTTTCCAAAACATTTTTTCGCAACATTTGATGTATCGACATAGAGTAGCGCCCAGGAACCTGAATGCCCAAATTAGCATTCCATTGTGTGTGTCAGAGAGGGGGTTGGAATGTTGGAAATGCCTCAACATTCAGTTCAAATTACTGATTGAATAGCTTAGTTGTGAAATGACAGCACGCCTTGGTAGGGAACAGTTGTTCATCAACCGTTATGTTCTAACTGGTGGTGTATGAAGCAATGTTGTTTTTCACAAATTTGTCAAATATATCTTTCACAAGGCGGGCAGCTCTTGTGTTCTTGTCATCAAAGCGCAGATAGTGCATGATATCTCGGAATTTCTGTCGTGACATTGTCTCTTAGAAAAAAGAGTGTCCAAATTAATTTGCCCAAAAGTCATCATGCTTTTACCCACACCCCTCAAATAAATGAGACCAACAAATGCTTTTAGTTCGTCATCTGTCAGTTTGAACTTTTCCGCATTATTCCGCCCAGCTTCCGCATCAGTGTACGTTTTGCCACATTTCTGTGTCAATCAAACACAGTAAGCTGCTCAGCGGTATAAAATGTTGGGCCTGGTGGTTCTCTCATTATATTGGCCTCTTGGGCTTTACCCCAAAGGTTGCTAGGATTTTGTTCAACCCATACTGTGCCATCTCTTGCAACCTCTTGAAATTAGTCCCCAGCACACTCAATTTCAGAGTCTGATTCTGAATCTGAATCAGATTCAATATCAACGCCACCTCCATCATCTCTCTCCTCCTCTCCATCGAACACCTCGCATTCCTAGCCCTCCGATTCCATCTCATTAATATTTTGTAGCAAGTCCAATGCTTGCTGTGCCATCATACGCAACCTTCGAGTCATTGTAAGTATGCATATATACCACCCAACTGTGCTACCGCCCAAACTGTGTTGCTGCTCCAACTACACAGTGAGCTCCAGGCAATCTGTGGCTACTTTATAGCTCTCAATACAATGATCCTAATAGTGCCGCCCATTTATAAGCTTACTTGACAATTGCCCTCAAATAATTTTCACTGCATCATTATATATTGAATAGGTGAAATTTGCATGCATATTTATCACCTTAGAATGTTTGCAAATTGATCTCATATTTTGATCGTGGTTCATCAATGAACCACAAATCGAAATATGAGATCAATTTGGGGACTCATTTTTACTGTAAGCATTTATGGGCCACCTTTTTTATAATAAACAAGAAATCTAGTAATTTGTTTTAATTATTAAAATAATTATGTTTTAATTATTTTTAATTACTGTTTTATTATTAATTGCAGTCAAGGTAATGACAGATTACATGCACATGTACATGTAAACACATGCACAGAAAATAAATCTTTTACAAATGTTTTTCACAAATGTATATATGTTTGACTGATTTACCTGTAAAGTGTATTATCTTATAGCTAAAAACAATATATATCAATGAAAAATATAGACAGTAGACCTATAGTAGCCTATATTTTTAAAATAACGCAAGTATCTATGTTTTACCATTTATTGTTGCAACTGAAGTACGGCACGAGGAAAGTGAAAAACTCGACGTCTGCAGCTATATATATATATATATATATATATATAGTACAAAAATGTATGAACTATATATATGACTCCCCTGCTTGAGCCAGCACTAAAGAAAACATGTCCACCTCAAATCTTTCCAAATTGTTCAGCTTCCTGCAGGAGAAGAAAAACTATATCAGATTTCTTACATTAAAGAAAAGAAATAACCTTCCTTCTTTTTATGGGATAGACAATCCACTCATATTAATATTTGACATTTTGACATATTAGAAAAAATACATTGTGTGTCAAAAATAAAATGATAAAGACCACATTCCAAAAGGTGCAACAATCAAACCCAGATCTTCCCCCTGAACCAAAGAAACATAAAAAAGAAAAATGTGTGCATTAGCCCCATGCATGACAGTGCCAACCGGCGTCCATCCCTCTGAACTCAAAAAGTCCATTAACGCCTATGAGAGTCTCCTTGACAACTTTACCATCTGATTGCTCAAGTCTGATGCTTCTATACAAATTTTCTGATACAGAATTACATAATAGAAAATAATCTATAAAAAAAACTCCAGCCAATAGGCAGAATAAACACAAAGAATGTGTAGATTAATTCACAAAACTGTATCGAAGGTGTGTTCCTCCCCAAAACAAACTCCAGCCGCTAGCGGAACTAGCACAAAAAAATTAATAAAATCTGTTCAGTTTCCATGGACAGTCAAACAGATGTTCAGTGAGCTGGCTGTTCATGAGTGCAGCAGATGATCTAATCATTCCAATGTCCTACAAAAAATACTCCACAAAACAATCTCCAGCCGCTAGGCGGAACAGCACAAAAAGAAACAAAACAGGTGCCCAGTTTCCTCAGATGGTCAAGTGTGTATTCAGCAAGACAAGCTCACTTGGGGGCCACATGAGAAACACACCATGACTTCCTCATTCCATCGATTTTATGAAAGACATCGCTTGTTGTGGGCATGTAAATATTTTGCAGCCATCCTTAGTATCTATTCTCAATTTGGCCGGAAACATCAGTGCAAAAGCGATCCTCCGTCGATGCAAGAGTTTCTTGAAGAAAAGTTACTTCACATAACAAACTCCAGCCATTAGGCGGAAGCAACATAAAAACAAACAAAAATAGCGCCCAGCTTCCTCGGATGGCCAAGTTGTGTTTAGTGACACAAGCTCACTTGGAGGCCAAATGAGAAATGCCAAATGGTTACTCACCCCATTGTCTTTATGAAAGACAATGCTTGCTGTGGGCATGTAAATATTTTGCAACCATCCTTAGTATCTATTCTCAGTTTGGCCAGAAACATCAGAGCAAAAGCGATCTTCCATCGATGTAAGAGTTTCTTGCATTCCTTGAATCAATCACATTTCTCTCTTGTCGAGAGAATGTCAAAAGCTACCAGTAAATAAACACACACATAACAAGGTGAACATGAATAACCCATCTATAAATATTCTATGGTTGCTTTAAGCAATTCCTCCACTGCCATGCATAAATATGGGTCATTGTGGGCTCATGAACCTATGCTCTACAGTCCTGCTGTTGAAATAAATCCAAGTGAAATCAATGCTTAAGTTTAAGTTAAGTAATATATTCAGTAATACAGTAGATGTTTTTAATTTTTTTAAACAATGTTTACAGTGAAGGCATTCTCAACTAAACAAACAGAGTGAATCAGATGATGGACTTCTTGTGCTGCTAATTACTACAATTATTAGGATGTGGAACATCGATGTGTACTGTGTTAATTCGTGTCACTGTGGGCATGATGTGGGGGGGGGGGGGGGGTGATTAAGTGCAGGATTAGCCGGCTGTCCAGAAGAGGGGGTGGTGCATCCAGATACCAGCCTGACCTTCTCATTTCATCCTCATTAGTATCTCATGTCAACACAATATTGGTTCCTTAATCATCTGCTATCATCATTGGCCCTGGTTCAAACACACACACAGGTCCTAAAGCTCCCTGACACAAATATAAACACACGTACATACAGGGCATACGTAACCAGTTTTTCCAAGAGCAACTGCCCTTGTGTCAAATCTATAAAATCAAGTGCAGGAGCTGTTCACACACACACACACACACACACACACACACACACACACACACACACACACACACACACTCATATAATGTTTCTCTGTTATTAACTTGTATCAAATTGTCTGCCTGTACATATGTGTTATTACTAATGTGGAACGTTGCACTGGTAAAAGCTGAGATCACCATTCATCTGTCTGTGTCATGAGTATGTGCCACTGCTGGTCCCATGCAGGCCACAGCAAATGAGCCCTATTCATTTACTCTGATCGACATATGGTGGTCCATTGTCCATCCTTAGACACAGATCAACGATTATGCTTTCACAGCTTTGCAAAAGAAGATAAAAATATACAGCACTGGATAACAGCAGTAAGAAGAGAGAAATAGGCCAAATGTTCTGTCACTCTCTCAGCAGCTCTGTTAGAAGCCTTATCGCCTTATTCCAGGGTAATGTAATACAAAGTTCAATGTTATAAATTTACACTAAATATTAGTAAAATTGCAAATATAGAAAAGTTCCATTTACGTTGTTAAAGAAGGCGGAAACGTGTCATAACATGTCTGTGAAAAGTGTCCTCAGCATTAGCTGAGTCTCGGGTGACAAACTCAACAGTAATAACAGAAAAAAGGTAATCCTGCAATTACAGTGTTGAGACATCTTCTCCCAAATGCATGTGTGTGTGTGTGTATCTCATGTCTTTGTCTTTGTCAGTGACAACAGAATAGATCATCATCTTTCTATATATGGCTAAAAAATGTCTCTAAAATAGTTGAATTGTACATTGTCATTTTTAGAGTGGTAGTATATGGCCTACTTGTAAAAGTGTGGATCTTTTAAAACAAACAAACAAAAGACAAATTGGCCTATATATGATAATTATAATAATAGTATATCACAGTTTTATGTTTTTAAAGAACCACATTGTTACAAGAATTTTGGTATATATATCTATATGTTGTTTTATTTTACTTATGAAAATTATATGTGTCCATGTTGTATTTAATACAATATACTGCAGCGTAGTCAGCTCACCTCATTAATATAAAATAATAATTAAAATATGTTTTAATAAAAAAAATTTAAAAAGAGTGCGGCCCTCTAGGCTAAAAGGATCCCGTTTTCTGGCCCTCCAGCTTTCAAAAGTTGAGTAGCTGTGGTGTGGGTTGTTATTTAAAGAACCATTACATTTATGAGGCATGTGCATGCCATAATTTTACAAATTGTAAGAGATGTTTTTCATTTAAAAAACTTCTTATGGGCGATGTGACCCATTTTCTTATAAATCACACTTTTGAGATGACATTTGAGCAATTTTTATGGTAATCTTTAATACCTGAAATTATATCAAACTAACTATATTCTTTTATAGGTCTTTTCTAAAGAATCTAAAAAGTTGTTTTAGATTCAAATTCAAAACATGACAGACAGACAGATGGATAGAAGGACAGACGGACTAATGTAAAACATTTTGATCTAAATTTGCTTGAAATTACTTTTTTAGGCACAAATAAATTTAATTAAAATAGAAAAATGACCATTTGTATTTAGTATTATTCAAACATGTGGAAAATAGTCATGTTAAAAAAATTAGTAGGTGTGACCAAACATTTTGACTTGTCCTGCACTGGGCAAGACGTTTCAAAACACATTATATTTTATACAAAACTTTAAGCAAAAATTTGCTTGTAGTATGATCTGGGCAAGATAAGGCTATGGGGGTAAATACTGATATTCAGTATTGGTACTGAAAGTTGTTCTGGCCCAGTGCATGTCTGTTATGAACTTATGATCAGTTGAGATTTGGAACATGTGTGGTCCTTGTCTGTTAATTGGATCTGGGCCATCCAACAGACATTCTTTGCTGTATGTGGAGGGAGGGAATATTGGTTTGGGGGAATGGAGCTGGACTACAAAAACATTGCTGTGTGAGAGTAAAAGTACAGTGCTCTTCCTCTTTATAATGAAAATAACCAAAGACACACTAATACAAAGAAGCTGGGTCAAATCTAGAGTCTTTGGAAAGCAGAAGTGAGTGTTTTGAGTATTTGTCTGTCTGTATTTTACCACAGCAGGATTTCTCACTGTCTGACTAAATTAAGCAGGAAGCAGCAATGTTAAACTTCCTTAAATATAAAACTTTCACCAGATTTAGACATAAGCCAGCAGAAAAATTAGTGTGTGAGTGTCTAGACTGAGAAAGGAAGTCTAAACAGACAGAGACCTGTGCATCACAACATCACAAATTACTGACAGGCACTCTTCATCCATCCAGAGAGAACAGAAATGTTCAAGTCATGTGTTAGCTCAAACAAAGCTAGACAATAGCATTCCCATTCATCTCTAAGGCAGTTGCTGAGCTAGCGCAGGTTGCCCTGGATCAAGTCTGTGACCAGCATGCTGCCATCTTGTCTCATAGATGGGGTGACCAGTGCTTGTCTTTCAAGAGTTTATCATAAATGCAGAGTAGTCCAGTCCAAAATTAAGATGTACGAAAAGCATTGTCTTAATGACTGTTACACTGAGTCGAGATTTATCCAGTGTCCATGCTACGTTCATTAATGAGAACACACACTCCACAGATGCAGGTGTTCCAGGCAAGCATAAAACAAACTCCACGGCCTTGGCTAAGACTCCGAAGTTGATGGTGTTGCTCTCCAGCTCACGTAAAACACCTGTCCATCTCTTAGACATGGCCATCTTGTTCATGTTCCACTCAGTGATGTGATGAGAGACAATGATTTTCATGCAAGCCCACTCATCAAAGATCATGGTTTTGTCAGTGAAACTGAGAGCGGGGATTCTGGAGTAGAAGTGTTTGAGGCTGCTCTGACTGTCTTTCCACACTGGGATGTCTCTCAGTAGGGCCCACTCAAGTTTTTCTGTGTTCTCTAATCAGTGGCTCCAATTTTGGAGGTAATACGCCGATGCTGAATAAAAGGTTCTCACAGCACAAAAAAAATCATCCACTCGCATGTCACCAGCTTCAACTAGTGCATCCATCCCTTGGAAATAAAAGTATGCAGGCAGACGATTGAAAATGAGTAGTATTCTTTCAAGAGCTGGACCAAAAGAGAGGAAACATGTGTTGCCATGCTGCAGAAATTTCTGTTAGTTCAGATGCACAAAAGCGAGTACATTGCAAATGGCAGCTTCAGATTTGGTGAGGGCAGATGAAAATTTCAGATCGTACAATTTCTTGATTCAGAACTTTTCTTCACAAAAAAAATCACTAACACTTGGTGGGGCACACTTACTTTTAGCAGCATCCACATGCTTTTTTGTATGAACACACATGTTGGTACGGCCTCCATGGTTGATGGAAAAGCGAGCTCCATAAATCTCACACCTCAATTTACTAGGCTCTGTCTGTGATTCCTTTTTAGAAACTCTTTTTGAAGATCCTCATTAAATGTACATGCACACTTCCTTGACATTTTTCCAGCCGCAATTTCATCTGTGTGCTCTTTCAAACTGATTCTTCAATCCATTCACTAACTGGACATCTATTGATAGGGGATTGTGATTGGATCATTTAATCCAGTCATGTACTTCAAATAACATGGTGTGATTTTATTGGTTTTACAAGCCGTATCCTTGGCTACCTTTGAAAAGAATGGATTAGGCCTAACATGACTGAGAAAGCCGTATAGGCAACAGAGAAATTTTAGGAGAGGGGAAATAAGGGACAAAACATGATTTTTTTATAATAAGTCAGGACACTAGAAAAAGTGCTTAAAATGCAGGACTGTCCCGGGAAAAACGGGACGTCTGGCCACCCTACTCTTAGGCACTTGCTGTGACGACAAAGGCAGAAGACAAATTTAGGTCACTTTCAAGCTTTAAAGAGCCCCACCAAAGCACTGGGTATTAGTTATTCATTGACTATAATATAATTAAATATTTGTGATTGCGATATGTTGCTTGTAATTAAAAATATATAAACACATTAAAAACACATTTAGCTACTTTTTAATGCATTATGTGGCCCAAAGTTTTTTTCTCCATATTGACAGACAAAGGAGCAAACTTTCAGAAACTAACCAACCAAAACTTGACCCCTTAGATTAATCTAATTTTAGTCACTGCTAATGGGGAGACTTATGATCTCTGAACAAACTCTGAACTCAAACAAGGAGTATAAAAATTAATGGCTTTGGCAGACACATCCAACAGTTTTTCAATTATAACTCACTGCACTGGATAGACAGTGGAGGAGCAGAACATTGTCCGGGATTGTGTATATGATCAAAACAATCATTACTCTTTTGTAGTCATATTTTAATATTACTTTTTTTGTCACTTTCCTAAAACCTCACATACTAGAGATGGCCAAAGTTCTAAATTCCATTATTGGCTTCCTCTCAGTTCATGAGTTAGAATTTGAATTGAATTAGCAACACCACATGAAGCTGAATTGGAGTTTAAAATGATTTGAAGTGAAATTAACTGAATTGCAATTCAAATCTATTTAACACATTAGTCTGTTTTCAGGGTTGGGAGGGGTACTTTTAAAATGTTCCACTACAGATTACAAAATACATGCTGTAAAATGTAATTTGTAATGTATTCCATTAGATTACTCAAATTCAGTAACATAATCTAAATACTTTTGATTAATTCTTCAGCACTGGCAGATTTTCTTTTTTAAAAATCTGTCAGTACAGTAAGACAAAATACACATATATTAAAAATACATTCTCTTTTTCCTAAAAAAAAACCTAACAACGACGTGGTCGTATGTCTGTCACTGGGGAGAGAGGAAGCACTAAGGGCCATCAACTGGTGATTGTTAATATTAAACACCTGTGTCTCGTTTTAGTGACGATGGAGACAGGCTTTAAAAGGCCACCAGAGGGACAGACCAGCAGAGAGAGACCAGAGATGATATGAAATACTTTGTTGTGAAGCTGAAGACAACTGCATTAAAAGTTGACTCACGTGGACTGTGAAGTCATCCGCGCCCTGTCTAGCATCCAGGAGACTCAACATCAAGCCCTCTTCACCCAGGAGCGGCAGTCCCATGAGCTCCTCCAAGCACAGGCCGAGGATCGCCAGGCCTTACGGAGCTGGCTAGCTCAAGGTGAATCTTCTGATGCGACCCCAGAGGCAGCGATGAAGCCACACCTCCTGCTCATGAAGATGGGCCCCCCGGATGCATTCTGGCTGACTTCGAGCCCAGTGAGCCCTCCATCTGCTGGTGCTTCTTCTGCTGCTTTCCGGGGAATCCCAGCTCATGGTTCAGCAACTACCAGCTGAGGGACCACCTGGACTATGTGAAACTGAAGACCGCTGTCCTGCAATGGGTTGGCCGCACCCCAGAACAACACCAACAAGTGGTTCCGCTCCCTCACCCTGAGTGAGGCTGGCTACCCGTTTGCATTTGCTCTGTGATGCTTGCCGAAAATGGGTGCTAGCCGAGGAAGTGCATGGCATGCTGACCGTTCGTCTGCCACTAAGAACCACGGAATGGGTCCAGTGCCATCACCACATGTTGGTAGATGACGCCATCCAGCTGGCCAAGCCCACATGGCGGCCTACCCGAAAGCTGACGAGCTGTCCAAATCTCTCTCTCTCTCTCTCTCTCTCCTTCTACTCCTTCCGCTCTTGTTCCTCCCTCTCCTCTCTCTCGCCCTGTACCGCTCCCCAGAAAAGGGATGCTTCACTCAGCCAGGTTTCCGTGAAACACAAAGAAGTTAGAAATGTTTTTATTTGTTTGAATGAGCACAAGCAGTTCGTCCATTTTGTTGGCGAGGGAGTGGACATTCACCAGATGAATACTCGGAAGCTGTGTTGACAAAGCTTCACAAGCGCGCCAGCTCGCTTCCCTTGTTTGCGTATTTTGGATTGGTTGTAGAGCTTTGCTACGCCTCTAACTAAGATGTCTAATAAAATGTTAGAATAATCAAACACGTAGGGGGTCGGAGATTTGACTGCAGTCAGCCCGGGGAGGAGCGGCTGTCGTCCGCCTGAGCGGAGACCATATGACGGCACATCAGAGAATCGGTGAGTGAGCTTCTTCTCTCTCTCCTCTCTCTCTGTTGGACCGTGTTAGCCTCTTCTGCTTTTTTCTTGTTGTTTTTTCTCCTTCTGTCTCCTCCCAGTTTGAGGAAGGCGGGGATGACCAGCCGCCAGACAGGGTGAAAGGCACGCCCCTCCCCAGGGAAAGAGTGTAAAGTGGAGGAGGGCGGGGCCATGCCGGGCTGGAATGATGCACGCCCGGTCCCCAATCGGCCTGATCGGGCGTGTGAGGGATAAAGGCGGCTGGTGACGGCAGTTCGAGAGAGAAAGAATTACGGGCAGCTGCCCTGTATGTGTTTGTATGTATCTTTTATTTAATTCAATATTATTTATATTGTTAAGCCGGTTCTCACCTCCTCCATGCCCATCTAACCCCCTTACAACTCATATTCCCAAAAGTTCTCAAGAACTCTTGACTTGATGTGTCCTTTCATAGAAATCCAATATGCCATTTCCAGCTTGATTCTTCATATTTCGAATGGCATCTCACCAATTTCCACTTGTATTGCTGTTATTGGGGATGTTTTAAAAGCACCACAGCAAATTCTCAATGCTTGGGATTGTATAACATTTACCTTATTAATCAATGATTTGCTTGCTAAGCCATACTCCATTCTTCCAGATTCTATTGTAGACCTTATTATTGCGCAATATACTCTTTTTAGAGGCTGCAGATCTGCCCCCCAGTATATCACTGCCAAACAATCTTACACATTTATACCTTTCATGCTTTTGGCTATTATTCTTTGGATGTGTGTGGTAAATGTAAATTTAGAATTCATCTAAATCCCTAGAAGTCTGATTAATGATGTTTGCTCTTAACTCTTGATCATACAGCTTCACTTTAACAGAGGGAGTTTCTCCTTTATTGAGAAACACCACAAACAAATTATTTACAAATTACTCAAATTATTTGCCCAGTCCTCTACTTCTTTAATTGCTGTGTCTGCATCATTTTCGCCACATGTGTTATATATCATCCTCTTTTCCATAAGGCACTATCTATATACTATAAGGCATATAATAATTTTCCTATTCCTAGATCAACTTGGGAAAAAATGGGACTGCAAAAACTACTTTGAGGAGTTCCTTTGTCAATATTGTATATCATAGAAAAGGAGGACCCCACTCTTATTTTAATAGTTCGATAAGCTAAAAAAATCCATTATCCATATGTACATTTTCCCATTAATACACATTCAATCTAGTTTAATTAAAAGTCCATCAAAGTCCATTAAAAGTGTTTCTTCCTCTTCTAAATCCACTCTGATGTTGACTTCAAATCACTTTATTGTCACACTACTATGTACACAAGTGCAACAGTAGGTGAAAGTCTTGTGTGCAGTTCCGAGCAACATAGCAGTCATGACTGTGGTGAGACATATACCAATATACAATAAAAAACATATTTACACAATACAATTTACATATCAAATGTACATATACTTACACAATACTAATATACAATGTACAGTAAACAATACACACAATATAGAATACACATACAATTAAAATAAAATATAAGAGTATATAAAAATATATATGCAGTAGTTATATTGTGGATAATATATTTGACAGTCCAGTGTGAGATAATAAGATGAAGATTAATAAAGTGCAGTGCTGATTGTTGATTGTGAAGTGTTCAAAAGTCTGATTGCTTGGGGGAAGAAGCTGTTATGTAGTCGGCTGGTGCGGGTCCTGATGCTGCGATACCACCTGCCTGATGGAAGCATTGAGAGCAGACCATGACTCGGCTGGCTGGAGTCTCTGACTATCCTCCGAGCTTTTTTCACACACCGCCTGTTATAGATGTCCTGGAGGGAGGGAAGCTCACCTCCGATGATGTTTCTGGCAGTTTGCACCACCCTTTTCAGGTCTTTGCGATTGTGGGCGAACCATGTGAGGATGTGGTGGTTCATTCCAAACTTGATGACACGGCCCAGAATGCCATCTGGACCCACGGCTTTACGGATGTTCACATTTCGGAAGGATCGGGTTACATCCGCAACAGAGATGGAGAGTGAACCAACCTCTGTAGCATCGGCCACGAGTGCTCTCTCCACGAGGGCGGTGTTGTTGTCCTTGAAACGATATATAATGTGTTAAGCTTATCCGGGAGAGAGGCAGCGGTGCCTTTGTAACCCGTGATGAAGTTAATTCCCTGCCACATACTTCTAGAGTCGGTGGTGTTGAACTGTCCTTCAATTTTGTGCCTGTACTGGCATTTGGCTGCACTGATAGAGTTATGGAGGGCATAACTGGCTTGTTTACACTCCTCCGCATTCCCGCAATTAAAAGCTATTGAACCATGGTTTCTGGTTGGGGTAGATCCGTATTGTTTTGGTTGGCACAACGTCCTCTACGTACTTCCTGATGAAATGCGTTATGCTATCAGCGTAAACCTCGATGTCATCATAGGTGGACCGAAACATCTCCCAGTCCGCTTGATCAAAACAGTCTTGTAGCGCAGTCTGATTGGTCCGACCAGCACTGGATCGTTCTGAGGGTGGGTGCTTCCCGTTTCAGTTTATGCCTGTAAGCGGGCAGAACAGAAGAGTGGTCTGATTTGCCAAATGGTGGGCGGGGGAGGGATTTGTAGCCATCCCAGAAAGGAGAATAGCAATGGTCCAAAACCCGGTCCATTTGTGTGTTGAAGCTGATGTGTTGGTGGTATTTTGGTGCTATTGTTTTAAAATTGGCTTTGTTAAAGTCCCCGGTAACAATGAACGCAGCCTCAGGGTGCACGGTTTCCTGCTCACTTATACTTCCATACAGTTCCTTGAGTGCCCAGTCTGTGTCGGCTTGTGTGGGGATGTACAGAGCTGTGATAATGACCGCTGTGAATTCCCTTGGTAGCCAGAATGGTCGACACAGAAGCATGAGATATTCCAGATCAGGAGTGCAGAAAGACTTGATAAAATGTACGTTCCTCTGATCACACCATGATTTGTTGATCATAAAACATACACCACCAACTCTGCTTTTACCTGAGAGGTCTTTCACTCTGTCCGCTCTGTGCATGGAGAACACCGCGGGTTCGATGGCCGAGTCTGGAATCTCTGCAGACATCCTGTTTCTGTAAGGCAGATAACGCAGCAATCTCTCATCTCTCGTTGGAAAGAGATCCGTGCTCTCAGCTCGCAGAGCTTGTTGTCCAGAGACTGAAAATGTGCCAGTAGTATACTGGGTAGCGGGGGTTGATTTGCGCGACTTCTTACTCTGATGAGAACACCGGCTCTTTTTCCCCTTTTCCTTCTGTGTTTCCGTGGCTGGGCAGCCCAGACAAAGGGCTCCACTGGCATGTTTGTAAACAGCGGGTCATCATTGAGGAATCTGAAGTTCGGTTTTCGGTGTGTAATTGCCAAACCAAGCGCGGCTTGCACTGGGGGAAATGTGGGGACCTCAAAAGGACCACCTCCGCCGGGTAAATACCCATGGACCTCCCATTCCCCAGCATGCTCATTTGCCCCAATCAGGCTTCTGGATGAGTGTGCCTCTTGTTCGGGGCCCGCGAAGGTGATGAGCTCTCGAGCGCAGCATCGAAGAGCAGGCTCGTCCAGTCGGACACAGAAACCTCGGCTGGGCTTCCCCCTTTGGGTACGGTCACCCAGTCACCGGCTGACGTGGAAATGATGGACATGCTTTCCCCTCATGGCTCGATGATTGGTTCCTGGGCCCGCGGCACCACTCACAGTCATGCCCTGCCCCGTTTCTTTCTTCCTGGAAGTGCATGAGGATTTCACAAGTTTGTGTACGGCACCTTTTACTGACCAATCCTGATCTTTCGGCTCCCTGCCCTCACTACCCTCGATGGTGAGGTGGACAAGGGGTACTCGGTGATGCCCCAAATGGATAAGGCGCTCGCAGTGCACCAATACCCGCAGAGTGCCACCACCTGGTGGGGGCGCCTAAAACTCCCATCTAGTGCCTGTAGGTTTACGTCGTCCCTGACGGCCAAAGCCTATAGTGCTACTGGACAAGCTGTCTCTGCCCTGCACGACATAGCTCTCCTGCAAGTCCACCAAGCCAAGGTGCTAAAAGAACTGCATAAGTGTAGTTCCGCCCCGGGATTGATGCAGAAACTGCGCTCAGCGATCGACATCGCATTGCTCCCGACGAAGGTCACAGGAGGACACAAAGGTCTCTCGGGCAGACGATGTCCACCTTGTTGGTCCAGGAGCCCCTTTGGCTCAACCTTGTCGAGATGGGAGAGGCCGACACGGCACGGTTCCTTGACGCCCCATTTCCCAGGTTGACCTGTTCGGCGACACCGTCAATGACTTTGCCCAGCAGTTCTTGACAGTGAAGCAGCAGAAGATCCCGCACAACCATCCACCATTCCATTTTGGCAGGTCTGGCACTCCAGCAGCAGCCCCCCGCCCCTGCACTCCCAGCTGTGGCACAAACACTCCCACACCTGGATGGTTTATACAGACTGTGGGGATGATGTTCCTCCTCCCCCCTCCCTGACCAATCTGTTGGTGGGTATCAGGAGGCAAGTATGTGCTTCGATGTCTCTCAACTCAGCACGGCCGTGGGGCTCAAACCCCTTCAACGCAGCGCCTCAGGCTCCAGCGCTAGACCCTCCGAGCCCTGGACTCCATCTTTGGCCTTTGTTCCCTCTGTCCCACCTCAGCTCTATGTCCCTTTGGCTCCACCGTGGTCCTTCAACCAATCGGCTTCTCTGGGGTCCCTCGTCCCTTAGCTCCACCTTGGTCAGTCGGTTACCTGGCTCTGCCTTTACTGGGGACCTCCTTATCTACAGATTCACCTCAGTCCCACCGGCTCCGCCTCTGTCATCAGATCCCCCAACTTCGGCACTACCTCGGTCCTCCGAAACTTTGGCTCCACCCTGTCCCTTTGAGTCGTTGGCTACTCTCTGATCACTAAGTTACCTGTATCCGCCTCCAACGGGTCCACCTTTAGAGCCTTTCATGGCTCCATCTGCCTTCATCGAGCCTCTCCTAGCTCCGCCCTCAGACACTTCCATGGCTTTGCCCGCTTCTCCAGAGTCTCCTCCTCCAGCGGTTCCGCCTCCTGACCCAGTTCTTGCCCTGTGGCCGCCTCCCAGGCTTCCTGACCCAGTTCTTGCCCAGTGGCTGCCTCCCCTCATCTGTCTTTGGGCACCAGGAGTCACCCTTTAAAGGGGGGGTGGGTAATGTCACAGTCTCCCTCATGTTCTTCAAGGACTCTTATTTTGAAGTTTTCCCCTGGACTGCATCTCCCATAGTTCACTGCCCTTACTTCCATCTGCTCCTCATCATCTTTACCTGTATTCCATTCCATCATTTAGCTCCTTGTGTATATATTACCCTCCTGGTTTGTTCATTCCTTTGTCAATACTTGAAGTGTTACATTGTGTTAAATTTGCATGTTGAGCTTTATTGTTTGTTTCAACGCCAGCATTTGTTATTAAAGTATTTAAAGTTTTTACTCCTGCGTCTCCTCTCTTCCACTTCCACTCCAAGTAACCAGTGTTACACACACAATCATCTCTCCTAGTATTGAAGTTAAACCTAACGCTGCTTTTTGTTGTCTACTGTCCTTACAAAACAGCAACAAATTTCTATTTCTTAACATTTTTGCGCTTTCAATTATCCCTATTGCATCCTATTGCATCCATCCTTTGGTCACTTTTAATGGATTCAATAAATTTGTACTCTGCCAAGAATTTTATCATAACCTTATATTCCTCCTTTTTCTTTTTCTCCTATTGATTTTAATTTTTACAATCTGATCCTGATGACTTCTTTCTTTTTTGGCTTTCTACTACAGTCCAATTACTATTACCACTACTCCCTCTTTTCCCCCCGCCAAAACATGCATCCTTTTCCTGCTCACTTCCCGATTCTGCATCACTTTCCATCATCAATGTTCCAGTCACAAACCAGTGTTGCCAAAAACAAAATGTCATCGAGCCGAATCCCCACAAAAGCCAATGGCGACCACAAGGGCTTAAATACATGGACAGGGGTAGCCAACAGTCAAACAATGATGAGACTAAACTAATGAACATGATGACAAGATTACTAAAACATGAACCAATGACATGACATGACTGATAATGAGTTAACAAGACAATAAGCCAATGAAAACAAGAGACATGAACATAGAGGGAAACATGACCTGAAAGAGGAAACAGGAACAAATATTCTGTATTTTAAATATGTAATCCCATTACATGTATTCTGTTACTCCTTAACCCTGATAATTTTTGACCAAGTATACCTACAGTATGTATTTCCATGATAGGACATTTTTTAATTTAGATACAATATTTCTCTAAACTAACTAATATTAACATATCCATAAAAACAGATTTTAATTTTGCTTTACAGAACTTCTTTATTTACTTAATTTTAAGCAAATTACCTGAATGTATGTTTGTACAGATACCTTAACAATCAAGTAAATCTTTGGTTCTTTCAGCATTATTTACTTGATCTAAATGTATTTAATTATTTTTTTTAAGTGGAATGATTCTGGAAATACCCCATATTTGATGTACATGATAACACGTTTTGTTACTGAAAAATATAATATAGTATTTTAAACTAAACTTATCAAAGGTAGGATACATTTCTTGGATATTCAATTTTAATTCTACTTCCTTAAATCTTAATTTAAATTGTAAATCTACATCCTGTTTGCTATCTCAATTCAAACTCAGGAATTTAATGGAAATTACATTGGCATTCTTCATAAAATTTTGAATGGTGCACAACCCTGGTTCAAACAAGGATTTGTTTGCAAGGATTTGGCATTATGAATCTATCCCAGTGGTAAAAATCTGTAAAGTCCCATCTGTCCTGCTGCCCTCCCTGCCACCACAGCTCTGTCACTGCTCGGCTTCCCATGTCAATCACATTGTGATGGATGAGGTCAGGGGTCACCAGACCTTCTCCCTAGAGTTCACATCTCTGACCTCCAGAGACTATGTCATCCAATGGTTCCTTTAAAGCATGAAATCAAAGTCACAGGCACATAGGATCTGCAGACACACAGATATGTACATTAACCTCAATATGAACACCAGAAATTTCCCTTTAAATGTGAATTAAATATTCACACTACTTAAAATTGTAATTTGGTGATTTTTCGTTTAGTGGGACCATGTGTTTGCAATGTGCTTCACTTCAGTGTGATTCTGGCCTGAAATGGCACAATTCTATAACAAATGTCATGATTTGGTATTATTGCCTGAGAACCCCTGGTTACATGGGAGATTAAATTAAATAATAAATTAATTAAATAAAAAAAAATACTGCCTTATGAGCCAGAAATTCAAACAAAGATGACGAGTATATCGAAGACATTGAGAGGAAATGCCAAGCATTTGAAAAGGAAGTGGCTGTAAATAGTGGTTATGGGGTATATAACATATTTCTGTGTCTGCTAAATATTTCTTTGTTCAAAGCATGTTGGTGTGTAAGGTAAACTACAAATTAAGGTTTTGTGTGTGTGTGTGTGTGTGTGTGTGTGTGTGTGTGTGTGTGTGTGTTGCCATGTTCATCTGTCAGGGCTTTTTTTACTCCTAATACATATATGAGCCATCAGTACTTGACCCAAAGAAAATGTGTTGCAGGTGCTGGAACACTAAACTAATTTAGGGGTTAAGTAAGGGGTTGAGAGTTTATAATGAGTTACTGTGGAGGGAGTCATGACAAATCAAAACACTTTACAGCTTCAAAACACACTTAAAAACACACAGGTTTATCATTATTTTCATATTGCACTACAAATGAGCTTCCACACAGTGAAACAAATGTAAACAGTGCTATTTTCTCCAATGAGAGAGTTGGATATATTTGGAGCATCACACGTTTAATAGCTCTGCCTCACAGTCCCTGGAGTCATTTTCACATTTGCTCTTAATTGGGAGTGTTCTGGGTAAATCATTACTATTTCAATGATTTAACACAAAGTAACTAGCTGCTGTTTTCTGAGTCAAGGGGAAATTTTTTTCAGATCAATAGTCACATAGTACATAGTTACTCTAATTAGGCTGTATTACATTACGTTAAATTATCTATTTTTAATTGTATGTACATACATGAGCTCCACACTCTACATGTACTTACTAAAATAATAATAATAAACAGAGGATTAGATCTTGCTTTCCTTTTTTATCAACACACACATCATGTCAATTTAATGGTAGCCAGATGGTAGGTAGCTGTGCAGTGTGTAAACCTCAATCCCCAGGCCTCGAGGCGCACTAGCGACTGAAATACACTCAAAATGGGGCTGTAGCCTTTAGCCTCCTTGTTAGTGTGCCCGTCTCCCATGCCATATACACCGGTTTGAATCTCGCTCAGAGTGGGTCAAGCAGGACCGGTTATATTGGTGCCATGACCTGGATGGGAGTGAGGTTTAGGCAGGTGAGTGTAATGTTAGCCAGCTGGTGCAGTGTGTAAGCCTCACTCCCCTGTCCTCAAGAGGCACACTAGTGACTGATGCTAAGAGCTGTAGCCTTAAGCTTCCTCATTAGAGCACCAACCTCCCATGCCAGAAACACCGGTTCGAATCCCGCTCAGAGCAGGTCGAGCAGGACCATTTATATCAGCATGCTAAAATCCTTGCCAGTGGTTCTCAGCTGATGGACCACAACCCAAAAGGGGTTTCAGGGGCCAGTTGCACTAGCTATTTGTAAGTTACAACTTAGCCTAGTTGTGAAGTAAATGGGCACCAAGTCACATTTTACACACTACTTAATATTTGAACATTGCACCATTAAACTTAGGTAGAATATAACTCTACGTATAAACAAAAAATTAGTGGCTCTATAGCATGAAACCGATCTAACGGTGCACTTTTCAGAGTGCATTGCCTGGTTTCAAGTTTCAACAAAAATATATACAAAATATATAGGATGTCAAAATTAATAAATGTCCATTTTTACTGCCTGTTGTATTAGTGTTTTTCAGTTGTCCCTAATTAATTTCAAAGACATTTCCTGAATAATATTATTTGCATAGGCTAAATATATTATTTATTAAATCTATTTTTATGACACTGTAAAAAAAATACAAAAATAAACTGTCAGCTGTGGTTGCCAGAATAATTATATAAAAAAATACAGTAAAAATGTAAACAACTTTAGAGAACAACCTGTAAATTTTACAGTTCAAAACTGTTGTAATTTACACGATCACGCTGGCACTGAAAAAAATACAATCTGTTAAATTTACAGTAAAAAATGTTTTTCATAATCTTGTTATTAAATTTCTGAAACTGTTGATTTTAAAAATAAGAAACATAACTATTCCCATAAAATATGATGGGTCATGTAGGGAATTGTAGGAATGCCCAATTATTGCTTTTCACTGTAATTTTAACAATAATTTACTGTAAAAAGTACATGTACTAATGTACATAATGTACATTTTTAACATTAATTATACTGGAAAGTCATACTTTTTACATCTAAAAATGTTATTGTAAAAACTACAGTATTGTCTTTTAAAATATATTTTTTAAAAATTACTGTATATTTGACAGCTAATACTCATTAATCAATTAAAGTTTTTTGCAGCATTTTTACAATCTTTTACCATTAAAATTACAGAAATGTTTTAGTGTATATATCGTAATTAATTGGGGATATAATTTATTACAGCTGAAAGTTATGTGAATAAACAAGGTTTGAACATCAACCGTAACAAAATAAAACTCAAACTGCATTTTAACACTTTGGTGTTCAAATTGGAAGAATGCTTATTGGATCAATATAGGTAAACGTCATATTATGCGGCTACGCATTACTTTACAAAGATTTTACTAACTACAAGTTAAGTCCTGCCTTAAGAACATGTGGTGCAACAAAATTAAGCACTTCCAACTTAAGTGAGACCTTACACACAGCTGGTGTAACTCTACCCAGGTAGGTTCTGATAGTTTCAAGGACAGCAGTGGAAAAAAACAGTAACACTTTAAAATAAAGTTAATTCATTAACATAATTATTCCAATATATATCATGAACTTACAATGAATAAAACAGAAATGCAAATAATAATAAAAAAAACTGTTGTCAAAATCTGAAATCTAATCACTCTCATGGCAAAATTGTAAGGATTCATACAGCTTTTCTAAATTTGGATAATTCATATGATATCGTATGACTGCACTCATTTGAATTTGTCCGACTTTAGTATCGTTTCCATCTAATAAAATTACTTGCTTCAGTCACACACAACAAAATTTCCTATCATGTTTACACCCTCTACTTATAGGTTAGGTTTAGATAAGGGGTATGGGTAAGGGCATAATTTTAATAAGCATGTCCTTAACACCTCGTGCGTGAAACTCGCGATTACTTCAGCATTATACATCCGTTGCACATGATGAAATCGTACAAATTTATACCAACAAACTCGTAAGAAATCATACAAAACAGCCAGCTCATACATTTTTTTTAACATTTTCATGAGACTGGGTTGTAAGGAGGTAAAGGACAACATTCATCATTCTGTGATGCACACTTGACAGATTAATGTGGAATGATTTGGTAAATCAGACACATTCGGTATTTGAATGTACCACTGAAAGACTGGTAGTCAGCTGTATGGACAGGTTTCATCAGAAACATGGTACTGTACAGCCGCACACAGGTGTAGCACTGCATAATATAGGCATAACATTTCCTGCCTGCCCCATTTACAGGTAATCCTGATGCAAAATACAATGACAACCCTGTTTGTGGTACTGAAAAACATTAACTTTTAACCCCCATTATTCCCTTTCCCTCTACCAATCCCCAACCCCACCCTGACCCCCAACAAATATTCCTGTGGTCCAACTTGAGAATACACACACAACATTTTTTTTTAATATATATATATCAGAATCAGCTTTATTGCCAAGTATGCTTGCACATACAAGGAATTTGTCTTGGTGACAGGAGCTTCCAGTGCACAACAATACATAAACAATACAAGTCATAGATAATTAAAAAAAATTTAAATAATTATAATTATAAAAATAAATAATTATACATATACGTAGACACACGTAGTGCAAATCTAATAAAAATTAGTCACATAAAGAACAAAAATACTGTATATTATGTGCAGAAGTGGATATGTTAGATAATATAAATAGACTTAAACTGTGTATTGCACATAATTATTGCGACTTTAACTGTTTATGAGATGGATTTTTCCCTGAGGGAAAAAATTGTTCCTGTGCCTGACGGTTCTGGTGCTCAGAGCTCTGAAGTGTCGGCCAGAAGGCAACAGTTCAAAAAGGTAATGGGGTGAGTGGGGTCCAGAATGATTTTTACAGCCTTTTTCCTCAATCTGGAAGTGTATAGTTCTTGAAGGGGGGACAGGGGGCAACCAATAATCCTCTCAGTAGTCCATACTGTCCTCTGTAGTCTTCTGATGTCTGATTTCATAGCTGCACCAAACAAGACAGTTATTGAAGTGCAGAGGACAGACTCAATGACTGCTGAGTAGAACTGTTTCATCAGCGCCTGTGGCAGCTTGAACTTCCTCAGCTGGCAAAGGAAGTACAACCTCTGCTGGGCCTTTTCACAATGGAGGCAATGTGTATCTCCCACTTCAGGTCCTGTGAGATAGTAGTGCCCAGGAACCTGAATGACTCCCCTGCTGTCACAGTGCTGTTCAGAATGGTGAGGGGGGACAATGTAAGGGGTGTTCCTCCTAAAGTCCATAATCTTCTCCACTGTTTTTATTGTGTTCCGCTCCAGATTGTTATGATTGCACCAGTGAGCCAGCCGTTGAACCTCATTTCTGTATGCAGACTGCCTGTCCATCAGAAAGCTGGTAATCCACTGACAGATAGACATGGGAACAAGGAGTTGGTTTAACTTAGTCCGGAGAATAGCTGGGACGATTGTGTTGAAAGCCGCGCTGAAGTTCACAAAAAGGATCCTTGTGTATGTCCCCTGTCTGTCCAGATGTTGCAGGACATCATCCACAGACCTGTTCGCTCGATAAGCAAATTGAAGGGTGTGATAAAGCGAGGTATGTAACTTTCAATTCAAAGAACCAAACGATGGGTTTTATGTTTAAGATAATGTTATTCACTGTGTAACGGACAAAACGTTACTGGTGGTATTATTGTATTTTAACTAATTTACTGTTGTTGATGCCATAGTGTAATGTATTTGGGTCACATGTATTAACAACAGGAGCAGCTTGAGGGCACTATTGCCTGTTAGTAACCGGACATATGAACTCACCTACTATAGAGTAAGAGGCGATTTTTTTGGTAGAAGGAAATCAAATGTTTGGTTGTACTCACACTACCACCTTGCTCCTCTTAAGTGCTTTGTTGAGAACTCTTTGAGTTTCTGCTCAACTAAAGGACTTTTATTTTACATGTTCTTTTGTGAGCACGGATTGGATGCTAGAGACTGGGAGTTCAAGTGCAATCGACGCTAGCAAGGAGGCTACAGCACATGGCCAGCTACGTGGCGCTGAAGACAACGTTTCACTGAACGCCGTTGTTTGCGATCCTTTCTCACATTGTGTATTATAGGATGGGAACCATTGCATTGCACTCAAATAGCCTTGTGGATTTGAAACTCATATAATCTTCATCATCATTTCAATTTATCAAAACAGGACATTAAAGAGATTAGTTTTTTTTTTTATCTCATTGACTCAATAATGAAGAGACAAGTCCTTTGAGAGTGCTATGCCATTTATTTACTGTCTGTTTGGCACATGTATTAAGTAAAATAAAATAGGTTTAAATATTAATTTGTTCTGTGGAGAGAATTATTTATCAGTACATGTCAAAAATCTGTTGAACCCCCCCAGATTAACATCTTTAAAAGAAAGGAAGTGTTACAACTGTTTTGTCCCTCACATGTGTCGAATGGAAGGTGCACATTTCATTGTGACTCATGTTTGTTGGTCTTAATGGTGAATCTCTTTGTCTTACCTTCTTCCTGGAACTTCCTAATAGGAGGGGCTCGTGAACAGGAAGTCTGACTTATACCTTCCCAAAGGAGGAGGAGTTCAAGTATTGAGAATGTTGAATGTAAATACATTGAATGCATGTCTTTTAAGATTCTCATTTGTTTTCATGATGAAAATGGAGCTTGATAAAGAAGATGCTAATATTCATGTTTGAATGTTGATGTTAAATATGATCTCATAAATAAGCTATGTAGATTGTATTTTGAGATAGCCTTGCCATTGGTAGGTTTGAATTTGAGGGGAGGAGCCTCAACTATAAAGGGTCTAATTGTTTGGACAAAAGGGAGAGGAGAACGAAGGGTGACTGTTGGGTTAGTAGCCAACGTGTTTGATGTTTCTCATGTAAATATTATTTTGTTGTTTTTTTTTTTTCTTTTCTTTCCTTTATTTTTGTTTGTACCTTGTTCATCCTGTATTGTAATTTTGGTGGATGGAATCCTGTTACACTATTTTGGAGCATGCTCTGACCGGAAAATTAAATCACCTTTGAGAGACTTCAGAGTTTTTGTTTTTTTCTTGCTGCCTGCCTAGCCACCGTTAAGACCATCTTTACCACATATGGTGTCAGAAGTGGGATTATGACGTCTCTGCGAGAACTGGCAGTAGAAGAGGAAAACTGGAAGTAGTAAGATGACTGCTAAAGGGCATGTTGGTCCTCAACGGACTACCAGAGCACATCCTGTTTTGCTCTCAGAGGGAGAAGAGGACACAGTGGAAGCTCAGCATGGTGATTTAGAGCGGGAGGCTGATACACAGGAGGAAGCCATTTCAAGCATGTTTCACCAAGCAGGCAATATTCAAGAAGAAGAGACTGATTTGGTGGTAAGATCCAAGACGGGGACAGCTAGTACTCCTCGAGATGGTAAAGATAAATACAATGTTGTTATGGGACAAGAAATGAGAGATTTCATGAGACAACAACAAAGAAATGAGAAAGTTCTCTTTGATGAACTGCATGATTTGAAATCCACCATTTTTCAGAAACCTAGAAATGAATGGGGGTTTGAAGAGCAAGTCAGCCAAAATACTCACCATCCCTTACCTACTTTTCATCCACCACCATTTAGAAGTATGATGCATTCTCTTCAAGCTCACCCTGTTGTTGATAGCATACCAGCTATAAGTCAATCACCGGCAGTACCTTATAGACGTTATCATTAACCACAAATTCCTGAATTTATTGAGGGGGAAGATGTGGAGAGTTTTTTCATTTGTTTTGAACGTATTGCAAGAACGTGGGGATGGTTAACGGAGGAATGGGCAGCTCGAGTTGTCACTCTGTTGACAGGCAAGGCCTTGGAAGCATATGCTGGGATGGATGAACAACGCTCCAGTTTCTATGAGGACATCAAGGCTGCAGTACTAGCTAAGTACAGTGTAACAGAGGAGACGTATCGCCAGTGCTTCAGGAGTCTCACAGTGCCATCTGGTGAGAGTGTCAGAGAGACCTATAATCGAATTAAAGGGTTGTACAAGAGGTGGATGCGACCTGAAGTCAAGGCTAAGGATCAGATAGGAGAGACTATCATTCTTGAGCAGTACCTAAGGATTCTTCGTCCAGATGTGAGGACTTGGGTTAAAGAAAATCAACCCCAGACTGGAGAGGAAGCTGCAAGATTGGCAGAGAGGTATATGGCTGCACATCGGGAACTACAAAGGACTTACAAAGGTACTGTGGGTAAGGGTAAAACTGAGGAGCTCAGTGATCAGACTGTGGGAGTCGTGGGGAAAACTTCTACTTTTGCTAAGGGACCTCTGATCTGTTTTTACTGCCAGCAGCCTGGGCATAAGGCATCACTTTGTCCATTAAGAAAACCCAAGGTAACGAACATGTGCTATGTTCCCAGAGAGGAGCGGTCCAATGAACTGGTGAAATCCACTGACAAACATAGACATATCTTATCAGTAATTTTCAATGGTCATCCTGCTCAAGCACTGGTAAAATCACATTTATTGAACTGTGAAATGTTAAACTATGGGGATACCGTATGTTTAGGTTGTGTACATGGGGAAGAAAAGATCTATCCAACTGCTGAGGTATCCATGGTTATTGATGGACAGGCATTTTTGCTGAGGGTGGGGATAATTGACAATCTGGCATATGATGTGGTGTTAGGTGATGATTTTCCTTTAACTGATCTGGTCAATGCAACACCCAAAACTTGTGCAGTTGTAACCCGTTCTCAAACCAAAGGGCTACAACCCCTTCCTAATGCCCATGCAGATTTGTTCGGGTCTGGAGGGAAGATTAGAAAGAGTAAAAGACAACGAAAGCAAGACAAACATAGGGGGAAAGTTAAGGCCCAGGATATTGTACCATGTCTCCCTGGACCTGAGTCAGATTTCATTGATTCTCAATGGAGGTTGCCTGACAATTTTGGGGAATTGCAGAGGTCAGATGTTACCTTACAACCTCTCTATCAAACATTGTGTGAGGTAGATGGTAAGCCTGTGGGTGTACCACAGTTTGGTGGGGATCAGTTTATCTTAAAAGACTATCTTTTGTATATGGCAGACACAGAGAGTCCTAGATTGGTTGTGCCTACTGGACTGTGTAAGATGATCTTACATCTGGGTCATACTATACCTTGGTCTGGACATTTAGGGCAGCAGAAAACTTATGGGCGAATTAGTCAACGATTCTACTGGCCCAAAATGTATCAGGAAGTGCAGGATTACTGTAAGACCTATTCTGAGTGTCAGCTGGTAGCTCCTGTCCGTAAGGCAGATCGAAGTTATTTGCAGCCCTTACCAATCATTGGTACCCCTTTTGATCGAATAGGTATGGACATAATTGGTCCTTTAGTGAAGAGTAGTTCAGGTAACCAATTTGCCCTGGTAATTTGTGACTATGCAACTAGATATCCTGAAGTATACCCTTTGCGATCAATATGGGCTAAACATATTATGAAATGTTTAATTGACTTGATCTCCAGGGTTGGAGTACCTTCTGAGATTATTACTGACCAAGGGACTAATTTCATGGCTAATGTGATGAAGTTACTGTATAACCAATTGGGCATTAAAGGTATCCGAACTACACCGTTTCACCCCCAAACTGATGGGTTAGTTGAGTGTATTAATGGCACATTGAAAGGCATGCTAAACAAATTTGTGGCTGAGACAGGTAGAGATTGGGATAAATAGATTCCTTTTCTTTTGTTCGCATATAGAGGGGTGCCCCAATGTTCAACTGGTTTCTCTCCTTTTGAGCTTTTGTATGGCAGGCAAGTTCGAGGTCCCCTGGACATGCTCAAAGAGGAGTGGATGGCAGAGAAACCAGCCCAGTGCAGTGTCATCTCTTGTGTATTGCAGATGAGGGACAAGTTGGAGACATTCCGGACTTTGGCCAAAGAAAATCTACAAGATGCCCAGAAGAGACAGAAGGTATGGTACGATAATCATGCCTGAGAAAAGAACCTAAAACATGGACAGAATGTTCTTGTACTGTTACCTTCATGTACATGTAAACTGTTGGCCAAGTGGCAGGGTCCGTATGTCATAACCCGAAAACTTGGCCCTGCAACATATGAGGTTCTGTGTCCTGAAAGAAAGTGTCCTAAACAGATCCTTCATGTTAACCTGTTGAGAGAGTTTAAGGAGAGGGGGCTTGAACCTAAAGAGCAAGTGGTACTGATGGTGCTGGCAGTCATGGAGGAAGAAGATGAGTTGGAGATGGAATCAATTCGACTTTCAGAGGAGGATCCTGGCCTTAATTTACATTTAAGTGAACAACAACAACAACTCGCAGAGGTACATTATCTTTTCCATCTCTCTTCCAGGAAAGACCGGGGCATACCAAAGTGGTCACCCATAACATTATCTTGAAAGAGGGAGTTCCAATTCAACAGAAGCCTTATCAAGTTCCTGAGAGGATGGTAGAGAAACTGAAGGAGGAGATTGAAGTGATGTTGGAGATGGGAATAATCGAACCTTCCCAAAGTGAATGGTCAAGTCCTATACTTCTGGTTCCCAAGAAAGATGGTGGACTGAGGTTCAGTACAGATTTTAGAAAACTGAACAGCGTATCCTGCTTTGATTCCTACCCAATGCCTCGAATAGACAAACTGATTGAAAGGCTGGGTAAAGCACGTTACATGACTACCCTAGACCTATGTAAAGGATACTGGCAAGTGCCCCTTGACCCCTCTTGTAAGCCATATACTGCTTTCTGTGCCCCCACAGGACTGTATCAGTATAATGTAATGCCTTCTGGGTTACACGGAGCACCAGCAACGTTCCAGAGACTTATGGACAATGTACTTGCTGGGTGTGACCAATATGCAGCAGCATATTTAGATGATGTAGTGATATATATAGTGGAACATGGTGGAAACATTTAGATCATCTTAGTGATATCTTACGAAGGCTTCAGAAAGCTGGACTCACAATTAACACCACCAAATGCTCGTGGGCACAAACAGAGGTGAAGTATTTGGGATACCTCATTGGCCATGGTCAGATTAAGCCACAGGTGGAGAAGCTTAAGTGTATTCAAAACATTCAAAGGCCATAGACAAAGAAACAAGTGAGATCATTCCTTGGTTTAATTGGGTGGTACCGCCGTTTTATTCCCCATTTCGCATCTCTGGCTACCCCATTGACTGATTTAACCAGAAAGAGTCCTTTTAAGTTTCACTGGACAGTGGAGTGCGAAGAAGCTTTCACAGCACTTAAAGAAATGTTATGTCAAGAAGCAGTTTTGCAGGGCCCTGATTTCTTAAAGAGGTTTCTTGTGCATGTGGATGCCTCATATGTCGGACTGGGAGCAGTTTTGGCCCAAGGAGAGTCTGGGAGTGAGAGGCCAGTACTGTTCTTGAGTAGAAAACTCTTTGACAGAGAGAGAAGATATTCAACGATTGAAAAAGAAGGCCTTGCAATCAATTGGGCTATTGACTCTCTCCGATATTATCTACTTGGGTGTGAATTCACCCTGCAAACTGACCACAAGCCTTGAAATGGATGCAAACAATGCAGAATAGTAATTTGAGGATACTGCGCTGGTGTCTGGCTCTGAAACCATATAAATTTACAATTGAATATTGTCCAGGTAAGAAAAATCTCATTGCTGATTATCTATCCCGATTACCAGACTAATCCCATTCAAAAGGGGGGAAAGGGAGAAATGTGATAAAGCGAGGTATGTAACTTTCAATTCAAAGAACCAAACAATGTGTTTTATGTTTAAGAGAATGTTATTCACTGTTTTGTCTCTCACATGTGTCGAATGAAAGGTGCACATTTCATTGCGACTCATGTTTGTTGGTCTTAGCCTCTTGCGCCTGTAAATAAGAAAAGGTGAATGTAAATTATACCAATAATGATCTGTTTGTTAATGGTGAATCTCTTTGTCTTACCTTCTTCCTGGAACTTCCAAATAGGTGGGGCTCGCGAACAGGAAGTCTGACTTATACCTTCCCAAAGGAGGAGGAGTTCAAGTATTGAGAATGTTGAATGTAATTACATTTGAATGCATGTCTTTTAAGATACTCATTGGTTTTCATGATGAAAATGGAGCTTTATAAAGAAGATGCTAATATTCATGTTTGAATGTTGATGTTAAATATGATCTCATAAATAAGCTATGTAGATTGTTTTTTGAGATAGCCTTGCAATTGGTAGGTCTGAATTTGAGGGGAGGAGCCTCAACTATAAAGGGTCTAATTGTTTGGACAAAAGGGAGAGGAGAACGAAGGGTGACTGTTGGGTTAGTAGCCAACGTGTTTGATGTTTCTCATGTAAATATTATTATTTTTTTTTTTCTTTCCTTTATTTTTGTTTGTACCTTGTTCATCCTGTATTGTAATTTTGGTGGATGGAATCCTGTTACACTATTTTGGAGCATGCTCTGACCGGAAAATTAAATCACCTTTGAGAGACTTCAGAGTTTTTGTTTTTTTTCTTGCTGCCTGCCTAGCCACCGCTAAGTCCATATTTACCACAAAGGGGATCTAGAAAGGGTCCTGTGATGTCCTTCAGGTGGGCCAACACCAGTCTCTCTCATGACCAGAGACATCAGGGCGACAGGTCTGTAGTCATTAAGTCCTGTGATTTTTGGTTACTTAGGGACAGGGATAATAATTGAGTGTTTGAAGCAGCATGAGACTACACACTGCTCCAGTGATCTTTTGAAGATCTGTGTGTAGATGGGGGCCAGTTGGTTAGCACAGGATCGAAGGCATGCTGGTGAGATGCCATCTGGGCCTGGAGCCTTCCTTGACCTTTGCTTCCGAAAGATACGGCACACATTGTCTTCACAGATCTTGAGTGCAGGTTGAGTAGCGGGGGGTGGCGGGGGTTGCAGGAGGTGTTAATGTTTGTGTGAAGTGAAGGTGCAAGTGCATCTGGGGTGTGAGATTGGGCCTTTCGAATCTGCAGTAGAACACATTAAGGTCGTCAGCCAGTCGTTGGTCCACCACAGGATTGGGGGTAGGAGTCCTGTAATTGGTAAGTTGTTTTAGGCCACTCCACACTGATACAGGGTCGTTAGCTGAAAACTTGTTTTTCAGCTTCTCAGAGTAACTTCTTTTAGCCACTCTGATGTTCTTATTCAGTGTGTTCCTGGCCTGATTGAACAAGACTTTATCACCACCCCTGTAAGCATCCTCTTTGGCATGACGAAGCTGTCTGAGTTTTCCTATTGATATTAACATGAAATTATGATTTACTTCTGATATTTAACTTAGAAATCTGCTTCACAACAAAACCTCTTCAGAGAGCTCATGTTTATAACCTAACTGGAACATATTGGATGCCATTCAACCCCTGGAAAAAAAACTCTGGATCTGCATTAATTCATAAGTTTCATCGTCCATAACACATCGCAAACAGCAGTGGATTGTCTTCTGATAGATTTAGAGAGTTTTGCTATGAAGGTGTACAAATAATTCCATTTCTACACAGAGTGCATGAAGGAGCTCAAAGACTTTTGTGATTTTGAGCAGCTAGACTATCATAACACAACTGCAGCATGGCAACACACGTTTCCTCTCTCTTGGTCCAGCTCTTGAAAGAATACTACACATTTTCAATGGTTTGCGTGCATACTTTCTTTCTCAAGAAAAATGCTTCAAAGTTTCTAAGAGACATTTTCAGCGATCATTGTACTAAACTTTGGATTGGCTTCACTCTCAAGCAAACAGCCACTTTTTAACAATGTACTGGAGATAGTAGAGCAAGACCACATGTAAGCCACAGAAGTGGCTTTGCACATTCGTGACCTAGGAAAAGTCTTGCAGCCCAGGTTGGAGACATACCCTCTGACATTAAAAAAAGCAGTTGGATGCCCTGGTTGAAGCTGGTGATATGCGAGCATATAATTATTTTTGTACAGTGAGAAACTTTTATTCACCATTGTTGGATTAGAGTGGGCCCTACTGAGAGATATCACAGAGTGGATAGACATTCAGAACAGCCTCAAACACTTCTACTCCAGAAACCCGCTCTCAGTTTGATTGACGTAACAGCACTCTTTGATGAGTGGGCTTGTGCGAAATACATTGTCACTTGTTGCATCACCGAGTGAACATGAACAAGATGGCTGTGTCTGAGAGATGGACAGATATTTTCATGAGCTGGAGAGAAAGACCATCAATTTCGGTGTCTTAGCCAAGATAGTGGAGTTTATTTTATGCCTCCTTGGAACACTTGCATCTGCGGAGGGTGTGTTCTCATTAATGAACGCCGCATGGACACCAAATAAATCTTGACTCAGTGTAACAGTCAGGAAGGCAATGCTTTTCATGCATCTTAATTTTAGACTGGACTGCTCTGCATTTTACGATAACTCTTGAAAGACTGTGAAAAATTGCTACCAGCAAAAAGTACAAGGTGACAACAATTACAGATGCGGATGCACCCTCCACTTCACATTGATCTGCGCCTAGGTACGGATACATCAATTAAATTTGCTATAAGGGGGCGGGGGCGGACCCCCCCCCCCCCCATTTGATATAACACTCAACGCCCCCCCCCCCCCCCACGGCCGAACAATATAACACCACATCCAGGAATCTGGTCACCCTTCTTATATTGTTTTTGTGCCAGATAAATGCTGCTCTTTTTAACTGAATCATATAGTTTAATAATGATATAATGCCAACAATATTGTTCCCATTTACCTTCAATGTAGTGAGCTGTATATTGTACTATTTAGTGAGCATTATATAGCTTCAATGTAGTGAGTTTACTTTTTGTTACAACTCCAACTACTAAACTAATAGTAATTAATTTTATCTAAAGAGAGGCTTAGGCTAACTGTAATTTTACTACTTTAAATATGAGTAACTTGTAGCTTGGAAAGTACTGTCAAAGGCAAAAATTCCATTAAAATAAAATATTGTATATAGTTATATTGAAATCATATATGACCTGGTGTTTGCATAACAACAGACAAAGGGAGACTGAAGAGTAAAGCTCCACCTGAGCCCAGGGCCGGCCCTGGCCAATTTGCTGCCCTAGGCAAGATTTCACCTGGTGCCCCTGGAATCACAGACAATTCCACCACTGATCATTGTTCATACACTCACACAGAAACAAACTGTGCAGCTTTGTCTTGTTTTTCTTTATTTTGAAAATATTTTGTAAACAAACACACACACACACACACACACACACACAAAACTAAATTATGAATACAATATAAATAAATGTATATTATAAGATTATTGCAGAATTTTTTTTACAGAAACAAAGATACACAAAAAAATAAATAACTATAAACAAACTGGAATGCAAAATGTAGCAAATGTTCTACAGCCTTACTTGCCTTGCCTTTCTAGCAGCAAAGTCATCTATGATATCAAATATTTCAAAAGTGCATCTGAAGAGAGAAGATGAGGATTATATGTGACCTGTTACATTTGGGTGTTACATTTTATTTTAAATGTCACCGTCCCACAGGTGGGACATTCGCCATTATATATTTAAAACAATAATATCTTAATAAAAAGATAAATTATTGCAAATTTTTTGAGATATCAACCTAAATTTTGGAACAACTTTTTGTGTCACAAATTTGTGGCTTTCATTTTCTTGCAGTTTTAGAGTAAAATATATTTTGTAATATATATATTTTATAAAAAATATAATAATTATATTTTTACATTGCACATGTTCATAAACTCAAACTGATATAACTTTTTTTTCTGTTTCACTTACATAATTTCTAAACTTCTACAATAATTTGGCAAATGTCTTCTTTAAAACAAGACCAACCATAATATGTATATATTCCAAAGCATTCTTGAATTACAACCATTTAAGTTTGGATAGTTTTTCTATGTGAATTAAAAAAGCTGATGATAGTGAAACTATAAAAATATGACAGCACCTAAACCACGTTATAGCTTAAACACACAAACAGCAATAATAATTACATCTGGTATTCATGCACAAAACTGTATTCATTGAGCACTTCTCTAGCATACAAACAGTAAGTTAGTTAGCCTACATTTTCTAAATTAATTTTGAAAGTGTTTGTTTTCCAGTAACAGCAATGTCCTACTAACTACACATTACTAATTTAGTCAATTCAAATAAAAATACCATAAAATAATGCACAAGTTCAACTAACTATGTCATGATAATAATTACAAATTAGCAAACGTTACTAGCATCGTCAATCTAACTGCTAACTGTGCAGAATGAAACATGGATAAACAACTGATCATACATCACATTACATTACTTCTATCTGTATCCCGTTTTTCTTACTCTTCTCTTCTTTTTTTTCTTCCCTGGGCACCAGAGGGCTTCGGTCTTTTTGACATAATGATCTGTGAATTCGGCCATCCGTCATAATATCAGAGGGGGGGAGGGGGGAGATTGATGCGTCACTCGGACCGGGGTGGATCGGGAAAGCACTGTAGTGATGTTTTTGTGGGACGATCGCTTTTTTATTTATATATATATATAAAAAAGCGATCGATACTATAGATTTAAAATATATATATATATTTTAAATCTATAGTATTAAAGTTGTATTGTTTATTAAAAAAAAAAAAACTAATTTAGGCGCTCGGGCGCCCCAAGAGATGGGCGGCGCCCCTAGCATTTGCCTATTCCGCCTATGCCACGGGCCGGCCCTGCCTGAGCCAATAATTCACAGACACTGTGGATGCTCGTCGCTTCAGGTGCTGCTGCAACGCAAGGATGCCTTGGTTGGCAGTATTGCTGAAAGTGCATTGAGATTCGCCTTTCTCAATGGGCCCAGCTCAACTGTTCACTGTGCTGATAATGGGCTCCTATCAGGTTTAATGGTCCTCAGCATGGATGAACAGACAACCACAGCGGGGAGGGGCAATTGGGGGGGGGGGGGGGGGTTGTTGTCATACAGCAATCATATTGTCATTAAATAAATTTTTTCCCTGAACACTCCCTTGATCGCAGCATAAATGCAGCCATGAGATTGATCATAATTGGCACTGAGCACATGCGTAATTGCCTTCAGCTGGCATTCTTATACAGTTGACATTGTTCAGCAGTGATGATTTGAACAGCCATTTGAATATACAGCTTGTCTGGCGACGACAGGTGTAATTGAAATGTGCTATGTGTGAACAGCAGATTACATTAAGACCCCAAAATAATCACCTGACAGGGGAATAATTTAGTCTGCAATCTGCCAAGGCATCCTTCAGAGCTCATAGAGAGTGTAGACCAGTAACCGGGCGACTCTCTTAGCTTACACACTCTCAGATTGACTGCGAGAGTGCCAACTACACATTCCAGAGCTCGCAAGCCTTCCGTCTGCCTGTGTGTGTGCACTTTCAAGAGGAGCACTTTTCTACTGAGAGATAATAGATAGGAGCTTATTGATATACAGTTTATTTTTCATAATCATTCATATCCATGTTACTGTGGTTTGATCATGGTTAAGAGAACTATGTCAAAATGTGATTTTACTGCTGTGTTTGGGGTGTTGATGGTTGTGATGGCATTATTTTAATGAGGGTTCCACTTTACTAATTCCTCCTTTCATCACTGTAAACTGCAGCCTGTTTGCTATTAGTTGCTAGAATTAGGTATATTACATTTATTCATTTGGCAGACGCTTTTATCCAAAGCGACTTACAAAAGAGGAAGAACATAAGCGAATCATCTTAAGGAGACAGTGGTACGAAAAGTGCCATACTACAAAGTTTCAGTATCATCACAATAGTATACAAAACCGATTTAAGTGCAACAAGAATTGTTAATACATTTAGAATTTTTTTTTTTTTTTTAGCGGCTGGTTAAATACTCTTGGAAAAGATGTGTTTTTAGCCGTTTTTTGAATATAGAGAGTGAGTCAGCTTCACGGATTGAGTTGGGGAGGTCATTCCACCAACGTGGTATGATAAAGCTGAAAGTCCGGAAAAGTGTTTTGGTCCCTCTTTGTTTTGGTACAACAAGGCGCCGCTCATTTGCCGACCGCAGGCTTCTGGTGGGAGTGTAGCTCTGCATAAATGTTTTTAGGTATGCTGGAGCAGACCCAGTGATTGTTCAGTATGCCAGCATCAGGGCCTTGAATTTAATACGTGCATGAACCGGCAGCCAGTGGAGAGAGACAAAGAGTGGTGTAACATGTGCTCTCTTTGGTTCATTAAAGACCAGACGTGCTGCTGCATTCTGGATCATTTGCAGAGGTCTAATAGCACATGCAGGAAGGCCTGCAAAGAGAGCATTACAGTAGTCCAGTCTAGTTATGACAAGTGACTGAACAAGCAGTTGTGTGGCATGTTCAGAGAGGAAAGGTCTTATCTTCCTGATATTGTAGAGTGTAAATCTACATGATCTTGCAGTCTTTGAGATGTGGTCTGTGAAATTTAGCTTGTCATCAATGGTTACCCCTAGATTTCTGACCGTTTTGGAAGGCAACACTGTAGTTGGACCCAGCTGCACAGTGATGTTGTGTTCAACATCAGGGTTGGCTGGAAAGACAAGGAGTTCAGTCTTGGCTGGGTTGAGTTGCAGGTGGTGTTCCTTCATCCAGGCTGAGATGTCAGCCAGACAGGCAGCGATTTGAGCGGTCACTGTGGTGTCGTTGGGCTGGAAAGACAAGTAAAGTTGCGTATCATCAGCGTAGCAGTGGTAAGAGAAACCATGTGACTGGATGGTGGGTCCTAATGACGTTGTGTATTTGGAGAAGAGAAGTGGCCCAAGCACTGATCCCTGAGGTACCCCAGTAAGTAACTGATGTGGCTTGGATACCTCACCTCTCCAGGCTACTTTAAAAGACCTACCTGAGAGATAGGAGTTGAACCAGTCAAGCACAGTTCCGGTGATGCCCAGTTTAGAGAGGGTGGAAAGTAGGATCTGATGGTTGACTGTGTCAAAGGCTGCAGAAAGGTCCAGCAGAATCAGAACGGATGATCTGGATTCAGCTTTCACCAGTCTCAGCGACTCTGTGACAGACAGCAGGGCAGTCTCAGTGGAGTGACCACTTTTGAAGCCTGACTGATTGTCATCCACCAGCTTGTTCTGTGAGAGATAGGCAGAGATCTGATTGAAAACTGCCCTTTCAAGTGTTTTTGCCATGAATGGGATGAGAGAGACTGGTCTGTAGTGTTCTATCTGTGTGGGGTTAAGTGCAGGTTTTTTCAGCAGTGGGGTTACTCTAGCCTGCTTAAATGTAGTGGGAAAAGTGCCTTCAAGAAGAGATGCGTTAATTATGTGTGTAAGTGCAGGTAGGATGGACGGAGAGATGGCCTGGAGAAGGTGTGATGGAATGGGGTCAAGAGAACAGGTGGTGGGGTGGTTGGAGAGGAGGAGTATAGAGACCTCAGTGTCAGTTAGAGGAGAGAACATAGAGAGAGAAGAGTTGCATACAGGAGTTGGGTGTTTGACAGGGTGTGGTGCTGTGAATGTATTGCTGATGGCTTTAACCTTATTAGTAAAAAATGTGGCGAAGACATCTGCTGTAAGTGATGTGTCAGGTGGTGGAGGGGGAGGGCAGAGAAGCGAGTTAAATGTTCTAAACAAGCTACGAGTGTCTGTGGTGCTATTGATCTTGGTCTGGTAATATGAAGTTTTTGCAGCTTTAACATTATCTGAAAAAGTTGCAAGCAGAAGTTGACATTTACCTAGACGGCTGGATCTTTAGATTTCCGCCATCTCCTCTCGGCTGCCCTGAGATCAGTCCGATGTTCACGAACTACGTCAGACAGCCAGGGGCTGGGTGGTGTAGTACGTGCTGGTCTAGAGGAGAGAGGACAGATGTTGTCTAGACAGGTTGTTAGGGTAGAGCTAAGTGTGTCTGTGGCAGTGTTTACATTGAGCATGGAAAATACATTTATTGTGGGAAGAGAGGCAGAGACATCTTTGGATAGGCGAAAGGGTGAGAGGGAACGGAGGTTACGGCGAAAGGAAACCAAAGGTGGAGTTGGTTTTACAATGGATGGGAGAGTCATGTTAAATTGAACAAAGTAATGATCAGAGACATGTAATGGAGTAACAAGAATATTTGAGGTAATACAGTTACGTGTAAAAACGAGATCCAGCTGGTTGCCCGATCTGTGAGTTGCTGTGGTGTGTAGTCTTTCCAAGTCAAATGAGGCCAGAAGAGCATTCAGTTCAGTGGCCTGGGGCTTGTCTTGGTGTATGTTGAAATCGCCAAGGACCACAAGTGGCCTACCATCCTCTGGCAAAGAGGACAGCAGGACATCCAACTCCTCAAGAAAGCTTGTCAGCTGACCTGGAGGGCGATAGATGACAACAACATGTATTTTTGTGGGTTGCATTGTAGTAATGGCATGGAATTCAAAGGATGTAGCCTGTGGAGAAAAAGTCCAGTTATTATGAATGAGCAAACCTGTTCCCCCACCCCTGCCGGTATGTCGAGGGGTGTGAGAGAAGGAGAAGTTGTTGGAGAGTGCAGCAGGTGTTGCTGTATCCTCAGGACGTATCCATGTCTCCATCAGCGCCAGGATGCTGAGGGTGGACTGTGTGGCGAAAGCTGGAATGAAGGCAGCTTTGTTCACAGCAGACTGGCAGTTCCAGAGTCCCAATGAGAACGAGAGTGGAGCAGGACTTGAAGTGCAAAGTGGCCGTAGGTTGTGTGGGTTGCGTTTAGTCTTGCATCTGTATCTTGTGAACGGTCTACAACAGATAACAGGGATGTGCTTGAATGCATGTGTTATTAGTGAGCTAGACATGTTAGTATCTATGTATGTATAAGTAGAATAATAAAAGAGAATAAATAAAATACAAAATACTTAAGTGCTTTGGTGTGTGGCGCCTTGTTGGTGTCCTTGCTCGGTGGACTCGCACAGGTAGACTCGCTGGTCTTTACCCAAGTAGGTCTTCACACGAGGAGGGCTTAACACGAGGGCTACCACTTCCGCTGCCGCTTCCGCGTCAACATTCAGTCAAATAAATACACTTTTTGCCGTTCAATGGGAAAGCAGCCACGCCTTAATGCTACTTAGCACAACAAAGCTAGTCACTTGGTCAGCCGAAACCGAAACTGAGGGGCACGCAGGTGACAAGTGCTGGAACAAACGTCACTTCCGTATACCGCAAATAAATTATGCAACACTCTAACAATAAATAATACTCTAAAACAAGTGAAGCACTGTTTGCAGACACTAAAACGACACACTGGATAACCAATACTAAATCTAGCAGCGAATACTACGGGACAAGTCAAACAAATCTAGCAGCGAAAACTATGGGACAAGTCAAAGCAAAAAAAAAAAAAATTATATTATTATATATATTAGTTTGACATTTACATACTCAATGGAAGCTGACACAAAGTAGCAAGTCTGTGACATCTTTAAAAGCAAGTATATCTATTTGTAGGCTAATCAATGCTTTGAATAGGCTTTGTGTAATAATTTGTGGACCTGGTCACCCAAAGGTGACTCAAGTATAGAAATTATTATTATTTACTGTAAATAATAATTATTAATTACATACTGTAATGTTTTGAAATGAACATAGTCAGTTTTATAATAGCATATGTCAGTGATTACATTCATTTATAATTGTAACAGATGTTCGTATTTGGATCAAAAGGATGAAGCGGGACACTGCGAGATCCATCTCAAAAGGGCTTTATTTCCCACAGCTTCACAATCTTTTCATACTCCACTTTTCTGTGGTCACACTCAAATACAGATCACACTCAGAAACACTCTGCTCCTTGCAGCTCTCTCTCTCCCTCTTTGAACATGGAACTGTGAACATGGAAATTGTAATTAGTCACAATTCATCTCTGGTGGATGTCCTTACTGCTTTCTCTCTCCCCAGTTGGGCGCTTGACCACGCCCTCACCTCCACATACCCCCACCTCCTGACACCTCCGGAACCGTCCAGACTGCCCCCCCCCCCCCTTCGTGGAAGTCCACGACAGCCATCTGTGCCCCCGGTCTGTGGACCACCTCAAACTTAAATGGCTGGAGTGCCAGATACCAACAGGTGATCCAGGCATTGGCATCCTTCTTGTGGTGGAACCATTGGAGCAGGGTGTGGTCCGAACAGAGGGTGAATGCTTGTCCCAAGAAATAGTAGCGGAGAGTGAGGATCACCCAAATGATGGCCAAATACTCCTCTATGGTGCTGTACTTCGTCTCTCTCATAGAGAGCTTTCAGCTAATGTCCAGAACCAGGCACTCCTCCCCCTCCACCACTTGGGACAGAACAGCACCCAGCCCCCTGTATCCTTGGCAATGGTAGTTCCAGAGAGGGAGGAGCTCAGCCCAGAGGTGAGTCTAAAAGCCAATCAGTTCACCCCGGTCCGTTGCGGAGACCACCTTCCACTGTCACTGCGTACAGAGGTTGCAAAATAATTACTCTGACGTGTTATCACCTCTCACCGGCCACACTAATCTCATTAAACACCACATCCAGAAAACCCCAGGGGAATTGGTAGATAGCGTCCCTACTGCTTACCAGAACAAGAAACCAGTAGTACGGGAAGAATTAATGGCCTCGATATGGGAGTAATAGAAAAATCCTACAGTGATTGGGCCAGCCCGGTGGTTCTGGTGCCTAAAACCAATGGCTCGGTCCGGTTCTGTGTGGATTATAGAAAGGTCAATGTGGTGTCGAAATTTGATGCTCATCCAATGCCTCATATTGATGAACTGCTTGATTGGTTGGGCTCGGCTCGCTTTTATTCAACACTGGATTTGACAAAAGGATATTGGCAGATCCCCGTAACGCTGATGTCGAATGAGACAATGGCCATCTCCACACTGTTTGGATTACACCAATTTGTGACCCTTGCTTTCAGTTTATATGTGGCTACGTTTCAACATCTTATTGATCGAGTCCTCAGCCTCAAAGGGCCCTTGCCACTTTGCAAGTAATTTAGAGTTCGATGTGGGCAGTAATGCAAGTTCTTTATCTCCCTGTGCAAACTCCCATAGCCGAGCTCCCCTGTTATACAGGGACTGAAGTTATTGCGCCTGAAGCAAATTCTCCTGTGATGGTCATCCCAGAACCTACCTCAAGAATGTATTGAATTTCATTTTTACTCTGTGAAGGTACCTCCTCCCAATTTTCCTTAATGACGTCTAAGATTCCATGGGGCTTACACCCATATAACAATTCAAATGGGGAAAACCCTGTGTAGGCTTGTAAGACCTCTCGCACTTCAAATAACAGGGGTTATATCATCTTTGTGCATGAACATATGAATCATATTTTTTAAGGTCTTATTAAATTGTTAGACCAAGCCATCCGTTTGTGGATCGTACATGCTTGTCTGAATAGATTTTATACCCAAT
The DNA here is from genome assembly GCA_032164185.1 of Moxostoma hubbsi. Lineage (NCBI taxonomy): Eukaryota > Metazoa > Chordata > Actinopteri > Cypriniformes > Catostomidae > Moxostoma > Moxostoma hubbsi. The sequence continues at coordinate 45,113,048 of JAVLUX010000014.1, read as the reverse complement.
AATTCGACAGCTTGTGCAGTGTACGTGGCATGAAAGTAGTGCCCTTGATCAGTGAGGATTTCTTTTGGAATACCCACTCTGGAGATTATTCTGAAGAGTGCCTACGCAACACTACGTGCTGAGATTTTGCGAAGAGGCACTGCTTCCGGGTATCGTGTTGCGTAGTCCACCAGAACCAACACAAAGCGATGCCTGTGTGCTGACCCTTCTAATGGCACAAAGAGGTCCATGCCAATGGACCGGCTAACATCCCCGCGAATGCCCGGCCAATAGAGATGGGCCATGAGACTGCTTGGTGTTTTCCCCAGTCCCAAGTGACCTGACTATGATGAGCTGCCTGGAACAACCTTTCCCAATGCCTTCTTGGTACTAACAAATGGGTTGTATCTTCTTTAGTCTGAGTTTCCTGCATCACTTGATACAAACAATTGTTTAAAATTGAGAAATACGGATATGTGAGTGCAATGCACTGCTGAAGGTGCTGACCATCAATTACTTTCACTTGGTCAAACACGTGATTTAGAGTCTTGTCTTGCGTCTGCTCGAGGGAAATCAAAAGGGCCTCCTTGCGTTATCCTACCTCCCCCGCCAGCACATTACTCACCCCACACCGTCCCACTGTATTACAGGATTCATCCACACACAACCCTTTTAACAATTCTGGAAAATTGGTCAATTAGTACCCAAAATTAGTGGATGGGTGAGTCGCACTTTTCTAACTGCAGCTTCAATGTTATGCTTTTGACTCCGAAATAGAATCGTGACGATCACTGCAGGATAATTATAGACATGCCCATGCAAACACCTCACTTTCACCCTATTATGGATCCATCCAATGCCCCATTTTGAACCAAGCGTTGATGAATTGAGGTTTGGTTTCAACTTGAATCCACCAAGGCTTGGTATGTAACCCCCTAATACTCACGGGTATTTGGTACATACCGGTTCGATCAGGGGCGGCCTGTGGAGTGTCGGGGACCTGGATCAACATCCCCACCTCCATCACCGGGCACTGTTCGTGGACCTCCGCAACTCCAACAGACCGGCCCAAACCTCACCCCAACACCAGTGGTTGCAGCTTCTTCCACATGAGAGGAGGAATGGGTAGAGTTGGGGAAGAGAGAGACAGTAGTGTTAGTACAGTGTTCCCAGGCCGTGGCACCGGATAAGTTGGAAAGAAGGAGGGGGATGGACCATAAAGGGGGGGAGGGGGGGGGGGGGGGGCGCAAGTTGAGCCTCCCCGATCAGCAGCGGTAGGAGGTGGACTGCCCATTGCTTGAGCCGTGTGCTCGAAGATCTCCAGAAAGGCCTCCAGCCTATCTTGTGCCCCCATCTTCAACAGCGTCACATGGGGTTTCGCTGCTGCCAGGGTCGCAGCATGCGCCTCCCCCTGGGGTACCAAGCTACGTAGCGCAAGTCGGTCCTTTTCATGGCCTCGAAGAAATGCCTTGATGTGCTGTTGCTGCTACGCCCACAGATCCACGAGGGCCTGGTGTTGAGCCTGGTGAACACTGGCGAGGTATCGGAACTTCCTCCAGTGGCAAAGACGACTCCATAGCTGTGTACATTCCTCCTTATCCCGGGTTGGAGCACCAGTGTAACAGATTTGGATCAAAAGGAGGAAGCAGGACATGGCAAGATCCAACTCAAAAGGCTTTATTTCCCACAGCTTCAAAATCTTTATATGCTCCACATTCTACCTATATATATATAATAGACCTAGAATGGTGGCGCGTTCAGACGCAGCGGCTCGGAGCTCCCAGACATACAGCAGCGTTTTTGTTTGTTTAAGTATTTTTAGTTTATTCTATCAGGCACTAACTCAACAATTACACTATGGACGAGCTGAACTGCTTAAAATCGGGAATCAGTATCAGGATTACTCACCTGGAAACTTAAATTTCATTTCACCGGAGATTCTGCGCTCTGAGGAGCTTAGCGGAACACTCATCATACCGTCTGTGAGGCGTCGAAGACGGCAAAGAGACCGGAAGCAAAAGCGGGGAAAGAGAGCCAGAGTACGGGCTAGGCTACAAGCTAACCCACACAGACCAGCTCTTCCGAGTCTCTTTCTTACAAACGCCCGGTCACTTGTAAACAAGATGGATGAAATGAGACTTAGGATTATTTCATATCACCTTAACAACTGTGTTGTGGTAATCACAGAGACTTGGCTGGATAACGCTGTTCCCAATGTGGCTATCGAGCTAGCGGGCCGCTCCGTATTCAGAGCAGACTGAACGGCGACTCTGGTAAGAACAAAGGCGGCGGAGTGTGTATATACATTAATAATGACTGGTGTACATCGGTGGACATTATTAGGTCACATTGCTCCTTGGACATCGAATATTTGTCATTGAAATGCAGACCTTTTTACACCCCGAGAGAGTTTACTGCTATTGTTATCACAGCTGTTAATATACCACCACGGGCTAATGCTAAGCTAGTGCTAGAAGAGCTGCATGAACCTATCAACAGCCAGCTGGATGCATACCCGGAGGGAGCTGTAATTGTAGCAGGGGACTTCAATCATGTGGATTTAAAAACGGTGATGCCCAAATTATACACCAGTATACACTTTCCGACCAGAGATAATAATATATTGGATCAAGTATACACCAACATACCAAGAGCTTATAAAGCAGCCCCATCTCCACACCTGGGCTTATCAGATCACATCTCTATAGACCTGATGCCATCCTGTAGACCTCTGATCTGCAGAACAAGACCAACTGTCAAAACGGTCCAGGTCTGGAATCTACTGCACGCCTGCAGGACTGTTTCGGAAATACAGACTGGGATCTGTTTGCGAGCACAGACCTGGAAGAATATAGCTCATCTGTTTTAGCATACATAGCCTTCTGCACTGACGCTGTGTTAACGACCAAGACCAGCATGGTGTACCCAAATCAAAAACCATGGCTTGATGGGAATGTACACTCATTACTGAAAGTGAGGAATGCTGCCTACAGGTCAGGGGACAGGTTGGCTTATAGTAATGCTCGAAGAGATCTCAAGAAGGGCATAAAAGCAGCAAAACACAGGTATCAACAACGCATTGAGGGCCATTTTAAAGATAACAACCCCCGCAGTATATGGACAGGCATTAAATCTCTAACGGACTATAAGAACAGCCCCTCCTTGTCCGGCCATGATGCCACGCTTCCTGACACCCTAAACTAGTTCTTTGCGCGCTTTGACGGTCACTCCAACAGCATGGAAATCCAGACAGCACCATCACCCATAGAGGAGCCGGTACCTGTCTTCAAACGCCATCAAGTGAGATCCACACTAAGGAGGATCAATGTCAATAAAGCAGCAGGACCAGACAAAGTTCCAGGTCGCACGCTCAAGTCATGTGCTGACCAACTGCCGGGGGTGTCCACCAGCATCTTCAATCTGTCTCTGCAGCAGGCTGTAGTCCCAACATGCCTAAAATCAACTACTATTATTCCTGTGCCTAAAAAACGGACAGTAAAATGTCTGAATGACTATCACCCAGTCGCTCTGACACCAATTATCATGAAGTGCTTTGAGAGATTGGTTCTTTCATACATCAAAGCCAACATCCCTGCTGACCTGGACAGCTTACAGTTTGCTTACTGTAAGAACAGATCTACAGAGGATGCAATCTCAGTCGCACTTCACACCAGTCTTACTCATTTGGAGCATCCCAATACATATGTTAGGATGCTATTTGTAGATTTCAGCTCGGCATTTAACACCATCGTGCCATATAAACTTGTAAACAAGCTGAATGACTTGGGTCTAAACACCACACTTTGTTCATGGATCTTGGATTTCCTCACTAACAGACCACAGAATGTCAGGATAGGCAGTCATACATCATCTGTTATCATCATTAACACAGGAGCACCGCAGGGATGCGTTCTTAGTCCAGCTCTTTTCACCCTATTCACACACGACTGTAAACCCATCCATTCCTCTTCTAACACCACAGTGAAGTTTGCTGACGACACCACTATAGTGGGAAGGATATCAGAAAACAATGAGTCTCACTACAGAGAGGGTGTCCAACACCTAATCAAATGGTGTGTGAATAATGGTTTGGTTCGTCACTGCCAAAACAAAGGAGATCGTTGTAGACTACAGGAGAGTCAAGAAACAACATCACCCCCCCTCTACATAAATGGTGAGGAAGTTGAAAGGGTGAATGACATCAAATTCCTGGGTCTACACATAACAAAATATCTCACATGGACCATTAACACATCCCACTTAGTGAAGAAAGCACAGCAGAGACTTTTTTTCCTAAGAAAACTCAAAAAAACAAAAGTGCCAACCCAGCTCTTAGTAAATTTTTACAGGAGCACAATAGAGAGCATCCTCTGTTATTGCACAGTGTGGTATTCCAGCTGCAAGGCAGAAAACAGCCGAGCTTTGACCCGGATCGTCAAAACTGCTCAGAGGATCATAGGAACTAAACTCCCGAACCTTGATATGATCTACGATAGCTGCCTACGAAAGCGAGCCAGCAATATCATCAAGGATTCATCTCATCCAGGACATAGTCTTTTTGCATCCCTTCCATCAGGGAAAAGATATAGAACACTCAGAACCCGTACAAACAGACTTAAGAACAGCTTTTTCCCCAGAGCTGTAGCCTGTGCCACCCCCCCAACACATAAATAGTTAACCTTTCCTCTCTTTTCCCTTTCTCATGTTTGCTGCTAATGCACAAAAATACTCATTGGACATTAATGTTGGCATTAAATTACCATATTTATCTTGTTTATTTATTATACTAAGTGCCTTTTTAATTATTTATTTTTATACTTATACTTAATATTTTATATTTTATACTTTTATTACATTTATTATGTTATGTGTGTTGCTTTCTTGTTTTTTATGGCTGCTGTCCTCTGTGAGCTACCAAACAAATTTCGTTGTATAACTACAATGACAATAAAGTTTCTTTCTTTTCAGTGATCACACTCAAATTGATGCTTTTTCAGCATCTCTGTTCCTTGCAGCTCGCTCTCTCTCCCTCTTTTGATGGACTGGGAACTCTTTTATCTCCCCCGACTCTGTGTGAACATGGAAAAACTTACCGCTTTCTCTCTCCCCAGATGGCTGTTTGACCATGCCCTCACCTCTACAATAATATTTTTATTACAAGGACATTTTACGGTAATCCAAGCACATGCTTATCCAGAACGTAAAATAATGTAGTTTATTTAATAAAATCTATTATTGAAATAAGACATTTAACATTTTCAGAACCTGCAAATGTGTCCTAATGCATTACTAGACATTATAAATATTTATAAATATTAGTTTAATATAATAATGTAATTAAAACTATATATGTTTATTTCTTGTTGCATTGATTTAACATGAATGAACTATGCATTGGATCTCTTGTGTGGACAAGCCGTGTCTCTCTTCCGGTACAGATGCGAACAATGGTGATGGCTGGAACGGGAATAAACAAGTGAAGGTCATGAATGATTGTATTGGAGAAATCACTCTAGATATTAAACTACTCTCCCCGTTACTCAAACTGGCTGGACTGGCAAAATAAGAGCTTTATTTTGCTCCCACTGGCCTGTCCATCCTTGAAGACTAGTAATGGTACAAAAATAATACAGTGCTTTTTGACATAAGCAATATAGGCAGTCTCATGGGGCGTCAGCATTCTCTGGGTGAACCAAGTAAACCAAATCTACATTGGCTTATGACAATTCATACTAATTCTTACAAGATTTTAAAATCATACAACATTTTTAGGCTAACCAATCACATAGGCTTCCCTTGTCTCCTTCCTAACCTGATATTTCCTTTATTTCGTGGTACATATTTTCCAAACAAAATCAATGTAGGTATGGGATTTGAGTTAGGGGTTAAAATGAAGAAATATCTCACGAAAGCATGTTAAAAATGCAGATAGTACTCTTTCTTTCAAGGAACACGACAGGGCTATTTAGATTACTATCATGGTTATGTTTAGGGTCTGGGTATGGTGTTAAACATTAATAATAATAATAATAATAATAATAATAATAATAATACATTTGATTTCTAATGCACTTTCCTCATAATCAAAAGGCTACAACACAGGATAAATTTTTTTTTTTAAAACACTCAACACCAAAGCATAAGACAACAGACAAATGTAGAAGATGTTAATAGATAACAATTAGCTCATCAATAAAAACAATATTAAAAAGTTTTTAATAATTTCTTGAAACAATCCAAAATGAGGGCAATTCAAATAGCAGAGGGGCATTCAGTAACGTTGGTCAGTGAAAGAGAAAGCTCGCTCCCCCATAGTTTTTAATTTTCAACCGTGCTGCTGGAGAGTTATAGAACCAGCAGAACAAGAAGGTAAAGTACACTCACCTAAAGGATTATTAGGAACACCATACTAATACTGTGTTTGACCCCCTTTCGCCTTCAGAACTGCCTTAATTCTACGTGGCATTGATTCAACAAGGTGCTGAAAGCATTCTTTAGAAATGTTGGCCCATATTGATAGGATAGCATCTTGCAGTTGATGGAGATTTGTGGGATGCACATCCAGGGCACGAAGCTCCCGTTCCACCACATCCCAAAGATGCTCTATTGGGTGAGATCTGGTGACTGTGGGGGCCATTTTAGTACAGTGAACTCATTATCATGTTCAAGAAACCAATTTGAAATCATTCGAGCTTTGTGACATGGTGCATTATCCTGCTGGAGGTAGCCATCAGAGGATGGGGACATGGTGGCCATAAAGGGATGGACATGGTCAGAAACAATGCTCAGGTAGGCCGTGGCATTTAAACGATGCCCAATTGGCACTAAGGGGCCTAAAGTGTGCCAAGAAAACATCCCCCACACCATTACACCACCACCACCAGCCTACACAGTGGTAACAAGGCATGATGGATCCATGTTCTCATTCTGTTTACGCCAAATTCTGACTCTACCATCTGAATGTCTCAACAGAAATCGAGACTCATCAGACCAGGCAACATTTTTCCAGTCTTCAACTGTCCAATTTTGGTGAGCTCTTGCAAATTGTAGCCTCTTTTTCCTATTTGTAGTGGAGATAAGTGGTACCCGGTGGGGTCTTCTGCTGTTGTAGCCAATCCGCCTCAAGGTTGTGCGTGTTGTGGCTTCACAAATGCTTTGCTGCATACCTTGGTTGTAACGACTGGTTATTTCAGTCAAAGTTGCTCTTCTATCAGCTTGAATCAGTCAGCCCATTCTCCTCTGACCTCTAGCATCAACAAGGCATTTTCACCCACAGGACTGCCGCATACTGGATGTTTTTCCCTTTTCACACCATTCTTTGTAAACCCTAGAAATGTTTGTGCGTGAAAATCCCAGTAACTGAGCAGATTGTGAAATACTCAGACTGGCCCGTCTGGCACCAACAACCATGCCACGCTCAAAATTGCTTAAATCACCTTTCTTTCCCATTCTGACATTCAGTTTGGAGTTCAGGAGATTGTCTTGACCAGGATCACACCCCTAAATGCATTGAAGCAACTGCCATGTGATTGGTTGATTAGATAATTGCATTAATGAGAAATTGAACAGGTGTTCCTAATAATCCTTTAGGTGAGTGTATATATATATATATATATATATATATATATATATATATGTATATGTATGTGTGTGTGTGTGTGTGTGTGTGTGTGTGTGTGTGTGTGTGTGTGTGTATTTAATTTATAATGATTATTTGATTATAATTATTTGATTATTTAATCATTATAAATTGAATTATTGTCACTTGAGGGGCTTTCTAGGCAAATATGTATGCGGTAATTGTGATTAATTCGATAAAATATTTTAATCGATTGATAGCCCTAATTATAAGTGTATTTCACACAGATCATTTGCTAAATTGCTAAAGATAAACTAAAAGTTGTGGTGTATTGCACAGTATCGCCTGTCGAGCAGGCTGGTCTGCCACATTACAACCTTCACATTGAGAGATGAGGGATGAATGTCTTGTAAACAAGTGACAGCATCACGGGTGACAATCCCTAATCTATTATCGTGCTGCCAAAGCCGTTGACCAACAGAATCTGAGAGAGAGATGCTGGGGAACATCTGCTGCACGTCAGTCCATATCATAATGCGAGCAGCTGCCAGAGAATGCGTTATAAACACATGTTCAGGCAAGCACCAGACATGCATCATTCTATCTCTAAAGCAGAGCTTCTCAACTGGTGTGTTACGAGTCAAGATATTTTTATTTGAACAGTACTTTTCACAATACACATTTTTCAGAGCAGCTTTACAGAAAATTATGCTGTAATGCTTGTAATGTCTTAAAGACCTCATTGAGAAGTTTTATTGAAAACGTCATTAAAAATCATGCCTTAAAAATTATTTGTCTTCAGGCTCTCAGAGAGCAAGCCAATGGCGACTGTAGCAAGGAAACTTAAACTCCATAAGATGTTAGTTTGCGAAGAAAAAAACCTTGGGAGAAACCAGGCTCAGCTGGGGGAGTTAGTTCCCTTTTGGCTATACAGCATGACTGTATTGCCAATATCAGTTAGCTATGTGTAATACAAGTTACATGTATATATTAATTTAATAAATTGAGAAGATTTTTTGGTGGGTAATGTTTAAAACTAGAGGATATTGATTTAACTGTAAGATTAATGATTAAGTGTCTTTGAAGACCATCCCGAATTGACAGTGGAACTGCACATAGATGCAGTGTCCTTTGTAATTTGGCTGTTAAAGACTATAGTTGGTAATATATTGTGTATATATTACATTTTAAGAGAATGATGATCCAAGCAGTGATCAGAAAAGTGTTACTAATAAAAAGGGGTTACAGGTCTGTTCTGATGGGGTTATGGACAGCATTGAAAAACTATGCTTAATGCAAATTAAAGAATGTGTTTTATAATTAATTATATTCTTCCCATAACTTTTGCTGTGCATCCAATAAGAGAATCAAACTCTGTGGTATTTTTGCACAAATTCACTCAATTTGCCACCACCACAGGCAGCTCTAATTCGACCTGTCAATGCCACAGGCAGCTCTCACTCGACTCAACACAATTCTTTGCATCTCCCTCTCGATGTGTCACCTTTCTTTGCGCCTCCCTTTCGATCCATCACTGTTTTTTACTTCTCCCTATTGATCCGTCACAGTAAGTTGCATCTCCCTCTCGATGCGTCACCGTACTTTGCACCTCCCTCTCGATGCATCAACGTTCTTTTCATCTCCCTCTCGATTCATCACAGTTAGTTGCGTCTCCCTCTCGATGCATCATCTTTATTTGTGTCTCCCTCTCGATGCGTCATCGTTCTTTGCATCTCCCTGTCAATGCCTTACAGTTATTTGTGTCTTCCTCTTGATGCATCACAGTTAGTTTCATCTCCCTCTTTATCCATCACAGTTAGTTGCATCTCCCTCTTGATCCGTCACAGTTCTTTGCAGTCTTTGCAGTTCTTTACCAGTCGACCCATCTCGGAGCTGTCGTGTGAAATTAGCGCAATGGCGTGTTCACACGAGAAGTCAGAAGTGTGTGCGAGATAGGTAATTACAAACAGCAATACAGCAGGTGGCCGGAAGTAACGATCTTAAGTTGAAAAAGTTTTCATTATCGATTTGTTTCTTACACAAACCTGCCGATATGCTCCAGAAGGCATTCATTGTTTGAATGGAGTCGTGTGGATTACTTTTATGCTGTCTAAATATGCCTTTTGGACCATCAAACAGCCAGCAGCCTCATGACACCCATTCACTTTCAATGGACAAACAGATCTGAAATCTTAAAAAAAAATCTTAATTTCAGTTCTTCTGAAGACACATCTGGGATGGCTTAAAGGTGAGTAAATCATGAGAGTCCATTTCCTTTGTAAAACTTGCTCTTAGCAGTTTTGTGAAAAGTTTTAAGCACAAATGGCAAGGAAGAACTCCTAGAGGTAAAATAGAAATCTTAAGGCATTCTAAAATCAATTCTGAATGGTGCCAGGGGCCCTGGGTATCTTAGCTAGTAAAGACGCAGTCTACCGCCCCTGGAGTCATGAGTTTGAATCCAGGGCGTGCTGAGTGACTCCAGCCAGGTCTCCTAAACAGCCAAATTGGCCCAGTTGCTTGGAAGGGTAGTCACATGGGCTAACCTTCTCATGGTCACTATAATGTGGTTCTCGCTCTCTGTGGGACATGTGGTAAGTTGTGTGTGGATGTCGCGTGGATGAGTTAACGCACTCAACAAGCCACTTGATAAAATGCGCAGATTGACACTTTCAGATGCAGAGGCAACTGATATTCGTCCTCCTCCACCCAGATTGAGGCGAGTCACTAAGCCACCATGAGGACTTAGACCACATTGGGGAGAAAAGTGGAGAGAAAAAAATGAAATTCTGAATGGTGCACAACCATGGTTTACTTACTAGAAGAAATTCTTGGGAGCCACCTTGAAACTCATCAGGACTCATCCAGAGGCTGACAGAAACAATAAGCGAGTGGGATATGCCTGTGTTTGCATAGTTTATTAGTTTAGAAGGCTGGTGTGAATACTAGTACACCAGAGCCCATGCTGGAGACCAGTACATAAAACAGAACATTCAAATGAAAAGTCAAAGTTATACACAGAAAACAGTAAAATATTGAACATTGATTAATTTATAACCCAGAGTAAAGTATGAACAGTGTGAAATGTCTGTTCTTCCATCAGTAGCTGATGCCATGGGAACTCCTCCCAGGAGTTTTGAACTCTATTGACCATAGAATCATGCCAGGATATTGGCAAATTCTGGCTAAATCCTTATTCATGCTTCATCATTGACATAAAAACCAAAGCACAGTACCATTTCATCAGGATTATTCCAGCTGAAGGAAGGAGCCATTTCTCAGTCCCTAAACAGCAAGAAATCAATAATGCTGCAAAGCTACGCAGCGTCTTGTTCCTTCATTTCAGGGAACCAAGATTATATTTGTAACAGAGATGTTCCCTTTCAATTCGGTCTCTCTGCGCTGCATTAGTTGCTGATGCTATGTTAATCACATACTATGTTCCTGTGGGTTTGAATCACTAACATGGAATTAATGTTCACCAACCAATAGGGAAGTGAAAAAACATTTAATTGAACTCATCTTCGCATCAAAATGGGAAAAGAGAGTGTGATAATGTATCTTTAATTTGTTGCTTTTCTTGGTAGATACTCAATGGATGGAAACTGTTTGTAATATAAATCTAACTTCACTCTGTGTGATGAAAGAACTCTCCAACAATAGACAGTCTCTCTGCCCATGGATGCCATGCTTCCCAGTCGCTCTCTCTCCCACACTGATGCTCTGGTGCACTGGAGATGTTATCTCTCTCTCTCTCACACACACACACACACACACACACACACACACACACACACAAGGCCTGGACTGGCCATTGGGAGCAGCAGGTAAGTCCCTGTGGCCTGGCGAAACTCCCTCAGTTTAAATCTAGTCTAAAGACTCATCTATTTAGCCAGGCATACACCTAATTTATCCTTCAACCCACAATTAGGCTGCTTTAGTTTAGTCTCCCAGAACCAGGAACATTGATCATGATCTATAACTCTGCAATAAATTGAATGACATCTAAGCTTATTTTATTTAATTTGTTTCCTTGTCTCAACCTCAGGACTCCTAACATGAGGTCACCAGATCCGGATGGATCCAGCTCCATTCCTGCTTCGTGTTTACACCACTGATATGTGTCGCTGTGTGACGATGACTAAATGCATCAGGTGCCAGCCACACATCACTTTAGTCTATTGTGATGGACTTCAGAGGATGAACTGATGCCAACTCCAACCATAAGACATGGGATACTTCATATGCCATTGTCTGAACCTTGTATTTAGGATGGACCAAAATTACCGGCCAGGTTGAACTGCGATGCACCTCACTGATCTCTGCCTGCATCACCTCGGTCTATTGATGGGCTACGCTCTTGAAATTGAATACATAGACTATCAATTGCCAACATAAGCCTTCATCAGCCAATTAACAAGGACAACTGCATCTATGTGAACATCTGCAGTTAATCCAGGACAGACTTCAAAGACATTGGTCATTAATCTTACAGTTCATACAAAATCTATGTTTAAACACTGTCCCTTAAGACTTACTTATTTTAATAATTTCAAACCATGACTTGCATTATACTTAAATAATATTGACATTATATTCATGATGTTAGCCAGAGGGGAACTGGCCCCCACAGTGAGTCTGGTTTCTCCTATAGTTATTTTTCTCTATAGTTTTGTGTTCCTTGCCACAGTCACCTTCGGCTTGCTCACTGTCGTTATTAATACAATTATTATTTAATTACTTATCTTTAAACATGATTAAAAATTGTAATTTCACAATGATGACTCATCAACATTATAGACATTACAGTTTTATCTTCTGTTAATGCCTGAACTTCTGTAAAGCTGCTTTGAAACGATGTCAAAAAATCAAATCAAATCACTTTATTGTCACACTACTGTGTACATGAGTGCAACAGTAGGTGAAATTCTTGTGTGCAGTTCCGAGTAACATAGCAGTCATGACAGTGACGAGACATAAACCACTTTACAATAAACAACATATTTACACAAAACAATTTACATAACAAATGTACACATACTTACACAACAATTTACATAACAAATGTACACAATACACACAATGTAGAATACACATACACTAGATGTGTGTTGTGAAAGGCGCTATACAAATCCAAGATGGCATCTTGTTAGTTTGATGGCAGCTTGTTAGTTTATCAACATCTATTCTTATTATTTTGTCTTTTATTATTTTATATTATTTCTGTTTTAAAAGTTTAAATGGACTACAGATACAACAAACACATGATTCAGCCTCCAACGTTTTTTATTATATAGTAAACATTGGTTGACCAACGCATGATCCTTTGGGACTCGGCACGCTGTAACATCAGGAGCCAAATTAGCTCAAGCCGTCGAGCTTGTGCAGGATCGTGAGCCGGTGTTTGAGCGCAGATTCCGCGGGCCTGGCAGTGAGGGAAAGCAGCCCGCGTGTGACGAAGGAAAACAGCATCTTTTTGACATTTTTGTAACTTTGGACTCGAGCCTTCTAACAAAGGCTTGTTTGCTGTTGCTTTGTCGAGGAGCTTGTGGGCCTTGCTCACGGGGCTGACAGCGTGGGAAAACAGCTTCGCAGTTTGCAACGGTTTGTGCAACGGCCCGTGCGCGAAGGAGAGTTTTTTGGTACGTGCTTCGATTTGTTATACTGACTTATATGGACCCTGTGGCCATCGATTACTCGGCCAAAAAATGTGGTTATTAACCGTTGGATGTGTGCTCTTTTTGAGCTCTTCTTGTTAGACACCCTACCAAGGTTACATCAGTGGCCATGGCCATGGCCATGGGTATGTTTCTAGCGCTCCATTGGGTAACTCCTCATCTGTAAATTTTAAAAATTGGACATTCTATGGACTGTCTACTAACATTGTCTCTTTTGAAAAAATATCATTGGTTGTTGTATCCTGTAAATTTTAAGCACTTTGACCCTACAAGATGCGCTATAATCAGGGAAGAGAATTATTGCAACATTTACAATGGTTTGCTGATTTCTAGAAATAGAGTGAGTAATCCAGTCAAACGAAGGTGTTTAATAGTTTTATTGTTATTAATGTCTGGGAATGTATTGTCCAACCCAGGTCCTTATGTTGCTACAAATTTTACTATTCCAACTGAACTGAAATCAAGGTCAGGACTGGGTTTTATACATCTAAATATTCATAGTCTGTTGCCAAAATTGGATATGGTATATATTTGGGCTAAAAACACAAACGCGGATGTTATAGTCATATCTGAATCTTGGCTAAATAAATCTATCTCAGACAAAGAAATTAGTATTTCTGGATATAAGGTTTTTAGAGCTGATAGACCAAAAAGGGGTGGGGGGGTGACAATTTATGTCATAGAACATTTTGAGACAACATTGCTACTTTCAACTTCCATAGTTAAACAGTATGAATTATTAGCTCTAAATTTATCTGTGTCTAGGAATCTGCAGCTCACCATAGCTGGTTGTTACAGACCTCCGTCGGCAACTTGTACTTTACATTCAGTAATGAATTCCTTGGCTCTCTTAAATTATAAAGAACTGATCTTATTAGGTGATTTTAACTTAAACTGGATGCATATAATATCCGATCATTTTAAAGTACTTTGTGATAATCTAAATCTTTTTCAATTAGTAGATTCACCCACCAGGCCTAACATGAAATCTATGGAAAAATCTACTTTAATAGATCTTGTCATTACAAATGTTCCACATAAATACTCGTCAGTTTCGGTATTTGCTAATGATATCAGTGATCACTGTGTCGTGGCAGTAGTTAGAAATATGAAATTACCTCAGCAAATTCCAAAAATTATTACGAAGCGTTTTATGAAATATTTTTATGAACAAGCATTCTTATACGATCTTGCTCAAATTGATTGGGATAAAATTGTCTTAATTCCGGATGTTGATTGCGTATGGGAGTATTTCTATGATAATTTTATGTTAATTGTCAATAAGCATGCCCCCATGAAAAAAATTAGAGTTAAAAATCGCGATAATCCGTGGTTTTCGACTGCCTTACGTGATCTCATTCAAGAACGGGATGCCGCATGGGCTAAGGCTAGACAAACAAATCTAAGTTCCGATAGGCTGCATTTTAGGCAGCTTCGAAATAAATGCACGGTGGCAACCAGAAAGGCTAAATCAGATTACTTCCTTGATAAAACTACAAAAAATGTTACAAACTCCGGGAAGTTTTGGAGGAATATTAAGTTTTTAACTGGTAATAAAACTACAAACATACCTTCTAGTATAATTAAAGACTCTATTAAAATCGTAGATAAAAAAACAAATTCTTAATAGTTTTAATACAAATTTTATTGCATCAGGGTCTTTATTTGAAACAAATAATTTTATAAATCCAAACTTAGATTTCCTTGAAGCAGAGCGTAATCTATGGCAAAGTGAATTTGCTTTTAAACAAATTATTTGCTTCGATGTCTGTTCCGCTTTAAAAGAACTGGATGTGAATAAATCGCCAGGACCTGATCATATTGCCCCGTTGTTTTTAAAATTAGCGGCTGATCTTATTTCACCCTCACTGACATATTTGTTTAACCTTTCTTTATTAACAAACAAAATTCCACGGATCTGGAAGTCAGCATTTGTTGTTCCTCTGTCCAAAGGGGGAGATCCTTCGCTAATGGACAATTATAGACCTATATCTAAACTCTGTATTATCTCGAAGATTTTAGAAAAATTAGTAAGTGAGCAATTAACACAGTATTTGAATACTCATAATATTTTGTCTATTAACCAATCCGGATTTCGTAAAGGCTACAGTACGTGTACAGCCATTTTAAAAGTCTTAAATGATATAGTGGAGTCTTTGGATGATAAGAAACACTGTGCATGTCTTTTTATTGACTTATCAAAGGCCTTCGACCCTGTGGATTATGATGTGTTACTAAAGAGACTTCGATCAGTAGGACTATCAGAAACTGTTATTTTATGGTTTAGTTCTTATTTAAAGGGAAGAACCCAATGTGTTCAGGCGGAAGGTATTCAGTCAGATTCATTGGAGGTCGTAAACGGAGTCCCTCAAGGATCTGTGCTAGGACCGTTATTATTTAGCATATATATAAATTGTTTGGATTTTAATATTGAAAATACAAGGTTTCACTTTTATGCAGATGATACAATTATATATTGTTCAGATTCCTCTAAGCAACAATCTGTGGCTTTCTTACAGTCTGCTTTCGATATAATCCAAAATAGGTTTTGTGCATTGAAGCTGGTCTTAAATGAGAAAAAAACTAAATGTATGCTATTTTCAAACTCTAAAATTCTACTGAGAATTCAATATCTCTTTTGACTTTTCAGGGTAATCCGATTACATCAGTATCAGAGTACAAATACCTTGGTATCATTATCGATAACACATTACGTTTTGGGTCACATATCAAATATTTGAGGCAAAAACTTAAGAAAAAATTATGATTTTATTTTAGAAATAAATCATGTTTTTCATTCAATGCGAGAAAGAAACTAGTGTCTGCTACTTTTTTACCAGTTTTTGACTATGGGGATGTAGTGTATCAGCACGCCCCCTCTTACCTTCTTGTCTCTCTGGATGCTTTGTACCATGGTGCTCTGAGATTTATAACTGGATGCAGATTTTCGACACACCATTGTGACCTATACAAAATGGTTGGTTGGTTGGTTGTCGTTGAGTATTAGAAGGAAAAAGCACTGGTACCAACTGATTTACAAAGCTATATTGGGTTATTTACCCCCTTATCTTTGTTGTCTTATTAAACAGAAGTCGCCTGGTAACTACTCATTACGCTCTAAATCGACTTACAATTTGTGTGTGCCTTTTGCCAAAACCGAGATGGGTAAAACCTCTTTTAAATATGCCGCGGCCTCGGATTGGAATCTTCTCCAGACAGAGATGAAGTTAAAAGATTTAGTATCTTGTGGTCAATTTAAATATTTATTAGATAATCATCAGTGTCAATTAATTGTGTGTAAATGTTTTTAACTAGATGGATTTTTTTTTTTTTTATGTAATGAGAATTGTTTATGTTTGTGTGTTGTAACTTCGATGTAAATTGTCTATGTAAACTCAGCTGCCTATCTTGGTCAGGACACTCCCGAAAAAGAGATTTTAATCTCAGTGAGTCTTTTTTCCTGGTTAAATAAAGGTTATACAAATAAAATTGACATGCTGGCTGCTAAAATAACAAAAACTGACCACAAAATAAACTTAAATAAGAGAGCGTGTTATAACTGTCAATCAAATGTGCATAGAAGTTGCGTTTCTCTCTAAATCATCGTTGACGGTAGAAAGAAAAAGGAAACCATGCTGTAGGTTTTTATTTGAAATGGAAATCAAATAAATGCTTTTACATTATACAGAATAAAGTTAAGATTAGTGAATAAATGAATCAAACATGTTTTTTTAAAAAAACACTATCATTAGAATATTTAAAAAAGAAACTAAGTAAAAATTTAATTAGGCCCTATAATGAAAGCAAATTATCGCCACACGTGTGTAAGTGTGGTCGATAAGGAGGATACGGGAGGCAGGTTGCTCCACTCACAGGTAAGGATTTTAATGACCACACTTCAGCACTCACATCATCACACAATAATCTCTTCAGCTTCACTATAATAAACTCTTCAGCTTCACAATAATAAACTTTTCAGCTTCACAATAATAACTGCCTAACTATATTTAGGCACAAACCTCCTTGTGGCAGGGCGGAGGGCGGGGTCGTGATTCTACACACCCAGTCCCTAATCAGGCTAATCAAGCCTCCGAGAGGGATAAAGGCTGACTGCGGAGGATGGTGTGGGAGAGAGAGTTCGGTTACGGATATGTCTGTCATGTGTGTGTTTGTCTTTTGTTTTAGTTTATCATTAAAATATGATTTATATTGCAAAGCCAGTTCTCGCCTTCTCCTTTCCATTGAACTGCGTTACACTTCTGTAACAGCCAGCCTGTCCCAGGAACTGTCTCACCCCCTTTTTGGTCTTGGGACTCAGGCACATCACTCTTTACAACCTATCATTTATAATCGAAAAATAGGGATATGAAAGTGCGATACTCGGTCGGAGTTGTTGACCATCAATCACTCTCACTTGGTCGAAGGCGTGCTTGAGGGTTTCACCTCGTGACTGCTCCAAAGGGAAATCCCCTTCGGGAAATTCCCTGAGGGTGGGAGGGGCTGCAGCCCCCCCCCCCCCACACATTATCTTGACGAGGAGCTGACGAAGACGGCCCCGACTCCGCCTCCCCGCCAGAGCATCGCACACTTCACATCTCACTGCTTGTACACAGGACCCATGGGTGAGGCGGGAACTAACCGGGGACTCCACACTTTGTTTTGTTAACCGAAATTTAATTGCAAGGGTCACCACAGTGAATATCCCCTTGGTATTGAACGAAGCATTGGTGGATAGTGGTTTGATTACAACCTGTGTCCACCAAAGCTTGGTGAGTAACCCCCTTGATTCTTACCAGTATCCGGTATGCTCAGGCTTGGTTGGGGGCAGCCTGCAGGGCATCGGGGATCCGGATCACCGTCCCCATCTCCATCATGGGGCATCGATCCTGGAAGTGTCCCGGATTACCCGTAACTCCAGCAGGCCGGCCCAGACGCCACGCCCGCACCTGCGTCAGCAGACACTTCCACTTGAGGGGGGAGCGGCAGGGCACTGTAGAGGCAGGGGTGTGTGCCCACCACCTTGCGTGGGGAACTGGCCATGGTGGCAGAGCTCCTCGCCTCCGTGGGGCAGGAACAGGCTCTGGGGAGAGAGCCGATTGAGGGGGAGGGAAGGAACACACGGGGGGAGAAGAAGAGGGCTCTTCCGCCCTTGAGAACGCCACCATATGGTCCTCCACCAGTCGGACTGCTTCCTTCAGCGACGCCAGGCTGTGGCACTGGACACACTCCGATGTTCCCATTGGCAGTTGACAGATCAGCTGTTCCAACACCACTCGGTCGACCACTCCCTCGACGTCATGAGTCCCCGCCAGCAGACACTTCCGACACACATCTCAGAGCTGTTGGGAGAATGCAAATGGCCAGCCAGTCCTCTCCAGCTTCAGGGTTCTGAAGAGCTGGCGGTACTGTTCTGGACTGCGGCCAATCCATTGCAGAATGGTCTTGTTTAGATCCTCATAAGCCAGGAGGTTAGCTGTCAGCAGTTGTTATGCCACGAGCTGGGCTTCCCCAGACAACGGCAACGGAAGGAGTCTGGCCTCCCACTAGTCATGCGGCCAGCCCCAGATCTCCGTGGTTCATCTTCCGCCACCATCTTTAAGAGTGTGGGTGGGGGCAGGGGGCTGTGGCTGTCCGGAGTCGCGGACGGGGCTCTCTACTGGCTGAGGAGACTTCGAATCATGTGCCGGTCCTCTACTTGAGCTCGCAGATTCTCAATGAACCGGCGGTCATGTTCGTGGCACAGCTCAAACAGGGTTTGTTGGTGAGTTTGATGTAGGCTGGCAAGGGAATGGAGGACTTCGTCCAACTGGTCGGAGGGCTCCATGGGGCGTACTAGTGTAAGGGGGTTGATAAGGAGAACACGGGAGGCAGGTTGCTCCACTCACAGGTAAGGATTTTTATGACCACACATCAGCGCACACAGCATTACACAATATTCTCTTCAGCTTCACATTAATAAACTCTTCAGCTTCACAATAATAGCTTTCTGGACCCAGGCTCTCTCTCCCATCTGCTGGTTGTGTGGCTGCTTTTATGCTGTTCTCTCCATGCTCACTGGAATTAGAAACAGGTGTTATGCATAATTTAGCTCAGGTGTAAGCGCCCTTACCGCTTTCTCTCTCTCTCTGGATGTGCGATTGACCCCTGCTGCCACAGAGTGATATTTACAACAAATAAATAAATCCTTTTGTATCACCAATGGAGACAAGATGAATCAGAGAAAGAGAACAAAGAGGACAGGTATTTACTATTCAGTGAACAAAAGTTTGTTTAGGAGTCATTGAGAAAGTTTATGATAATATTTACATCTTGGGTAATCTATCAATGGAGGTATTGTTTGATTGCTTTTCATTAATTATTGGTAACACGTTGAAATAAGGTTGTGTAGTTTGTGCTCACAAGAACGCGAGAGGTCTCAGACATGAGCTAGTGATGTTGACTCAAGGACGTAAGAGCCCAGAGTGGCATGAACATCCAAACATGAATGTATGCGGAGAGGACCAGCCTGCCACATTACAAACATGCTGTAGAGGGACACCTCCAGTCAAAGCTTTAGAGGAAGCATACTGGACATTGAGTCTTGCACAGCCGTTTCAACTATTGTGTGCAATATATTAGCGAAGGCTGGCTTCAAGGCATCAAAAGAAAAGCTGCGATGGGTGAAAACAAATGTTAACTATCTGGATCATGAACTACAAAAAGGAACAGTACGTCTCTCCACAGACAGAGTGACGACAATTACTACCTTCAAATGCCCTAAAACAAAAACTCAAATACAAGGCTTCTTGGGTTTAGTGAACTATTGTCGAGCATGGGTGCCAAACTGCTTGTTATATGACAAAATACTGAGAGAAGCAACACTCTCAAATGCTGAAGAATCTATAGAGTAGACTGCTGAAATGGACATAGCATTCAAACATCTACAAAATAGCCTCAGCTCTCCACCTGCACTAGGCTTACCGAATTATGATGAACCCTTTCATCTGTACGTGCACGTGGCAGCAGCACCGATCCTCGCTCAGTGGCATTGTGGAACATATAAACCAGTGGCGTACTTGTCAAAAAATTTTGAGGTAGTCGCCAAAGGCCTCCCTGTATGTTTGCGAGCAGTGACTGCTGTGGTGTTGATAGTACAACAGGCAGAGCACATTTTACTCTCACATCCGTTAGTTGTCCACACCTCCCACCGGGTAGGAACAATATTGCACAACATTACAACACAACTCATGACGGCACAACGTTGATTGGAGTATGAAGCTATTTTATTGGCTTCTGCTAATCGGACAAATAAACCAACATGTACACGCTTCGACTTTATAACTAAAGGTGAATTTTACAACGATTCACATGGTTTCATCAATTGCCTGAAAACATGTATTTTATGCAGGCCGGATGGTTGGATGATAGATGATATAGGGGGACCATTGGTACATTGAACATTGGACCGTTGGTACATTGAACATTGACTTGATGGGTCCTGTTCCAAGCCAAATGATTCTGTATACTGGTTTGGTTATACTGTAACAGAACTTCCGAATCTAATTATTGAAGCTTATTCGCTTCCATTTAAATCTGCACAAGCTGCTGAGTTGTTTGCGTTGATCAGAGCATGCCATTTGGCTAAAGTTAAATCAATCAATATATACACAGACTCGAAGTATGCTGATGAAGTAGCAAAGTTGGCTGCAAGGAAGTTGTGGTAAGCCCAGATCTGAATCAAGCTGAAGAGATTTCCATGATGCAATCAACTCTGGTAAGAGACATTGACATAAAACTGTTGCATGCAAATCCATCTGAATCTGATATTCAACATTGGGCCTCAAATTAAGTGAAACCAGACCAGAATAATTTGTTAAGGGATGAACAAGGGCATCTGGCTCTGCCCAAAACCGCAATAGTACTACTCTGTCGACATTATCACGGTATCTCACACGTTTCAAAAGAAAAAGTTATACAGTCAATAAATCAAACATATTGCATAAGTGGGGTACGAAGTGCAGTAAAATTAATCCTGGACTCATGTCTAACGTGCGCACAGAATAACAGACACAAGTCTACGAAGCACGACTCATTACCGCACTCGGAATTGCCATTCCAACACCTGCAAGTTGATTTTACACATATTCCTCCATGCAAGAATAACAAATTATTACTCGTGATCATGGGCCATTTTTATAAATGGACTGAAGCTTTCCCGTGTGTCATCAAATCAAATCAAATCACTTTATTGTCACACTACCATGTACACAAGTGCAACAGTAGGTGAATGTCTTGTGTGCAGTTCCGAGCAACATAGCAGTCATGACAGTGACGAGACGTATACCAATTACAATAAACATATTTACACAACACAATCCTATTATACAATGTACAGTAAACAATACACACAATATACAATACACATACAATAAAAATTAAAAATATGAGTATATAAAAATATATATGCAGTTGTTATATTGTGGAGAATATAATTATGACAGTCCAGTGTGAGATAATAGATTAATAAAGTGCAGTGCTGATTGTTGATCGTGAGAGATCAAGTGTTCAAAAGTCTGATTGCTTGGGGGAAGAAGATGTCATGCAGTCGGCTGGTGCGGGGCCTGATGCTGCGATACCGCCTACCTGATGGAAGCAGTGAGAGCAGACCATGACTCGGGTGGCTGGAGTCTCTGATGATCCTCTGAGCTCTTTTCACACACCACCTGTTATATATGTCCTGGAGGGAGGGAAGCTCAACTCCGATGATGTTTCTGGCAGTTCGCACCACCCTTTGCAGGTCTTTGCAGTTGTGAGCAGTGCTATTGCCGTACCAGGCGGTGATGCAGCCAGTCAGGATGCTCTCTACAGTACTGGTGTAGAACCGTGTGAGGTTTTGGTGGTTCATTCCAAACTTCCTCAGCCGTCTCAGGAAGAAGAGGTGCTGGTGAGCCTTCTTCACAACGGCCTCAGTGTGGACGGACCATGTGAGTTCCTCAGTAATGTGGACACCGAGGAACTTGAAGCTGCTGACTCTCTCCACCGGTGCTCCATTAATGGTGATGGGGCTGTGTTCTCTGTCTTTCTTCCTGAAGTCCACTACAAGCTCCTTGGTTTTACTGACATTGAGGGAGAGGTTGTGCTCCTGACACCAGCGTGTCAGAGTGTGCACCTCCTCTCTGTAGGCTGTTTCATCATTGTCAGTGATGAGACCTACCACTGTCGTATCGCCAGCAAACTTAATGATGGCATTGGAGCTATGTGTCGCCACACAGTCATGTGTGTAAAGGGAATACAGGAGTGGGCTGAGAACACAGCCATGCAGGGCTCCAGTGTTGAGGGTCAGTGATGAGGAGATGTTGCTGCCCATTCCAACACCTGCAAATTGATTTTACACATATTCCTCCTGGATTTCCTGTCTGCCTGACAGGAAATCCAGGATCCAGCTGCACAGCAAGCTGTTTAAGCCCAGAGCCCGGAATTTCTGATCAAGTTTGGAGGGCACTATGGTGTTGAACGCTGAGTTGTAGTCTACAAACAACATTCTCACATATGTGTTCCTTTTTTCCAAGTGCGAGAGAGCAGTGTGTATTGTATATGCAATGGCATCATCAGTGGAGGGGTTGCTGCGGTAGGCAAACTGCAGTGGGTCCAAAGAGGTGCACAGAGCAGATGTGATCTCTGATTAACCTCTCAAAGCATTTGGGGGTCAGAGCAACAGGATGCCAGTCATTTAGGCAAGTGATTTTGGCTTGCTTCAGTACAGGCACAATGGTTGACGTTTTGAAGCATGTGGGGACTACAGACAGGGAGAGGGACAGGTTGAAAATGTCCATAAAAACACCAGCCAGTTGGTTCGTGCACACTCTGATGACGTGGCCTGGAATGCCGTCTGGGCTTTACAAATGTTCACCCATCGAAAGTATCGGGTTACATCCGCAACAGAGACGGAGAGTGAACCAACCTCTGTAGCATCAGCTGCGAGTGCTCTCTCTCTGTGAGGGCGGTGTTATTGTCCTCGAAACGAGTATAAAATGTGTTAAGCTCATCCGGGAGAGAGGCCGCTGTGTTCACGGTGGAGTTTTTATCCCCTTTGTAATCCGTGATGATGTTAATTCCCTGCCACATACTTCTAGAGTCGGTGGTGTTGAACTGTCCTTCAATTTTGTGCCTGTACTGGCATTTGGCTGCACTGATAGAGTTACGGCTTGTTTACCAGAATTAAAAGCGGAGGTCCGTGCAGTAAAAGCCGTGCAAACATCGGTTTCTGATTGGGGTAGATCTGTATTGTTTGGTTGGCACAACGTCCTCTATGCACTTCCTGATGAAACACGTTACGCTATACACGTAACCTCAATGACGTCATCAGAGGCGGACCAGAACATCTCCAGTCCGCGAGATCAAAACAGTCTTGTAGCATAGAGTCTGATTGGTCTGACCAGCACTGGATCATTCTGAGGGTGGGTGCTTCCTGTTTTAGTTTCTGCCTGTAAGCGGGGTCTGGTAAATTGTGTGTGAGGTGAGGTAAAATGATAAAATGGTGAAAATTTGGCAAAATAATACAGAGATTCAGCTGACTGAGCTCAGAATGTCACGATTCTCTGATATTAAACTCTCTCCATTTGAAATACTAATGGGTAGGCCTTTCCCGACCCCTTGGGTCAAAGGCCGCGTTGGCTTTCTCTCCACAGGTGACACAGAGGTGGTGATTGCAGAATATGTTGATTCCCTCATTGGTGACACAGAGGTGGTGATTGCAGAATATGTGGATTCCCTCATTAAGACATTAAATGGCATAAATGGTGATGTCTCTGTCTCTTTCCCTCTGCCTGCAGAAAGCCCTACTCATCCATTTGTTCCAAATCAGCAGGTTCTGGTGAAGTGTCTGAAACCAACGAAGTTAGGAGTACCAAAGTATTTGGGCCCAGCTACTGTACTGGCGGTGACCAGAACGGTGGTGCTGACTGACCTTCAACCGCAGTGGATCCACGCAAGCCGCGTGAAGCTTGCTCCAGAGGAAGGCCATACTGATTCAGGGTGAACAGTGAAAGCACTGGAGGAGCTGAACATGCAGTGCTAGTGCCCAACCAGAAATCTGTGAATTAGGAGGATCTGAGGAGGGACCCGGAATAGTCAACATGAAAACATTCCTACTGACGCTCTGCATATGTCAGGCGGTTATGCTTGCCTATACCCGTTCAGTGTTAACACAACAGCAGGGAGTCACAAGTGTAATTCCAATTCCCAGAAACAATGTATGGTGGTTGTGGATGAACAACACTGCTGGTGGTAAACAATGTATAGTGTGCTCTAGATCACCAGCATCAATTTATTATGTCATTCCTGTACCAATGAATACATCAACATGTTTTACTCATCAGGAGGAGCTGATTAAGAGGAGGCCTCCATGTTTAAACTACACAATCAATCTGCCACTAGCCAGAACCAACAAAACAACTTGAACTTGCACAGACCATGATGCCATAACAGTGCTTCAGAATAAGTCAATGTGTCCTTTTGACTGTTTACTTTACAGGGCCAGTGGACGTGTTAAACTATGCTGGACAATTCCCAGTGTACAATAGCTGATAATGCTGGTCATCAGGGAATACAGGGAAATTTTTTCAATATGTTTGGGTGGTTCGCACCCTGGATGTCCTCTGTTATATCGATTGCCATATGCATTCTAGTTATGTTATTATTTAGCCCATGTTTGCTGCAATTACTAATGCAAAAGTTGAATGTGATGATCATAATAATCGCCATGCTCCATTATGTACGTATACCTAACACTGAAGTTGGTTGAGAAGGTTATGTGATCCTTTCAGGATCAAAGTGGGCAATGTGGAATAATGGAGGCCTCTTTTAAACTTCTTTTGTTGGTGTAACTGCAGCTGCTCCCTGTTCAAAGGATGTTTCTATAGGAATGTGTTTCCTGTCTCTACTCTCATGTTTCACGTGTAGCTCAGACAAGTATGTCACCCCCATATGAGGTAAAGAACTATTTAATTGGTGGGGGTCCACTGGAAAGTGGTTTTTCTGGATCATATAACGAAGTGCTGAACAATATACATTGAAGAAGGATTTGATAGCATTGGGTGTCTGTGTCATTTCTTTCTTCCCTCAGCTGAGCCGCATTGAGACGGGGATTGCAGATCAAGAAAATAAATTAAATACCTTGAATGATAAAATTATCTAACAGGTTTTCTGCACACTACCTAACAAATCGAACTCCTTTCAGAGGAAAGTAGAAAGTTTGACATGCTTGAGAAACACAACACACACAGAATGGTCTGAAGACAAAAGACCTTATGATGCACTTGTGGCGCATCTATTTTATAGCCCCTGGTACCGGCAAATCCTGATGATGTCACCAGCAGAGGCTAGAAATTTCTGTCAATTTCATTGACATGTTGCACACATATTCACAGCTGGCCACTCCTAAAATACGTTCCCAAAGCGCTAAATCAAGCGCAGCATCAAAGTGTAGCTTTTGATAGGGAACACAATTTTCTCACAAAAAAAAATCTCAAAACCATACACCAATTTGTACAAACCTCAACGTTCCACGTCAAAATCAAATATTTCACTCAAAAACATACTATCTTCTGTCAAAATTAAACTAACTTCAAAGCCCAGCAAACAGAAAAACTATTACACTGCTCACAACACATAAGTGGGATCAATTCAAAACACTGCAACAAAAACCTCTATCAACCAAGAAAATTTTGCAGGTTGATCTCTATATGTTTTGCTGTTATGGCACATAATACTACATGAAATATGGATGTTTCAAAAAGTTTATTTGAGAGTAAGCCTACATAATAGTACTGTAGTGAAAATTACTGTCAAAAATGTTAAGTTCTTTTGGGTTAGACAAAGCAGACAAATTGTCAGAGCAAGTTTCATGAAAATGTGATACAGTACATGCACTACACAGAACAGTACACAACCTCTAATCTGCAGCAATGTAGTATAGAAGTCCTGTAGATTATTGACTTTAACTTACTACGGTAGCTACCTGTTTTCGTTTCTTAAGTTTTATCTGAATGATAAATGTAACTGTGACAGGGTGAAGGTGGGGCCGCATCGTGATTTTACACACCTGTTCCCTTATCAGGCTAATCAATTCTCAGAGAGGGATAAAGGCCATGTGTGTTTATGTCTTTTGATTTAGTTCTTTATTAAACAATTATTTATATTGTCAAGGCGGTTCTCGCCTCCTCCTTTCCAGGTTTTCGGCACCAGTGTAAAGCTTATTTGTTTAATGGAAAGGAGGAGGCGAGAACCGGCTTGCAAATATAAATAATAGTTTAATAAAGAACAAAATCAAAAGACACAAATACACACATAGGATGGATAGCTGCCCGTAAACATTCTCTCTCTGTCGCACCACCATCCACAGTCAGACTTTATCCCTCTCGGGGGCTTGATTAGCCTGATAAGGGACGGGGTGTGTAAAATCACGACCCTTCCCCACCATCGCCCTGTCACAGTAACCATAAAATGACTCTGATTTAGCTGGACTTGTTGCCCAGCATTGTTGTACCATGCACAAGAACAGTCAGTGATGTAAAGCAAACATAATCATAGACGATCATCTTCCACTTCCCCTCTGTCAATGTATGGTGTCTCTCGGCCTTCCATATCTTAGAATCCATTTTCCAAAGCATACAATCACCTGTGGATTATCCTTCAATTCTTACTGTTGTGTGTACAATTTTGCTTTGTAGTGTTAAAAAGATAAACGTTTGTTAACTGAGTTCAGGCTTCGATGCCTTCAGTTAATTATTTTGAGTGCTTGTGCTTTCTGAATGAGAACATGATTAAACCTGTTTAAAATGAGGGAATTTTTGTGTAGAGTTTTGCAGAAAATATGCAAACACAAAATGTGTGAAAACAGGTGAATCGTGTTTATAGATGGAGTAATGTGTTTCAATTTTGATTCAAGAGTTGAAGGGAATGGTTAAGGGAACTGGGCCAATAAAATCAGTTCTAGTACATTAGTAATTGAGA
Organism: Moxostoma hubbsi; assembly: GCA_032164185.1. Taxonomy (NCBI): domain Eukaryota; kingdom Metazoa; phylum Chordata; class Actinopteri; order Cypriniformes; family Catostomidae; genus Moxostoma; species Moxostoma hubbsi. The sequence continues at coordinate 45,085,823 of JAVLUX010000014.1, read as the reverse complement.
AAAACTAATATCTCCAATGTTTCTCCAAGACATCAATGAGATTAATTATAGAGCAAATATCTTGAGCCTTTTGTTATTCAGATTTTTCTCTGACAAAGACTCGTGTGTCTCTTCTAGAGTTTTAGAAGAGATTTAAATGGTCACAAACTGTGCTAATTTCTTTCAATAACAAATTCTCTGAGCTATGCAAAACCATTAAGAGACATGTAGTGATTTTTCAGGGATGGTGGCGGGAGGTATGGCGCATAAGCTTTTGCTTTACGCAGATAATATTTTATTATTCGTCTCCAAACAAATTAGATCTATGCCTTGCCTCCACAGAATTATTAATTCCTTTACTAAATTCTCCAGATACAGAGTCAATTTGTCTAAATCTGAAGCTCTGACAGCGTACTGCCCAGTAACAGCTTTTTAGCCAGGCGCCTTCCAGTGGCCTAAACAGGGAATTAAGTATTTGGGCATTTTATTCCAAGCAAAACTGTGTGATTTAGTTAGTTAATTTTTACCCCCTTAATAAAATGTTTTTTTTTTTTTAGCGGTGGGCTTTATTACATTTATCTATGATTGGGAAGATAAATGTTATAAAATTAATTGTATTCCAAAATTCAAATATCTGCTACAATCTCTCCCTGTACATGTCCCTCTTTCATATTTCATGCAATTTGACAGCATAATGAAGTCCTTCATTAGGAATGGTAAGCGTCCCAGATTACATTTCAATAAATTACATAGGCCGATTGAAAAGGTGGGCTAGGCCAACCCAAGATTTTGTTTTATTATTATGCATTCGGTCTCATATATTTGGGTCATTGGTCGCTTCCACCTAAGAGAGCCCCTCCCTGGTTTTGTATTGAACAGGAAATTATTGCACCTATTTTGCCATTGCAAAGCCTTTCTATCAAACTAATTGGAGAAGTTAAGTTTCCAGAGTGTTTAATTCTGACATTTATTTAAATTTTGCCTTGAGCATATGGCAGAATCCAAAATTATGTATTAATAAGTCCCCTTTCTGCTGGTCGGAGTGGATTGTGAGGGGGGTTACTACACTCATTGACCTATATGAGAGTGGATTGTTGAGATCTTTTGAAAATATGGTTCAACATTTTAGGATTCCCATATCTCAGTTCTTTAGCTATTTATAGCTACACCACCTGCTCTGTACTATTTTGGGGGGTAGCATACACCTCGCTAAAGCGGCAGATACTCTGGAAGTGGTGATTGCTGCATTTGGAAAAGACCATGAGGCATCAGTGTATTACTCCCTGCTAATTCAGAGTCTGGGGGATGTAGCGTCAACTTCGCTCAAGAGATTATGAGAGAAAGATCTAAATTTGGAGGAGGGAGTGTGGGCTAGGACTCTAAAAAACATCAAGTCTACATCTAGAGATGCTAGGGTGCGCCTTATGTTAATTTAAGATTTTACATAGATTCTATTGTAGCCCCTCTAGATTGTATAGGCTGGGTCTTAAAGAAACACCCACTGCTGGTGATGCCAATCAGAAGATGGGGACACAACCCATGCTTTTTGGTGGTGTGTTAAGATACAATAATTCTGATTAAGGGTCCAGAGTTTAGGTACTCAAATCTCATTTTGCCCTAGACTTTTAGGTGATGGGGCAGTCATTGATGTAGGCGCTAAGAACATGAAGAATTGGATCCTGGCCATTGGTCTTGGCAAACTACATCTGCTATGCTGCTGCAGCAGAGCAAGTATGGGGACTTTCTGCTGCTTGAACATACACAGACATACTAAATTAAGCATATGGACAACCTACTGCTGCTGCACAATCAGAAAAACAAAAGACATGTTGCATCAAACATGCATTCTCTTATGCATTATGTAATACAAAGACTTTATCATCTTGCACCATTTAGAGTTTCATGCCTGAATTTAGTAATTTCTGTCATGACAACTCTGAATGATTAAGCTTTTTAATGTGGGTATGAGTATAAGTCACCATTGTGTAATTAGATAAAATACAATTTTGAATTGTGTTTAAAAATAAATAATTAAATAATAATTGTATTTATAACCCTAATCAGCATGCCGAAGGCGACTGTGGCAAGGAACACAAAACTCCATAAGATGTTGGTTAATGGGAGAAAAATAACCTTGGGAGAAACCAAACTAACTGTGGGGGCCAGTTCCCCTCTGACTAACATCATGAATATAATGCCAGTATTACTTATGTATAGTGAAAGTCATGGTTTAAAATGATTAAACTAACTAAGTGTTAAGTGACAGTGTTTAAACAGATTTTGTATAAACTGTAAAATTAATGACACTAATGTCTTTGAAGTCCATCCTAAAAATGGATTAACTGCAGAAGTTCACATAGATGCAATTGTCCTTGTTATTTGACTGATGAAGGGTTTTGTTGGCAATTGTTTGTCTATGTATTTAATTTCAAGAGTGTAGTCCATCAATAGACCAAGGGTGATGCTTGCAGAGATCAGTGAGGTTCATCGCAGTTCAATCTTGCCTGTAATTTATGTGAGGTATGGTGTGGTCCGTCCAAGGTTCAGACAATGGCATATGAAGTATCCTATGTGTTATGGTTGGAGTTAGCATCAGTTCATCCTCTGAAGTCTATCATAATAGACTGAAGTGATGTATGGCAGGCACTAGCTGCATGTAGTCATCATCTCTCAGAGATATGTAGTAGTGGAGTCCAACACAAAGCAGGAATGGAGCTGAATCCAGCTGGTTCTGGTGACCTCAGGATAGGAGTCCCGAGGTTGAGACAGGGAAACAAATAAAATGATGTAAGCATTGATGCCTTTCAATTCATTGCAGAGTTATAGATCATGATCAAAGTTTCTGGTTTCTGGTTCCGGCAAACCAAACTAAAGCAGTCTAATTGTGTGTTGAAGGATAAATTGGGTGTATGCCTGGCTAAATAGATGAGTCTTAAGTCTATACTAAAACTGAGGGAGTGTGTCTGCAACTCAAACAGTGTTAGGGAGACTATTCCATAGTTTAGCAGCCAAATATGAAAAGGATCTACCTCCTTTTGTGGATTTTGATATTCTAGGAACTATTAACAGGCCAGAATTTTGCGATCGTAATGAACGTGATGGAATATAGCGTGGTAGAAGGTCACTTAAGTACTGCAGAGCTAGACCATTCAAAGCTTTGTATGTAGTTAACAGAATTTTAAAATTAATATGAAATTTAACAGGTAGCCAATGTAATAATGCACTGTAAAAAAAAAAAATCGTAAAAAAACGGTAAAAAACTGGCAGCTACGGCTGCCAAACAAAAACCGTAAAATTAAAGTAAAATATCTTAAATCCAATAAAGTGCAAAAACTTTAATTTTACGGTTTTTGTTTGGCAGCCATAGCTGCCAGTTTTTTACCGTTTTTTACGATTTTTTTTTTTACAGGGTAAAACTGTTATTTTACAATTTTTTCCTTGTTTGAATTAAGATATTTCACTTTAATTTTACGGTTTTTGTTTGGCAGCTGTAGCTGCCAGTGATTTGACCGTTTTTTTACGATTTTTTTTTTACAGGGTAAAACTGTTATTTTACACATTTTTCCTTGTTTGAATTAAGATATTTCACTTTAATTTTACGTTTTTTGTTTGGCAGCCGTAGCTGCCAGTGATTTGACCGTTTTTTTACGATTTTTTTTTTACAGGGTAAAACTGTTATTTTATGGATTTTTCCTAGATTATAATGACCAAATACCTTCAATAAAGTGACGGCACTAAAAGTTCTACTGAGAAACACTGTTATTTTACAGGTATTTCCTAAATTATTACAATCAAATACCTTCAATAAAGTGACGGCACTAAAAGTTCTACTGAGAAACACTGTTATTTTACAGGTATTTCCTAAATTATTACAATCAAACACTATTAATAAAGTGATGGCACTAATAGTTTTATGGAGAAATGCTGTTATTTTACAGGTATTTCCTAGATTATAATGACCAAACACCTTCGATAAAGTGACGGCACTAAAGGTTCTAATCACAAACACTGTAATTTAACAGACCTTTGCTAAATTATAACGATCAAACACATTAAATAAATTGTCAAGACGTGCTCAAGATTGTAAATTAACAGTTTATTTTGGAAGACAAAAGTAAAAACTGTATAAAAGGGATTAAAATCATCTCCCTAAACATGTAATCTAAATAAAATGGAATGATTCAGTTGATAAATTACAGTATATATATATATATATATATATATATATATATATATATATATATATATATATATATATATCTTAAATACAACATTTGAACTTGTAGTTATCAGTAGAGCAGTTTCATCAAATTCTCAAACTTTAGGATTAAAGTGAAATTTTCTAAACATACTGAAAACAAAACTGATACATTTACAAGATTTCACACCACTATTGATTCTAAACATTAAACAATTTAAATGTAAAGGAACACTCCACTTTTTTTGGTAATAGGCTCATTTACCAACTCCCCTAGAGTTAAACAGTTGAGTTTTACCGTTTTCAAATCCATTCAGCCGATCTCCAAATCTGGCAGGAGCACTTTTCAGCCTATCTTAGCATAGATCATTGAATCTGATTAGACCGTTAGCATCTCTCTCAAAAAAATGTCCAAAGAGTTTCAATATTTTTCCTATTTAAAACTTGACTCTTCTGTAGTGAACTAAGATCTATGGAAAATGAAAAGTTGTGATTTTAGGTGGATATGGCTAGGAACTATACTCTCATTCCTGCGTAATAATCAAGGAACTTTGCTGCAGTACCATGGGTGATGCAATGATATTACGCAGCGCCTGAAAACTTAATGCCGGTCATGTTGGAAGTTACCTAGCTGGGGACTATTTTCAGGTACTGCGTAATATTATTGCATCACCCATGTACCGCAGCAAAGTTCCTTGATTATTATGCAGGTATGAGAGTGTAGTTACTAGTCAAATCGGCCTAGAAAATCGCAACTTTTCATTTTCCGTAGATCTTAGTTCACGATGTAACTACAGTTTACAAGTTTTAAATAGTAAAAATATCGAAACTCTTTGGTCATTTTTTTAAGAGAGATGCTAACGGTCTAATCAGATTCAATGATCTATGCTAAGCTATCCTAAAAATGCTACCGCCAGACCCGGAGATCGGCTGAATGGATTCGAAAACGGTAAAACTCAACTGTTTAACTCTGGTAAATGAGCCTATTTCCAAAGAAAGTGGAGTGTTTCTTTACATTTTTAGTATTCAGAAGTAAATTAACATTATAAACCAATTCTTCTCAAACAGCACTTCAGAGCCCCCAGGAGGAACTGAAAAACTAAAAATATGATTTTTCAAGTGTCTTGTCAGTTAGGGTTACTATCATGGGGTCATGATTTCACATTTGAATTTTTTTTTTTTAATTGTGCTGTTTTTGGCTTGTATTTTCCAAACCGGTTTTATATATTGTTTTCCACAATATTCTCCTGACCCCTGGGGACCCACATAGTTCTGATCAGAAATATAATACTGTCTTTTAGTTCAGAACCCTAACTATATAAGTGTATTAATAAGTTAAATCAAAACATACAACAGAAAAGTGTACCAGATGTGACAGATACAGCAAATAAAGAACACTCCTGCAACTGCCAGTAATCAGCTGGATCCTTGGTGCATCTGGGAAGAAAAAAAGGACACACTATTATTCTCTCAAAAAGGATGATTTAAATTATTTTTGTTTCCTTTAAACAAGTTTAATAAATTGTATTTAAATTGCCTGTTTGTCTTCTGTTTTGTCTGGTATCTAAAACTTTTGTCTGATGTGGCATAAAATGTGCATCACCGAAAGAAGGAACATGTAGATTCACAACAATGGGCATTCTTTTCCAGAGGTTTCATTGCAAGGTAAACACCTAAAAATGCTTTGTTCTCCTTGTGTGCGATTATTAAAGTACTGGAGATAGTTCACCCAGAAATTAATATTCTGTCATCATTTACTCACCATCATGTCTTTTCAAACCTGAAATTTCTCTCTTTTGTCAAGCATTAAAATTAGATATTTTTGAAGAATGTTGGCAACCAAAATGCATAAATGTTTGGAACAACATGAGGGTGAGTAAATTATTTGGGAGAATGTTCATGTTTGCCTGACTGTGAACTATCCCTTCAATTCATGTGTGCCAAACTCCTGGAGAGACAGTGTCCGCAGAGTGTAGCTCCAAACACCTGGCTGGATGTTTCTGGTAATCGGATCTTGATTAGTTCAGGTGAATGTAATTTGGGTTTGAGCTCAATTCTGCATTACAGTGGGCAAATTCCAATCAAAAGTTAGCATCCGTATGCCTTGGGTTTGTAAAGGGGCCGTTTACACGACTCAGTTTTCAACTAAAATCGTCTCAGTCTAAACTGCAAAAAAGTGAATCTGTGAAAACGTTGACAGCATCATTTGCGCATTATGTGTTCAGTCTAGGGATGCATGTGTGAATGCGAATGTGCGCAGGCGTGTAGTCTGTCTTTACACAGTGACATCACCAGTTACTTTGTGGCAGCATAAAACAGTGATTTAGTCGTTTTCATGGATCTGTGCAAATATGAATCGTTTTGATAATGTTGTCATCTATACAAAGAAAAAAACATTTTCATTTTTTGTTGTGTAAAAGTACATTTTGGTTGCGGTTGAAGTTCATTGTTTGGAGAAAAACCCTGAAATGTTTTCTTAAAAAAAACATAATTTCTTTTACACTGAAGAAAGAAAGACATGAACTTCTTGGATGGCATTGGGGTGAGTAAATTTTCATTTTGAGGTGAACTAATTCTTTAAGTGTTATATAAATCTGGGGAACCCTTACTAAAATTAACCATGGTTTAGCTACCAAATGGTAATACATTATTGTAATCAATCCACCATAAAAACATGGTTTCTACACTTTTGCTATAATAAAAACCATGGTTAATTTAGCAAAGGACCATTGGAACATGTCCTTAAAACAGCTCATCCAAAAAATTGTTCTCTCATTATTTTCTCACCCTCAAGTTGTTCCAAAACTGTATAAATTTCTTATGTAGAACCTTAATTAAGATATCTTGAGAAATGCCTTCATTGTTTTGTTCTCTCCATATAATGGGTTCCAATGTTGTTTTATTGCCAACGTTCTTGTGTTTCACAGAAGTCAGTTTGAAAATACTTTAATTTTGAAAGGACATTTAATTTTGGGTCAGTTAGTTTTCAGCAGAGTTTACATGTTCTGCCTTTATTTCATGTGTATTTTACTATGGCAATACTCACGCATATGAAGATCGTGTGGCTGGATAATATTTGTTCCCAAAATTCCTGGATCATGAGGGAAACACACACATACACAGGAATATTAGCTATTTGTTTTTACTTACTAACAGAGACATTTACAAAAGCTTGCAAAATTTTACTCACCAGCTCCAAAACATATTATGATGACTGATCATTTTGACTGATCGGTAAGACGGGCCAATATCCCGCGATCAACAGTAGATTCAAACATTCTTCTAGAGCCAAGTGTGGTTCGTGTTCCTCTCTGTCTAAAAAGACAATGTTCTCATTTCAGTCATTGCAACGTTAAAGCTCATATGCTGAGTATCAAAATCTAAATTAGCTGACAATATTTACACATGCTAGCAACACATAACATTAGCCCAATACATTGAAATATGTAATTGCGTTTAGATTCTCAATTTAACACACTATATTTTGATGTAACTTTAGCAGATTTTTTTCATAAAATAAAAAGTTATTTACCTTCCGCAGATTGCATTATGTCCGTTACACGTTGTTAAAATTCGTTGTCCATATTCCGTGTTTGTTCCTCATTTACATCCCGCAACTCGCTCAAAATAAAAATGTAGCAGTCCGATGTAAAACAATCCATGTTTAAAGAATATAAAAGCCACAGAACCGAAGTTAGAACTGAAGATCAGCAGCACGCGCACCCACTCACTCCAACTGACGTATATTCAAACTGGAACTGTAAAGGCGCGCATAGTTTTCATTGGCCAGATTCCTGGATGACACTCAGAATAACCAATCATGCTCCAAAAACACTTGGAGAGACAGCCAATAGTGTGATAACATTGCATTTACAGGAAAATAAGTCATGCTTTAAAATAAAGAATTGAAAAAAATATACACGTGCTATTTATCTAGTTGTATTTAGGCTGGCTTTTATATTTAATCAATTGGTTAAATTGTGTTTTCATTTAAGTGCATGATTAAAAATTAAACTTATGGTAACATACCATAGGCTTTATAACACAATATATTTACCACTACTTTGCTAAACAGCAATTTAACAGAGCAAACAGATAGTATTAAACAGAGAAAACACTGCATATATATATATATATATATATATATATATATATAAAAAAAAATGATGTATGTAGACCTATATGAAAATCTAATGGATTGGTATCATAGTGACATTAGTTACATTCATGCGACCCATATGACCCTTTTGCACTTAAATTCTTGACCTTTCCTATAAGAAACACTCTTATGCCTGCCTAATAATGCCAACTTTCTTTTTCACCCTGTGTACTGTTACATAACCTATTGGTTTATGGTTAATCCTCTGTCCAACGCAACACTTGTTTGCTAACATTGGTATAATTATATACAAGTTACAACATATCAGGTTTCACTGCAAGGCTTAAGCCTGTAGTCCCAGACTAAAATGCATCTTTGAGCTGTTTTACCGGAAAGCAACTTGCACTGACATATCTTAAAATATTTCAGTGCCATTATTTTGTCTCAAGATGCACACATAATGTTTGTTTTTTTCTTCTAAGGCACATTTTAAAAACCTAATAACATGCCTTAATTGAACTAAGGCCTAATCCTGGCTTAATCTAAATCTTAAGGGTTTAATGTTAACCCTAACCCTATCCCTTGTCTACAGACTTTTATTTAACAGCATGGATACTCCAAGTTGTTGACTGCAGTGGTTATGCTTTTAGCGTTGATACAGGACAAAGATCTTCTCACTATGACAGTTTACAATGTATTTTAGCAAATGGTGTATGGATTGTCCCTAAAATAGAGCTATTGGTGCGTTCAAGTCATGTCATAAAGATTGTATTTACGAGTTGAACACACATGAATGCCACCACAATGATGAAAATATGAGTAGGAAGCTGAGGATTTTCTTTAAGCCCCAATCTTAAAGAGTTATGAGTGTGTCAGTGAGAAACATTGTGGAACTTATAGGTATTTAGCAGTGACATTATCAGACTTTTCTACTAACAATAAAGCAAGCTAATACCTGCACATAATATGATAGCATTATAATATAACAATATAATATGTAATGATAAAGTTTACAGTGGCTTCATAAATTAATTTAAAACATAAAAAATAAATAGTAAAACCTCATGAATACAAACTTCCCAATAGGACTTAAATGCACCATATGTTCCATCACGAACCCTGCTGGCCTGCTGTCTTACCAGCAAGGTCAATTTAACAATACGTAATTGTGCAGTTTGCTTGCATTATTGCATTTCAATATAGTAATGGTACTTAAATGGCACATGTAGCACTTTAGCATTTTAGCACTTCCAGTTCCATCGTCCCGAAGTCAATGGGTTTTTGTAATGGGTTTTTGGTTAAGTGGATGACAATGACGTGGTGAACACAAGCTCAATTCACTTTCACGTTATAGGCTAAACCAGTATTACCCTACTCTTGATTTTCTGAAGCTGTGATGTGTCTTGAAAAAGGCTAACAAGTGGCTAAATGGGACTACTGAGGCAGTCGGGGACATTAATGTCTTTAACAACCAAGCTTACACCCTGGTCCTTTACAGGTGTTGTTTACATACCCTTATGTTTCTTCCATGAACTCTGATTTCAATAGTAGCCTATAAAGACATGCACATTTGCCAAACTGAGGAAATCCATAGGATTGAATGTGTGTGTTTTCCACCCTGTATATATATATCTATCCTATTTTCTCCATGTGCTTTTTTTTGCTAGTTTCAGATGTGTCAGTATTTGCCTCAGTGCACTGCCCCACTCTCATACACGTATTACCATATAGGCCTTCTATAACAAATGCACATTCAGATTAGATAACATAATAACCAAGAGACTACGAATTGTTTAATGCAATGATAAAAGTTAGCTAAAATTATATATCAACAATTACAGAGTTTATATGTAAAAATACAATTAAATGTTAACTTATAATATTTACTTTAAAATGACAAGGAAATATGTTAGATTGTAAGTATGGATATAAACCTTTTATATAATGAGCTTCATATTTAATTACACATTATTGTAATTTTACACTATTATTTATACTGTATTTTTCTGTTTTCTTAAATTACATACACAGTAAATGTCCTGTATAAAAAATAAGCATTACTGTAATTTGGAATTAATGATATAATCCTTAACTTAACAGTCAATTAATTAATTTACAGATATTTTTTGTAATTTTACAGAGTTTTTAATATAATTTTAAATAACAGAAAAATACTCTAAAATTTTTAGAGTTATTTTCTGTAAAATTAGGATTTTTTTTTTTTACAGTGTATATAATTTAAGAAAACAGAAAAATACTGTATAAATAATACAGTAAATGTCCTGTATAAAAAATAAGCATTACTGTAATTTGGCATTAATGATATAATCCTTAAATTAACAGTCAATTAATTAATTTACAGATATTTTTTGTAATTTTACAGAGTTTTGAATATAATTTTAAATAACAGAAAAATACTCTAAAATTTTTAGAGTTATTTTCTGTAAAATTAGGATTTTTTTTTTTACAGTGTGATAAAATGGGGCTAATATGATCATATTTCTTGGTTCTCATTAGCACACTGGCTGCTGCATTTTGAACCAATTGAAGTTTATTTATTGATCTTGCTGGACATCCTGCCAGTATTGCATTACAATAATCTAGTCTTGAGGTTGTGAACGCATTAATTAATTTTTCGGCATCAGCAACAGAGAGCATGTGCTGTAATTTAGCAATATTTCTGAGGTGGAAGAATGCTGTTATACAAACATTGGTAATTTGATTTTCAAAGGACAGATTGGTATCAAATATAACACTTAAGTTCTTCACTGTTGAAGATGATGTAACAGTACATCCATCAAGAGTCAAATGATATTTCCTTATTTATTTTTAGAGTTTTTTGGTCCAATAATTTGTACCTCTGTTTTGTCTGAATTGAGTAGAAGGAAATTTCTGGCCATCCAATCTTTTATTTCATTGATACACTCTGCTAATTTGGAGAATTGTGAAATCTCATCAGGTTTTGAAAAAATATAAAGTTGTGTATTGTCGGCATAGCAGTGGAAACTTATTCCATGATTCCTGATAATATCTCCCAGGGGAAGCATATACAAGGAGAAAAGCAGAGGCCCTAAAACTGATCCCTGTGGCACTGCATACATACCTTTTTTTTGGTTTGACAATTCCTCATTTACATAGACAAATTGGTAACCATCTAAACCATGATAATGCAACTCCACAGATACCAACATAATACTCCAGCCTATTCAAGAGAATGTCGTGATCTATCGTGTCGAATGCAGCACTAAGATCTGAAAGCACTACAAGTGAAATGCAGCAGCGGTCAGATGATAAGAGCAAGTAATTTGTAACTCTGATAAGTGCAGTCTCTGTACTGTGATGAGGCCTAAATCCTGACTGAAATTGTTCATATATACTATTTCTCTGTAGAAATTAAGCTATGTTGGGAGGATACTACCTTTTCTAGTATTTTCGACATAAACAGGAGATTTTAAATCTTTTTTCTTAATAAGCGGTTTGATAATTGCCATTTTAAAGTTTTTGGGGAAATGTCCTAAGGATAGCGAGGAATTAATAATATTAAGAAGAGGTTGTGAAATTACAGGAGATACCTCTTTTAAGAGCTTAGTTGGTATAGGATCTAACAAACATGTTGTGGCTTTTGATATTTCATTTGTTTTGTTAGCTCTTCTTGACCTATGACAGGGATTGAAGTTGCACGTGAGGAAAATTATTAGACACTGTTTTCTGAGGTGCTATGACACATGATTGCATACTCCAATTTTATTTCTGATTATTTCAATTTTATCTGTAAAGAAATTCATGAAGTCATTACTCTTGTGCTGCGATGTAATATCTGGTTCTGTTGAGGCTTTATTCCTAACCAATCTAGCCACAGTACTGAATAAACATCTAGGATTGTTGTGGTTATTTTCTATGAGTGTACTAAAATATGCTGACCTGGCAGCTTTTAGTGGCTTTCTGTAGCTAAAAGACACTATCCTTCCATGCACTACGAAATACCTACTAATTTTGTATTCCACTTGCGCTCCATTTTCCGAGCTGCTCTCTTGAGAGCCTGAGTGTGATCATTGTACCATGGTGCAGGACTTATTTCTTTAATTTTCTTTAATCGAAGGGAGGTGAGACTATCAAGAGTGCTAGATAAGACTGCATTTATATTTTTTGTTATTACATCAAGTTCTTCTGGGGTTTGGGGTTTATTGAGTGTATGAGATACATCTGGAAGATTATTAGTGAAGCTGTCTTTGTGGTCGAAAGAATTGTTCAACCTGAACAATAGCGTGGTGTAGATTTGAGTTACATTAGCTGATCGCAGCATACAAGGACAAGGTAATAATCCGTGATGTCATCACTCTGCTGCAAAATTTATATATTATCAACATCAAATCCATATGACAGAATTAAATCTAGCGTATGATTATGGTGATGAGTTGGTCCCGTTACATTTTGTCTGACTCTAAGAGAGCTGAGAATATCGATAAATGCTAATACCAATGTGTCATTTTCATTATCTATGTGAATGTTGAAGTCACCAACAATTAAAGCTCTATCTACATTAACTACAAGATCTGATAAAAAATTAGCAAATTCACCAAGGAAATCGGAATAAAGCCCGGGTGATCTATATATTGTAGCAAGTGTAAAAGACAACATAGTTTTTTTATTTACATCTGACGGTGTCACATTAAGCATTATTAGTTCAAAAGACTTACATTTATATCCTGTCCTCTGAGTAACACCAACAACTTCACTGTAAATTGTAGCAACACCTCCTATTTGACCCTTCAGTCAAGGCTCATGTTTATAACAATAACCTGGGGGAGTAGATTCATTTAAACTAATATATTCATCCTGTTTAAGCCAGGTTTCAGTCAAACAGATGCATCCAATCTATGATCTGTAATCATTTCTTTAACAATTATTGCTTTGGTAGAAAGAGATCTAATGTTTTTATTTTTTATTTAATAATTTATTTAATGTTTTTTATTTCCCTATTTTTATATGATGTTTATCTTGAATTTGTTTGTTTTGTTCAAGTTTGACCTTAATAAAAAAAATTCTAAATTATTTAGTGAGGGTTTTGTGTTTGGTAGTTCGGGGAACAGACAGTCTCTATGAGATATCTAGGTGATACAGTCTCTATGTGTTGTAGTTTATGTGACCTGTGTGACGTCTCAAGGCAGCTAGCAGACATTCAGATTAACCATTTTGTCTGCTTCCTGACCTGGGCCCCAATTTGTCAAATACTATCATTATTAAGACTATGAGCCAAATAACTAGAGAGGAGTGCGACACCTTCCCTGGAGGGATGGAGTCCGTATCTCTTTAGCAGGTCAGGTCTACCCCAAAAACTCTTCCAACTGTCTATAAACCTCATCACCACAATGAGCAGGGAGGGGAGCAGAGCATATTACAGTGTCTGACATCGTTTTTGCAAATTCGCACACCTTTTTAACATTATCTTTAGTGATCTCCGACTGGCGAAGCTGGACATCGTTAGTGTCAACATGAATAACAATTTTAGAAAATCTACGTTTAGCATTAGCCAGAATTTGTAAATTTGATTTGATGTCAGACACTCTGGCCCCCGAAATGCAATTAACAATAGTGGCTGGAGTCTCTATTTCCACGTTCCTTACAATAAAATCGCCAATAACAAGGGCTCTTTCAACATGATTCTCAGTGGGTGCATCACTGAGCGGGGAAAATCGATTGGAAACACTAACAGGAACGGGAGAGTGGTGTCTCTTTGCTGAGCGAGTATGCTGCCGAGACATCATCCAAATGCCCTGCTGCAGGGGCTCTACAGCCGGAACCAAAGTGTGTACGTTGCTCACTGTACTACTCGCATCTGAGACAGTATCTACCGGCTTCTCTTTCTAACTGACCTCCACTAGCATTCGGATGCGAGTCTCTAACTCATTAACCTTCTCCGACAGCCTGACTAATTCCTTACATTTATCACATGTGAATCCCTCACTGCTGACGGAGGAGGCTATTGTAAACATGTAGACATGCAATGCAGGAAGAAATAACATGAGCGGATGCCATGACTTACCGCAAATTGTTTGTTGTTGTTCCTGAGCGGTGAGGGGGAGGGTTTGAGATTGCTGTGAATCCCTCATGCAATTGTTTGTTATTGCTGGTTATTCTTGATAAGTGGTGCTTTGAGATCGATGGAGTAATCTGTTTAACACAGAGGAGAAAACAGGTGCGTGCTGCCATTTTTAAAATGCACGCAGTTTAATTGCGATAAAAATAGGACGCGGATGGAGGTGGAATATGCACACAGTCGAATCGCGATAAGATAATAATACGAGGGAAAACGCGATGCGCACTTAAAAATGGCAGATGTTAAAGATTAAAGGTTGAAAACAGATATATAAGCAATGCTAAAAAACTAGCAGTCTACAAACACAGACTCTAGCTAGGTGCCAGCAGCAACAGGTAAAATACACGCATATGAAACAGTAGAAAATGAAATGAAATGCAGTAAAATGACAAAAGATATAACGATGAATATAACGATGAATGTTTGAGAATAAGAATTAGCAATGCTAAGCAGCCTAAGCAGGCTACAAACAAACACTCCTCATGCAGCGTGCCGTCAGCAACAGGAAGTCCAGTGACATCAGTGATACAGAACCGAATTAGTATTCTGTATTCTGTAAGTATTCTGCTTTGTCTGGATAAATCACTTTAAAATATTTATTTTGTTTCTAAGGTGTCTTTTTCTTTGCAATTCTTCCAATAAGGCCTGCACCCCTGAGTCTTCTCTTTACTGTTGTACATGAAACTGGTGTTGAGCGGGTAGATTTCAATGAAGCTGTCAGCTGAGGACAGGTGAGGCATCTATTTCTCAAACTAGAGACTCTGATGTTCTAAACCTCTTGTTTAGTTGTATCTGGGCCTTCCAAATCTCTTTCTGTCCTTGTTAGAGCCAGTTATTCTTTGTCTATGAAGACTGTAGTGTACACCTTTGTATGAAATCTTCATTATTTTTGCAATTTCATGCATTGTCAAGTCAAGTCAAGTGGTTTTTATTGTCGTTTCAACCATATACAGTTAGTACAGTACACAGTGAAACAAGACAACGTTCCTCCAGGACCATGGTGCTACATAAAACAACAAAGGACAAACACAGAACCACATGAGACTACACAGACTAAATAAAATACCTATATAAAATACCGTGCAAAAGTACGGGACAGTACAATAAATTTCTAACAATGAACAGGACAATAGGCACAGTGATACACAGTGCAGCGCCGACCAGTACACAGTAGTGCAAAAAGATGATAGTTACTAAATGCCAAATGTAAACATAACATACTATGATATAGTGTTCTATGCACATAGCAGTTATTGAGGTAGCAGACAGTTATAAAGTGGCAGTTATTAAAGTGCATCTCAGGACACGTGTGTGTGTGTGTGTGTGTGTGTGTGTGTGTGTGTGTGTCAAACCAGGCTCTGAGTATTGAGGAGTCTGATGGCTTGGGGGAAGAAGCTGTTACACAGTCTGGTCGTGAGGGCCTGAATGCTTCGGTACCTCTTGACAGACGGCAGGAGAGTGAAGAGTTTGTGTGAGGGATGTGTTGGGTCGTCCACAATGCTGGTTGCTTTGCGGATGCAGTGTTTTATGTAAATGTCTTTGATGGAGGGAAGAGAGACCCCAATGATCTTCTCAGCTGTTCTCACTATCCTCTGCAGGGCTTTGCGGTCCGAACCGGTGCAAGTCCCAAACCAGGCAGTGATGCAGCTGCTCAGGATGCTCTCAATAGTCCCTCTATAGAACGTTGTGAGGATGGGGGGTGGGAGATGTGCTTTCCTCAGCCTTCGAAGAAAGTAGAGATGCTGCTGGGCTTTCTTGTTAATAGAGCTGGTGTTGAGGGACCAGGTGAGGTTCTCCGCCAGGTGAACACCAAGGAATTTGGTGCTCTTGACGATCTCCACAGAGGAGCCATCGATGTTCAGCGGGGAGTGTTCACCTTGTGCTCTCCTAAAGTCAACAACCATCTCTTTTGTTTTGTCGACATTCAGGGACAGGTTGTTGGCTCTACACCAGTCCGTTAGCTGCTGCACCTCCTCTCTGTATGCTGACTCGTCGTTCTTGCTGATGAGACCCATGTGATTCGAGCTGTGCATTGCTGCACAGTCCACTGCTGTTCACTCTGCTGACTCACGACTGTGCACACAGCCCTTGGGGGCCCCAGTGCTCAGTGTGGTGGTGGTGGAGATGCTGTTCCCAATTCGGACTGACTGTGGTCTCCCAGTCAGGAAGTCCAGGATCCAGTTGCAGAGGGAGGTGTCCAGGCCCAGCAGGTTCAGCTTTCCAATCAGGTGCTGAGGAATTATTGTGTAGAATGCTGAGCTGAAGTCTATGTACAGCATTCGAACGTATGAGTCCTTTTTGTCTAGGTGGGTGAGGGCCAGATGGAGGGTTGTGGCGATGGCATCGTCCGTTGAACGGTTTGGACGATACGCAAACTGCAGTGAGGGGGGCATCTGGATCTTAATGTGCCTTGTGACGAGCCTCTCGAAGCACTTCATGATGATTGGTGTGAGTGCAACGGGACAGTAGTCATTGAGGCAGGACACTGAAGACTTCTTTGGCATGGGAATGATGGTGGTGAAGCACGTTGGAATGACGGCGCTGCTCAGAGAGATGTTGAAGATGTCGATAAGAACATCTATCAGCTGGTCTGCACATCCTCTGAGCACTCTGCCAGGAATGTTGTGTGGTCCAGCGGCCTTCCATTATATGGCCTTCATTCCTCAAAACAATGATTGACTGACTAGTTTCTAAAGAAAGATGTATTTTTTGCCATTTTTGACCTAATATTGACCTTAAGACATGCCAGTCTATTGCATACTGTGGCAGCTCAAAAACAAACACAAAGACAATGTTAAGGTTCATTTTACTAACCAAATTGCTTTCAGATGTGTTTGATATAATGGCAAGTGATTTTCTAGAACCAAATTAACAATTTAGGGTGATTACAGCTGGAAATGGAGCCTGTCTAGATTTGATCAAACATTACTTTTTTAAAAAAAAGCGATGGTGCTGTTTTTACATCAGTAATGTCATGACTCAAAGCTAGTTGAACAAATTCAGAATAATTTTCATATTGACAAAACCAGATAGAAACAAACAGGTTAAGATTGGGTTTAGCGATCTCAAGATGTCCGCAATAAACATTCTCTCTCAACTCAGAGTTGATCCTGAGTTCTTCTTAAAGAGATAGTTAACTGAATAATGAAAATTCGCTCATAATTTACTAACCCTCATGCTATCCCAGGTGTGTATAACTTCCTTTCCTCATCAGAACACATTTAAAGAATCTCTTAGCTCATTATGTCCTCTAAATGCAAGTGGATGGTGATACAACATTTGAGGCTCCAAAAAGAACTGACAGTAAGCATAAGCATCATTCATACGATACTATTATCTGCCATATTCCCTATTCATATTCACAAGAGGGTGGAGTTCACACGGTCTCATGTGACATATTCGCGTTGGCATGTTATGGATCTAATCACATGTTTTTCTCTTGGTTGAACACCAAGGATGAGTGCACAAACACCCATTGTAAGAAAACAAACAGATAAAACCAAATAAACTTCTGTACAGCATTCCTCCTACTCATTTGTAAACAGCCATGCTCTTCCAGGTGTGTCTGTTCTCGTGTGAACATGCCAACATGATTATGTTACACGCACATACTGCTGCTGACTGAAAGTGATGATTTATAGTTAAAAAGTTATTAAATATTTATCTTTTTTGATAAATATTTTTTAGTGCATTCATTTAACCAGTGTAGTCATATGGATTACATTTATGCGGACTGTCTTTTCTTTTTGAAGCTTCAAAGTTTGTATCATGATCCACTTGCATTTTAAGGGCCTACTAAGCTAAGATATTTTTCTGTTTTTCTTCAAATGTGTTCGGATCAAGAAATAAAGTCATACACACCTGGTATGGCATGAGGGTGAGTAAATTGTTTTCATTTTTGAGTGAACTAATCCTTTAGCTCTGAAGTACATGCACATGCATGAGTGACGTTTGCCACCAACAGCCAATGCATGAAGCCTGGAGAGAGTCTCTCCGCAATTTACTTTTAACACTTTACAATAAGGTTCCATTCATTAGCATTAGTTAACAACATTTGTTAACATGTACTAACAATGAACAATACGTATTAAGAATTTATTAATCTTAGTTAATGTTAATTAAAACATACTAATACATTTTTAAAATCCAAAGTTATATTAGTTAACATTAGTTCCCTGTCTGTCGCTCACTTCGACGTCGTGTCGAAGAAGCGACACTAGGGGTCTCTCTTGAGCGCCGAATATGCATCTGATCTATGAAAAAAGGCCAATGAGAGTTGGCGAACAGTATTTGCATACCCCGCCCCCGGACATACGGGTACAAAGGCGAGGGAAATACGCTCGTTCATTCAGTCATTTTCTTCAGAGCCGATGGTCGTGTATGCAGCCAGCTGCGTATGACACAACTGTTATCCTGCTTCTATCCTCTGACGCTCTGCTTTGCTGTTGGATTTACGGTGCACTTCAGCGGCTTTTCTCTTCACTGCACGGCGTGCAGCTTTTCTCTGAAAGAGCATTACACAGCGGCGTTGAACATCCTTTTCAGGACGCGTCTTTATAAAGATGTAATTTCCGCCCCTGTGTAGTTTCTGGATGCGGCGATTTCTCCCCACCTCTCACAGTCATAAAAACTGCCTTGCGTGCCTGGGCTGCGATCACAAGCAGGCAGCGTTTTATGAATGGTTCATGTTCTCAGTGCGAGAACATAGTCATGGCAACATTGCGGTTGCGCGGCTTTCTTTTGTAATGAGAGAAAGCCACTTCAGCCATCCCTCCCGCGCCTCGCCTCTTTCCTACGGGATTGACGCAGGCGATGAAGGTGATTTGGGGACAATGACGGGCTCTGTTCTCCGAGTAAACCCCCTCGAACCGCCCGCCTCCCTGGCACGCTTGCTTGCTTCAGAATTGGATGACATCACTGCTGCATCGGAGAGCGTTACAGCGGCATCAGGTGCTGATAACTCGCCTGGGCCGCCACCTTCGGGTCTGCTCGCCCAGCCTGAGCCTGACGCACAGAGATCCGCTATGCTTTCCCGGGCTACTTGATCGGTCCTGCGGGCATGTGTGCCGCTCACAGCCGCACCTCCCCCCAGTTCCTTTCTTCTCGGACGTGCATGATGAGTTGAGCAAAGTCAAGGCTTCTTCGCTCCTCGGCTCTCACTACCCTCACGGTGGAACGGTCACAGACCGCTTCCACCCTGCACGCCGCAGCCCTTCCTGCAACCAACGCCATACCAAGGCACTTCAAAACTTGCACCTTGGGTAGTCCTTTTCTTGATGTGCTGCAGGAACTGCGCTGGATGACCAACCGCGCCCTCGGGCCATGGATGTCAGAAGCACCGTCACTCGAACAGGAGATGGCCACCCTTTGTGGTCCAGAAACGCATCTTTGGACTGGACCTGGTCGAAATGCGGGAGGTAGACAAGGCACACCATCTCCCACACCCCCGTCTCCCAGCTCCGTCCATTTGGCGCCACCGTTGATGACCTGCCAAGCAGTCCTCAGCGGTGAAGCAGATGGAGGCCATCTCACATCCTGCCCCGCTGCAAGCCTGCTGCCATCTGCTCACCGAAGGCGTCCTCCTGTGGCTATGAAACACCCTGCTCCGCCTCAACCCGAGCCCAGCTCTCAGCCCCAGTGTTGAGCACTCCGCAGGAAGCAGACGCCCCCGTCCCACGGACCCCCTCGAGGACCCGGAAGGCTCCCAGGCACTTCATAGACGCTCGACCCAGGGACCAAGAGACGGTAAGACTGCTCCGTCCCCGGTGGAGGGTCGGGAGGAGAATTTTTTTGTTGAAATAGTTTTCACATTCTCATATTCTCAGTAACAGAGCTATTTCCTTTTGTCTCTGGGTCACCTGGCCTGCAAATGCCGTTCTCACAGCACTTTGCTGCCAGATCTCAACAGTCCCGGCATCCTGGACACAGACCACCTGCCTCCAGCCCCCATGACTGTTCCCCGGCCGGCCGGCTC
The DNA here is from genome assembly GCA_032164185.1 of Moxostoma hubbsi. Taxonomy (NCBI): domain Eukaryota; kingdom Metazoa; phylum Chordata; class Actinopteri; order Cypriniformes; family Catostomidae; genus Moxostoma; species Moxostoma hubbsi. Next base: position 45,065,476 of record JAVLUX010000014.1, on the reverse strand, counting down.
CGTCGAGTCTAGAGGATGCCTACCCTGGACCTCCTCCTGCTCAGTCGCTAACCCAACCCCTGCCGGGTGTGCAGAGCAAGGTAAGTGCTTGAGTGTTTTCTCAGCACCAGAGCCTCGGGACGCATCACCGCTTCCCGATGGCGCTTTACTTGCTCCGCCCCGCTGCGAAGCCCCGCCGGGTATGTCAAAAATAATCGTCCCCTTGGTTCCCCTAGCGCGGAGTTGGACGCGTGGCTCTCACTCCCAACCCGTCTCGCTGGCTGGCCCGGACCATCCGACTCGGTTACGCAATTCAGTTTGCCAGGCTTCCGCCCCACCACCCCGCAATACACGGCACATGCCAAGTCCCTGCGCGCGGAAATCACTCTTATTCAAAGACGCGATAGAGCCTGACCCTCCAACCGAGATGAGGAAGGGTCTCTACAGCCCTTACTTCATCATACCCAAGAAAGGCGGCGGCTTACAACCGATCTTGGACTTGCGAGTTCTCAACCAAGCGTTGCACAAACTCCCGTTCAAAATGCTCACGCAGAAACACATCTTAATCTGCGTTCAACATCTAGATTGGTCCACAGCGGCAAACCTGAAGGACGCGTACTCCCACATCTCAATTTTGCCTCGACACCGCCCCTTTCTGCGGTTTGCGTTCAATGGCCAGGCGTATCAGTACAAGTCCTCCCCTTCGGTATGTCTCTGTCCCCTCGCGTATTCACAAAAGTCGCAGAGGCAGCTCTTGCCCCGCTCAGAGAAGCCGGCATCCGCATACTCAATTACCTCGACAACTGGCTTATTCTGGCCCACTCGCGAGAGTTACTATACTATACAGGTCCTCACGGAGACCAAGTGCTCAGGCACCTCAGCCGTTTGGGGCTTCAGGTCAATTGGGAAAAGAGCAAGCTTACTCCGAGTCTAACTCCATACCGAGAAAAGAGATGCTCTGGACTGGTCTCAAATTCAGCACGTCTCACCAACGAGTGTGCCCAGTCAGTGTTGAGGTGCCTCGCCGCCTTCAGGCCAGGCACAACGGTCCCTTCAAAACTTTTCCAGAGGCTCCTGGGGCATATGGCGTCTTCCGCGGCGGTCGCACCGCTGGGGTTGATGCATATGAGACCGCTTCAACACTGGCTTCAGACCCGAGTCCCGAGACGAGCATGGCACCGCGGCATGCACCGTGTGACAATCACCCCTGCCTGCCACCAAACATTCAAACCCTAAACAGACCTCTGTTTCTTACGGGCAGGAGTACCCTTACAGCAGGTGTCCCGACGCGTCCTGGTCACGACCGACGCCTCCAGATCGGGTTGGGCGCTGTATGCAACAGGCACGCAGCAGCAGGCCGTTGGAAAGGGGCCCAGCTGCATTGGCACATCAACTGCCTCGAGTTGCTGACAGTCCTTTTGGTCCTGTGGAAGTTTCTCCCATTAGTTCGAGGCGAACATATCCTGGTCAGGTCGGACAGCACCACCGCGGTGGCGTACATAAATCGCTCAAGTCGCTGCGCGCCACTCACATCCCCGGCAACCTCAAAGTGATAACGGGCGTGCTGTCACAACAACGCTTGCCTGGCAGAGAGTGGAGGCTTCACCCCCTCTCGGTTCAGCTGATCTGGGGATGGTTCGGCAAGGCCCAGGTAGACCTGTTTGCCTCCCGAGAGACCTCCTACTGCCCGCTCTGGTACGCCTGCTCAGAGGCTCCCCTCGGGGCAGATGCACTGGCGCACAGCTGGCCAGTGGGGCTGCGCAAGTACACATTTCCCCCAGTGACCATGTCTGGTCCCTGGATGGGACGCGGAAGATCTAGCTGGTCTACCACCCACGGTCGTAGCCACGATCAACCAGGCCAGAGCCCCCTCTACCAGGCAACTCTACATCCTGAAATGGCGTCTGTTTGTGAATTGGTGTTCTTCCTGGGCAGAAGACCCACAGAGGTGAGCAGTTAGGTCAGTGCTCCTGTTCCTACAGGAGAGGTTGGAGGGGAGGCTGTCCCCTTCCACCTTGAAGGTGTATGCTGCCGCTAGCGCAGCTCACCACGACCCAGTAGACGGTAAGTTCCTGGGTAAGCACGACTTAATCGTCAGGTTCCTAAGAGGTGCCCGGAGGCTAAATCCCTCCCGGCCAAACCTGTTCCCCTCCTGGGATCTCTCGGTGGTCCTCACCGGTCTTCAGAGATCCCCTCCAAGCCGCTAGAATCAGTTGGCTCAGGGCCCTCTCTTTAAAAAGATGGCCCTGCTGATCATGCTCGCTTCCATCAAGAGGGTCAGGGACCTGCAAGCGTTCTCTACTAACGACACTTGCCTGGATTTCGGTCCGACAGACACATATGTGATCCTAAGACCTCGACCGGGCTATGTGCCCAAGGTTCCTACCACGCCCGTCAGAAGATCATGTAGTGAACCTGCAAGCGCTGCCCCAGGAGGAGGCAGACCCAGCCCCCTCCCTGCTGTGTCCGGTACGTGCTTTGCGTGCATACCTGGAATGCACCCAGAGCTTCAGATGCTCTGAGCAGCTCTTTGTCTGCTTTGGGGGACAGCAGAAAGGGAACACTGTCTCCAAACAGAGGCTGTCCCACTGGGTGGTGGACGCCATTCAGTTGGCCTATCACACTATCAGACCCCCCTACGGGTCCGAGCCCACTCCAACAGGAGTGTGGCGTCCTCATGGGCACTGGCTAAGGGCACCTCCCTACCAGACATTTGCAGAGCTGCGGGCTGGGCAACACCTAACACCTTTTCGAGATTTTACAATCTCAGGGTTGAGTCAGTCTCGTCCTGTGTTTTCTCAGGTCTGAGCCCGTAGAACTCGGTACATGCCGACGGTCTGACCGGGTGAATCGCTTGCGTCCAGCGCCCTTTCCCTTTGTCGAGGCCGTCTGCCCCTTTTAGGTTCCTGGTCGATTCCTCCCTAGCCCTCTTGGGTCCGCAGTTCAGCGGAGGAACTTGCTGACCCAGTCCACTACGGGTACCCCAGGCTACCCTTACTGGAATAGGTGCTCCACAGATCAGGCCCCCTACGCGGACTCCTCCTGTGTGTACTTCCGCGGTACGGTCACGAGCTGACCCGCGTCTCCCTTAGGCAGTCCTTCGCTGCCCTCCGGTCGCCGTGTTATAGCAACTCCCCACCTCCTCGAGGCTGGATCTACCACCGTGCCATTCTTCCCACATGTGACCGAAGAGGGCATGTAATGTATTTTGCCACCTCTACCTCCCCTTTCGGGCGTGTGTGGCCTCCGCAGGTTCTTTTCCCCCTGAAAGAATAGGAATTCGGGTAAGAATGAACGAGCGTATTTCCCTCGCCTTTGTACCCGTATGTCCGGGGGTGGGGTATGCAAATACAGTTCGCCAACTCTCATTGGCCTTTTTTCATAGATCAGAGGCATATTCGGCGCTCAAGAGAGACCCCTAGTGTCGCTTCTTCGACACGACGTCTCGTTCCCTCCATCAGGGAACGGAGGTAACTAAGATTAATAAATGCTTTAGAAAATATATTAGTAATTGTATGTTCAAGATATCTAATGCATTAACTAATGTTAAAAATCTTGTATATCATTTAATTGAGTACAAGCCATGTAACTTTGAGCGATAAACTCAAACTTACCTGGGTAGACACGGCATGAGAAAAGCCTCAGGACAGTTAACCAATCAGGAAGAAAAAGCTAGGTAACACCCACACAGCCAATCAGGTGAGAAAATATGGTACGTTACCAGAGATTATTTTATTTACTGAGATTAAAATTAATGGGGAGAGCCATAAACTAACATCTACCTGTTGCAAAATTGTCCCCGTCTTCTCTTATAAAACATCAATTTTAGCATAGTAAACTACACACATAGTTCATTCCAAAAGGAGTGTTTAGTGTTAAACATATTGAAGATTAGCAGACAGTTTAGCCAATTCATTAAGTGATGAGCTGTTTCCTCACAAAAGGAGTTTGAGAAAACCACAAACTCGCCAATGTTTGAAATGGTTTTCAGAGCTTCTGTTTTCGGCTTCATTTTTTAAATTTTAAATTATATATATTTTACCAGTTTATATTTGATATACTCATTGTGGCTTTTGTGGTGTGATTGATTAGTCTCACAAAGTTTTAGATTGGATTTTTTCTCACCTGACCAGCATGTGGTCTGTCTTTCTTCAAAACGTTACACATGAAACAATAATTCTGAGGTTAATTGCACTTTGCATCCTCTCCAGAAGTATCAACAGTTACTTTCTGCTGTCTTTACATTCTGAAACCTCCTATGAAATGTAAGCAATGTTAGTGTAACTCATGGCTCATAAAGCCAGTGTGGAACACAATGGTTGGAAACTTTTTGAAAGACTTTTCAGCATTTGTTCTGCACACTTACCTAAACACTCTGTGGGGCTGCAGCAACTGGGGTCCTATTTCAGCCACAGCATGAAGTCGTGAGTTCGTCAGCTGTAAAATGAAAGCAGTGGAGCGCAGTGGGAAAATGTATTAGCCTCGCTGTGATAAGAGGAGCCCTCAGCGAGCGATGCAGGCCTTCAGCAGGGAAAATAACCGCTGGACAAATTGTTTTTGCTACATTAAGTACCTGTTACTTTATTTCACAGATGGAAAACAATAACGCAGGCTCTGGGGTTTGGAACCGGCATAGCATGGTGGATCGTGCAGGCATAGATTTCTATAAATACCATGAAGCTTTTATATGGAAAGTGATTTTCCTAAGAACTCAAAGAAAGTCAGCCAATTGACTAATACAATATACTATGATAGATGACAAAGTGCCCGGTGGGCAGTCGATAGGCTACTGAAGGAAATCATGGCAAATATATATGTTAATAAAAATAAAATAAGATGGAGGGAATATTTTCTCTCGGTGGTTTGAGTGGAGATTTTTCAATTAATGACTGTGCCACCGTGCAAAGCGGCGTAAATTAAATGAGTGTGTCAGATGTGCAGTGATTTATACATTTGGACTGATCTAACAGGCTGGCAGAGCAGCTATGACACCCTGACAAGCCAACAATGTATATGAAAAATGAGCCAATACAACAGAGCTAAATAAGAGAGTTTCAAAGGCAAAATCAGCCAAGCCGAGAGAAACCCACAAGTACTTAAAAGTATAAGGAAAGTACACCATTTAATGCCCTCACGATTTGACTGAACTAGGGATGGGCGATACCACTTATTTTCTTTTCGATCCAATACCAAGTACTTTTATGCCAATACCACTGATATCAATACCAATCAATACATCAATTAAAAGTAATGTTTATGAATTTTTTGGATAAAATGTGTAACTTAAATTATTACTTACTTATTTTAATATACATATTTATGGGCCTAAACAGAAAATCATTAGGCTGCTTTACCCTTTCAAAATTAGTAAGTAGAAATGTCACATTCCCTGTTGTCTTTTGTTTTTGTGCATTTATTTTGAAGTTTAGTTTAGTTCCTGTTTGGTTTTTGTAGTCCTTTGTAGTTTTGTTTTATGATTGGTTTTCCCCTGATTGGTTCTCATTCCCTAATTGTTTCCCCAGGTGTTCCTTGTTTCCCTTGTGTATTTAAGCCTTTGTTTTCCCCAGTTTATTTGTCAGTTCTTCTGTGACAAAGCAGGCAAAGAATGAGGATCTAAGTGCAGCTTCATTAAAAAGAACAAAAAAAAAAAAAAAACTCAGAATAAAGAAATAACAGGGAACCTAGCACAGAGCATAACAAAACATGCAAGAACTGACAAATAAACTGGGGAAAACAAAGGCTTAAATACACAAGGGAAACAAGGAACACCTACCAACTTTGAATTTAAATAGACCTGTAAAAATTGTCATACAAGCCCATTATAATACGTCAAGTTTGTCATTATTTAGTGTGAATAACTCCAGATGCAGTTTTTCTGTAATTACCACAGGAAAGCACTGCTCCCAATTTGAATGAGTGCTATGACTGAAAGAATGAGCGCTGTCTGTGACTACTAGTGTATTTTAGCCTTTCTGTGCATCAAGATGAGCGGAAGAAAAAATAGTTCCAGTGCCATGCAACTATTCACTAATATAATGATTTTTTTCCACTTCGAAGCTTATGTGATTCATTAATATTCATGTAATCTAAATGATAAGATCACTAGTTAAAAAAACAAATAAACTTTAGAATCAATATTTTTGATACCACATCAATATTTGAAGTATCGATACACCCATCCCTAGCCACAACCAAATCGTTCAGAGTTTCTTTGAAGTGGAGGATGCCCTGTTAGCTTGGCACTCTCCATGTAAACCAGATATTGAGCCAGCTCTCTCCACATAACAAGTTTATGCAATTGTAGACATATGTATGTTATTGACACAGAAGCGCTCATCATGGATTAGTACCCATATGTGAAGACCGCTACTCTGAGGAACCTATGTTTATGTGAGCGTAGCCCTCAGGTCCCGCCACACAATTATTGAGTGCAGTAAAGTGCTTTTTATGTATTAAAATAATCCTTCAACTCCTCCCATTTTTCCTTTTAGCCTGTGGTTTTAGCTGCAAAAAAAATTATGTGTCAAGTGACCAACAAAAAAGAATATCAAAGGTCCTTCACAGAACATTAGGTTGCGATCAGACTATGGTGACACATAGCTCCAATGCCATCATTAAGTTTGCTGAGGACACGACGGTTGTAGGTCTGATCACTGACAATGATGAAACAGCCTACAGAGAGGAGGTGCACACTCTGACACGCTGGTGTCAGGAGCACAACCTCTCCCTCAACGTCAGTAAAACCAAGGAGCTTGTGGTGGACTTCAGGAAGAAAGACAGAGAACACAGCCCCATCACCATTAATGGAGCACCGGTGGAGAGAGTCAGCAGCTTCAAGTTCCTCGGTGTCCACATTACTGAGGAACTCACATGGTCTGTCCACACTGAGGCCGTTGTGAAGAAGGCTCACCAGCGCCTCTTCTTCCTGAGACGGCTGAGGAAGTTTGGAATGAACCAACACATCCTCACACGGTTCTACACCAGCACTGTAGAGAGCATCCTGACTGGCTGCATCACCGCCTGGTACGGCAATAGCACCGCCCACAACCGCAAAGACCTGCAAAGGGTGGTGCGAACGGCCAGAAACATCATCGGAGGTGAGCTTCCCTCCCTCCAGGATATATATAACAGACGGTGTGTGAATAAAGCTCGGAGGATTATCAAAGACTCCAGCCACCCGAGTCATGGGCTGCTCTCACTGCTTCCATCAGGCAGGCGGTATCGCAGCATCAGGACCCGCACCACCCGACTACATGACAGCTTCTTCCCACAAGCAATAAGACTTTTGAACACATGATCTCTCACGATCAACAATCAGCACTGCACTTTATTAATCCTCATTCTGTCAATATATTCTCGCTCCCAATTCAGTTAGTGTATATATATATTTATACCCTTATCTAGTGTATGTGTATTCTACATTGTGTGTATTGTGTACATTTGATATGTAAATTTGTTGTGTAGGTATGTGTACATTTGTTATGTAAATTGTGTTGTGTAAATATGTTGTTATTGTAAAGTGGTTTATGTCTCGTCACTGTCATTACTGCAATGTTGCTCGGAACTGCACACAAGAATTTCACCTGCTGTTGCACTCGTGTACACAGTAGTGTGACAATAAAGAGATTTGATTTGATTTTGATTTGATGGGGTAAAGTAGATTTTATTGTGGTTTTGATGGAGTCATGTTTCGAATATAACCATACATGACAAAGACGTGTTACTTCAGAATTTATTTCAACCCAAATTTGGACTGATATGCTGAATGCCAGACCTGCTCCGAAAAGTGCCTTTAAGAATCAACCATTTTGATATCCGGCTAGCAAGATACTACATTACATTAGCAAAGTGAAATAACACTGTTTTGGTCTCAGTACTGTTATGGTTAGGTTGAGGGTTTGGAAATATAATAATATAACTACCACTCAAATGTTTCCTAAAAAGTCAATTCAGTTTTATTTGTCTTGGTTTTTCACACATCATTTCAAAGCAGCTTTACAATAAATCTAGTCACTTAAAATGTGCAATACTGATAAAAAACAAGTTAAACAAATCTATTGATCTCTGCTATATTTTTTACCCTATGGGATCTATTTTCTTGAGTGCGCAATGTCTCATCCAGTTTTTCTGAGAACGCTAATGTTAGGCACAATTTTTGTGCACAAAATGATTGGATATGGTATGATTTTTCTTGACCACTTTGGTTATGATTATATTTTTGTTTAGTTTAAAGTGTAATTTGAATTTAGAAATACTTTTGGTCTAAATTGTTTAGTGTTTCAATAAATTAATACAATTTTTCTAAAACAACCGGTAGAATTGAAGTGCATTCCGAAACAATTAATGATAATACTAGCCATGATTTGTGTATCAGTAGATGGAAATTATTAATAATACTTAAATTCTCTATAATTTAATGGCATCCAAATTGAGAACCACATTTTCCATGCATATAAAAGGAGCATGTCACTGTCGTAGAAATATGCCTGACATTCAACAGGGTCCATATTTCTATTCTGCTTATTCATTTCATGCCATTAACACTACTTGTACCAACTTCTTATGAATGTGCTGTCTTTTTTTATATTGCTGATGCTTGACAGAGAATTGTATATTAGAGAATATAATTGGACTCTGACGGTGCTGGAGATGATTCTCAGCATTAACTTGCACTTTACCCAGATTATTAGTGCTTTGCGTGTGCAATTTGCTAAACCCACTTGCGCCTAGTCTTACTGAATCCTTGAACGAAAATAACAAAGCTACCTGGCCATACCCATTAGCTTTGCGTGTATGACATATGGCATAGCGCTGCACTGTAAATTTAGTTGTTTAGATTTTAAATGGTCTGCACTAATATAGCACTTTTAACTTTAGTGGTTCTACAAAGCGCTTTACTCTGCATCTCATTCACCCATGTCTTGCCCAAGGACACTTCAACATGTGGAGTTGTGTGGACCAGGAATCAAACCACCAACCCTGTGATTAGTAGACAATCTGCTCTACCTCCTGAGCCACAGCCGCCCCACAACCTGAGCCACAGCAAAATCACTACATAAAAACAAAAAAATTTAATTAGACTGTTAAATTATATGCTAAGTGCACAATGTATTTGTTTTTAATTGAACTTGAGCACATTAGGCACTATGTGCTTTATAAATCTTAGTACGTTAACTCAAAATTGAAAACTTGTTGACTTAACATTAAAAAAAATGTCAAACTAACATGATATGTGTTTTTGTGTCAAGTAAACATAACATTTTTTATGTTGTTTTGACATTTCTGACCATTTGTGTAGACTCTACACTAAAAAGTTGTGTTATAAATGAGTTGGGATTTACAATGTGCACTTAATGCCATAGCGCTCTTAAAATAGGGCCCAAGGAGTGTTATTGATGGTACTAGACTGTAAAACATGCAAAAGGAAAAATAAATACTTATTTCTTATGTAATAAATACTTACTTCAATCCTAATGATTCTCCCATATCCTGTTCTTACAGAATGGTAAATATAGTGATTTTGTTATCAGTTCAACATCATACGAAGCACAAGCAGAGAGAGAGTGAGATAGAATAAAGGCATAAGTGAAAACTTAACAGTGTGCTAAGAGCACTCGAGTTGCAGCAAGAGGCAGTGAGGCAGCCAGCGGCCGCTGATTGAATGATCCCATTTCTGGGCTTTTTGTTAGACAACAGGCAGCAGTGTATGAAGATTGATACAGAAGTGCTTGACTCGCTTTTCTGGATCATCAAACGGATTGATATTACTCTCCCTCTCTGGATGAAGACAAAGTAACTGTTATTATAGTCAATACTAGTGCTTGTCAGAGGCGGAAAATCATCCTGTGTCACTGGTTATGGGAGCGTTTCACAGACTGTCATGTGAATTTATTAGGCAGATACATGGCTGTCTGATGCTGAAAGCCAGCCTTCAAGAAGGGAAAATCTCAAATGCAGATTGAATTACAGGCCCAGACTGGAGAATACGATGGTTTACAGCTTTATTATGATCAACGCAAGCGCACACAAAGAAACCGAATTACATATATTGGTGTGTGTTTGTGTGTGTGTGTGTGTGTGTGTGTGTGTGTGAAATAAATGTTGTGTATCTCATTTGAACACCTAGATTAAAAATGTGTCAAACAATTAATTAATTCATACATGTTAATAATTTGACACCATCATCAACTGTTTAATAGTCTAAGTTTACACTAATGGCTCTATTTTTGTATGCATGCAAAGCTCAGCAGTACGCGCTATGACTTGCGCTTTGTCTTCTTTTCCAGTTTTCAAGAGTGCAGTAATTCTAAGCGCAATTTTAGTGCCAACGCAACACACAAGTGGGCGTGAGTCTTTGTGCTAACTTTGGGCATATGCGCAATTTGCTATTTTCCAGAGAGTCATTGCACTAAAAGGTTTCAATAACTGTTTTCAGCGTTCTGCATTTGCAGTTTGGAGATTCCACCAGCCAGTGGTAAAAAGTTAATGTCCAAATCCTGAAAATATGGTGGAACATCCAAGACAATAGCCTTTTCATGAAACAAAAATGTATGAGATTTGTGTTAAACTGTCTATAGGACATGGTTTATTTTTCTATTATTATGTTTACAATTGTATTTATAATCTTATTTGCATTGGTATTTTTCTATCTGTTGTTGTAGAGTGATTTTTAAGTCACCACAAAAGGGGCCAGTGGAAAAAGTTGGAGATGGTAAAATTTGACCACAATTATTAAATTTTTCAAAATCAACCGGTACAAATTAAGTGCATGCCTAATTTGTAGAATCTTAAAAGTGTCTTCATATGCTGAACCACATTTTCCATGCTTATAAATGTAGTGTGTCCCATTTAACTAGGACACATTTAATGTTCAAAATAATGTAAGTCCATATTTATATTCTTTTAATTAATTTCATACAGTCCATTTACACTTCCAACTTCTTATGAATGTGCTGTCTTTTTATATCGGTGCTTGAGAAAATTGACTATATAATAGGATACAGACACTGCCAGAGAAGAACCTCCAAATTAAATTGCACTTAACCGATAAGCGTCTTTCGCACATGTTACGTCCTAAGGGACGTATATTATATCATTGTGATGGTGATATATGTAATGTGGTTTATTGTGTGTTGTGTCTCCGTGTTTTTCCCTATCACTTTTGCTCTCCGTTTAAGCAGGATAATGAGGCCCACCTGTTAATCATCAACCATGATTGGCTCAGCACAGAAATGGAGGGTATAAGAGGCCCACAACTCTCTTCAACGGAGAGAGAGACACTGAGAATGTTTTCTCCTGCATTAATGATTCTAGCTCTTGGTCCCATTGCTTTTCAATTCTGTACAAATGTGAGTAAGACAACAGTCTTGTCAGTTGTCTTTAAATAGAGTTGTCTTACAGAATTGTTATTTGTAGTTGTTTATATTGTGGGTCTATTTAGTAGGGAGGTGGATGCTGTTTACTTTAAAGTGTTTTCTCTTGGTTATTGTTTAGAGAGGGAGTTAGGGAAGTGATATTTGTATTTTCTTTTTCCTTTTGGATAGGTAAGTTACACTCTAAACCCTTTTAAGGAAAGATGTCCTTTGTTTGTTATTTTGGCCTGCTCCACTCCTGAAGTCTTCCGTTGATCCCACTGTTTTCTTTAATAAACTTGTTATTTTTACTATATCACATGTTGTTGTGATCTGTGATTTACTCTGGGACCTGGAGACAGGATCACTTCTGCACTCTCTCCAAAACATATGTTACACACCTTCCCATACCCCTAGACCAAGGAGGGTGTGCCGTAACAATTGGGGGCTCGTCCGAGATCGTCTATTGAGACGTAAAGATTGTGGGCTCGTCTGTCCAAAACGAAAGCGCTTGTTCTTTTTGAAGCCTGTGACGTGATAAATGGGGGGGCTCTTTGTCCAAATCGGTGAGTACAATTTCTCTTTTCTCTCTTAAACGTCTGTTTTTCACTGTTTTCGCTCTTGTGAGGGGAGAGAAGTCTCTGTGGCGATAGAAATGGAGTTTGATTTGATAATGTTTACTCTTTCTCCCACCACAGAGGTTTTTAATAAGTGTCGCAAAAAGGATCTGCTCTTGATTGCGGATTTCTTTAATTTTGAGGTACCAAGAGAAGCGGCCAAGCGGGTAATTAAAGAGTCTCTTTACGAACAACTGGTGCGCACTGGCATTCTTCCAGGTGGTGAGGAAGTAGAGCGACCTGAAGAGGCAGCAGAGGCTGTGACTGAGGATGTTTTTCCTGGCATAAATGCTATTGAAAAAGCAAGGTTCGATCCTGCGTTAGCCATTCGTTTAAAAGAGATAGACCTCTCGATTAAACAGCAGGAGAATGAAAATTTGCGTTTAAAATTAAGAGTTGTGGAGGTAGAAGCAGATCGAGACATTAAACTCAGCAGTATAAAGTTGCGAGCTGAGGAGATGAGTAGAAAACCTGTTCCTGCTCCGCGCTCTAGACTCTCCTCTGTTGCTGTTTCTCCCTCCACACCTAGACTGGTTACTTCGAATGTAGAGAGAGAAAATCATGAATTCGATGTTAGTAAGTATATCAAGCTTGTGCCTCCCTTTCGAGAGTCAGAGGTTGATGCTTACTTCGTTGCTTTCGAGCGTGTGGCGGGTAAGCTTAGATGGCCGAGGGATATGTGGGCGTTGCTGCTGCAATGCAGTTTCACAGGTAAGGATCAAGAAATTTGTGCGTCGTTACCAATTGAGCAGAGTCTCGATTATGATGCAGTCAAACCTGCTGTTCTCAGAGCATATGAACTGGTTCCTGAAGCGTACCGCCAAAGGTTTAGAGCACAGTCGAAATCAGTGAAACAGACGTATGTAGAGTTTGCACGAGAGAAAAGAGCATTGTTTGAAAAATGGTGTTTCTCCAGCAAGACCGCTACCTTTGAACAGTTACAGGAATTGCTCTTGCTGGAGGACTTCAAAAGTTGTCTGCCCGAAGGTGTCGTTGTTCATCTTAATGAAAAAAAAGTAAATTCACTGCTGGATGCTGCGGTGTTGGCAGATGAGTTTGTCTTGACACACCGAAATGTATTTCCGTCTATCCGGCCATCGAATGCGTCATTTTCAAATAAAAATACTGTAACACGTGATGCGACACGTTTATTTTCACGTGTGTCAAAAGACAATGTTCATTCAGACAGTAAGTCTGCCTCAGGTGGAAGAGACAGACGTGTCTGTTTTTACTGCCTTGAACCGGATCATCTGATTGCTGAGTGTCAGGCTTGGAAACGGAAAGGTGCTGATGTGAAGTCTAAGAAAGTTGCACTTGTCCAGACTGTGCCTAGTTTATGTGGGGTAGAGGATGCATCAATGCAGCCTTTTCTCCTGTCTGGAACAGTTTCCTTATCTGACACTGATCATAGACCTGTCGTAATTCTTAGGGACACTGGTTCAGCTCAGTCCTTCATTTTAGAGGAACTGCTGCCCTTTTCTACCAAATCATACACTGGCACCAATGTTTTGATACGTGGAATTGAAATGGGATGTGATAGTGTACCACTTCATAACGTTTATCTAAATTCTGACCTTGTGACTGGTCCAGTTAAGCTTGGAGTGCGTTCACAGTTACCTATTAATGGTGTTGGCCTTCTATTAGGTAATGATCTTGCAGGTGGCAAGGTTTTCCCCCGACCAATAGTAACAAGTGAGCTTGTTACGGATGAATTGTACAAACATTTGCATCAGTTTCCTTTAAGTTTCCCTGCATGTGCAGTCACACGTGCAAAGTCTTTGAAGTTTGGTGATGTTGTTGACCTCTCTGACACGTTTTTAAGCATCCCTTCAGAACCTCTAGAGTGTAAGTTAACAATAGAACCTGAAGTGCTTACTGGCTCTGGTAAGTCACCAGAAGAAACAGTTGTTTCTTAAAGTCGGACGAGAGCAGCTGGCTGCTGCTCAGAAGGCAGACCCTTCCTTAGTCAGGTGCATCAATGCGGTGGTAGACATTACACATGTCCCTGAGGCTAGAGTAGCTTATTTCTGGGAAGACGGCATACTCCTGCGTAGATGGAAACCTCAGCTCTCTGACTCCGAGGGACGAGACATACAACAAATTGTCTTACCCTCTGGTTACCGTTCACAAGTCCTAAAATTAGCTCACGAGCATGTACTCTCTGGTCATTTGGGGGTCAGGAAAACATTTCGGCGTGTCTCTAAATATTTTTTCTGGCCTGGTTTCAAGTCATCGGTTTCAGAGTTCTGTAGAACTTGTACGGTATGCCAACTAGCAGGTAAACCAAATCAAAAGGTTCCAGTTGCCCCTTTACAACCTATACCTGTAATGAATGAACCATTTGAAAGGTTAATTCTAGACTGTGTAGGACCGTTACCCAAGTCTAAATCAGGGTATCAATACATATTAACGATCATGTGCACCGCAACTAGGTTCCCTGAAGCTGTTCCATTACGAACAATAAAAGCTCCAGCTGTAATTAAAGAACTAGTAAAGTTTTGTACAATGTTTGGGTTGCCAAGAGAAATCCAAACAGACCAGGGTTCGAACTTCACTTCAAAAAAGTTCAAACAGACTTTGGAGGCATTTGGGGTGTCGCATCGGTTGTCGAGTGCTTACCATCCTGAGTCGCAGGGTGCACTTGAGCGATTCCACCAAACCTTAAAGTCCATGCTTCGTGCTTTATTGTGTTGAGACTGGAGGAGATTGGGATGTGGGTCTCCCATTACTCATGTTCGCTGCCCGAGAGTCTGTGCAGGATGCTGTGGGATTTAGTCCTGCCGAACTCGTGTTTGGTCACACAGTTCGAGGACCCTTGAAAATGTTGAGTGAACATATGCTGGCTAAAAGCTCCTCGCCCGTGTCTATTTTAGACTACGTTAGCTCCTTCCGAGAACGACTTCATAAGGCCTGGGAGGTTGCTAAGATACATTTAACTAGTTCCCAATCCAAGATGAAAATTCGTTTTGATCGAAAGAGTGTTGAACGAGAATTTAAACCTGGTGATCTTGTTGTTGTTGTTCTTCTGCCTGTACCTGGTTCAGTGTTTCAAGCTAAGTTTTCTGGACCTTATAAAGTCGAGCGAAGACTTAGTGACACTGATTATGTGATCTGTACTCCTGATCGCCGACGAAAAACACGAGTGTGTCACATAAACATGCTAAAGCGATATCTGGTGGGTGCTGACAGGTCTCTTCCTGTAGCTATAGTTTCTGCTGCTACACCCTCTTCTGTTAGCGATTGTCTAGATGATGATGGGTTAACTGACAAAGACCCTCAAAATTCTGATAAACATTTACAAAATTCGGTGATATTGAAAGATTTGCCTAAATATCTTTCTCACTTGTCTGACAGTCAACGAGAGGAGGTGATTAGTTTAATGCACACGTATCCCTCTCTGTTTTCGGATGTGCCAGGTAGGACCAATGTGGTGTTTCATGATATTGTGGTAGGTGAGTGTACTCCAATAAAACAGCACCCATACAGAGTGAATCCCAGAAAAAGAGAAGTTATGAAGGAAGAAGTTGAATACATGTTGCGTCATGACCTTGCGGTGCCCAGCCAAAGCCCATGGAGTTCCCCCTGTCTGCTTGTTCCCAAACCAGATGCCTCTTTTCGTTTCTGTACTGATTACCGTAAGGTAAATAAAATAACTAAGGCAGATTCGTTTCCCTTGCCACGGATGGAGGATTGTGTTGATAGGGTAGGAACCTCAAGGTTTGTTACCAAGCTTGACCTTCTTAAAGGATATTGGCAAGTGCCTCTTACCTGCCGTGCTTCCGAGATTTCTGCCTTTGTAACACAGGATCACTTCATGCAGTATAAGGTACTCGCATTCGGGATGCGTAACGCACCAGCAACGTTTCAGAGACTTATGCAGAAAGTCCTGGCTGAGGTGCAAAATTGTGAAATTTATTTAGATGATGTAGTCGTCTATTCAAAAAAGTGGAAAGAGCATGTGCAAACTCTTAGGTTAGTATTTAGCCGCTTGGCGGAAGCCTCGCTAACTCTGAATCTCTCTAAGTGTGAGTTCGGTAAGGCTGTAGTCACATATCTGGGCAAGCAAGTTGGTCAGGGGTGTGTGAAACCTGTTGCTGCCAAGGTAGAAGCCATCCTTATGTTCCCAACCCCACGTAACAAGCGTGAGTTACGGCGATTCCTGGGAATGACTGGGTACTACAGAGGTTTTTGCAAAAACTTCTCTGTGGTAGTCTCTCCCCTTACTGACCTACTAAGTTCAAATAAAATTTTCACATGGAGTGAGGAATGTACCAAGGCATTTGAAGCTTCAAAAGATCTGCTTTGTAATGCTCCTGTGCTTTCTGCTCCTAATTATGAATTGCCGTTTAAACTGCATATTGATGCAAGCGCTACCGGTGCTGGGGCCGTGTTGTTGCAAGAGGGCTGTCAAAGTATTGATCATCCAATCTCCTACTTCTCTAAGAAGTTCACTAAATGTCAACAGCGCTATAGTACCATCGAAAAAGAGGCTCTTGCTCTTCTGTTGGCGTTGCAGCATTTTGATGTGTATGTGGGAGGTAGCTCTGTTCCCGTTGTGATCTATACAGACCATAACCCCTTAATATTTTTGTCTCAGATGTCTAACTCAAACCAACGGTTGATGCGTTGGGCGCT
Organism: Moxostoma hubbsi; assembly: GCA_032164185.1. NCBI lineage: Eukaryota > Metazoa > Chordata > Actinopteri > Cypriniformes > Catostomidae > Moxostoma > Moxostoma hubbsi. Next base: position 45,048,894 of record JAVLUX010000014.1, on the reverse strand, counting down.
CATTGTTCAGGAGTATAACCTTGACATCCGTCATATTAAAGGTACTGAAAATGTGATTGCTGATGCGCTTTCCAGAATAGACCATGATGAAAGTTAAGGTAGTATCTATCTGCACATTTTCTTTTACTCTTTGTGGTACATTGGTACTAGTAGAATTTACAACCTATGGTTGTAAACTTAATAGTGGGGGTGTTACGTCCTAAGGGACGTATATTATATCATTGTGATGGTGATATATGTAATGTGGTTTATTGTGTGTTGTGTCTCCGTGTTTTTCCCTATCACTTTTGCTCTCCGTTTAAGCAGGATAATGAGGCCCACCTGTTAATCATCAACCATGATTGGCTCAGCACAGAAATGGAGGGTATAAGAGGCCCACAACTCTCTTCAACGGAGAGAGAGACACTGAGAATGTTTTCTCCTGCATTAATGATTCTAGCTCTTGGTCCCATTGCTTTTCAATTCTGTACAAATGTGAGTAAGACAACAGTCTTGTCAGTTGTCTTTAAATAGAGTTGTCTTACAGAATTGTTATTTGTAGTTGTTTATATTGTGGGTCTATTTAGTAGGGAGGTGGATGCCGTTTACTTTAAAGTGTTTTCTCTTGGTTATTGTTTAGAGAGGGAGTTAGGGAAGTGATATTTGTATTTTCTTTTCTTTTTCCTTTTGGATAGGTAAGTTACACTCTAAACCCTTTTAAGGAAAGATGTCCTTTGTTTGTTATTTTGGCCTGCTCCACTCCTGAAGTCTTCCGTTGATCCCACTGTTTTCTTTAATAAACTTGTTATTTTTACTATATCACATGTTGTTGTGATCTGTGATTTACTCTGGGACCTGGAGACAGGATCACTTCTGCACTCTCTCCAAAACATGTTACACACCTTCCCATACCCCTAGACCAAGGAGGGTGTGCCGTAACACACATCATTTAGCCAAACCCACTTGTGCCTAGACATAGTATATGCTGGCACAAAAATACCAAAACTTATTGGCCATGCCCATTGACTTTGCAATTATGACTTATGGCATATCGCTGCACTTAGTGCTAGCGCTCATAAAATAGAGCCCTAAAGCTATTTACGATTACATGCTTCAAAGTTGTTGTGTTTTATCAATTATTTCCATCTTGAAAGTCTATCATTTCATAATCTAACATAAAATTAAATGCAGTATACCACCACCCTCTGTGATATCACTGTGAACCCTGCAAAAAAGATGAGAGCATACCATACAGATTTGAGGATGCTTGTTAATTAATCTAATATAATGATGCACTTTTGTTGAGCACTGTTAAGCCAGGGGCCTGTACCATGATGGTAGTTGAACAAACTCAGGGTTGTAGGATTGGTTTAGAGTTGACAAAACCAAACCGATGCAATCAGGCTTTATTGGTACCGTGACGCAGCTCATCAACTTTTTTTGTCAACTCAGGCTTTGATCCTTAAACTATGATTACTCCACGGGCACGTGCACATAAAAGAGTGACGTCGGCACCGAACAACCAATCGCGTTCGATATGGATAGAGCGAGAGCTATATATTTTTCTCCGGAGGGGCAAGAGATTACGATTCAGAAATACGAAGAATATAGAAATGTCTTTCAAGTACGCAGTAACACCGTCTCTGCTGCCAAAGCAAGAGAACAATCTTGGAGGAAGATTGCTGATTGCATTAATGCGTAAGTTAAACAAATATATTCCATAGGCCATTAATGTAAAATTATGTATATAATCATATTAAATTTGTTTTAAATAAAATTAAAATGTGTGTATTCATGTTAATATATAAAACGTGTGTGTGTGTGTGTGTGTGTGTGTGTGGGCATGACATCCTAAGAAAGATTGATATTCATTGTTTTTTAGATGCAACCCCAACTCCAAATGTTCTTGGCAGCAGATCAAGACAAAATATAATTCAAAGTGGTGAGTATTTACCACAACCTTTTATTATTTTTGTGAACATTTTATCACAAACACTTGTTTGAAGCAAACAGAAAAAAGTGTGAAATACAGAAAACTGGGGGAGGGCCACCTCCTCCAGAATACACTGTGGCGGAGGAGTTGGCTCTGAGTAACAATAAGGGACGGCTGATTATGGATGGGATTGCAGGTGCTGTGCAATCTGACCCTGGTGCTGGCTCCTTGAAGCAAGTGACACTGGGTATGTGTGTGCAATGCATTACTAATTTTTAAAAAGTGTTAAATATGGCTGACTCTATGTTCTGCAGTAGAGGGAAATACAATGTCCCTGTTGAAGCCAGCACACATGCACACAGTCTCCCACACAGAGGTCAGTATACAGCAGACAAAACACAACAGTTATGCTTTATATTGGCCTACTTTTATTTATTAGGGTGAAGCAAATGATGAAGACACTGTCTGTGTGTTCTGAGACTGTTGCTGAGGTGAATGCATTGGACTTTTTATTATGGCACACATTTGAATGTCATAATTAAGTGACTTGCCCTTACACATCTCTTTTATTGTAGGGTTTTTCACAACCTGACCCAGAAACTGAAGCCTCTACCTCAATGGGCTACAGAAGGAATGTGAATAAGGTAATACTTTAAACCCTTGACATAAATTACAGTCAGTCCTATGTTTGTAAAGTCATGCCACTTTTTGTGATTTGATTAACATCCAGAAAACTTGTAATGATTGTTTGTGGTGGAATTGTTTCAGGTGGAAACCGACTCAGTTAGGGCCCTTTACAAAAGGAGTCTAGAACTAGACTGTTCACTAAAGGAGCTGGAATGTAAGCGGAGGAGGCTCCAAATTAAAAAAATTAAATTGGAGATCAAACAGCTGGAAAAAACAGATCTCAGTGTCTGAACTTATTCAACCAAGTAACCCTTTAGTATGAACACTATGAATATTTATTAATGTAACTTTCTATTGCTCTCTTTCTTCCTCCCTAGCCACATGACCAATAAAACAGTTTGAGACCTATCTGATTCTGCAGTGTCAATGTGCTTTTATTAAGTAAAATATTGTGTTGTGATTGCATCTCTGACAGCTGTGCCAGCTGGGTGGTCAAGTGTGATGGGGTCAATTTCATCGGGGAGGAGCTGGTTTTGTGGTGGTACTCGCTCCTTTCTGATAGTGGCTATATTGTGCAGAATGGCACATGCAGCCACTATCTGTGATGCCCGCTCTGGTGATACTCTTAAGCGCCTAAGGCAGTTGAAACATGCCTTTTAGGATGCCAAAGGTCATCTCAATCTTGACCCTGGTTTTACTGAGGGCACATCGAAGCGGTTTTGTGGCTCTGTCTGAGGGTCAGTATAGGGGGTTAGCAAAAACCTATGGCATGCAATAACCCCTGTCTCTTACCAACAGGCCATCAAAAAGCCCTGCCACAGAAAAGGGAAAATTGTGTAAGTTTTCCTGTCACAATTAAAATGAACACTTTAAAGTGTTTTGTACTGTAACAAATTTAACTTGCCTTTCTCAAAGCGCTGACACAACATAGACTCACTGAAAATTTGTGAGTCATGCACTGAGCCAGGCCATTTGGAATCCAAGCTTGTGATCATGCATTCATGATCAAAAGTCATCTGCAGATGAAATGTACAGTAAATATTGTACTATCTGTTAGTTACTATTAATTTAAAGATTGATCTAATTGCAAATAAAAATCATTTCACAGCCCTACCTGAACATTAAGGCTGTGAAAGGACTTTCTGTTCACATAATCCGCCTCATGTTCTCCTAGAGCTGTGGAGATGGCAACATGTGTGCAGTCTATTGCTCCAATGACTCTAGGGAATCCTATCATAGGAATAATAAAACAAAAAAATAGGCTACATATTTAAAACCATTCTTAACATGTAGCTACTGTAGACTATTGTATAATAAATTTAAGTGCTCTAAGTGAAATCTGCTTTTTGAAGAACAAAAAACAACTGAATGTGAAAGGGTAACATGAACAAATTTAACCTATCAATATATTTTACTGGCAATTTTATAAAAGCCCACTTTTATGGACATGGTTGATAAATGTCCAGGGAATACAATGAAGCTATTTATGTACCCCTGCAGTGCAAGGACCACCTTGCAAATGGTTTGACAAACTGTATTTTTCCCTAGATTCTCTGCATCACCAACCACATACAAGTATGTTCCACTTGCAAAAAAACGCAACGCAATACAGACCATTTGCGGTACAGTAAGTGCATGGCTTCGAGTCACATTTGTTATGTGCGGCTCAAGGAGTTCGCAAAGATAAGACATTCCTTCTGTGGAAAATCTGTATCTTTCATACAAGTATCAGGAAAGTCAAGGGGATTTTGTCTGTCCCTAAAAACTCTCTCTATGAAGTGCTCAACTAAAAATTTGCGCGGAGATGTCCACAGGATTTGGAAGAAAAGGTGAAGCCATTGCAACAGAGAACAGAAGCTGGGAATTAGTTACGTCACCTATATGTTTCTTTGCTCACAGTTGATTGGTCAAACTTGATCGCACACAAAACTGATCGCTCAAGATGGAGCAGAGTATGGCTGCTGCGTCGCGGGCTCCATCAAAACACTGCAGTTTATTGTTTGTTTTGTTTACAGTTTTGTGTTTTTTTTGTCTTGGATGTTGTCTGCCTTATTGTGTACGACAGACAAATGCTTGTCTGAAAAAAACGCACCGAAAACCAGACTTCAAATTCCTCAATGCTGACCCGCGGTTTACAAACACGCCAGCGGAGCCCTTTGTCTGGGCTGCCCGGCCACGGAAACGCAGAAGGAAAAGGGGAAAAAGAGCCGGCGTTCTCATCAGAGTAAGACGTCATGCAAATCGACCCCCGCCACCCAGTATACAACTTGCAAATGTTCAGTCTCTGGACAACAAGCTCTGTGAGCTGAGAGCGTGGATCTCTTTCCAACGAGAGACGAGAGATTACTGCGTTATCTGTCTTACGGAAACCTGGATGTCTGCGGAGATTCCAGACTCGGCCATCGAACCCGCGGGGTTCTCCGTGCACCGAGCGGACAGAGCGAAAGACCTCTCAGGTAAAAGCAGAGGTGGTGGGGTATGTTTTATGATCAACAAATTATGGTGTGATCAGAGGAACGTACATTTTATCAAGTCTTTCTGCTCTCCTGATCTAGAATATCTCATGCTTCCGTGTCGACCATTCTGGCTACCGAGGGAATTCACAGCGATCATTATCAATGCTGTGTACATCCCCCCACAAGCCGACACAGACCGGGCACTCAGGGAACTGTATGGGAGCATAAGTGAGCAGGAAACCGCGCACCCTGAGGCCGTGTTCATTGTTGCTGGGGACTTCAACAAAGCCAATTTGAAAACAATAGCACCAAAATACCACCAACATATCAGCTTCAACACACGAGGGGACCGGGTTTTGGATTTATTGCTATTCTCCTTTCCGGGATGGCTACAAATCCCTCCCCCGCCCACCATTTGGCAAATCCGACCACTCTTCCGTTCTGCTTCTGCCCACTTACAGGCAGAAACTGAAACAGGAAGCACCCACCCTCAGAACGATCCAGTGCTGGTCGGACCAATCAGACTCTATGCTACAGGACTGTTTTGATCACGCGGACTGATAGATGTTCCGGTCCGCCTCCGATGACGACATCAAGGTTTACGCTGATAGCGTAACGTGTTTCAACTGGAAGTGCGTAGAGGATATATTGTTCCGACAAAAAGAATACGGATCTACCCCAACCAGAAACCATGGGTTAACGGCGATGTTCACGCGGCACTTACTGCGCGGACCTCCGCTTTTAATTCCGGGAATGTGGAGGAGCGTAAACAAGCCAGTTACACCCTCCGTAACTCTATCAGTGCAGCCAAACGCCAGTACAGGCACAAAATTGAAGGACAGTTCAACACCACTGACTCTAGAATTATGTGGCAGGGAATTAACACCATCACGGACTACAAACGGAATAAAAACTCCGCCATGAACACCGCTGCCTCTCTCCCGCATGAGCTTAATACATTTTATGCTCGTTTCGAGGACAACAACACCGCCCTCGCGGAGAGAACACTCGCGGCCGATACTACAGAGGTTGGTTCACTCTCCGTCTCTGTTGTGGATGTAACCCGATCCTTTCGACGGGTGAACATCCGTAAAGCAACGGGTCCAGAGCGTCATCAGAGCGCGCGCGCGAACCAACTGGCTGGTGTTTTTATGGACATTTTCAACCTGTCCCTCTCCCTGTCTGTAGAACCCATTATTGTATCTACAATACACACTGCTCACTCCCACCTGGAAAAAAGGAACACATATGTGAGAATGCTGTTTGTAGACTACAGCTCAGCATTCAACACCATAGTGCCCTCCAAGCTTGATGAGAAACTCCGGGCTCTGGGTTTAAACAGCTCGCTGTGCAGCTGGATCCTGGGTTTCCTGTCAGGCAGACGTCAGGTGGTTAGAATGGGCAGCAACACCTCCTCATCACTGACGCTCAACACTGGAGCCCCGCAGGGCTGTGTTCTCAGCCCACTCCTGTATTGCGACACATAGCTCCAATGCCATCATTAAGTTTGCTGACGATACGACGGTAGTAGGTCTGATCACTGACAATAATGAAACAGCCTACAGAGAGGAGGTGCACACTCTGACACGCTGGTGTCAGGAGCACAACCTCTCCCTCAATGTCAGTAAAACCAAGGAGCTTGTGGTGGACTTCAGGAAGAAAGACAAGCCACATCACCACCAATGGAGCACCAGTGGAGAGAGTCAGTAGCTTCAAGTTCCTTGGTGTCCACATTACTGAGGAACTCACATGGTCCGTACACACTGAGGCCGTTGTGAAGAAGGCTCACCAACGCCTCTTCTTCCTGAGACGGCTCAGAATGAACCACCACATCCTCACACGGTTCTACACCAGCACTGTAGAGAGCATCCTGACTGGCTGCATCACTGCCTGGTACAGCAATAGCACTGCCCACAACCGCAAAGCCCTGCAAAGGGTGGTGCGAACTGCCAGACACATCATCAGAGGTGAGCTTCCCTCCCTCCAGGACATGTATAAAAGGCGGTGTGTGTGAAAAAAGCTCTGAGGATCATCAGAGACTCCAGCCACCCGAGTCATGGGCTGCTCTCACTGCTTCCATCAGGCAGGCGGTATCGCAGCATCAGGACCCACACTAGCCGACTACATGACAGCTTCTTCCCCCAAGCAATAAGAATTTTGAACACTTGATCTCTCACGATCAACAATCAGCACTGCACTTTATTAATCTATTATCTCACACTGGAGTGTCATAATTATTTTCTCCCCAATTCAACTAGTGTATATATATTTTTATATACCCTTATCTAGTGTATGTGTATTCTATATTGTGTGTATTGTTTACTGTGCATTGTATATTAGTACTATGTTGTGTAATTATGTGTAAATTGTGTTGTGTAAATATGTTGTATATTTGACGAGACAATTGGTATATGTCTCGTCACTGTCATGACTGCAATGTTGCTCGGAACTGCACACAAGACTTTCACCTACTGTTGCACTCGTGTACACAGTAATGTGACAATAAAGTGATTTGAATTTAAATTAGAATTTTGAATTCATTCTGAAAACTCGAATCCAGAACATAACCTGCCCCGGACCAGGTTAGCCGTGGAGCGTTAGTTACTACGGCGATGAACACTGCTAAAAGCCAAACCACTTTCATGGTGCCTAAAACCCCATGGTTGGCACAAATTAAACTGAAACATACCTGGCTAGCCACCTAAACCGGCTTCATGATATAGGCCCCTCGAGTACTTACCGGTTGTTTTGATGAATGACACCCAACCATGCTTTTATAATAACAATGCTTCTTATTTAAGTTTTTGAAGGATGGAAGCCTACTGGGTGAAAGATGGAATTGACATCAGCATGGCCTGTGGTTATTTTTTTTATGTTTTTGTTAGGAATGCACCGATATAAACACAGTTGGCCGATACAGTTAATCAATAATGTTCTTTTATTTTTAACCCTTCAAATCTTCGAAATGCTAGCTAATTAAAAGGCATAGTTCACCCAAAAATCAAAGCTCTCTCATCATTTACACCCCATCATGCCATCCCAGATGTGTATGACTTTCTTTCTTCTGCAGAACACAAAAAAAATATTTTAAGAAGTATTTTTCATTTTTGCTTATAACATTTGAAACGTGTAAAACAGAATTGCGTTTCGAATGCATATAATCTTGAGACAGGCATATTCCAAAATGTCTCTGGTTACTTAACTGTAACCCCTGTTCCCTGATAAAAGTAGAACGGGATGCTGCACTGACTTAGCGCTTTGGGAACAACTTTAGGTGTGACTAACTGTGAATATGTGTGCAACGTGTCAATGAAATTGACCAGAATTTATAGCCTCTGCTGGTGACATCATTGGATGCACCTGTAGCAGGGCTATAAATAGATTCGTCACAGGTGCGTCATCAGGTATTTTGTCTGAAGAGCAGTCCTGGGGCTGCCCAATGCGGCAATGAAGCGCAGCATCTCGTTCCACTTTTATCAGGGAACAGGGGTTACAGTTAAGTAACCCGAGACATTCCCTGTCAAAAAGCTACACTTTGATGCTGCACTGACTTAACACTTTGGGAACGAGAATACCCATGCTGCCGCACTGTGGACCTATTGGCGAAGCTTGACCACACGTCTCGTTGGCCAGGGCAATGGCGTCCCTCACCCAATGCGACATAGTCTGCTTGGTGGTGGCAGCCCCCCTGGCAAAAGAATAGTTGCCCTGACTTACGCCACTAGCTAGTGCGGTGGACATAAGTCTGAAGGGCACGGACTGGACACAGTCTGTGAAGTCTTTCCTGCTCTGGCGTTGTAAACGCCGGGGAGCAGAACGCTTCGAGAGTGACCAGAAGTACAGTCAAGAAAGGAACCTTAGGCAGGTAGTCAGGATGTGGGTGCTAAATTCCTGGGGCAAGGTCTAAGCAGGCTGACAACACAGACAGAGCCTGTAGAGCCCCAATTCTTTTTAAAGAAGTAATTGCAATAAGATAAACCATCTTGAGTGTCAGAAGTTTATCAGATGCTGACTCTAGAAGTTTGAATGGGGTCTCAACCAGACCCTCAAGGACTATTGCTAAGTCCCATGAAGGGATCCTGGTCCTAGCAGGAGGTCTCAGTCACATGGCTCCATGAACGAAACGAGCGAGCAGAGGATGTCTCCCTAACGGCACCCTGTCAATCAAGGAGTTGCAAGCTGATAGAGCGGCCACGTAAACCCTGAGAGGTTGATGTCTGGTTTGCATGATGGCGCCAGGTTGTTTACTGGCTTGCAGTCATGGCCAATGTGACTTATCCATGTTAACGCTAGTTTTTATCTTTGTCATTGGCTTTATTTCTTGCATGGTTTGCTGTGTTTTAGTCTATGATCGCTTGGCTCTTTTACATTTTTGAACGGAGGTAACTGACTGTTTGAAACACGATCCCAGTGTCAACTGGTGGTTCCCTTCCCATGCTGCGCCGGTCACGCTGACGCAAGTCTGCCACCTGCCTGGGTGTATGTGCTTGCAGAGGAAACGCCGAAGGAAGCGTCGAAAGCGGGCTGGACAATTAGTGAGGTCAAAGAAGTCGCAAAGGATTGCTTTCTTCTCCTCTGTGGCCTCAGTGCAGGATGGTGTTGAAGTGCTGCCGATTCTGAGGGGTTCATACTTGGTGCCTGTATTTCCAACTTCACCTGGATCTGGGTGGCAACCATCGCGGACCGTGGTTTCGAGGTGGCGGCATGAAGGCCGCGGTGCCAACAATCTATGTTCCCTGGGTAGCGGTTGGTTGGGAAATACATATGTGACTTCTCATCTTTCATCTGACTCTCTCAGTGACAATGGCTTTAATCAATGCAAGATCTCTCTCTAACAAGTCCTTTATACCGAACAATCTTTTTCTCTCTCAGAAATTGGATTTTTTATTTGTTACGGAGACTCGTCTCAGCAACGGCGACATGGCTCCTCTTTCAGAGCTTTTACCTCCCGACTGTAGTTATTTTAGCTCACCTAGGGCAGTCGGTAGGGGTGGGGGCCTTGCAGTTATTTTTAAAAAAGCAGGCTTCTGTCCACTGAGGTGTTTTTTACATTTGAAGCTCAGTTGATTATGCTGAACTCTTTTAAATCTGTGTTATGTGCACTCATCTACAGACCACCGTCATATAACAAAGATTTTATAAATGAGTTCTCTGATTTTATTATTCCTCGCTCAGATAACATTTTAATTTTGGGGGACCACTGGTCAAAGAGTTTGTTAATTTATTAGATTCTTTTGGTTTATTTCAGAGAGTTGCTGGCCCTACACTTGATTTGGTTTTATCTCTTGGTTTTTCTATCAGCAATGTGCTGACACTGTGTTTTCAGACAATCCATCCATCGTCAACCGCTTATCCTGTGTACAGGGTCGCGGGGGGGCTGGAGCCTATCCCAGCTAACATTGGGCGAAAGGCGGGGTACACCCTGGACAGGTCGCCAGTCCATCGCAGGGTTTTCAGACCACAAGACTGTTATTTTTAACCCCAATTTTTCATGCGGCCCGGTTGCTGTCACATCTCGTTTCATCATTCCCTCTACTGCTAGTAGTTTTTCAGCTGCTTTTAATGCTTCTCCACTGAAATCAATGCTTGAGTCTTCTTTTTCTGATATGGGGCCTGAGGAATTGGTCTCTGCATAAATGCATGGCAGATGTGAAGTGTTGGTTGGCAAACAACTTTCTTCAATTAAATGAGGATGAGTCAGAGTTTATTGTTTTTGGTCAAAGGGGATGTGAGGTAAACTTAGAAAGAAATTTGTCACTGCTTCCAGGGAAAAAACTTCCCTATGTAAAAAACCTGGGTGTTATTTTTTGACTCTGAGCTAAAGTTTGATTGACAAATAAATGCTGTTGTTAAAAAAAGTTTTTTTCCATCTTATATCTATTGCAAAGTTGAAGTCCATCCTTTATGGACTATTGTAATGCTTTGTATCTGGGCGTGAGTCAGGCCGCTCTCTCTCGCCTGCAGCTGGTCAAGAATTCAGCTGCTAGGCTTTTAACTGGAACAAGGAAGAGAGAGCATATTACCCCAGTATTAATTTCACTGCATTGGTTACTGATCAAATACAGAATCAAGTACAAAGTGTTGATGTATGTATTTAAGGCTCTTCATGGTCTTGCACCGGAGTACATCTCTGCTTTAATAAGTTTGAACCAACCTTCGAGGTCTCTCCGCTCTGGTGAACAGCTGTGTCTGTCAGTCCCTCGATCTCGCCTAAAGACTTAAGGTGATAGAGCTTTTGTGGTGGCAGCCCCTAGACTTTGGAATGAGCTTCCATTGGACATAAAATCATCTCAATCTCTACTCTCTTTCCAGCGGGCCTTAAAAACGTATTTATTTTCCCTAGCTTTTAATTAATTGCATTATAAATTGAACTAGGTCAATTTTATCTTATTCTTGTTTTATTGGTTTTAAATGTTTTTTGCATTCTTAAGCTGAATTTATGTGATTTTTATTTATAATTTTTTATTATTTATTTTTTGTAACTCCATGTACAGCACTTTGGTACCCAGTGTGGTTTCTGAAAGTGCTCTATAAATAAAATTGAATTGAAAGAGTGGCGGGACATGTGCCTGCTGACAGGCACTGGCAGGACCCTTGCTGGCGAACTCTGGCCAAGACTACTGGGAGCAGAGAAACTGAGGGAAATGCATACAGACGCATTCTGGGCCATGTATGCGCCATCGCATCCAGACCCAGGGGGGCTGGGTGACTCAGAGAGATGTAGAGGGGACATTGCGCTGTCTGTTGAGAGGTGAAGAGGTCCTCTTCTGCCCTGTAAAATCTCACCCAGATTTGTTCCACTACCTCGGAGTGGAGTTTCCACTCCCCCCTGTCGGTATTTTCTGTCTATTCAGTAAATCTGCTCCCACATTCAGGCATCCTGTGATATAAACTGCCCTGACTGACAGGAGCTTACCCTGGGCCCAGAGAATCTGACGTGCCAGAGTGTTCAGCTGGCGTGAACGTAGACCTCCTTGATGATTTATGTAAGAGACCGCTGCTGTGTTGTCCACCTGCACCAGGTCATGGCAGCCTCTCAAATGCTGGAGGAAGTATTTCAGGGCCAGAAATACAGCCATCAACTCGAGGCAGTTGATGTGCCAATCGAGCTGATGACCCTCCCATTCCCCTTGAGCTGGGCGACCACTTAAAACCGCTCCCCAGCCGTCAGGGAGGTGTCTGTCATTAGCAACTTGCGATGGCAAGACGCACCCTAGAGTGGGACCCAAAGTAAGGAACCGGGTTCTGAACCACATAGAAAGGGAACGAAGCGTGTGGCGCCTAACCATTATTAGCCTTAGGGTACTGGCCCTTGGATGAACAAGGCTGGGCGCAAGACCATCAGGGTTTTTTCCTCTTAGAAATGACTGCCCTGAGGTCTTGCTTTGGGGGCTGCTGACGAGCCGGTCCCCATTCTCTACGAGGGGGAGCACGACTCATCTTGCTTTGATTCTGAGCCTCCCTTCTAGAAGGAATGTGGCAGGGCTGGGTGGCCGATGGCCCCTCCCCCTGTGTGCAGCGATGAAGGAATTGCCTGAAGGCTTCCTCGTGATTTTTCGCCTCTTGGAACCTGGTGATAACTATATTCATAGCGTCACCAAATACGCCAGAAGGTGAAACCGGGGCCTCAAGTAGGAAAAATTTGTCCTTGTCTCTGATGCCCGACAGGTTGAGCCATAAGTGTCTCTCCGTGCTGACTAAAGCAGACATAGACTGGCCAATGGTGTGGGCCATCTGCTTGGTCGCACGGAGAGACAGATCCGTGGATCGACAAAGCTAGGAGAAAACCTCCTCATCGACCGTGGTGCCCGCACTCAGGTCCTTCAGCAGATCAGCCTGGTAACCCTGTAACACTGCCATAGTGTGCAGGGCAGCACCAGCCAGACCTGCTGCCTAATAAGCCTTCCTCACAAAGCGTGGTGATCCTGCACGGCTTTGTGGGGAGAGAGGGTCTTTTTAATGATGATGCTGAGCCAGGTGAGAGAGAACCCGCAAGTGTCTTTTCAACCGGCGGCATCACTGAATACCCCCGTGCCTCAGCACCCACGATATTCAAATATATCAACGTCGAGGGCACGAAGACATGGGAAGTATAAGGTTTCCTCCATGAACGAGAGAGCTCGTCATGGAGGTCATTAAAGAAAGGAAGGGACTGATGAGGCGTTCCCTTCCCTTGGCCACCAGACAGAAATATGTCCTCCAACTTTTGGGGGTTGGAGCGTTCGGGGGTCTCATGTTCACGTGGCGAGTCCAATTGAAGCCTGGCCACCGCACGAGTAATCATCTTGAGTAATTCCTTGGATGACTTATCATGCCCGGAATGCTTGGAGGTGGGTAACTCGAAGTCCGCAGACTCAAGAGATTCATTCACTCTTATGAACTGAAGAGGCGCCGGAGCGCACTTCAGATTCACGGAAAGGATCAGCTAGATCTGGGGAGAGAGTGTGCGATAGTGACGGACCCGTCTCTCGCTCCTCAGCCAGATCCATACGAGAGCACCACGATGGAAGTGTGGGCGCTGACTCTCGGAAGTAAGCAAGACGAGTGCAAAGCATTTTTACTGAGAACAGATCACAATGTGCTCGCACCCGCACGCCCCAACGCAAGAGCAGCATGCTCTTCCCCCAAACATACAAAACAAAACTGGTGTTTGTCCCTCTCAGCCATAGAGCGTAAACAAGGGAACACACCGCTTGCTCTGTCTTTCAGTAATTTTCATTTTTTTCAAAACATTTTTAAAAAGAGAAAGGTTTCTAATCTAACTCCTAACAGAGGAAAGTAGAACGTTTCTGACAGGCTCATGAAGCACACACACAGAGTGATCTGAAGACAAAAGATCTGACGATGCACCTGTGACACATCTATTTATAGCCTTGCTACAGGTGCATCCAATGATGTCACCAGCAGAGGCTATAAATTCTGGTTGATTTCATTGAAGTGTTGCACACATATTCACAGCTGGTCACACCTAAAGTTGTTCCCAAAGCGCTAAGTCAGCGCAGCATCAAAGTGTAGCTTTTTGGCAGGGAACAGAATATGGGAAATGGCATGTTGTTACAGCAGATTATCCAAAATTAAAATGAGCACCAAAACAATGTATAAATATAGCTGCAAGCAGCAATGTGATTCCTCCTCAAAATGGCAAATCATTCATAATTGATAAGTAGAGGGTTGGGGTTAAACCCTCCCAATGGAGGAATCCAAAAAACATGTCTTTCTGTCTTAATCCTAAACAAAAGATTTTCAGTGTAAAGACAGACCAAAGACAGACACGGCGCACCCTGTTTATTTTGTTTCCAATGAGAAATGAGGCAAGTATACCAAGTTTTAGAATATTTAGAAAATTGTGGTGAAAATGCCATCATTTTGAAAATGTGACATTTGGGCATGGCCTGTAGCGAACCGCTAAGTGCAAATGTGGGCAATTCTTTGCACAGTACTTCAAAGGGATGTTATCTTGAAGAATGTTAGGTTTGAAAAACCCTCAGTCAAAATTACATTTGATTTATTGACATATATATTGATTAAATGTGGACATTTACATAAACACACCCCTTTCAGTCATTTTATATCGTATTCATTTTTGCTAAGTAACGTTTTCAAAGACATCAATTCTACAAATACGTACAAAATTTCAAGTCAATTGGAGCTACTGTGCAGGAGAAGAAGAGTTTTGTAGGTTTTCTCAAATTTTCACTGTACAGGAAAATCCATTATGGCAGAAGTTATGGGTCCTTGAGAATAATTCAGAATAATTGGACAAATGACTTGGAAATGCCATCACTTTGAAAATATGTTTTTGGGGTGTGGCCTGTAGTGCCACCTATGGGTGAATGTGGGCCATTCTTGGTTTGGGGGTACCCGTTGGCATGGAGTATCAATGTGCCAATTTAGAAAATTTTTGACCAGTGACTTTTTGAGATATTGGGGCTCAAGGAGAATAATAATAATAATAATAAATATAGCTGCAAGCAGCAATGCGATTCCTCCTCAAAATGGCAAATCATTTAAAATTGATCAGTAGAGGGTTGGGGTTAAACCCTCCTAATGAAGAAATCAAAAAAACATGTCTTTCTGTCTGAATCCTAAACTAAACATTTTCAGTGTACAGGAAAATCCATGATGCCGGACCTTATGGATCCTGGAGGCTTTTTTGTTTACAATGAGAAATGAGGTATGTACATTACGTTTCAGAAGAACTGAATAAATGGAGTGGAAATGCCATCACTTTGAAAATAGGACATTTGGGCATGGCCTGTAGCGCCCCCTAAGGGCGAATGTTAGCCATTCTTGGTTTGTGGGTTCGTGTTGGCCAGTAGTATCAATGTACCAAATTAGAACGTTTTTGACAAGAAAATAGGACATTAAGGCATAGCCTGTAGCTCACCCTAATGGCGAATATGGGCAATTCTTGGTTTGTGGGTTCATGTTGGCCTGTAGTATCAATGTACCAAATTAGAACATTTTTGACCAGAAAATGGGAATTTTGGGCGTGGCCTGTAGCGCCCCCTAATGGCGAATATGGACAATTCTTGGTTTGTGGATTCCTGTTGGCCTGTAGTATCAATGTACCAAATTAGAACATTTTTGAAAAGAAAATGGGAATTTTGGACATGGCCTGTAGCGCCCCCTAAGGGCGAATGTGGGCCATTCTTGGTTTGTGGATTCCTGTTGGCCTGTAGTATCAATATACCAAATCAGAACATTTTTGACCAGAAAATGGGAATTTTGGGCATGGCCTGTAGCGCCCCCTAAGGGAGAATGTGGGATTTTTTTTTTACGCAGTACTTCAGAGTGATGTCGTCTTGAAGCATGTTAGGTTTTAAAAACCATTAGTCAAAATTCCATTAGATTTTTTGACACATGTATATTGATAAAATGTGGATATTTACATAAACACGCCCCTTTCAGCCATTTTGTATCATATTAATTTTTCCTATGTAACGTTTTCAAAGACATCAATTCTACAAATGTGTACTAAATTCCAAGTCAATTGGAACTACGGTTCAGGAGAAGAAGAGTTTTGTAGGTTTTCGCAAATTTTCACGTTACAGGAAAATCCATCATGGCGGAAGTTATGGGTCCTTGAGGCTTTTTTGTTACCCATGAGATATGAGGCATGTACACCAAGTTTCAGCATAATTGGACAAATGGTGTAGACATGCCATCATATGCAATATTTTATTTGGGTGTGGCCTGTAGCGCCACCTATGGGCAAATGTGGTCCATTCTTGGTTTGGGGGTACCCGTTGGCATGAAGTATCAATGTGCCAATTTAGAAAATTTTTCACCAGTGACTTTTTGAGATATTGGGGCTCAAGGAGAATAATAATAATAATAACTAGAATGTACATTTCCTGAAGAAAATGTGAGTGGTGCTTGCCGTGGCAAAATATCTTACCACAATGTCCCACCTACTGCCCAAAGTTGAAAGAGGCCACCCCCATGACAGTAGGATGTTCTGGTGCAGAGATATTGGTGTTGTTCCATGGTTGCTAGGGAAACCCATCTGGTTGATAGGCAGTTACCAAAGTAACATCCAACAATGCTCCTTGCCATCTTGAGTGAAATAAGTCAACTCGGAAGTCTCTACGATTTTGTAGTGCAAAGATATGCGATTTGTTACTTGGTTGCTAGGGTAACCCCATCTGGTTGCTAGGCAGTTACCAAAGTGATACTCATAAGGCTCCTTGCAATCCTGAGTGAAATATGTCAACCCCTAAGTCTCTACGATGTTCTGGTTCAAAGATATGTGATTTGTTACTTGGTTGCTAGGGTAACCATATCTGGTTGCTATGCAGTTACCAGGGTGATACTTATCAAGCCTCCTTTGGTTGCTAGGCGGTTGCTAGGGTGTTCTAGGTGGTTACTATGGTGTTGCTAGGCAGTTGCTAGGGTGTTCTGGGTGGTTGCTAGGCGGTTGTTAGGGTATTCTGGGTGGTTGCTAGGGTGTTGCTAGGTGGTTGCTAGGGTGTTAGGTGGTTGCTAGGGTGGTTGCTAGGCGGTTGCTATGGTGTTATAGGTGGTTGCTAGGGTGGTTGCTAGGCGGTTGCTAGGGTGTTATAGGTGGTTGCTATGGTGTTGTTAGGCAGTTGCTAGGGTGTTCTGGGTGGTTGCTAGGCGTTTGCTAGGGTGTTCTGGGCGTTTGCTAGGGTGTTCTGGGTGGTTGCTAGGCGGTTGCTAGGGTATTCTGGGTGGTTGCTAGGGTGTTGCTAGGTGGTTGCTAGGGTGTTCTGGGTGGTTGCTAGGGTGTTCTGGGTGGTTGCTAGGTTGTTGTTAGGTGGTTGCTTGAGTGTTGCTAGGTGGTTGCTAGGGTATTTTGGGTGGTTGCTAGGGTGTTGTTAGGTGGTTGCTAGGGTGTTGCTAGGTGGTAGCTAGGGTATTCTGGGTGGTTGCTAGGGTGTTGCTAGGTGGTTGCTAGGGTGTTCTGGGTGGTTGCTAGGGTGTTGCTAGGCGGTCGCTAGGGTATCCTGGGTGGTTGCTAGGCGGTTGCTAGGGTATTCTGGGTGGTTGCTAGGGTGTTGCTAGGTGGTTGCTAGGGTGTTGTTAGGTGGTTGCTAGGGTGTTGCTAGGTGGTAGCTAGGGTATTCTGGGTGGTTGCTAGGGTGTTGCTAGGTGGTTGCTAGGGTGTTCTGGGTGGTTGCTAGGGTGTTGCTAGGCGGTCGCTAGGGTATCCTGGGTGGTTGCTAGGGTATTCTGGGTGGTTGCTAGGGTGTTGTGGGTGGTTGCTAGGCGGTTGCTAGGGTGTTATGGATGGTTGCTATGGTGTTACCAGGTGGTTGGTAGTTGTCACAGATGGTTACTATGAAGTTTTTATAGAGTTCTTAGCATGTTTTAGGCATGATTTTACATGTAAATAATCGCTATTAGCATGTAGCTATTCACTGCTAGCATGTGTAGCATGTTGGACGCGCTGTTTGCTAGCATGAGTCAAAAGAGCCAACCCCCATGTCTCTACGATGTTCTGATGCAGAGATATAGGTCTTGCTAAATGTTTGCTAGGGTACTCTGTTTGGTTGCTAGGGAGTGGCTTGGCAGCTGCCAATGATGAATCTCCAAAGGCTGCTTGTCAGTATGAATGATATAAACCATGCCTTTGTGACATTCAGAATGGAAGATATCTCTCTTTGGATTTTGGTTGATAAGGTGCTCGAAAATGGTTGCTAGGGAGGGGCTAGGAAGTGTTGAGGGGATTCATGATTGGCTGTTTTACTGCCCCAAGTCAAACGAGACCACCCTCGTGTTTCTATGATAATTCAGTCCGGAGATATCCCTTTGATCTCTTTCAATGGAAGTCTATGGGACTTGTTGCTAAGGTGCTCTAAATGGTTGCTAGGGCGTGGCTTGATAGCTTCATAATGATGCTGAGAGACTGATTGGTCGTCTGAGTAAAATGAGCCCGCCCCCTTGTCTCTAAGACACTGTGATCCAGAGTTATGTTCAATACAAAATGACATTTCATGGGCCATCCTACACCATAGACTTAACATTGGGGCAAATTTGGGCGGCTCCTGCCCCCCAGGGGTGCAACTTTTACCCCATTGTGAGGTATGTTCTCACAGAGCCTGTCAGCCTCTTCAAATGTGGTAAATCACACGTCTCTGCGAAATCCTCGCTCTGAGCTATGACTCGTAAAAGTTCGGCGCAATGTTAAGTCAATGGGATTTTTGCCCCTGGGGCGAACACCGTACCCCCGATCGCTTAAAGTCATAGCACACCATTCCCAAATAATCCGCACGATTTGACGCCTCATTCGTGGGTCTGTGACAAAAGCTGCGGGAGGAGTAGTGCGTCAAACTTTTGTCCGGAATAAAAATAATAATAAGTATGAGCAATAACAATAGTGTTGCCTTGCCTTTGGCAAGCACCACTAATAATAATAATAATAATAAATATAGCTGCAAGCAGCAATACGATTCCTCCTCAAAATGGCAAATCATTTAAAATTGATCAGTAGAGGGTTGGGGTTAAACCCTCCCAATGAAAAAATCCAAAAAACATGTCTTTCTGTCTGAATCCTAAACTAAACATTTTCAGTGTACAGGAAAATCCATCATGCCGGACCTTATGGATCCTGGAGGGTTTTTTGTTTACAATGAGAAATGAGGTATGTTCACCAGGTTTCAGAAGAACTAAATAAATGGGGTGGAAATACAATCACTTTGAAAAAATGACATTTGGGCATGGCCTGTAGCGCCCCCTAAGGGCGAATGTGAGCCATTCTTGGTTTGTGGATTTCTGTTGGCCTGTAGTGTCAATATACCAAATTAGAACTTTTTTTACCAGCAAATGGGAATTTAGGGCGTGGCCTGTAGCGCCCCCTAAGGGCAAATGTGGGCCATTCTTGGTTTGTGGATACCCGTTGGCATGGAGTATCAATGTGCCAATTTAGAAAATTTTTGACCAGTGACTTTTTGAGATATTGGGGCTCAAGGCACCTTAGAACATTTTTGACCATAAAATGGGAATTTTGGGCATAGCCTGTAGCGCCTCCTAATGGCGAATATGGGCAATTCTTGGTTTGTGGGTTCCTGTAGGCCTGTAGTATCAATGTACCAAATTAGAACTTTTTTTACCAGCAAATGGGAATTTAGGGCGTGGCCTGTAGCGCCCCCTAAGGGCGAATGTGGGCCATTCTTGGTTTGTGGGTACCCGTTGGCATGGAGTATCAATGTGCCAATTTAGAAAATTTTTGACCAGTGACTTTTTGAGATATTGGGGCTCAAGACACCTATAATATCACTTCAGAAGGCATGGATTAAACCACTGGAGTGGTATGGATTACTTTTATGCTGCATTTATGTGATTTTTGTAGCTTCTGAGTTCTGATCACCATTCAAGTGCATTGAAAGGTCCAACAGGGTTGAGATATTCTTCTAAAAAGCTTAATTTGTGTTCACCAGAAGAAAGAAAATAATACACATCTGGGATGGAATGAGGGTAAGTAAATGATGAGAAAAATTTATTTTGGGGGTAAATACCATTTGTACTTTTTATTTACTTGGACTGTCAATGTTCAGGACGAAAGCTCAATTGTTACTGTCTCTTTAAGGCACTGTGCTGTGCAGTTTGTGCAGTTTGTTTCATTGAGTTTAATCTTTTGAGAACTGTGAAGTCTCATTATTTATTGCGTTCAAACAGTAAAGTGTTAAAAACACATTCAACAGACAAACCTTCGTGAAGATGCGAGTAAAAATGAGATCGCCTCACGGAGCGCGCGCTGTACGTCAGACACAACGCAGATGAAACATCATTCTCGGAAGTGTTGATACTAGATTTAGATTCCAGATTTCTTCATCAGCTGTTTACGTTCACTTGAGACAAAACATACTCCACAATATATCATAAAGTTTGACGTTTTGTTGTATGAAATTGTCCGTTCAAACGCAAAAAGAAGCGAAAGCGATCTCGCATCGGGGTGCGTGCGTTAGACGCGACTCGCTGTTTAACACAAACTGCGCAAAAACATTTATTTGAGTTGTTTTGCCATTTGTTGAGTTGAATGGTGTAAAATCGCTTGAAAGTTCAAACAGGAAAGTGTTAAAAACACATACAACAGACAAACCTCCGTGAAGATGCGAGTAAAATTGAGATCACCTCATGGAGCGCGTGCTGTCAGAGACAACGCAGATGAAACATAATTCTCGGAAGTATTGATACTTTAGGATCGATCCGTCCCCATCCCTTCTTTCTTTAGATATATGTTTCATGTTTGTGTGATAAGTATTCGCGGAGTTTCACTTGATTTTTCTGACGTGTATCAGACAGATGATCGCTAAGACAGATTCGGCGCACCCGGTTTATTTTCGTTATTTTACAAGAGCTCAAGGTTTTGTTGTTATTGTAAGTGTACACAAATAAAATTAGACCTTTTATAGTTTGTAATGATCTCTTCTATGTATCTGAATTGGGGAAAATGACGCAGTATTTTGTTTAAGTTTTTTCCGCTGTTTCGAAAAATGCATCTAATAGGACATCACAGCGCCAGTGTTGACCCCCGTAATAATGCCAGAATTCAATATTCCCGATTTCAAACTGCTCGAAAATATTTATTTGAGTTGTTTTGTCATTTGTTGAGTTGAATAGTGTAAAATCGCTTGAATATTCAAACTGGGAAGCAGTAAAACACATCTCACTGACCTTTGTGCAGTAACTCTCATCGGGGCTAGTGCGTTAAGCTGCGTTCACACCGGACGCGAATAGCGCGTCAGGCGCGAATGATTTCAATGTTAAGTCAATACAAAGACGCGTTACGCGCGTAAAAAATTCCTGCGGCGCGAATGAGGCGTAGAGCGCGGCGCGGTAGACGCGAATACGCCTAATTCGCGCGTCAAGTTCGCGCGAATGGCGCGAATTAAGCTTCTGGCGCGTTAAGCGCGAATGATTTAGTTAGTGCTATTTGTGCATTCACGCGTTTGACGCGAATTCGCGTCTGCCGCCCAAGTTGAAAAATCTGAACTTCTGCGTCAATTCGCGCCGCGTTAACCAATCAGGAGCCTGCTTGCTTCACGTGGAATAAAGTGACATAGCATAACAAACTCCTGCTCGAAAGTCATTCATTCCAAATGGAGGAGAAATTAATTTTAGCAGTGAGTGTTCACCCGGAGCTATTTGACTCCAGTTCTTATTTTTATAGAGGCAGGTACAAAAAGGACCTCGCTTGGAAGAAGATTAGTGAGGAGATTGTACAACCTGGTAAGTTGTAAGATATACAAATTTCACTTTTGAGTCACGTTATTGACCTAAAACGTTACTAATCAGTTAGCAAGCTGCCGTGCTGCTAGTTTACAACTATTTTCCCGCAAATATACAACTACTTTTCACTAACAAGATAATGTGTTTATTCAGAGGATGTCTGCCGTAAAAAGTGGAAAAGCCTCAGGGACACGTACCTGAAGGAGAAGAGGAAGGAGTTGGAGAAGAGGAGTGGGTCAGCAGCAGGGTCTGGGAAGAGGTGGAAGTTTTCTCAGATCTTGGGATTCCTCGACCCCTTCGTCACACCACGAGAAACAACAAGTAACATGGAGGGGGTCGAGGCCCAGATCGGAGAGGACAACCACCTCGAGGACCAGGGACACCCCGAACAATCAGGGGAGACAGTGACAGGTGTTTCTAATATAGACACATTACAAGGCATATATGTTGTCATGTTTACAGATGAAAAAATTTAATCTCTCTGAGTATTGTTACCAATGTGTCGTAATAACATTTAATATTGTCTTGACAGAGCCATATCAGAGTGAGGATGGCCGAAGAACCCCCTCTTCTGCTCCTGTCTCCCCAGTCCCTGGTCCCTCAGCCCCTGCTGCTGAACCTACAGGTGTGTGAAAGCAATAGTACAAACAATATTTCAACATATTACATGCACAAAGTCCCCCTTACTAATAATCATTGTTTTGCAGTCTATGCAACCAATCATCTGCATACATTTTAACTACTGTTCATTTGAATGTTTATCTATGTGTATGTCTGAAGTATAACTTTAATTACTTAATATATGTTAAAGCAAGTTTATTATTCTCAAAATATCTAGACAATTTTGTCGTTTAAATTAAATTTTTGAACCTTCACTGTGAAAATGAAAATCAGGTATCATCTTTCTGCCTTCTCATTGCACCATGTGTTGTATTTTTTTATTTTCACAGGCCAACAGAGGAGGAGAGCTCGTCGGCGGCCCCGTGAGCGGTCACCGGATGGTCCGTCGGAGGTGGAGCAGCGACTTCTTGCGCTCCTGTCGCAACCTCCAACACCCAACACACCCCCACCGCCATTGTCCTCCGATGAGCACTTCCTACTCGGTCTTCTGCCTTTTGTACAGAGCATGCCGCCTCATCTCAAGGAAAATTATAAATTTAAATTATATAATTATGCAATGAATAATAGCTATACTGTGCTAAATTTGGAACAATTTGATCCCCCCCCAGAGTAGTAAAAAAAATAAATAAATGAGGCAGCAGGCTCTGCAGGAAACGCAGAATGCCCTCCTTCCTCTTCTCCTACATGCTGTTCTCTGGTGCATTTCCAGCTTCCAAGCGAGGTCCTTTTTATTCCTGTTTTTGTTCGTATTATTTATTTTATACAATTTGCCTTAATAAATAATTTTACAATCTGACTAAATGCCTGGTGTGGTTCTATGCACAACAAAGCAAATCTTGTATCACATAACTTGTTTTTTAATATACAAGATGTATTAATTTAGTATTTAATGTTATTTATTCCATATCTAAATATAGATTAATTGAAACATCATTGTAATGTAAAGACAACCAACAACAAAAAAATAGAAGATTCATTACTTTTGGAGGCTGGCTCCATTTATTTATTAAAAAATAAATAAATAATTTCACCTTGTATACAAACATGGAAAACCTGTAATTTTGTAAAGGTTAGTCAGAGTTTAAACTAATACATGT
Organism: Moxostoma hubbsi; assembly: GCA_032164185.1. Lineage (NCBI taxonomy): Eukaryota > Metazoa > Chordata > Actinopteri > Cypriniformes > Catostomidae > Moxostoma > Moxostoma hubbsi. Next base: position 45,025,486 of record JAVLUX010000014.1, on the reverse strand, counting down.
GCATGTTGTGGACCTGACAGCCTGGAACTGAGGCTGACAACCTGGAAAAAAAAAAATACTAAATATTATAATGGAGGAAAACTGTTAAGGAAAACTGCTCTTTATAGGTTTGTGGGTGGCTCTTAAAAGAGCCGTTGTGGGGAAGTCATGATGAGGACTTCAAATGCTACTCCGTCAGCTGCCATGGTACTGCTCCCTCCGCCGAGAAGTGTGCCATGAAGACGTCCCTCACCTGGAGTGCCTCTCTGGAGGAGTTGTTGGCTGCAGCTCGACCCAGACCTGTCAGTGGCTCCTCTCTAGCATGCCCCGCGCCCCTCACAGCAGGGAATACCGCATGAAGTTGTGGAGAACACACGTCGCCTTCACACACTTCTCCGCAACTTCAGGGTGGACCTCGATGAGGCAGCGGTACATCCTCCACTGTGAGGAGAGGATGCCAAAGGCGTTCTCCACCACCAGCCTGGCTCTGGAGAGGCGGTAATTGAAGACACGCCTCTCTGGAGGAAGCGTGCGTCCAGGAAAGGGCCGCATGAGGTATCTCCGCAGCGGGAACGCCTCATCAGCCACGAAGACATGAGGCTGGGGTCCTCTGTATTCAGCACCAGGTAGAGGGTGGTCATGAGGCAGATGAAGAGTGCCAGCCCGGAGAGCCTGTCCAAAGGTGGAGTTTGCCAGAATCCCACCATCACTGGTCCTGCCGTACCCCCCAACATCGATCACCCGGAATTGATACTTCGCATCCACAACTGCAAGCAGAACGATGGAGAACGTTCCCTTGTAGTTGTGGAACTGGGATCCTGAGTTCGGGGGTGCCTTCAGCACCACATGCTTACCATCCACCGCTCCAGTGCACAGAGGGAAGTTCCACCGCTCCTGAAATCCCTCTGCGATGGACCTCCAGTCATTGGTGGTGGGCACAGCCATGTAGTCCTCCACAAGGCAGTCCCAGATGGCAGTCACTACCTGGGCGACGATCTGGCACACTGTGGAGACACCAACCCGGTAGCTGAATGCTATCGTCCTGAATGAGTCCCCAGTGGCAAGAAACCTATAAAACATTGTTATAAATATTACTACAAGTACACTTGTAGTTACATATTAAACTATACAATCAACAGCTATACTATTAAATGGTTTATGGTATATTAAATGGCAATAATCAAGCACTACATATAGACAATAATCAAGCACTACATATTGCTTACAGATAGAGATATTTAAATTTTAGGTTAATGTCTAGGTTATAGCGGTTAACAGTATCACTAGAAAGATCACTATGTTTATACAGATAAACATGACAGTATCACGTCTGCTAAGAGAATATTTATGTCAGTTAACTGAGTATCACTAGAAAGAGCGCCAAAAGTGGTATCTGTCCCACAGTTTAAAAAAAAATATTGACAGCAAATGTTAGCATATTGAATATACTGTATTTAAAATATCATATACATTTTCATTTACTAACCGAAGACAGATGGACAGGCGCTCCGCAGCCGGGATAGAGCGCCTGTAGTTGGTGTCCTGGAGGGTGATCCTCGCTCCGATGCAGGACAGCAGGTCATCGAACTGGGCGCGGGACAGGCGGAAGTACCGCTGAAAGCGGCCATCATCCAGGCGCAGCTCCTGGAGCAAATGGTGAAACTCGCCGAACTGGGTTCGCCTCTGAAGGGTCTGGTGGACCCAAATACGGTGACGATGATGCCTAAGCCGCTGTTTTGCTCTCCAGAGCAAATACAGAGCGGCGACTCTCTCGATAAATGACCCATCAACAACAGACATCTTGTAAAAAGATGGTCGCCAACGGGGTTCGAAACTTTTGAAACTTTCGCCTCTGACGCGCGTGACTCGCGTAAATTTCGCTTCAAACTTTTATTTTTTTACGCGTGTCAGTTTCACTCTTGACACGCGAATTAACACAAAGTGGTCAAGCGTCAAACTAGACGCGGTAGACGCGAATTTGATGCGCTATTCGCGTCCGGTGTGAACGCAGCATTAGACGCGACGCGTCTCGCTGTTTCACGTAAACTGCTCGAAAACATTTATTTGAGTTGTTTTGCCATTTGTTGAGATGAATAGTATAAAATCACATGAATGTTCCAAATGTCAAGCATTAAACACACAATTGACACCTTTGTGCAGACACAGGCTAAATCCATCTGGCTTGGAGCTCCACCCACTAGTAGACAGAATTGCTCCATTAGAGAGGTTTCTCCAGTAAAAGTGCATTTGGTAGACAGAGTTACACCAGCAGAGGGAGCCTCTTTGCTCAGCCAATGTAAGTGAATGGGATTTTACTTGTAGACCGTATGAATCCAGTAGAGGGGGCATTTTTGCTCTGTCCCCAGGTCTGTGGCAAGTTGGGTACTTATAGCATTAAAGCTCTTGGAGGTAAGGTTGTTGAAATTTTAGTAAGTAAAATAGTATTAATAATAATAATAATAATAAATGTATGTAACATAACAATATGTTGGCTTTCTCAAGCCAGCATAGTTATGTCATCTTGAAGCATGTTAGGTTTGAAAAACCATCAGTCAAAATTACATTTGGTTTATTGACACTAATATATATCGAGGCAATGTGGTCATTTACATAAACACGCACCTTTCAGCCATTTTGTATTGTATTCATTTTTGCTAAGTAAAAAATTGAAAGAGATCAATTCTACACATGGGTACCAAATGTCAAGTCAATTGGATCTACGGTTCAAGAGAAGAAGAGTTTTGAATGTTTCCCCAAATTTTCACTGTATAGGACAATCCATCACGCAGAACCTTATGGGTCCTTGAGGATTTTTTGTTCCCAATGAGAAATGAGGCAAGTATACCAAGTTTTAGAATATTTGGAAAATTGGGGTGAAAAATGCCATCATTTTGAAAATGTGACATTTGGGCGTGGCCTGTAGCGAACCACTAAGGGCGAATGTGGGCAATTCTTTGCACAGTACTTCAAAGGGATGTTATCTTGAAGAATGTTAGGTTTGAAAAACCCTCAGTCAAAATTACATTTGATTTATTGACATATATATTGATTAAATGTGGACATTTACATAAACACATCGTATTCATTTTTGTTAAGTAATGTTTTCAAAGACATCAATTCTACACATGCATACCAAATTTCAAGTCAATTGGAGCTACGGTTCAGGAGAAGAAGAGTTTTGTAGGTTTTCTCAAATTTTCACTGTACAGGAAAATCCATTATGGCAGAAGTTATGGGTCCTTGAGGATTTTTTGTTCCCCATGAGAAATGAGACATGTACACCAGGTTTCAGAATAATTGGACAAATGGCTTGGAAATGCCATCACTTTGAAAATATTTTTTTGGGCCGTGGCCTGTAGCACCACCTATGGGCGAATGTGGGCCATTCTTGGTTTGAGGGTACCCGTTGGCATGGAGTATCAATGTGCCAATTTAGAACATTTTTGACCAGTGACTTTTTGAGATATTGGGGCTCAAGGAGAATAATAATAATAAATATAGCTGCAAGCAGCAATGTGATTCCTCCTCAAAATGGCAAATCATTTAAAATTGGATAGTAGAGGGTTGGGGTTAAACCCTCCCAATGAAGAAATCCAAAAAACATGTCTTTCTGTCTGAATCCTAAACTAAAAATTTTCAGTGTACAGGAAAACCCATGATGCCGGACCTTATGGATCCTGTAGGCTTTTTTGTTTACAATGAGAAATGAGGTATGTACATTAAGTTTCAGAAGAACTGATTAAATGGGGTGGAAATGCCATCACTTTGAATGTGGGACATTTGGGCATGGTCTGATGCGCCCCCTAAGGGTGAATGTGGGCCATTCTTGGTTTGAGGGTTACTGTTGGCCTGTAGTATCAATGTACCAAATTAGTACATTTTTGACCAGAAAATGGGAATTTTGGACATGGCCAATAGCGGCCATTCTTGGTTTGTGGGTTCCTGTTGGCCTGTAGTATCAATGTACCAAATTTGAAAATGTTTGACCAAAAAATAGCACTTTAAGGCATAGCCTGTAGCGCCCCCTAATGGCGAATATGGGCAATTCTTGGTTTGTGGGTTCCTGTTGGCCTGCAGCATCAATGTACCAAATTAGAAAATTTTTGACCAGAAAATGGGAATTTTGGGCGTGGCCTGTAGCGCCCCCTAAGGGTGAATGTGGGCCATTCTTGGTTTGTGGATTCCTGTTGGGCTGTAGTATCAATATACCAAATCAGAACATTTTTGACCAGAAAATGGGAATTTTGGGCATGGCCTGTAGCGCCCCCTAAGGGAGAATGTGGGATATTCTTTACGCAGTACTTCAGAGTGATGTCATCTTGAAGTGTGTTAGGTTTGAAAAACCATTAGTCAAAATTACATTTGATTTTTTGACACATGTATATTGCTAAAATGTGGACATTTATATAAACACGTCCCTTACAGCCATTTTGTATCGTATTCATTTTTCCTAAGTAACGTTTTCAAATTTCAAGTCAATTGGAGTTACGGTTCAGGAGAAGAAGAGTTTTGTAGGTTTTAGCAAATTTTCACGTTACAGGAAAATCCATCATGGCAGAAGTTATGGGTCCTTGAGGCTTTTTTGTTCCCCATGAGAAATGAGGCATGTACACCAGGTTTCAGAATAATTGGACAAATGGCTTGGAAATGCCATCACTTTGAAAATATTTTTTTGGGCCGTGGCCTGTAGCACCACCTATGGGCGAATGTGGGCCATTCTTGGTTTGAGGGTACCCGTTGGCATGGAGTATCAATGTGCCAATTTAGAACATTTTTGACCAGTGACTTTTTGAGATATTGGGGCTCAAGGAGAATAATAATAATAAATATAGCTGCAAGCAGCAATGTGATTCCTCCTCAAAATGGCAAATCATTTAAAATTGGATAGTAGAGGGTTGGGGTTAAACCCTCCCAATGAAGAAATCCAAAAAACATGTCTTTCTGTCTGAATCCTAAACTAAAAATTTTCAGTGTACAGGAAAACCCATGATGCCGGACCTTATGGATCCTGTAGGCTTTTTTGTTTACAATGAGAAATGAGGTATGTACATTAAGTTTCAGAAGAACTGATTAAATGGGGTGGAAATGCCATCACTTTGAATGTGGGACATTTGGGCATGGTCTGATGCGCCCCCTAAGGGTGAATGTGGGCCATTCTTGGTTTGAGGGTTACTGTTGGCCTGTAGTATCAATGTACCAAATTAGTACATTTTTGACCAGAAAATGGGAATTTTGGACATGGCCAATAGCGGCCATTCTTGGTTTGTGGGTTCCTGTTGGCCTGTAGTATCAATGTACCAAATTTGAAAATGTTTGACCAAAAAATAGCACTTTAAGGCATAGCCTGTAGCGCCCCCTAATGGCGAATATGGGCAATTCTTGGTTTGTGGGTTCCTGTTGGCCTGCAGCATCAATGTACCAAATTAGAAAATTTTTGACCAGAAAATGGGAATTTTGGGCGTGGCCTGTAGCGCCCCCTAAGGGTGAATGTGGGCCATTCTTGGTTTGTGGATTCCTGTTGGGCTGTAGTATCAATATACCAAATCAGAACATTTTTGACCAGAAAATGGGAATTTTGGGCATGGCCTGTAGCGCCCCCTAAGGGAGAATGTGGGATATTCTTTACGCAGTACTTCAGAGTGATGTCATCTTGAAGTGTGTTAGGTTTGAAAAACCATTAGTCAAAATTACATTTGATTTTTTGACACATGTATATTGCTAAAATGTGGACATTTATATAAACACGTCCCTTACAGCCATTTTGTATCGTATTCATTTTTCCTAAGTAACGTTTTCAAATTTCAAGTCAATTGGAGTTACGGTTCAGGAGAAGAAGAGTTTTGTAGGTTTTAGCAAATTTTCACGTTACAGGAAAATCCATCATGGCAGAAGTTATGGGTCCTTGAGGCTTTTTTGTTCCCCATGAGAAATGAGGCATGTACACCAAGTTTCAGTATAATTGGACAAATGGCATAGAAATGCCATCACTTTGAAAATATTTTTTTTGGGTGTGGCCTGTAGCACCACCTATGGGCGAATGTGGTCCATTCTTGGTTTGGGGGTACCCGTTGGCATGGAGTATCAATGTGCCAATTTAGAAAATTTTTGACAGTGACTTTTTGAGATATTGGGTCTCAAGGAGAATAATAATAATAATAATAATAATAAAACTGTCAATAACAATAGATTCCCTCCTACCGGAGGAATCTAATAAAACTGTCAATAACAATAGATTCCCTCCTACCGGAGGAATCTAATAATAATACTAATAATAATACTGTCAATTACAATAGATTCCCTCCTATCGGAGGAATCTAATAATAAAAATGTCAATAACAATAGATTCCCTCTTACCGGAGGAATCTAATAATAATACTGTCAATTACAATAGATTCCCTCCTATCGGAGGAATCTAATAATAATAATAATAATAATAATAATAATAATAATAATAATAAAACTGTCAATAACAATAGATTCCCTCCTACCGGAGGAATCTAATAAAACTGTCAATAACAATAGATTCCCTCCTACCGGAGGAATCTAATAATAATAATAATAATAATAATAATAATAAAACTGTCAATAAAAATAGATTCCCTCCTATCGGAGGAATATAATAATACTCTCAATTACAATAGATTCCCTCTTATCGGAGGAATCTAATAATAAAACTGTCAATAACAATAGATTCCCTCCTACCGGAGGAATCTAATAATAATAATAATAAAACTGTCAATAAAAATAGATTCCCTCCTATCGGAGGAATCTAATAATACTCTCAATTACAATAGATTCCCTCCTATCGGAGGAATCTAATAATAAAACTGTCAATAACAATAGATTCCCTCCTACCGGAGGAATCTAATAATAATAATAATTATACTGTCAATAACAATAGATTCCCTCCTACCGGAGGAATCTAATAATAATAATAATAAATATACTGTCAATAACAATAGATTCCCTCCTACCAGAGGAATCTAATAATAATACTGTCAATAACAATAACTGACAATTATCATTACTATTCTAATGACACTGTTCTCTATTGTTCTGGGTCCACATTAGGTCAAGCAATCACAAATTTACAATCGCTTTTAATATCTTGCAACATAATTTGGCTACTTTAAAGTTGGTTCTAAACTCAAAAAAAAACTAAAGTCATGACTTTCACTCTGGGAAAATCAACTAAAAACAATGTCCCAACCATTTGTACACTTTCTGGTACAGAAATCGAAGAAGTGTCACATTACAAATACTTGGGCATTACCATTGATCAATCACTGTCTTTTACATTGCATGTCCAAGATTTGGTTAAAAAACTGAAATTGAAGTTAGGTTTTTTCTTTAGAATCAAGTCTTGTTTATCTTTTGAAGCAAAAAAACAACTTGTAAACGCAACATTCTTGTCTGTCTGAGACTATGGTGATATTTTATATATGCAATCAACCTCCCAGTGTCTTCATGCTTTGGACACTGTGTTTCATGGAGCCTTAAAATCTCTCACTCATCACTGTTTGCTGTATTTTCGGGTCGAGTGGTTCTCCCTCTACATTCGGCGTTGGGTGTACTGGCATCTTTTTATTTATAGGACTTCTTCCTCCTTACCTGAACACTTACATCCTCCCGAGGTCTGCAGGGACATATCACCTGCGTTCACAGGATCTGTTTTTATTGACAGTCCCTAAAGCCCGCACTGACTTTGGCAAAAAGGCGTTTAATTTTGCAGTACCATCTGCATGGAATCAGCTTCAGAATGAACTTTAGTTGAAGGAGTTGGTCTCACTTTATTCTTTTAAAGGCTTTTTAAAGGACCTTGCAAAAAGGAAGTCTGTCTGTCACTGTTTTTAAATTGATTTAGGACTCAGGTTTCTTTTATGATGTCATTGTTGTTTGATTATGATGAGTGAAAGTGTGTCTATGTATTTATCTGTAAGTGTCTTTGTATCTATTTGAAACCGTGCTACTGCCACTTGCCAGGACACTATTGTAAAAGAGATTTTAAATCTCAAGGAGGTTTTTATCCTGGTTAAATAAAGGTTTGAATGAATAAAAAAATAGATTCCCTCCTACCGGAGGAATCTAATAATAATACAGTCAATAACAATAGATTCCCTCCTACCGGAGGAATCTAACAATAAAACTGTCATTAACAATAGATTCCCTCCTATCGAAGGAATCTAATGATGCAAAGATCTTGAAATAAAGTGCTAAAGTAAAAGTCAAGTTAAACTGAATTATTACCAATAAAAATTTTCTTTCAGCATGATTCTTAAATTGACATGACCCCGATTTAGTACGTCGGGGCTAGAACAAAATTCAGAGTTTCCCACTTTTAATTCTAACTTTGTGGTTGCATTCATGTGCATTCAACTCGTAAATATGATCATTCCGACATGACTTGAAAGCACCATAAAACGCACTCTGACTTTTGAGATTGACTTACAAGACGAGGTCACAAACAGTCATTGATTCTCTGCCGCACACAAATACACCATTAACAAATTATCTGCAAAAAATATAGGCAGTAATTCCACTATCAGATTGATAATAATATATATCTTTCCCACCAGTATACTGTATCTTGTTAGTCTAGATTTTGTGAAAGAGGCTTCTAGTTTTATCATGTGAGGTCAAATGGTTTTCAGCTGTAGAGGTCATGTGGTAAATATGTGATCCATTACAAACGGGTGGAAGATAGAGAGACATTTATGTGGTCATTCACAGAGCAAACACACACACACGCACACACACAACGGGTCCTGATGTGACCCAGTCAGCTCACTGACCCTTAAAATTGATGTCCGGTGTGAGTGGGTTGGGGTGAGAACAGGCCAGTAAGGATGAATGATCCATTTCCCTTTCAGGCAGAGTCAGTGTGCTATCAAACCACATGAAGAAAGCTCGATGGCAGATAACACATGTGTAATGAGCATAATGCGATTAATATGTGCATTTGAGTGGGAACAGCTTGATGCGGCCCACTGCTGTTGTGTGTAAATGAGCGGTTGTGCAGCATTACCTCCATAAAACCATAATCCACTCCCCATAAACCATTACATGCGTCATAACATTTCTGATTTATGGAGTGGAATATCGATGGGAAAAAATTAATACTTGCCAAACAATATTGAGCACATATTAATTGTGATTTGATTGCCGTGGCATTTAGCCAGATGATGAATGAGCAATAGCGCCCCTCGACACAGTCTTAATATGAAAATTATGTGTTTGCCTATAGATTTTATTGTATCACACGCTCTCTCTCTCTCTCGCATATTGGTTCATCAGTACAGTGCAGCTTTTGGGTAGATTAAATTAAGACTTCACTCCATCTCGGAACCCTAACTTATGTTTTATGACACACTCTAAATCAGTTTTATTCTGGTATTGATTTTTCCAACCTGCTCTCCTCTGAGCTCCCTCATGCATACATAAAACAATACATCAAAACATTTTGCCTTTTATTTTCTGTCCAGCTTTCCCCTTGACCTTTCAGCATGTTGGAAACGAATATGAGGCCTAAAATGTTTCTGCAAACCCACACCTGCTGTTGTACAGGCTCAAATTCAACCTTTCTCGCACAAATTCCTCTTTTTTAATGAATATAATCATATTACACATACAAACCTTGACTCTAAACATATTTAAGTGGTTAATATGTAGTATTTAACTTTCAATTACTAAGTTCTGACATGAAACTCTCAAAGACGCAAACTGAGATTCTTTCAACTTGTCTGTAAGCAAATCAGCCAGCTCACATGTGATATGCCAAGTCAATTGGCTCACATGGCGTATGCTAATAGGTCTTTAGACGTGTAATTGGGAAGCAGGTTTCAATGCAGCATGCTGTGCATGAGTTTTCAATGAAAATGCTATTTGCTTAGTTTGTTTCAGGGGCTTTTTCTTCTATCAGCTTGCATGTTAAGTTCTCATTTAGCTATAACAGAAAGAAGTCCGTCTTTAAAGGAAGCCAAATCTGGCATTATTTGAGGAACAGTTACGTGTAAAAATTAGATACAGCTGGTTTGCCAATCTGTTGCCCAGATCTGCTATGTGTGGATGTAAATAAATCCACACATAGCTAGGTTAAGTCAATAGATAAATAAGCTCTGGGCTTTCCTGGTCCAGATACACATAATCAGTCAGGTTGGTAGATGTTAAAGCCTTTCAGCCAAGCAGACCCAGCCACAAAAAGATGTAGTTCATTAGAAGGGGTGTTAAAGTTTATCATGGGACAATACATCTCGGTTCACAAATGTGACGATGCACATTTTTATTATTATATTAGCATTTGTTCTATCCAGTACACGCAACATCCTGTACCTACGGAATGCAGGCATACAAATGGAAATCAGTTCATTGCACAAAAATAGCTCTAAAATAAGATTGTACAATAGTAGCAACAGGTGTTGTACGATGAGTTTGGCTGAAACTGTGGAAACTGGTCCAGAGATATGTTACTTGTTACTTGGTTGCTAGGGTAACCCCATCTGGTTGCTAGGAAGTTACCCTAGCAACCAAGTATCAAATCACATATATCTGCACCAGAAAATCTGGGTTGACTTATTTCACTCAGGATGGCAAGGAGCATTGTTGGCTGTCACCTTGGTAGCTGCCTAGCAACCAAATGGGGTTACCCTAGCAACCAAGAAACAAATCACATATCTCTGCACAAGAAAATCACAGAGACTTCTGGGTTGACTTATTTCACTCAGGATGGCAAGGAGCATTGTTGGCTGTCACCTTGGTAACTGCCTAGCAACCAGATAGGGTTACCCTAGCAACCAAGAAACAAATCACATATCTCTGTACTAGAAAATCACAGAGACTTCCGGGTTGACTTGTTTCACTTAGGATGGCAAGGACCATTGTTGCCAGTCACCTTGGTAACTGCCTAGCAACCAGATGGGGTTACCCTAGCAACCAAGTAACAAATCATATATCTCTGAACCAGAAAATTGTAGTGATTCCGTGTTGACTTATTTCATTTAGGATGGCAAGGAGCATTATTGGCTTGCCCCTTGGTAACTGCCTAGCAACCAGATGGAGTTTCCCTAGCAACCAAGTAACAAAATACATATCTCTGTACTAGAAAATCGTAGAGACTTCCGGGTTGACTTATTTTACTCAGGATGGCAAGTAGCGTTGGTGGCTGTCACCTTAGTAACTGCATATCAACCAGATGGGTTTCCCTAGCAACCATGGAACAACACCTATATCTCTGCACCAGAACATCCTACTGTCATGGGGGTGGCCTCTTTCAACTTTGGGCAGTAGGTGGGACATTGTGGTAAGAAATTTTGCCACGGCAAGCACCACTCACATTTTCTTCAGGAAATGTACATTCTAGTTAGTGGTGCTTGCAAAGCAACACTATTGTAATCTCACATACTTATTAGTGGTGCTTGCAAAGCAACACTATTGTAATCTCACATACTTATTTTTCTTCTTCTTCTTCTTCTTCTTCTTCCGTACAAAACTTCGGCACCTAACTCGTCCCGCACCTTTTGGTGTAGACCCATGAATGAGGTGTCAAATCGAGCGGCTCATTGAGGAGAGGTGTGCTATGACTTTTATAAGCGATCGGGGGTACGGTGTTTGCCCCAGGGGCAAAAAACTGGGCAAAAAATCCCATTGACTTAACATTGAGCCGAACTTTGACGAGTCATAGCTCAGAGCGAGGATTTCACAGAGACGTGTGATTTACCACATTTGAAGAGGCTGACAGGCTCTGTGAGAACATACCTCACAATGGGGTAAAACTTTTACCCCTGGGGGGCAGGAGCTGCCCAAAGTTGCCCCAATGTAAGTCAATGGAATTTTTTGCAAAATTTTTTGGTCACAGACCCACGAATGAGGCGTCAAATCGTGCGGATTATTTGGGAATGGTGTGCTATGACTTTCATAAGCGATCGGGGGTATGGTATTTGCCCCAGGGGCAAAAAATTGGGCAAAAAATCCCATTGACTTAACATTGCGCCGAACTTTGACAAGTCATAGCTCAGAGCGAGGATATCACACAGATGTGTGATTTACCACATTTGAAGAGGCTGTCAGGCTCTGTGAGAACATACCTCACAATGGGGTAAAAGTTGCACCCCTTGGGGGCAGGAGCTGCCCAAATTTGCCCCAATGTTAAGTCTATGGTAAATTGTGTATTGAACATAACTCTGGATCACAGTGTCTTAGAGACAAGGGGGCGGGCTCATTTTACTCAGACGACCAATCAGTCTCTCCGGATCATTGTGAAGCTATCATGCCACGCCCTAGCAACCATTTACAGTACCTTAGCAACAAGTCCCATAGACTTCCATTGAAAGAGATCAAAGGGATTTCTCCGGACTGAATTATCATAGAAACACGAGGGTGGTCTCACTTGACTTGGGGCAGTAAAACAGCCAATCATGAATCCCCTCAACACTTCCTAGCCCCTCCCTAGCAACCATTTTCGAGCACCTTAGCAACCAAAATCCAAAGAGAGATATCTTCCATTCTGAATGTCACAGAAGCATGGGAGTTGGTTTATATCATTCATACTGACAAGCAGCCTTTGGTGATTCATCATTGGCAGCTGCCAAGCCACTCCCTAGCAACAATTTAGAGCACCCTAGCAACCACATTTATTGATTTCAATTACAGTAAGATATCTTCAGATCAGAATGTCCTAGAGACATGATAGTTGCTTTGTTTTCATTGGGTGAGTAACCAGTCTTCAGCTTTCATCATATGAACTACTTAGCCATGCCCTAGCAACCATTTAAAACACCCTAGCAACAAAACACCATTGACATCCATTCAAAATCACTAAGATGTGTATCTTAGGATCAGAATGTCGTAGAGACTTCCGGGTTGACTTATTTCACTCAGGATGGAAAGTAGACTTGATAAATATCACCCTGGTAACTGCCTAGCAACCAAATGGGATTACCCTAGCAACCAAGAAACAAATCACATATCTCTGCACAAGAAAATCACAGAGACTTCCGGGTTGACTTATTTCACTCAGGATGGCAAGGAGCATTGTTGGCTGTCACCTTGGTAACTGCCTAGCAACCAGATGGGGTTACCCTAGCAACCAAGAAACAAATCACATATCTCTGCACAAGAAAATCACAGAGAATTCCGGGTTGACTTGTTTCACTCAGGATGGAATGTAGACTTGATAAATATCACCCTGGTAGCTGCCTAGCAACCAGATGGGGTTATCCTAGCAACCAAGTAACAAATCACATATCTATGTACTAGAAAATCACAGAGACTTCCGGGTTCACTTATTTCACTCAGGATGGCAAGGAGCATTATTGGTTGTCACCTTGGTAACTGCCTAGCAACCAGATGGGGTTACCCTAGCAACCAAGAAACAAATCACATATCTCTGCACAAGAAAATCACAGAGACTTCCGGGTTGACTTATTTCACTCAGGATGATAAGGTGCATTGTTGCCTGTCACCTTGGTAACTGCCTAGCAACCAGATGGAGTTACCCTAGCAACCAAGAAACAAATCACATATCTATGCACAAGAAAATCACAGAGACTTCCGGGTTGACTTATTTCACTCAGGATGGCAAGGAGCATTGTTGGCTGTCACCTTGGTAACTGCCTAGCAACCAGATGGGGTTACCCTAGCAACCAAGAAACAAATCACATATCTCTGCACAAGAAAATCACAGAGACTTCCGGGTTGACTTATTTCACTCAGGATGGAATGTAGACTTGATAAATATCACCCTGGTAACTGCCTAGCAACCAGATGGGGTTATCCTAGCAACCAAGTAACAAATCACGTATCTATGTACTAGAAAATCACAGAGACTTCCGGGTTGACTTATTTCACTCAGGATGGCAAGGAGCATTGTTGGCTGTCACCTTGGTAACTGCCTAGCAACCAGATGGGGTTACCCTAGCAACCAAGAAACAAATCACATATCTCTGCACAAGAAAATCACAGAGACTTCCGGGTTGACTTATTTCACTCAGGATGGCAAGGAGCATTATTGCCTGTCACCTTGGTAACTGCCTAGCAACCAGATGGGGTTACCCTAGCAACCAAGAAACAAATCGCATATCTATGCACAAGAAAATCACAGAGACTTCCGGGTTGACTTATTTCACTCAGGATGGCAAGGAGCATTGTTGGCTGTCACCTTGGTAACTGCCTAGCAACCAGATGGGGTTACCCTAGCAACCAAGAAACAAATCACATATCTCTGCACAAGAAAATCACAGAGACTTCCGGGTTGACTTATTTCACTCAGGATGGCAAGGTGCATTGTTGCCTGTCACCTTGGTAACTGCCTAGCAACCAGATGGGGTTACCCTAGCAACCATGGAACAACACCAATATCTCTGCACCAGAACATACTACTGTCATGGGGGTAGCGTCTTTCAACTTTGGGCAGTAGGTGGGATATTGTGGTAAGAAATTTTGCCACGGCAAGCACCACTCACATTTTCTTCAGGAAATGTACATTCTAGTTTTTCTTCTTCTTCTTCTTCTTCTTCTTCTTCCGTACAAAACTTCGGCACCTAACTCGTCCCGCACCTTTTGGCGTAGACCCATGAATGAGGTGTCAAATCGTGCGGCTCATTGAGGAGAGGTGTGCTATGACTTTTATAAGCGATCGGGGGTACGGTGTTTGCCCCAGGGGCAAAAAATTGGGCAAAAAATCCCATTGACTTAACATTGCACCGAAATTTGACGAGTCATAGCTCAAAGCGAGGATTTCGCAGAGACATGTGATTTACCACATTTGAAGAGGCTGACAGGCTCTGTGAGAACATACCTCACAATGGGGTAAAAGTTGCACCCCTGGGGGGCAGGAGCTGCCCAAAGTTGCCCCAATGTAAGTCAATGGAATTTTTTTCAAAATTTTTTGGTCGAAAACCCACAAATGAGGCGTCAAATCGTGCGGATTATTTGGGAATGGTGTCCTATGACTTTTATAATCGATCGGGGGTACGGTGATTGCCCCAGGGGCAAAAAATTGGGCAAAAAATCCCATTGACTTAACATTGCGCCGAACTTTGACGAGTCATAGCTCAGATCGAGGATTTCACAGAGACGTGTGATTAACCAGATTTGAAGAGGCTGACAGGCTCTGTGAGAACATACCTCACAATGGGGTAAAAGTTGCACCCCTGGGGGGCATGAGCTGCCCAAAGTTGCCCCAATGTTAAGTCTATGGTAGATTTTGTATTGAACATAACTCTGGATCACAGTGTCTTAGAGACAAGGGGGCGGGCTCATTTTACTCAGATGACCAGTCAGTCTCTCAGGATCATTGTGAAGCTATCAAGCCACGCCCTAGCAACCATTTAGAGCACCTTAGCAACAACTCCCATAGACTTCCATTGAAAGAGATCAAAGGGATATCTCCGGACTGAATTATCATAGAAACACGAGGGTGGTCTCGTTTGACTTGGGGCAGTAAAACAGCCAATCATGAATCCCCTCAACACTTCCTAGCCCCTCCCTAGCAACCATTTTCGAGCACCTTAGCAACCAAAATCCAAAGAGAGATATCTTCCATTCTGAATGTCACAGAGGCATGGGAGTTGGTTTGTATCATTCATACTGACAAGCAGCCATTGGATATTCATCATTGGCAGCTGCCAAGCCACTCCCTAGCAACAATTTGGAGCACCCTAGCAACCACATTTATTGATTTCAATTGAAGTAAGATATCTTCAGATCAGAATGTCCTAGAGACATGATAGTTGCTTTGTTTTAATTGGGTGAGTAATCAGTCTTCATCTTTCATCATGTGAACTACTTAGCCACGCCCTAGCAACCATTTAAAGCACCCTAGCAACAAAACACCATTGACATCCATTCAATATCACTAAGATGTGTATCTTAGGATCAGAATGTCGTAGAGACTTCCGGGTTGACTTATTTCACTCAGGATGGAAAGTAGACTTGATAAATATCACCCTGGTAACTGCCTAGCAACCAAATGGGGTTACCCTAGCAACCAATAAACAAATCACATATCTCTGCACAAGAAAATCACAGAGACTTCCGGGTTGACTTATTTCACTCAGGATGGCACGGAGCAT
Source organism: Moxostoma hubbsi (assembly GCA_032164185.1). Taxonomy (NCBI): domain Eukaryota; kingdom Metazoa; phylum Chordata; class Actinopteri; order Cypriniformes; family Catostomidae; genus Moxostoma; species Moxostoma hubbsi. The sequence continues at coordinate 45,009,440 of JAVLUX010000014.1, read as the reverse complement.
TGTTTGCTGTCACCTTGGTAACTGCCTAGCAACCAGATGGGGTTACCCTAGCAACCAAGAAATAAATCACATATCTCTGCACAAGAAAATCACAGAGACTTCCGGGTTGACTTATTTCACTCAGGATGGCAAGGAGCATTGTTGCCTGTCACCTTGGTAACTGCCTAGCAACCAGATGGGGTTACCCTAGCAACCAAGAAACAAATCACACATCTCTGCACAAGAAAATCACAGAGACTACCGGGTTGACTTATTTCACTCAGGATGGCAAGGAGCATTGTTGGCTGTCACCTTGGTAACTGCCTAGCAACCAGATGGGGTTACCCTAGCAACCAATTAACAAATCACGTATCTCTGAACCAGAAAATCGTAGAGATTCCAGGTTGACTTATTTCAGTCAGGATGGCAAGGAGCATTCTTGGCTGTCACCTTGGTAACTGCCTAGCAACCAGATGGGGTTACCCTAGCAACCAAGAAACAAATCACATATCTCTGTACTAGAAAATCACAGAGACTTCCGGGTTGACTTATTTCAGTCAGGATGGCAAGGAGCATTGTTGCCTGTCACCTTGGTAACTGCCTAGTAACCAGATAGGGTTACCCTAGCAACCAATAAACAAATCACATATCGCTGCACAAGAAAATCACAGAGACTTCCGGGTTGACTTATTTCACTCAGGAGAGCAAGGAGCATTGTTGGCTGTCACCTTGGTAACTGCCTAGCAACCAGATGGGGTTACCCTAGCAACCAAGAAACAAATCACATATCTCTGTACTACAAAATCGTAGAGACTTCCGGATTGACTTATTTTACTCAGGATGGTAAGTAGCATTGGTGGCTGTCACCTTAGTAACTGCATATCAACCAGATGGGTTTCCCTAGCAACCATGGAACAACACCAATATCTCTGCACCAGAACATCCTACTGTCATGGGGGTGGCCTCTTTCAACTTTGGGCAGTAGGTGGGACATTGTGGTAAGAAATTTTGCCACGGCAAGCACCACTCACATTTTCTTCAGGAAATGTACATTCTAGTTTTTCTTCTTCTTCTTCTTCTTCTTCTTCCGTACAAAACTTCGGCACCTAACTCGTCCCGCACCTTTTGGCGTAGACCCATGAATGAGGTGTCAAATCGTGCGGCTCATTGAGGAGAGGTGTGCTATGACTTTTATAAGCGATCGGGGGTACGGTGTTTGCCCTAGGGGCAAAAAATTGGGCAAAAAATCCCATTGACTTAACATTGAGCCGAACTTTGACGAGTCATAACTCAGAGCGAAGATTTCACAGAGACGTGTGATTTACCACATTTGAAGAGGCTGACAGGCTCTGTGAGAACATACCTAACAATGGGGTAAAAGTTGCACCCCTGGGGGGCATGAGCTGCCCAAAGTTGCCCCAATGTTAAGTCTATGGTAGATTTTGTATTGACCATAACTCTGGATCACAGTGTCTTAGAGACAAGGGGGCGGGCTCATTTTACTCAGATGACCAATCAATCTCTCAGGATCATTGTGAAGCTATCAAGCCACGCCCTAGCAACCATTTAGAGCACCTTAGCAACAAGTCCCATAGACTTCCATTGAAAGAGATCAAAGGGATTTCTCCGGACTGAATTATCATAGAAACACGAGGGTGGTCTCGTTTGACTTGGGGCAGTAAAACAGCCAATCATGAATCCCCTCAACACTTCCTAGCCCCTCCCTAGCAACCATTTTCGAGCACCTTAGCAACCAAAATCCAAAGAGAGATATCTTCCATTCTGAATGTCACAGAGGCATGGGAGTTGGTTTATATCATTCATACTGACAAGCAGCCTTTGGAGATTCATCATTGGCAGCTGCCAAGCCACTCCCTAGCAACAATTTAGAGCACCCTAGCAACCACATTTATTGATTTCAATTACAATAAGATATCTTCAGATCAGAATGTCCTAGAGACATGATAGTTGCTTTGTTTTCATTAGGTGAGTAATCAGTCTTCATCTTTCATCATGTGAACTACTTAGCCACGCCCTAGCAACCATTTAAAGCACCCTAGCAACAAAACACCATTGACATCCATTCAAAATCACTAAGATGTGTATCTTAGGATCAGAATGACGTAGAGACTTCCGGGTTGACTTATTTCACTCAGGATGGAAAGTAGACTTGATAAATATCACCCTGGTAACTGCCTAGCAACCAAATGGGGTTACCCTAGCAACCAAGAAACAAATCACATATCTCTGCACAAGAAAATCACAGAGACTTCCGGGTTGACTTATTTCACTCAGGATGGCACGGAGCATTGTTTGCTGTCACCTTGGTAACTGCCTAGCAACCAGATGGGGTTACCCTAGCAACCAATTAACAAATCACGTATCTCTGAACCAGAAAATCGTAGAGATTCCAGGTTGACTTATTTCAGTCAGGATGGCAAGGAGCATTCTTGGCTGTCACCTTGGTAACTGCCTAGCAACCAGATGGGGTTACCCTAGCAACCAAGAAACAAATCACATATCTCTGTACTAGAAAATCACAGAGACTTCCGGGTTGACTTATTTCACTCAGGATGGCAAGGAGCATTGTTGCCTGTCACCTTGGTAACTGCCTAGCAACCAGATGGGGTTACCCTAGCAACCAATAAACAAATCACATATCGCTGCACAAGAAAATCACAGAGACTTCCGGATTGACTTATTTCACTCAGGAGAGCAAGGAGCATTGTTGGCTGTCACCTTGGTAACTGCCTAGCAACCAGATGGGGTTACCCTAGCAACCAAGTAACAAATCATATATCTCTGAACCAGAAAATTGTAGTGATTCCGTGTTGACTTTTTTCATTTAGGATGGCAAGGAGCATTGTTGGCTTGCCCCTTGGTAACTGCCTAGCAACCAGATGGGGTTACCCTAGCAACCATGTAACAAATCACATATCTCTGTATTAGAAAATCGTAGAGACTTCCGGGTTGACATATTTTACTCAGGATGGCAAGTAGCGTTGGTGGCTGACACCTTAGTAACTGCATATCAACCAGATGGGTTTCCCTAGCAACCATGGAACAACACCTATATCTCTGCACCAGAACATTCTACTGTCATGGGGGTGGCCTCTTTGAACTTTGGGCAGTAGGTGGGACATTGTGGTAAGAAATTTTGCCACGGCAAGCACCACTCACATTTTCTTCAGGAAATGTACATTCTAGTTATTTTTATTATTATTCCGGACAAAAGTTTGGCGCGCTACTCCTCCCGCAGCTTTTGTCACAGACCCACGAATGAGGCGTCAAATCGTGCGGATTATTTGGGAATGGTGTGCTATGACTTTTAAAAGCAATCGGGGGTACGGTGTTTGCCCCAGGGGCAAAAAATCCCATTGACTTAACATTGCGCCGAACTTTGACGAGTCATAGCTCAGAGCGAGGATTTCACAGAGACGTGTGATTTACCACATTTGAAGAGGCTGACAGGCTCTGTGAGAACATACCTCAGAATGAGGTAATAGTTGCACCCCTGGGGGGCAGGAGCTGCTCAAAGTTGCCCCAATGTTAAGTCTATGGTGTAGGACGGCCCATGAAATGTCATTTTGTATTGAACATAACTCTGGATCACAGTGTCTTAGAGACAAGGGGGCGGGCTCATTTTACTCAGACGACCAATCAGTCTCTCAGGATCATTGTGAAGCAATCAAGTCATGCCCTAACAACCATTTAGAGCACCTTAGCAACAAGTCCCATAGACTTCCATTGAAAGAGATCAAAGGGATATCTCCGGACTGAATTATCATAGAAACACGAGGGTGGTCTCGTTTGACTTGGGGCAGTAAAACAGCCAATCATGAATCCCCTCAACACTTCCTAGCCCCTCCCTAGCAACCATTTTCGAACACCTTAGCAACCAAAAATCCAAAGAGAGATATCTTCCATTCTGAATGTCACAGAGGCATGAGAGTTGTTTTATATCATTCATACTGACAAGCAGCCTTTCGAGATTCATCATTGGCAGCTGCCAAGCCACTCCCTAGCAACAATTTAGAGCACCCTAGCAACCACATTTATTGATTTCAATTACAGTAAGATATCTTCAGATCAGAATGACCTAGAGACATGATAGTTGCTTTGTATTAATTGAGTGAGTAATCAGTCTTCAGCTTTCAACATGTGAACTACTTAGCCATGCCCTAGCAACCATTTAAAGCACCCTATCAACAAAACACCATTGACATCCATTCAAAATCACTAAGATGTTTATCTTAGGATCAGAATGTCGTAGAGACTTCCGGGTTGACTTATTTCACTCAGGATGGAAAGTAGACTTGATAAATATCACCCTGGTAACTGCCTAGCAACCAGATGGGTTTACCATAGCAACCAAGTAACAAATCTCATATCTTTGCACTACAAAATCGTAGAGACTTCCGGGTTGACTTATTTCACTCAGGATGGCAAGGAGCATTTTTGGCTAGCACCTTTGAAACTGCCTAGCAACCAGATGGGGTTACCCTAGCAACAAAGTAACAAATCCCATATCTCTGTACTAGAAAATTGTAGAGACTTCCAGGTTGACTTATTTCACTCAGGATGGAAAGTAGCCTTGATATGTATCACTCTGGTATCTGCCTAGCAACCAGACAGGGTTACCCTAGCAACCAAGTAACAAATCACGTATCTTAGAACCAGAACATCATAGAGACTTCCTGTTTCACTTATTTCACTCAGGATGGAAAGTAGCCTTGATATTTCTCACTCTGGTAACTGCCTAGCAACCAGATGTGATTACCCTAGCAACCAAGTAACAAATTACATATCTTTGAACCAGAACAACGTAGAGACTTAGGGGTTGACATATTTCACACAGGATTGCAAGGGGCCTTATGAGTATCACATTGGTAACAACCTACAAACCAGATGTGTTTACCCTAGCAACCAAATAACAAATCACATATCTCTGCACCAGAAAATCGTAGAGACTTCCTGTTTCACTTATTTCACTCAGGATGGAAAGTAGCCTTGATATGTATCACTCTGGTATCTGCCTAGCAACCAGACAGGGTTACCCTAGCAACCAAGTAACAAATCACGTATCTTAGAACCAGAACATCATAGAGACTTCCTGTTTCACTTATTTCACTCAGGATGGAAAGTAGCCTTAATATGTATCACTCTGGTAACTGCCTAGCAACCAGATGTGGTTACCCTAGCAACCAAGTAACAAATCACGTATCTTAGAACCAGAACATCATAGAGACTTCCTGTTTCACTTATTTCACTCAGGATGGAAAGTAGCCTTGATATGTATCACTCTGGTAACTGCCTAGCAACCAGATGTGGTTACCCTAGCAACCAAGTAGCAAATCACATATCTCTGCAACAGAAAATCATAGAGACTTCCGGGTTGACTTTATGCACTCAGGATGTATAGGAGGCTTGATAAGAATCACCCTGGTAACTGCATAGCAACCAGACAGGGTTACCCTAGCAACCAAGTAACAAATCACATATCTTTGAACCAGAACATCGTAGAGACTTAGGGGTTGACATATTTCACACAGGATTGCAAGGAGCCTTATGAGTATCACTTTGGTAACTGCCTAGCAACCAGATGGGGTTACCCTAACAACCAAATAACAAATAATATATCTATCTATCTGTCTATCTATCTGAGGGTCAATATATTTCTATCTATCTGAGGTTCAGTATCTATCTGTCAATCTATGGGTCAATATCTATCTATCAATCTGTCTATCTATGTATCTGAGGGTCAATAACTAACTATCTATCTATCTATCTATCTATCTATCTGAGAGTCAATATCTATCTATCTATCTATCTATCTATCTGTGGGTCACACTCTATCTATCTATCTATCTATCTATCTATCTATCTATCTATCTATCTATCTGTGGGTCATACTCTATCTATCTATCTATCTATCATCTATCTATCTATCTATCTATCTATCTGAGGTTCAATATCTATCTATCTATCTATCTATCTGTCTATCTATCTGAGGTTCAATATCTATCTATCTATCTATCTGAGGGTCAATATCTGTCTATCTATCTATCTAATCTATTTGATAGACTGAATGGTCTTATAATCTTTAAACTTTGAACTTTGAAAACTACTAATACTTATAATTACATCAAACTAAAAACCTTAAATCGTCAAACTTTTACAACTACTTCAAACTTTCATGCTAGGCTTTCTCAAGCCAACCTAAAGTTTGTACTTAAACTTTTTAATCTAGTTATTAGTGGTGCTTGCCAAAGGCAAAGCATCACTAGTGTTCTCTTGCATACTTATTATTCTTTTTATTAGTGGTGCTTGCCAAAGGCAAAGCATCACTAGTGTTCTCTTGCATACTTATTATTCTTTTTATTATTATTATTATTATTCCATACAAAGTATGGCGCGCTACACCTCCCGCAGCTTTTGTCACAGACCCCTGTTTGAGGCATCAAATCGTGCGGCTAATTGAGGAGAGGTGTGCTATATCTTTTCTAAGCGATCGGGTGTACGATGTTCGAACAGCGGATGAAAAAGCGGCCAAAAAAGTCCCATTGACTTTACATTGTGGAATGTTCAGAAATTTAAATCCCAACTGACATTTTCACACACACGCACACAAAAGGGCCTGTCAGCCCTGCGTCTCTCCCTCTCTCTCTCTCCCAAAGAGGATTTATATTATCAAGCAGCCAATAAGTAATGACATAAAATTAAAAGACATGTGGGGGACTCATTTGATGTGGCCTACCAAGCAGTTGTGGAGCATGACATGAGTTTGGGGGGTAAGATTTAACCCTGAGGTTTAGCCACGCCCTAGCAACAATTTAGAGCACCCTAGCAACCAGATTTATTGATTTCAATTATAGTAAGATATCTTCGGATCAGAATGTCCTAGAGACATGATAGTTGCTTTCTTTTAATTGGGCGAGTAATCAGTCTTCAAGTATCATCATGGGAACAATTTAGCCACACGCTAGCAACCATTTAATGCACCCTAGCAACAAAACGCCATTGACATCCATTCAAAATCACTAAGATGTGTATCTCAGGATCAGAATGTCGTAGAGACTTCCGGGTTGACTTATTTCACTCAGGATGGAACGTAGACTTCATAAGTATCACCCTGGTAACTGCCTAGCAACCAGATGAGTTTACCCTAGCAACAAAGTAACAAATCACATATCTTTGCACTAGAAAATCATAGAAAATTCCGGGTTGACTTATTTCACTCAGGATGGTAAGGAGCATTGTTGGCTGTAACCTTGGTAACTACCTAGCAACCAGATGGGGTTGCCCTAGCAACCAAGTAACAAATCACATATCTCTGCACCAGAAAATCGTACATACTTCCGGGTTGACTTTTTTCACTCAAGATGGCAAATAGCATTGTTGGATGTTACTTTGGTAACTGCCTAGCAACCAGATGGGGTTACCCTAGCAACCAATTAACAAATCACCTATCTCTGTACTAGAAAATTGTAGAGACTTCCTGGTTGACTTATTTCACTCAGGATGGCAATTAGCATTGGTGGCCGTCACCTAGGTAACTGCCTATCAACCAGATGGTTTAACCTAGCAACCATGGAATAACACCAATATCTCTACACCATAAAATCCTACTGTAATGGGGTTGGCCTCTTTCAACTTTTGGCAGAAGGTGGGATATTGTGGTAAGAAGTTTTGCCAGCACCACTCAAATTTTCTTCAGGAAATGTACCTATCTAGTTATTATTATTCTTCTGAGACTAAAATTTCTCAATCTAACTCCTCCTAGAGCTTTTAAGCTACATGCACCAAACTCGGCACAGACCTTCAGACTAATCCCAAATAGTGTGCTATATCTCTTCTAAGCGATCGGGTGTACGATGTTCAAACAGCGGACGAAAAAGCGGCCAAAAAAAATCCCATTGATTTATCATTGCGGAACGTACAGAAATTTAAATCCCAACTGACGTTTTCACACACACACAGACAAAAAAGGGCCTGACAGCCCTGCGTCTCTCCCTCTCTCTCTCCCTCAGAGGATTTATATTATCAAGCAGCCAATAAGTAATGACCTAAAATCTTCATAGCCACAGTATAGTAGCTTCCAGGTTGACTTTATTCACTCAGTATGGAAAGGAGGCTTGATAAGTATCCCCCTGGTAACTGCATAGCAACCAGACAGGGTTACCCTAGCAACCAAGTAATAAATCAAATATCTTTGAACCAGAACATCGTAGAGACTTATGGGTTGACATATTTTACACAGGATTGCAAGGAGCCTTATGAGTATCACCCTGGTAACTGCATAGCATCCAGACAGGGTTCAGGGTTACCCTAGCAACCAAGAAATAAAATCACATATCTCTGCACCAGAACATTGTAGAGACTTCCGGGTTGACTTTATTCCCTCAGGATGGAAAGTAGGCTTGATATGTATCACTCTGGTAACTGCCTAGCAACCAGATATGGTTACCTAGCAACCATGTACCAGTAAATATTAGAGATTTCCGAGTTGACTTTATTCACTCAGTATGGAAAGGAGGCTTGATAAGTATCACCCTGGTAACTGCATAGCAACCAGATAGGGTTACCCTAGCAACCAAGTAACACATCACATATCTCTGCACCAGAAAATCGTAGAGACTTCCGGGTTGATTTATTTAACTCAGGATGGCAAGCAGTCTTCTGAGTATCACCTTGGTAACTGCCTAGCAACCAGATGGGGTTACCTAGCAACCATGTAACAAATCACATATCAATTCACCAGTAAATATTAGAGATTTCCGAGTTGACTTTATTCCCTCAGGATGGAAAGTAGGCATGATATGTATCACTCTGGTAACTGCCTAGCAACCAGATGGGGTTACCTAGCAACCATGTAACAAATCAAATAACTCTGCACCAGAACATCGTAGAGACTTCTGGGATGACTTATTTCACTCAGGACATCAAACTAAAAACCTTCAATCTTCAAACTTTCATGCTAGGCTTTCTCAAGCCAACCTAAAGTGTGTACTCAAACTTTTTAATCTCGTTATTATTATTCTTCTGAGACTAAAGTTTCTCAATCTAACTCCTCCTAGAGCTTCTAAGGTACATGCACCAAACTCAGCACAGACTTTCAGACTTATCTCGAATAGTGTGCTATATCTTTTCTAACCAATCAGACTTACAGTTTTCCCACAGCGGACGATCAAAAACTGGAAAAACCCATTCACTTACATTGATGGAATGTTCAGATGATCCACCAACTGTCAAAATTTAGCTATAAACCAACAGAAGGCGCTAACATGCTTTAGGATTCTTTTCTTTCAAATCTCTATTTCTATCTGTGTCTTAAAATGCAGAGAGCCACTCTATTCAATCTTTATTTCTAACAAATTCAATCAAATGTATTTAAATTACTGTATTTACAATATTGCTATCTCAATACAATATATATATCTAGATTTATTTATTTATAATATTTATATTTCTCTCTTCTTTCTATTCATCCTTTTAAGGTTAAGATTTTGGCGGTGCTGGGGCTTGAATCCCCGACCTTCGGCCGGTAACCCAGAGCCTTAACCGATGAGCCACCACTGGCCCTTTCTCTTGCCTCAAGCCAACCTAAAGTTTGTTCTCAAACTTTATATTCTAGTTAGTGGTGCTTGCAAAGCAACACTATTGTAATCTCACATACTTATTTTTCTTCTTCTTCTTCTGTACAAAACCTCGGCACCTCACTCGTCCCGCGCCGTTTGGCGTAGACCCACGAATGAGGTGTCAAATCGAGTGGCCTATTGAGGACACCTGTGCTGTGACTTTTCTAAGGGTTTGGGGGGTATGATGTTCGCAAAGCGGACGAAAAAGCGGCCAAAAAACTCCCATTGACTTAACATTGCAGAATGTTAAGAAATTTAAATCCCAACTGACGTTTTCACACACACAGACACAAAAGGGCCTGACAGCCCTGTGTCTCTCCCTCTCTCTCTCCCTCAGAGGATTTATATTATCAAGCAGCCAATAAGTAATGACATCAAATTTTGTAAAGACATGTGGGTGGACTCATTTGATATATCATGCTCCACAACTGCTTGCTAGGGTAAGATTTAACCCTGAGGGGTAAAACGGGCCCAAATATGCCCCATAGGCATACTATGGGAAGGGTCTCGCCCATGAAAGCATTTGTTTTTTCCTAACTATGACAAGACACTTTATTTTGTGGGATCATATCTCCCAATCAAAATGATGTAGAAACATGGGGACGGGCTCATTTCACTCAGGCTACCAATCAGTTTTTAACTGTCACCTTGGAAATGAAGTAGTCACACCCTAGCAACCATTTACAACACCTTAGCAACAGCCCCCAAGTCAAGTCAAGTGGTTTTTATTGTCGTTTCAACCATATACAGTTAGTACAGTACACAGTGAAATGAGACAACGTTCCTCCAGGACCATGGTGCTACATAAAACAACAGGACAAACACAGAACCACATGAGACTACACAGACTAAATAAAAATACCTATATAAAATACCTATATAAAGTGCACGTGCAAAAACGTGTGCAAAAGTACGGGACAGTACAATATATTTCTAACAATGAACATTACAATAGGCACAGTGATAGACAGTGCAGCGCCGACCAGTACACAGTAGTGCAAAAGATGACAGTTACTAAAAATGCCAAATGTAAACATAACATACTATGATATAGTGTTCTATGCACATACCAGTTATTGAGGTAGCAGACAGTTATAAAGTGGCAGTTATTAAAGTGCAACTCAGAGACTGGTTTGATACACACACACATGTGTCCTGAGTATTGAGGAGTCTGATGGCTTGGGGGAAGAAGCTGTTACACAGTCTGGTCGTGAGGGCCCTAATGCTTCGGTACCTCTTGCCAGACGGCAGGAGGGTAAAGAATTTGTGTGAGGGGTGTGTGGGGTCGTCCACAATGCTGGTTGCTTTGCGGATACAGTGTTATATGTAAATGTCTTTGATGGAGGGAGGAGAGATCCCGATGATCTTCTCAGCTGTTCTCACTATCCTCTGCAGGGCTTTGCGGTCCAAAACGGTGCAAGTCCCAAACCAGGCAGTGATGCAGCTGCTCAGGATGCTCTCAATAGTCCCTCTATAGAACGTAGTGAGGATGGGGGGTGGGAGATGTGCTTTTCTCAGCCTTCGAAGAAAGTAGAGACGCTGCTGGGCTTTCTTGGTGATAGAGCTGGTGTAGAGGGACCAGGTGAGGTTCTCCGCCAGGTGAACACCAAGGAATTTGGTGCTCTTGACGATCTCCACAGAGGAGCCTTCGATGTTCAGCAGGGAGTGTTCACCTTGTGCTCTCCTAAAGTCAACAACCATCTCTTTTGTTTTGTCGACATTCAGGAACAGGTTGTTGGCTCTAAACCAGTCCGTTAGCCGCTGCACCTCCTCTCTGTATGCTGACTCGTCGTTCTTGCTGATGAGACCCACCACGGTCGTGTCATCGGCGAACTTGATGATGTGATTCGAGCTGTGCATTGCTGCACAGTCGTGAGTCAGCAGAGTGAACAGCAGTGGACTGAGCACACAGCCCTGGGGGGGCCCCAGTGCTCAGTGTGGTGGTGGTGGAGATGCTGTTCCCGATCCAGACTGACTGTGGTCTCCCAGTCAGGAAGTCCAGGATCCAGTTGCAGAGGGAGGTGTCCAGGCACCGCAGGTTCAGCTTTCCAATCAGGTGCTGAGGAATTAATGTGTTGAATGCTGAGCTGAAGTCTATGAACAGCATTCGAACATATGAGTCAGAGCACCTGGTTGTTGGGAGGAGGGGTGGTCTTCATCAAAACCATGTCGTTCTGCGCATCTGGAAGGGAGGCATCTTTGTCACAGGCAACGGATGTTGTCCTGTAGTTGGTGATGGCCTGGATGCCCTGCCACATGTGCCGCGTGTCACCGCTGTCCTGGAAGTGACTGTGGATTCTCTGGGCATGTGCACTCTTTGCACCTCTGATTGCCCTGGACAGTTTGGCCCTAGCTGTTCTTAGGGCTGCCTTAACACCTGCTCTGAAGCGGAGTCTCGGGTCTTCAGCAGCGTGCACACCTCTGCAGTCATCCACGGCTTCTGGTTGGGGCGTGTTGTGATGGTCTTGGAGAAAGTGACATCATCAATGCACTTGCTGATGAAGCTGGTCACTGATGTTGTGTATTCCTCCAAATTGGTAGAATCGCCATATGTTGCAGCCTCCCTAAACATGTGCCAGTCAGTGCACTCAAAACAGTCCTGAAGAGCATGGATGGCTCCTGCTGGCCAGGTTTTCACCTGCTTCTGAAGTGGTTTTGTGTGTCTGACGAGTGGTCTGTATGCTGTAATTAGCATAACAGAGATGTGGTCTGAGTAGCCGAGGTGGGGGCGGGGCTCCACCCGGTACGCGCCTGGGATGTTCGTGTAAACGATCAAGCGCGTTCGCACCTCTCGTTGCAAAGTCCACATACTGATGGAATTTAGGGAGCACTGTCTTGAGATTCGCATGGTTGAAATCTCCGGCGACAATAAACAGTCCGTCGGGGTGAGCGTTCTGCAGTTCGCTCATAGCCCCATACAGTTCAAAGAGCACTTCCTTAACGTTAGCGCTGGGGGGAATGTAAACTCTGGTTATGCAAACAGTGGTGAATTCCCGTGGTAAATATAAAGGTCTGCATCTAACAGTCACAAGCTCCAACAGCGATGAACAGTAGCTAGAGACTATTACAGAGTTCTTGCACCATTCCGTGTTGACGTAAACACACAAGCCACCATCGCAAGTCTTACCGCAGAGAGCTGTATTTCTGTCGGCATGAAACGAGGCGAGCCTATCTAGCTGAATGGCGGCGTCCGGAACTCTGTCGCTGAGCCATGTCTCTGTGAAAACAAAGACGCAGCAGTCTCTAAACTCACGCTGCGTAGCCTGCTGGAGTCGGATATAGTCCAGTTTATTGTCCAGGGAGCAAACATTTGAGTGCAGGATAGACGGGAGAGCGGGCCGGCTAGGGTTTGTTTTTAGCCTAGCATGGACTCCCGCCCTCTTGCCGCGCTTCCGCTTTCTCGCACACCGCTTACAACGTCCTCTCAACTGGCATCAGGCGACGCCAAGGCCTCGAGTCCTGGTCTCCGTAGCAAGCCGAGTACGCGTAGCGCCTCCCGCAGTTCATCATGCAGCTTGTTTTTTGCATGTGTCTTATATCTTATTAGTGTTTGGCGATGGTAGACACAAACACCGGTTGCTCCGATGTCCATGTGCCGCAAAAGTCAGGCTTTTTAAACAAAAATAACACCATTTTGGATCCGGAGTGGCCGCTGTGTGCTACCGCGCTGCTTTCTTGGATCAACAACCATACACTTCCATTCAAAATGGCTCAGATGGATATCTTCAGAACACAATATTATAGAAACTTGGGGATTGGCTCTTTTGAGTCAGAATGATTCTTATTGGCTGCTTACTATCCTGTTCATTGGTTAGCCACGCCCTAGCAACAATTTAGAGCACCCTAGCAACCAGATTTATTGATTTCAATTACAGTAAGATATCTTCGGATTAGAATGTCCTAGAGACATGAGAGTTGGTTTGTTTTAATTGGGTGAGTAATCAGTCTTCAAGTATCATTATGGAAACTACTTAGCCATGTCCTAGCAACCATTTAAAGCACCCAAGCAACAAAACACCATTGACATCCATTCAAAATCACTAAGATGTGTATCTCAGGATCAGAATGTCGTAGAGACTTCCGGGTTGACTTTATTTCACTCAGGATGGAAAGTAGCCTTGATAAGTATCACTTTGGTAACTGCCTAGCAACCAGATGGGGTTACCCTAGCAACCAAATAACAAATCACATATCTCTACACCAGAAAATTGTAGAGAATTTCAGGTTGACTTATTTCACTCAGGATGGCAAGGAGCATTGTTGGCTGTCACCTTGGTAACTGCCAATTAACCAGATGGGGTTACCCTAGCAACCAAGTAAGAAATCACACATCTCTGTACCAGAAAATTATAGAGAATTTCAGGTTGACTTATTTCACTCAGGATGCCCAGGAGCCTTGAAAAGTATCACCTTTGTAACTGCCTAGCAACCAGATGGGGTTACCCTTGTAATCAAGTATCAAAATCACACATCTCTGCACCAGAACGTTGCAGAGACTTTTGGGTTGACTTATTTAACTTAGTAATCTATCTATCTATCTATCTATCTATCTATCTATCTATCTATCTATCTCTCGGTCTATCTATCGATCTATCAATCTATTAGAATTAGTGTTCTTATAATCTTTAAACTTTGAATTTTGAAAACTACTACTTAAACTTGTAACTACTTCCATTTTAAAACCTTCAAACTACAAGCTTTTACAACTACTACAAACTTTCAGGCTTGGCTTTTTCAAGCCAACCTTAAATTTGAACTCAAACTTTTTAATCTAGTTATTGATATTATTTGGATTATTCTGCCCTAAAACTGATCTTGCAGACCAAACCATAAATCGTAGAGAGCTGAAACTTTTGAGGGAAGGTAGTCTCCCAGAGTACATACATCTATACTTATATTATTTTATTTGTTTCCCTGTCTCAACCTCGGGACTCCTATACTGAGGTCACCAGAACCGGCTGGATCCAGCTCCATTCCTGCTTCCTGTTGGACTCCACTGCTACGTGTCACTGTGTGATGATGACTAAATGCAGCCGGTGTCAGCCAAACATCACTTCAGTCTATTATGATGGACTTCAGAGGATTAACTGATGCCAACTCCAACCATAAGATATGGGATAGTTCATATGCCATTGTTTGAGCCTTGGATTTAGGATGGACCACACCGAACCTCACCGAAATTACCGGCCAGGTTGAACTGCGTTTCACATCCCTGATCTCTCTCTGCATCACCTCGGTCTAATGATGGACTACGATCTTGAAATGGAATGCATAGACTAACAATTGCCAACAAAAGCCTTCATCAGCCAATTAACAAGGACAATTGCATCTATGTTAACTTCTGCAGTTAATCCAGGATGGACTAAGACATTGGTCATTAATCTTACAGTTCAAACAAAATCGATGTTTAAACACTGACCCTTTTTTGTTTTTTTTAAATCATGACTTTAACTATACATAAGTAACATTTACGTTATATTCATGATGTTAGCCACAGGGGAATTGGCCCCCACTGTGAGTCTGGTTTCTCCCAAGGCTATTTTCTCCATTAATCAACATCTTCTGGAGTTTTGTTTTCCTTGCCACAGTCACCTTCATCTTGCTCACTGGGGTTATTAATACAATTATTATTTAATTACTTAGATAAAATACGATTGTTAAACATGTTTAAAAATAATTACACAATGATGATTCATCGACATTATAGACATTACAGTTTTATCACCTGTTAATGTCTGATCTTCTGTAAAGCTGCTTTGAAACGATGCGTGTTTTGAAAGGCGCTATACAAATATAATTGACTTGACTTGATTTACTACAGCATAGTTTCGGCCCGATCGACCTCAAGGTGGTGCTATAGTGATCATGTTTACGTTTTGGCCCAGAACTCCAAAACCCTTTGTCACACACTCAAGTGTCTAACATCGTTGGATTCAATTGCTCAAATCAAACAAAACGTATATCTCTGATTTCATTTCCGTCATGAAAATTTTCCCGCTAATTTGCATAGTTCGAAAACCCTACTTTTTCAAACTCCTCCTACGTCGTATGCGATTTCGCATGAAAACTGGAGTGTGTCTACTATGAACCCTTGTGACAAAAAGGTATCAAAGGAATTTTGATTCGTCAACGCGTTGCGAAGATATAAGCCAACGAATTGGTCAGGCATCTTCCATTTTGTACGTAATGACCAATATCTACCAAACGAAAAGCCCAAATGTTATGAATTTGATAAACATAAACAACAGGACATTTTGAGGATGCACGCAAAGTCACAAAAAATTTCGCCTATAGGGCGCGCTACAACAAAAAAAACACTAATAACTAGTGTTTTTTTACACTAATAATGATCAATGAAGTTGAAAATTGGCCTGCATCTCGTAGGGGCCAAAAGACTAACGCATCCTACAATATCAATCGGACAAATAAAAAAGCATGGCCGCCAGCAGCCAATCAAATTTCAGCAACTCATAACATCAAATATTAATGGCCGACCATTACGAAACTTTAGATATTTGTAGACAGTACTAGAATGAGGCTGTGTACCAAGTTTTATGAATATTGGCCACAAGGTGGTGCTATAACAAGGACATTTACGTTTTCACCAATAACTTCAAAACCGAGTTGAATAATCGGAAAATTATTTTAGACCTACAAAATGGATATCTTGGTTTTATGGTATTTTATCAAATGTTTCCGCTATACTTTTTCTAACTCCTCCAAGGCTGTATAACCCATTCTCACAAAAATTGGTGTGTGTCTACTATGACAAAATAAAATTCCTTTGATGACTTTTTGTCAGGAGGGTTCAAAGCATTGCGAAGATATAAGCCAACAAATTGGTCAGGTGTCATCCATTTTGTGTGTATTGGCCAATATCTACCAAACAAAAAGGCCATATTTTACAAAACTTGATACACATGTACAACAGCACATTTTGAGTCTGCATACAAAATTGTAAAAAACGATTTGCCTATAGGGGGCGCTATAACTATAAAATGCTAATAAATCCACAACTGTATTATCAGTGAAGTTGAAAATTTGTATGCTTCTTGAAGGGGCCAAATGCTTATTTATTCTATAATATGACTCAGACAAATAAAAACATGGCCACCAGCAGCCAATCATATTTCAGAAAAATGGCTTTATAAATGGTGTGTAAATTATTGTATATTATCCAATGTTACGGTATGTGTCTTTGGCACCATGCTCTGAAGGGATTCAAAAAGCTTCGGGACAGTGTGTGGCAAAAATTTATAATGTTATTTAAAAAATATAAAAAAGCAATTATAATGCTAAATATACTTTTTCAATCTCCTCCTAGACTGTTTGTCCGATCTGCATGAAAATTGGCTTGCTTCATCTAGAGGCACTCATGACAAAAATTTATTCACATAATTTTGATAAACCAAAAGATTTTGGAATGGTACTTCAATTAATTCAATAAAGAACACGCAAAATTGAACTTGAGGCTGTATCTGTCATGTTTAGATGTGTTTTTGATTATGTTTTGATTTCATGTTTTTTATTTTGGCTTTCTAGTTCCTGTTTCCCTTGTCATGTGATTTCTTGTTTCCCTCCATGTTCATGTGTCTTATTTTCATTGGTTTATTGTCTTATCAGTTCTAGTCTGTCTTTGGTTTAAGGTTACTAGTCTTGTTATCTTGTTTAGTGTTCTGTTTGATCATTGGTTCATGTTTCCCCATGTCATGTATTTAAGCCCTCATGTTTACCATTGTCCTTTGTCTAGTATTGATGTTTGTTTGTGTAGCACATTTCTAGTTCATGTCAAGTTTAAGTCTAGTCTAGTTAATGCTTATGTTAAGTTTTATTCATGTTTATAGTTAGGGTTTTTAAGCACTTAGGTTCTTCACACCTTCATTATCGTCTTTTGTCCTAGACATTACCAGCTACAATTCATTACAGAATACTAGACAGACAACAATGAACTCAGTAGTTCAGCTCCTCAGCCTACAGCAGGGGTATCGTCCCCTGGAGGAATACGTGGAGGATTTCTGTGATCTGTCCAGCACGGTGGGCTTTAATAAGAACACCCTCAAGGACACTTTTCAGGTGGGACTAAATGAGCCCATCTCCTCCTTGATGCCTGGCAGTCACAGTCCCCTCAATCTGGCCCAATATATCAACCTTGCCCAGAGTTCCACGACATGGCCGCCGCCGAGCCAGAGTCCCACATCATTGCCAATGAGTCAACGCCCATGTCTGCCACAGCCAACGAGCCAATGTTGCCAGCCTCATCTGTCCCAGAGCCTGCACCGCCAACTTCGGCATCTCACGGAGGAGGAGGAGAAGGGATTTCGTCTTTGTTGTCGTGAACAGAGATCACAGGCTGAGACTCAGAGGTTGTTTACAAGTCTCTGCCCATGTACACTACCACAGAGGTCGTTTACAAGTCTCTGCCCATGTTCACGACCACAGAGATCGTTTCCAAGTCTCTGGAATAACCTCTGTGATCGGGGGCATGGGCAGAGTGTCTGTCTATGCCACAGCCTTGCCATGTCACAGCCACATCTGAGCCTGCTCTATGCCAAGTCACACCTCAGCCTGATCCATGCCATGTCACAGCCATGTCTCAGTCTGCTCCAAGTCATGTCACAGCTACGTCTGAGCCTGCTCCATGCCTCAGCCTGCTCCATGCTATGTCACAGCAATGCCTTGGCCTGTTCCATGCCATGTCACAACATCAGCAGAAACATTTAATTAATAATAATTACTATTATATGACATTAAATTAACCTATTCCTTGAACTTATTACTTTTTTTTTCTTTTTTTATATATATGTGTGTGTGTGTGTGTGTGTGTGTGTGTCATTGGTCTCTTACTTGTATAAGCTGATAATTATTGTTAATTTGTGTTTTGTTCTATAAAAAAACAAAAACAAACAAAAAAAACAAATACTCAGAGGCATTGCAGTCTGAGGACCCTGTGCATTAAGATGCTGAAACGTAGCCGGGGCCCCAAACAAACTGAACGGAATGGACACAAATTTGTGTAAACAAACAGTGTAGAGAATTTAATTTATTGAAAGGACATCGGCATTAAGGGGATCAGCCAATATCCCTTTGTTAAATCTAATGACGAGTAAAAGTGAGCCGTGTGCAACCAATCGAGCAGTTCGACAGCACGAGGCATTGGATGGGCATCAAATTTCGACACAGCATTAACTTTCCTATAATCCACAGAGAACCGAACCGAGCCATCACTCTTAGGGACCAGAATCACCAGGCTGGCCCAATCACTGTGGGATTCTTCTATTACCCCATATCGAGCATGGCCTTTAATTCTTCCCATTCTACCTGTTTCTTATGTTTGGGTAAGTGGTAGGGACGACTACATACCACTACCCCTGGTAATGTCTTTGTGGTGAGAATGCGTCAGAGAAATTCTATCGTACGTTGGGACATGAGAGGTCAACTCCAAAAGGGACACGGGGTGAACTGATTGGTTTTAGATTCACCTTTGGTTCCCAGCATGAATATGATGCCAATTTTAGTGATAGTCGCCCCAGTGTGTAGAGTATTGCTCTCAGGTCAATACTTCATACAGCTTGCGTAGTGTACGAGGGAGAGCCATGCCCTGCTCAGTGAAAATTT
Source organism: Moxostoma hubbsi (assembly GCA_032164185.1). Classification (NCBI taxonomy): domain Eukaryota; kingdom Metazoa; phylum Chordata; class Actinopteri; order Cypriniformes; family Catostomidae; genus Moxostoma; species Moxostoma hubbsi. Next base: position 44,990,208 of record JAVLUX010000014.1, on the reverse strand, counting down.
CTTTCAGAATCCCCACTCAGGAGATCATTTTGAAGAGTGCTTCTGGATATCGCGTTGCGCCGCACCCGAATACGCTATTAGATGGATTGCTTCATCCAGCGACACGGTTTATGGCAATGGACACATTCGGCCATCCCCTTCAGCAGCAGGGAGACGAACTGCTTCAGCGCCACCAGGTTGATGACATCCTCTGTGTCGCTGTGCTCTTTGGCCAGCACCCAACACTGGCAGGAAGATGGACTTCTTCAGCACCAAGTAGAAAACCCTTACCGCTTCCTCTCTGCCCTCGCCTCCACACAGTCATGTGCTGATCTATTCATCTGTGTGATATCTCAAAATAGGGAAAATCCAAATTAGCGCTTTTTGCAGAAGTTTTGAGTTCTAAAACATACACTATGTTTTTATTATACAATTAACTCATATGTCAAAACCACCATTATTGACTGAGGGTATTCAAAGGAAAATATATGCTACCAACTGTCCTATTTTATAATTATTCATCCCATATTTAAGGGGAAAATTGGATTCCGTATGAATGCCGTTTGTCCCGTACTTTAGCGCAACACACCCAATCTGAGTGTTTCAATAATCAAGAGAATTGGACCTTAAAACATGTAAGTTGTGTGAGATATCGGCTGTTACTTTACACGGACGCTACTTGACAGAAGTGGTTGGAGGAAAGATCAATGACATTCAGCATACGTCGTCGTTTGTGTTTTCTGTCTAAAGCAGGATCATTTTGTCAAAAAATATAGCATTCGAGTGCATTCCGACGGCATTCCGGGCCACGTCATTAGAGCGTGCGCAAACCAACTGGCTGGTGTTTTTACGGACATTTTCAACCTGTCCCTCTCCCTGTCTGTAGTCCCCACATGCTTCAAAACGTCAACCATTGTTCCTTAACCGAAGCAAGCCAAAATCACGTGCCCAAATGACTGGCGTCCTGTTGTTCTGACCCCCATCATTAGCAAATGCTTTGAGAGGTTAATCAGAGATCACATCTTCTCTGTGCTGCCAACCTCTTTGGACCCACTGCAGTTTGCCTACCGCAACAACCGCTCCACTGATGATGCCATTATATCTATAATACACACTGCTCTCTCCCACCTGGAAAAAAGGAACACATATGTGAGAATGCTGTTTGTAGACTACAGCTCAGCGTTCAACACCATAGTGCCCTCCAAACTTGATGAGAAACTCCAGGCTCTGGTCTTAAACAGCTCGCTGTGCAGCTGGATCCTGGATTTTCTGTCAGGCAGACGTCAGGTGGTTAAAATGGGCAGCAACATCTCCTCATCACTGACCCTCAACACTGGAGCGCCCCGCAGGGCTGTGTTCTCAGTCCACTCCTATATTCCCTTTACACACATGACTGTGTGGCGACACATATCTCCAATGCCATCATTAAGTTTGCTGGCGATACAACGGTGGTAGGTCTGATCACTGACAATGATGAAACAGCCTACAGAGAGGAGGTGCACACTCTGACACACTGGTGTCAGGAGCACATCCTTTCTTTCAACGTCAGTAAAACCAAGGAGCTTGTAGTGGACTTCAGGAAGAAAGACAGAACATGGCCCCATCACCATTAATGGAGCACCGGTGGAGAGAGTCAGCGGTTTCAAGTTCCTTGGTGTCCAAATTACTGAGGAACTCACATGGTCCGTCCACACTGAGGCCATTGTGAAGAAGGCTCACCAGCACCTATTCTTCCTGATACAGCTGAGGAAGTTTGGAATGAACCACCACATCCTCACACGGTTCTACACCAGTACTGTAGAGAGCACCCTGACTGGCTGTATCACCGCCTGATACGGCAATAGCACCACCCTCAACCGCAAAGACCTGCAAAGGGTGGTGCGAACTGCCAGAAACATCATCGTAGGTGAGCAGGCGGTGTGTGAAAAAAGCTCAGAGGATCATCAGAGACTCCAGCCACCCGAGTCATGGTCTGCTCTCACTGCTTCCATCAGGCAGGCGGTATCGCAGCATCAGGACCCGCACCAGCCGACTACATGACAGTTTCTTCCCCCAAGCAATAAGACTTTTGAACACTTGAGCTCTCACGATCAACAATCAGCACTGCACTTTATTAATCTATTATCTCACACTGGAGTGTCATAATTATATTCTCCACAATATAACAACTGCATATATCTTTTTATATACTCTTATTTTTATTTGTATTGTATGTGTATTCTATATTGTGTGTATTGTTTACTGTACATTGTATAATAGGATTGTGTTGTTTAAGTATATGTACATTTGATATGTAAATAGTGTTGTGTATATATGCTGTTTATTGTAATTGGTATATGTCTTGTCACTGTCATGACTGCTATGTTGCTCGGAACTGCACACAAGACTTTCAACTACTGTTGCACTTGTGTACATGGTAGTGTGACAATAAAGTGATTTGATTTGGGATGTTAAATGTTTCCCACCATTGTGATTTCAATATAACAGTAAACGCACATTTTCATGACATGGCATTATATTTTATTGTATATGTCAATGCTCGTTCTGGAAGAGAGAGAGACTCAGCTAAATGAAGGTGAAAAAAACTGCAGCACTTTTAATACAAAAGAAAAGTAAAGATTTAGTTAAAATGCTTAACATGATTTTCGTACATTTCCCTTGTGATAAACACAATTTACTGTTATATATTTATTTACTTTTTAAATCAACTACACTAATCCAAGGATAATTACACAATTTATATGTTAAAACTTTTCTCTCCCTTTCTCTCTTCTTCCTGGTCATTGTATTAAAGCATTTTTCATTTTAAGTGTAGGAGGGGCTGTTCACACTGAACATGTTTTTGCATCCGTCTGCACTGTTTTTCAACGAACAGTTCTATAAAAATGTATTTGCTCCATCCTAATTGCTTCTGTTTTTGTGTATATATCTTACTAAATTGTTAAATCTAACATGACTAATTGTTAAATCTAACATAAAACAATGGCAATCTGAGTAAACACAAAATACTGTTTTTAAAGGATAATGTTATTTATTGAAGTAAAAGTTATCCAATACCAACTGTGTGAAAAAGTAGGAAGTAGGAAAAAGATAATTGAAACACACCAGTCTGGGAAGGGTTACAATGGCTTTCAAAGCCTTTGAAAGCCTTTGTAAGCTTTCAAAGGCTATGGGACTCCCAAGAACGACAGTGAGAGCCATAATCTCCAAATGGAGAAAACTTGGCTTAGTTGCGAACTTTACCAGAAGTGTCCAATCTTCCAAAATTCCTCCAAGAGCACAGCGATGACTCATCCAGGAAGTCACAAAAAAGCCAAGGACAATGTCCAAAAATCTGCAGGCCACTCTCGCATCAACAAAGGTCACCATTCATGACTCCACTATCAGAAAGGCCAAAAATGGAATCCATGGAAGAGTGGCGAGGTGAAAACCCCTAACATTAAGGCTTGTCTGAATTTTGCTGAACATTTTGCTGATTCTCAAACCTTTTGGAAGAATGTTCTGTGGACTGATGAGTTGAAAGTGGAACTTTTTGGAAGACAGGGGTCGCTTTACATCTGTCGTAAATCAAACACAGAATTCCACAAAAAGAACATCAAACCTACAGTGAAGCATGTTGGTGGTAGTGTTATGTTGTGTGGATGCTTTGCTGATTCAGGGTCAGGGCAGTAGTAATTGAGGAAACTCAACTCTCTACCAGACAATCCTAAAGGAGAACGTCTGGTAATCAGTCCATGATTTGAAGCTCAAATCACAACTGGATTATGCAGCAAGACAATGCATATCTAAAGCATAGAAGTAAGTCCACCTCTGAATAACTCAAAAGAAGCTAAATAAAGGTTTTGGAGTGGCCTAGTCAAAGTCCTGACTTGAACCTGATTGAGATGTTGTGGCAAACGGGCAGTTCATGCTTGAAAACCCTCCAATGTGGCTGAACTAAAGCAGTTCTGCAAAGAGGAGTGGGCCAAAATTGCACCACAGTGTTGTGAAAGACTGATGTCCAGTTATCGGAATTGTTTGGTTGCAGCTGTTACCGCTAAAGGTGGCACAACAAGCTATTAAGTTTGAGGGGGCAGTTGTTTTTTTCTCAAATAGGTGATATACATGTAGGTGTTGGGCAACTTTTTTGCTTGAATAAAAAGATATATATATCTGAAAACTGTATTTTGTGTTTACTCATGTTGTCTTTGTTTTTTGTTAAATCTCCAAAGATCTAAAACAATTTAGTATAAAATATACACAAAATCAGGAAGGGGGTAAATACTTTTTCACATCACTGTAAACAAGCTCTAGATGGCCTTCTTTAACTATTGTGCATTGTCTCGCACAGGAACACCTGTATATATGGGTCATTCCTACAATTTTTTAGACATTTAAATACCCAGCGCTGCGCGTCAAACATCTTTGACAAAAATAAGTGCTAAATCATAGGATTTCTATGCTTTTCCAATACAGTTAATAGTTTAGTATTACATTCTCTAACTAACATGCATTCATGTGTGGTATATTTAATCTAACATCTAAGTTAACAAATATGTTTGCTAGATACTGTATCATGCACAGGCCATGTAGTGGCTAATTTATCCACTGAATGTCAACCCCGTTATTGTTCACCCTGTTATTGTCCATGCTGACAATTTAACTGGATGTCCGGTGTCCGATGATATTAATTTTTCATTTAGTCATTTAACTTGACCAATATGACTAATAATTTTTTAAATGTCCCTTTAATGATGAAACATAAAGATACTTGTAAAAGTAAGTTGTATACGTGTAACACACATCCATGGCCAACTGAATAGCGAAGCAGATTTCCTCTTGCATCAGGTTGTCAAGACCAGGGAATGGAGACTCAACACTCATTTGTATGCAGGACTTACTCTTAACCATTTGAGCCAATTGAAGCATTAAGCATCAATCTTTGAAGACTTCTCTTCTTTGGAATCAGTTAAACGTGTAGCTGATATTCAGGTGCTTTCAGTCAGCTACTCTTGCTTCGAGATCAGACCAGGCTTGTCAAAGGCCATTCTCAAGTCCAGAGAGGGTTATGTGTGAAGTCCAGAAGCTTCTGGTGGTGTCCAATGAAGTGTCCCATGTCTGACGGTTGATGCTGGCATCACTTTATCCTCTGAGAAGTTCATCGAAGTAGACTGAAGTGATATCTACCAAATCTACGGTTTGTCATCCTCACTCAGCAACACGTTGTAGTTGGAGTTGGACATTAGACAGGACCGGAGCTGGAACTGGCAGGCTCAGGATATGTATGTATGCTTGTAATTAGAGAATTACAATTATGGGTAAATTATTTCTTTTAAGCAAATAATGCTTAACTGAAATCACACTGAGTTGCCCACAGAAGTGTATATAAACACTGAACAAGGAGCATATGGTCTATAATGAAGGGATTATCACTAAATAGATATAACTAAAAATGTCATGCTCTTGTGCTCACAATGATGGTTGTGGATTAGTCTCTAATGAGCTACACTCTTATATCCAGTATCAGGAGTGCTCGTCCCACACAGTCTAGCATTAACTGATGTCAACATGGTTCACAATGAAACAAGTTTAAAAAGGGGCTAAATTGAGTTCTACTCTCAGATGGTTAAATTAGGCATACTAAAAGTTGAATTACTGCTCGTTTATTAAATGAGACTTTTTGTTTGGAATTAATTTGGAATATTAAAATATCTGCTTTCTCAGTATATATAGTGACATCCAAACATTCTTCTTTAGAACCCCACATCACGTTTCTCTCTTTATCCCTTTTTTTTTCTTGTTCTCTACAAGGGATTTCATCTGTTCACACTGAAGTCTCACACTCTATTTTTCTCTCTTAGCTTCTTGGATGGGTGATTTACTTTAGAATGGAACTCCTCTTTCCCCTCATGTCAACTCATTTCTGGCATCTGTGTCCTTCCTCAGAGAAGTGGAGGGCTGCTGGCAGCTGTTTTTACACCACACGGCCCTGAAAACCCCATCAGCCCCCTGCCGTGGCATACATCAGCACATGGCCACAGAGATGGGAGTCCACTGGCCCTCATCTTGTCATTCCTCTCTCTCTCTCTCTCACACACACACACACACACGTTTGTGCAGCTATCCTTATGAGGACTCTCCATAGACATAATGATTTTTATACTGTATGAACTATAGAGTGCTATAGATTACCCCTAACCCTCACAAAACACTTTCTACATATATATATATATATATATATATAATTTTATTTTTAAGTGATTTGAAATATGGGGACACTAGAAATGTCCTCATAAACCACATTTATAGCATAATACCCTTGTAATTACCAGTTAGTAACCTTAGAAATTTTCCTCGTTAACCACCCAAACCTGCCCACACTCACACACACACACAAACAAAAAATACACACATAAACATCTTATATCATATCAAGTCTGAATATTTGTACATGTATAAATGTATAAATCCAAATATAATTGGAAAAATCTGAATGTATAGTTCTAATAAAATCTACTTAATATTTATATATGCAGATATAAAGCATCCCCAGATTATCACCGATCCTGTCTCTAATGGTTACACAGAGACCTGGAGAGACCTTCAAGCTACAGTGTCTCTCACCCACTGTACAATTTGGTGGAGGATCGTTGATGATCTGGGGGTGCTTCAGCAAGGTTGGAATCGGGCAGATTCATCTTTGTGAAGGACAAATCAAGCCACGTATAAGGTTATCCTGGAAGAAAACTTGCTTCCTTCAGCTCTGACAATGTTCCCCAAGTCTGAGGATTGTTTTTTTCAGCAGGAACGTCTAGGTTACGTATGTAACCTCCGTTCCCTGATGGAGGGAACAAGACTTTGTGTCGAAGAAATGACACTAGGGGTTTCATTCAGGATTTTTCAGAGGAGCCGGAAATGGTCCGGCCACAACAGTGGCTCGGCTCAGCGACGTGGCCGGGAGGACACAATGTCTCGTTCCCTCCAGCAGGGAACGGAGGTTACATTCGTAACCTAGATGTTCCCCGGCTGCCGCTCACTTAGACGTTGTGTCGAAGAAGCGACACTAGGGGTCTAATTGAAATCACGCCATGCGCTGAGCCATGTACGTGTACCATTGACACAGGAGCGGGCAGGTATTTTACATGCAAAGGTGACCAGCTGTGTCAGACTGCACATACCCTTCCCCAATGCCCCCCCAAAAAGTCATCGGAATCCTTCTGGTTGCCCTAGACAGGGGAACAAGACGACACTTAAAAACCTGGGAACGGGCCAAGCCTGGCTGGGCATCTTTTCTCTCTATGTTTCTCCGCATAGAGCGAGAACGGCCGGGGCCCTCACACACATCGAGGGAAGGGGGTCTTTTCCTATTCTTTCAGGGGGAAAAGACCCTGGGGTGGTAGGAGGGGGAGGTAAAGATGGCGAATACATTACATGGGTTTTTAGGCGGCATGTGGAATGTGGCGCAGTGGTAGATCCAGCCTCAAGGAGGGGGGAGTTGCTACATAATGGTAACCGGAGGGCAGCTGGAACTGCCTGAGGGAGATGCGGGTCCACTTCGTAAGGGGACCATACCGCGGATGATACACACAGGGGTGTCCACATAGGAGTCCTGACCTGTGGAGCACCTATTCCAGTACAGGGTAGATTAAGTACCCGCAGTGGATTGGGTCGGCGAGTTCCTCCGCTGAACTGCGGACCCACAGGGCTAGGGAGGAATCATCCAGGGATCCGAATGAGTGGAATCTCCTGGGAGAGAAAGCGCACAGTTTTACCTTGGCCGAGAGAAAGGGTGCTAGGCGCAAGCGGTCCACCCGGTCAATCCGCCAGCTTGTTACAGAGTTCTACCGGCTCGGACCTGAGAAAACACAGGATGAAACTGACTCTACCCTGAGATTGTAAGATCTCGCAAGGGTGTTAGGTGTTGCTCAACCCACTGCTCTGCATATGTCTGCCAGGGAGATGCCTCTGGCCAACCTCTGCATCTTTCTCCTTGTCAAGTGTGCTTGGACCCATAAGGGGAGGGGCACGGCCTGGGTGTGAAAAGTCAATGTACTGGTGTCAACTACCCAGTGGGAAGGCCTCTGTTTGGAGACAGCATTCCCTTTCTGCTGTCCACCAAGGCAGACAAATAGCTGCTCGGAACATCTAGAGCGCTGCGTGTGGTCCAAATAGGTACACAAAGCATGTACCAGACACAGCAACGAAAGGGCTGGGCCTGCCTCCTCCTGGGGCAGCTTCGCTTGCAGGTTCACCACCTGGTCTCTAAAGGGCGTAGTAGGAACCTTGGGCACGTAGCCCGGTCACGGTCTTAGGATCACATATGTGTCTGCTGGACCGAACTCCAGGCAAGTGTCACTAACAGAGAGCGCCACTTCTGGGCGTAATGTTGCCTGGTAGAAGGGGCTCTGGCTTGGTTGATCATGGGTACGATGGCAGGTGATAGACCAGCTAGATCTTCCGTGTCCCATCCAGGGGCCAGATGTGGAAGTTCCAAAGGTATGGGTACAGATGCCAGAGCATGCCCCGTCCCTGTGAAAGAGGTCTTTCCTCAGGGGAATTCTCCAGGGAGGGGCTGTAGCGAGGGGTACGAGGTCCGAGAACCAGGCTAGGGTGACTTGTTCCTCGTCCTCCCTGACCTTACACAGCACCTGTGCAAGAAGGCTCACTGGGGGGAATGCGTACTTGCACAGCCCCGCAGGCCAGCTGTGTGCCGGTGCGTCTCCCCCGAGGAGAGCCTCTGTTCAGGCAAACAGGTCTACCTGAGCCTTGGCAAACCATTCCCAAATCAGCTGGATCGACTGGGGGTGAAGCCTCCATTCTCCACTGGGCAAGCGTTGTTGTGACAGCATGTCCGCTACCACATTGAGGATGCCGGGATGTGAGTGGAGCCTGCAGTGACTCAAGTCGCGGCGTACCAAAGGAGGAGATGATGGGCGAGTAGTGACATGTGGCGGTAGCGTACGCCGCCTTGGCTATTTAAGTACGCTGCCGCAGTGGTGCTGTCTGACCTGACTAGGACACGTTTGTCTCGAACTAATGGGAGACACTTCTACAGGACAGAGAAAACAGTCAGAAACTGTAGGCCATTGATGTGCCACCGAAGTGGGGCCCCCTTCCAACGGCCCGTGGCTGCGTGCCCATTGCACATGGCGCCTGAACCCAGTTTGGTCGTGGCCAGGACTCGTCGCGACACCTGCTGCAAGGGGACTCTTGTCCACAGAAGGCAGAGGTCTGTCCAGGGTTTTGACGGTTAGCGGCAGGTGGGGGTGATGGTCACACAGTGCGAGCCGCGGCACCATGCTTGTCTCATGACTCGAGTCTGGGGCCAGTGCTGAGGCGGTCTCATACGCATCAAACCCAGCAGCGTGGCTGCTGCGGAGGATGTTATATGCCCTTTAAAAAGGTTTTAAAGGGACCGCTGTGCCCGGTCTGAAGACGGGGAGGCCTTTTAGCACTGACTGTGCGTGCTCGTTGATGAGGTGTGCTGATATTTACCCTGAGTCTGACTCCATGCCAAGAAGAGAGATGCTCTGAACCGGGGCGATGCTAGCTCTTTTCCCAGTTGACCTGAAGCCCTAAACAGCTGAGGTGCTTGAGCGCCTAGTCTCTGTGAGCGCATAATTACCTCGATGATTGGCCCATCCTGGCCCACTCCCGAGAGTTACTGAGTATGCGAATGCCAGCGAATGCGGTGTCGAGGCAGAATTAAGACGTGAAAGTACACGTCCTTCAGGTCTGCCGCTGCGGACCAATCTAGATGCCGGACGCAAGTTAAGATATGTTTTGCGTGAGTATTCTGAACAGGAATTTGAACAGAGCCCGGTTGAGAACTCTCAAGTCCAAGATCGGTCATAAGCTGCCGCCTTTCTTGGGTACAATGAAGTAAGGGCTGTAGAGAACCTTCTTCATTTCGGTTGGAGGGACAGGCTCTATCGCATCTTTGTTTAGAAAAAGAGTAGCGATTTCCGTGCGCAGGGATTTGGCATGCTTGCCGTGTGCTGCGTTAAAGTGGATGCCCACGAAGGGATGAGCTCATCTACCTCGAGCTCTAGAGGATAAGCAGGATGGCCGTGAGGCAAGCCGCCATTGCCTCGAGCACGGACGGGAGTCAACGAGCGTGCTAGGGGGCGGGTGGTCCGAGGGGGGCGTACCCGGCGGAGCTGCACCAGCTGCCATCTCCAGATCGCCTCCATTGCCAACCGCATCATCCTGTGGGAAGAACGAGCAATGCGCACTCAGCTTTCTATTGAAAGTGAACCGCTACCGCAACGTTGCCATGGTCATGCTCTCGCAGTGAGAACATGAACCATCCACAAACGCTGCCTCGGTGTGATTACTGCCCAGACACACGAGACATGCCTGTGGCTGTCTGAAGCGGAGAGTACACTACCGCATCCAGGAACTACACAGTGGCATCTTTATAAAGACTCGTCCTGAAAAGGACGTTCAACGTGCTGTGTAAATGCTCTTTTATAGAGCAAATCACTCTTTTAATGAACTCTTTTAGCTTTCTGTGCTGTCAAAGTGCCCAGGGGCAAGCTGCATGCCGTCCATAGAAGGAGAAAAGCCGCTGAAGTGCGCCGTAGATCCAACAGCAGGCAGAGCATCAGAGGAACAGGTGTGTGACTCCCAGCTGACTGCATACACGACCATCAGCTCCAAAGAAAATTTCTGAATGGAACAGACGTATTTCCCCGCCTTTGTACCTGTATGTCCGGGGGCGGGGTATGAAAATACTATCTGCCAACTTCTCATTGGCCTTTTTTCATAGATCAGAGGCATATTCGGCGCTTAAGAGAGACCCCTAGTGTCGCTTCTTCGACACAACGTCGAAGTGAGCGACAGACGAGGAACAGCCATGCCACACTGCCAGGCCAATAAAGGTGTGGATGGAGGACCACCGGATCAAGACCCAGCCAGGCCATCAAACAAAGCCAAGCGGCTTGAATTGTTGCGTCAGGAGTGGCATAAAGTCACCCAACAACAGTGTGAAAGACTGGTAGAAAGCATGCCAAGCATGCACATTTTACAAATACACAGACATTCCCAGCAGCTTAATTGGATAAAAAGAGGAAACTTCACACATTCATAAATTCAATAGTCTTCCCTGTGTATCAGCTACGTTAGGGATCATTAACTTCCTCTTATTCCTTTATGTTTTCTAATTAGCTCAGAGGTGGCCACAAATTAATTATCATCTCATGATGTAACTGCTGTTTGTTTTCCCCAACAATTAACACTTTACTATTCTAAAAACACTTAAGACAGCTATTAGTATTTTTAAAATAATAAATATGAATATAATACATGGAGAGAATGTCCTGATTATCTTTTACACTACATTGTGTAACAAAACAGTTTCAGTTTTGAAGAATTTTATCTAGCAACCACATTTGTTCCTTTGTTGTTCTTAATTAATGGATGCTGATATTAAAGAATTGCTGATTATTGTTCAGCTTGGCTTGCAATACATTGCAAATGCTCAGGGTCCAGAGCATAGTTGGATCTCTGCAAAAGTTGAATCTCTGCAATGCTATTCAAACTCCTGTTACTTTCCTGTTATCCTGATCCTCATCTTTACAGGCCTCTAGAAGCAGTTTTAAAGGCTGATTTATACTTCTGCATCAAACCTATGATGAAGGCTCTGTGTAGTGTCCAACGCTATGGTTTGCATTTATAATTCTGTGTTGGTGTGTTTGAGTCATTCTGTGAATACACAGCCAAAATGCTAGTGTATTGAGAGAAAATGTCTTCATTTCTGAAATAATTAATTTAGTAAATAAACAAATCAATGTCATTCATGTATTCAAAAGTATTTATTAAAGAGGCCCTATTACACTTTTGGGGATTTTACCTTTCCTTTAGTGTGTAACATAGCTTGTGCATGTAAAAGGTCTGCAAAATTACATTACATTACATTACATTACAACCACTGCTGGTTTTTAAGTCGGTTACTCCTGAAAGATGGTGCAGTTCCTAATTTGTTGGGACAATCTGGTGCTTCAGGATCATGACCTGCAAGTATGCTTGATTATTTGTGGATTTATCTGCTACCGAGAGTTCAAATGCAGAGTTTTGTGTTGTAGCTACGGTGTACACCCAGTGCACAGCTAGGCCTCTGCTAACCTTCTAGCTAATGTTATTGTGTTGAAATAGTTTTGCTAATCAGCTACAGGCCCACTTTTACCTACAATTGTGTTATGCAGATTGTTTGTCATTCTTACTATCACGAATACTGATCAAGTGTGGAGATGAAAATGACAAACAGTCATTTTATGTCTGCAATCCACAGTAGTGCTCGGCTAACTCGGCTAATTTTTTCTTGTAAGGGTTTACTATTCAGCTGTGGGACGGCTTTAACCTAAAACTGTGTTACAAAATGGTACATATCAAGAGTCTTATATAATTATAAATAGTGAGCAAGTTAATAACTTTTTAACTTTTTAAAATTAGAAATAACTTTCTAATACACCTGGACAATGCATCTATGTGATCTTCTGCAGTTAATCCAGGACTTCAAAGGCATTAGTCATGAATTTTACAGTTCATACAACATCCTTGTTTAAACACTGACGCTTAACTTACATAGTTTAATCATTTTAAACCATTATTTGTACAATGCATAAGTAATATTGGCATTATATTCATGATGTTAACCCGAGGGGAACTGGCCCCCAAAGTGAGTCTGGTTTCTCCCATTATTTTTCTCCATTAACCAACATCTTATGGAGCTTTGTGTTCCTTGCCACAGTTGCTTGCTGACTGGGTCTAAATACAATTATTACGTAATTACTTATTTTTAAACACAATTTACAATTGTATTTGATCAAAATACACAATCATGACACAATGATAGACATTGATATTATAGTTTAATTTTCTGGTAACGCATGATTTTCTGTTAAGCTGCTTTGAAGTTATGTGTGTTGTAAAAGGCACTATACAAATAAAAATGACTTGATTTGACCTGGTAATGTCCAACTGGGAGTAAGTCTCTGTTCTCTGTTCATATCTCAAGCGAAAAAGTTTTGGCTACAACCATTCCAGCAAAAGATGACTAACTTAAATGCACTATGTGTCTTTTACTTGTAGCTTTGTTCAGTTCAGAATAATCAACAGTGTACTTACAGTACTTATAGTTACAGTAGTATTTACAGCAGCTCAGCAAGACTCGAGAGCTGAAACTCAGTTATGTTAAGGGGTGTTACATTTCCGACACACACGCTACGCAGTTGACTAATCACAACAGACTAGGCCAGCTGAGCAATCAGAGCAGACTGGGTTTATCGGAGGGGGGGGGTTAACCCTCTGGGGTCTGAGGGTGTTTTGTCCCTGGAGAAGTTTTGACATGCCTTGACATTTGTGCTTTTTTCAGTTGCTTAAAAACACATTAATGGCTAAAGTCTGATAACACTTCGATCACTTCGACGTCGTGTCGAAGAAGCGACACTAGGGGTCTCTCTTGAGTGCCGAAAGATGCCTCTGATCTATGAAAAAAGGCCAGTGAGAACAGTATTTGCATACCCCGCCCCCGGACATACGGTTATAAAGGCGAGGGAAATAAGCTCGTTCATTCAGTAATTTTCTTTGGAGCCGATGGTCGTGTGTATGCAGCCAGCTGCGAATGACACAACTGATCCTGCTTCTGGCACTCTGCTTTCCTGTTGGATTTACGGCGCACTCCAGCGGCTTTTCTCTTCTCTGCCGGTGTGCAGTTTGCCCCTGGGCGCTTCGACAGCGCAAAGTTAAAAGAGTTTCATTATAAAGAGCAATTTTCTCTGTGAGAGTTTATTTCTCTGAAAGAGCAATACACAGTGGTGTTGCACGTCCTTTTCAGGACGCATCTTTATAAAGATGCCATTCAACCCCTGTGTAGTTCCTGGATGCAGTAGAGTGCTCTCTGCTTCTGACGGCCACAGGCGCTGTCTCGTGTGTCTGGGCGCCGATCACACCGAGGCAGCGTTTGTGGATGGTTCATGTTCTCACTCCATCCAGCCTCGAGGTAACGGCAACTCGCCTCCGGGCCGGTCTGCCTATCCTCTGAAGCTTGAGGTGAATGAGCTCGCCGCTCCATCGGAGAGCGCAGCATCTGACGCTGACTCCTTCACTGGGCTGCCGCCTTCGGGCCAGCATGCCCAGGCTGAGGCTGACGCGCAGATGTCCGACATGCTTGCCCGGGCTGCCATCGGGGTGGGGCTGGATTGGAACCCTCCATCCTCCCCACACCCGTCTCGGTTGGATGACTGGTTCCTGGGGTCTGGGTGCCGCTCACAGCCACGCCCCCCCTCCCCCGGTCCCGTTTTTCCCGGAGGTGCATGACGAGCTGACGTCTTCATGGAAAGCACCGCGCTCCATTCGTCAAAAGCCCTGCTCGTCCGCTGTCGCTAACTTCGATGGCGGGGCGGCCCACAGGTACACGGCGATTGCCCAGGTGGATAGGGCGGTTGCGCTCCATCTTTGTCCCGGTGACCCTACCACCTGGCGCAGGTGCCCTGTATCCCCTCCAAGGCCTGTAGGACGTCATCCTCGTTGAACTCCAAAGCCTACAGCACCGCGGGACAGGCCACCACCGCCTTGCATGCCGTGGCCATCCTGCAAGTCCACCAGGCCAAGGCGCTCAGGGATCTGTACGAGGGCATCCCTGACCCGATGTGCTGCAGGAACTGCGCTCAGCGACTGACCTCGCCCTCAGAGCCATGAAGGTCACCGCGCAGGCACTCGGACAGGTGATGGCTACCCTTGTGGTCCAGGAACATCATCTTTGGCTCAACCTGGTCGAGATGCGTGAGGCTGACAAAGTTCGCTTCCTCTACGCCCCGTCTCCCAGCTTGGCCTCTTTGGCGACACTGTCGAGGACTTCGCCCAGCAGTTCTCTAAGGTGAAAAAGCAGACGGAGGCCATCTCTAACATCCTGCCTTGCCGCAAACCTGCCGCCAAGGCCACTGCCCCGTCTACTCACCGAGGGCGTCCCCCTGCGGCCAAGAAATCTGCTCCGCCTCAACCTGGGCCCAGCTCTCAGCTGCAGCGTCGAGCTCACCGCAGGAAGCAGACGCCCCCCATCTCTCGGACCCCCTCGAGGACCCGTAAGGCTCCCAGGTGCTCCTGAGACGGACAACCCAGCAAAACAGACGTTAGCGAGGTGGTAAGACCCCCCCTTAGATGGGATTGCGGTACCCACATTCTCAATAAAAGAGCTATTTCCTATGTCTCTGGGTCACCTGGCCCGCAAATGCCATTCTCAAGGCACTTTGCCTCCAGATCTCAACAGTCCCGGCTTCCTGGACACGGACCAACCGTCTCCAGCCCCACGACTGTTCCCCGGCCGGCCAGTTCTGACGAGTCTAGAGGATGCCAACATTGGACCTCCTCCTCAGTCACTATCCTGCCCCCTGCCGGGTGTGCGGAGCAAGGTAAGTGCTTTGAGTCTTTTCTCAGCACCCCAGCCGCGGGTTGCCCTGTCGCCGCCCAACGCTGCCCTACCTGCTCCGCCCCGCTGCGAAGCTCCGCCGGGTACGTCAAAATTATCTGTCCATTTGAGGCCCCTAGCGCAGAGGTCGGACGCGTGGCTTTCACTTCCCAACCAGTCTCGTTGGCTGGCCCGGACCATTCGACTCGGTTACGCAATTCAGTTTGCCAGGCCTCCGCCCCCCCCCTTCATGGGCGTCCGCTCTTCCGCAGTACACGGCAAACATGCCCAGTCTCTGCGTGCAGAAATCGCTACTCTTCTGGCCAAAGACGCGATAGAGCCTGTCCCTCTAACCGAGATGAAGAAGGGTTTCTACAGCCCTTACTTCATCATAGCCAAGAAAGGCGGCGGCTTACGGCCAATCTTGGACCTGCGAGTTCTCAACCGAGCGTTGTACAAACTCCCGTTCAAAAGGCTCACACAGAAGCACATCTTAACCTGCGTCCGGCATCTAGATTGGTTCGCTGCGGTAGACCTGAAGGACGCGTACTTCCACGTCTCCATCCTGCCTCGACACCGCCCCTTCCTGCGGTTTGCGTTCGAGGGTGTATCAGTACAAAGTCCTCCCCTTCAGCCTGTCTCTGTCCCCTCGCGTCTTCACGAAAGTCGCAGAGGCAGCTCTTGCCCCGCTCCGAGAAGCCGGCATTCGCATACTCAATTACCTCGACGACTGGCTTATTCTGGCCCACTCGTGAGAGTTACTATGCGCCCACAGAGACCAGGTGCTCCGGCACCTCAGCCATTTGGGGCTTCAGGTCAACTGGGAAAACAGCAAGCTTACGCCAGTCCAGAGCATCTCTTTTCTCGGTATGGAGTTAGACTCAGTCTCAATGTCAGCATGGCTCACCAGCGAGCGTGCCCAGTCAGTGTTGAAGTGCCAGAGGCTCCTGGGGCATATGGCGTCCTCCGCGGCGGTCGCTCCGCTGGGGTTGATGCATATGAGACCGCTCCAACACTGGCTTCAGACCCGAGTCCCGAGACAATCACCCCCGCCTGCCACCAAATAATCAAACCCTGGACAGACCTCAGTTTCTTACGGGCAGGAGTACTCCTATAGCAGGTGTCCCGATGCGTCTTGGTCACGACCGACGCCTCCAGATCGGGTTGGGGCGCCGTTTGCATGAGCATGCAGCCTCAGGCCATGGAAAGGGGCCCAGCTGCGTTGGCACATCAACTGCCTCGAGTTGTTGACCGTCCTTTTGCCCCTGCGGAAGTTTCTCCCGTTAATTCCCAGGTAGACCTGTTTGCCTCCCAAGAGACCTCCCACTGCCCGCTCTGGTACGCCCGCTCAGAGGCTCCCCTCTGGCCAGATGCACTGGCACACAGCTGGCCGGTGGGGCTGCGCAAGTACGCTTTCCCCCCAGTGAGCCTTCTTGCACAGGTGCGAGGAGCAATTCACTCTCATGGCTCCTTACTGGCCCACCCGGGCCTGGTTCTCGGACCTCGTACTCCTCGCAACAGCCCCTCCCTGGCGAATTCCCCTGAGGAAGGACCTTCTCTCTCAGGGACGGGGCACGCTCTGGCATCCGCACCCAGACCTTTGGAAGCTCCACGTCTGGACAGGATGTGGAAGATCTAGCTGGTCTACCACCCACGGTCGTAGCCACGATCAATCAAGCCAGAGCCCCTTCTACCTGGCAACTACCAGGTGTTCTTCCCGGGCAGAAGACCCACAGAGGTGCGCAGTTAGGTCGGTCCTCCTGTTCGTACAGGAGAGGTTGGAGGTGAGGCTGTCCCCTTCCACCTTGAAGGTGTATGTTGCTGCTATTGCAGCTCACCACGACCCAGTAGACGGCAAGTCTCTGGGCGAACATGACTTAATAGGCGACTTAAAAACCTCCTAAGAGGTGCCCGGAGGTTGAAACCCCCCCAGCTAAACCTGTTCTCCTCCTGGGATCTCTTGGTGGTCCTCACCGGTCTTCAGAGATCCCCTTTCGAGCCACTAGAATCAGCTGGACTCAGGGCCCTCTCCCTTAAGAGGGTCGAGGACCTGCAAGCGTTCTCTACTAACGACACTTGCCTGGAGTTCGGTCTGGCAGACACTCATGTGATCCTAAGACCTCGACCGGGCTGTGTGCCCAAGGTTCCTACCACGCCCTTCAGAGATCAGGTAGTGAACCTACAAGTGCTGCCCCGGTGGGAGGCAGACCCAGCCCTCTCGTTACTGTGTCCGGTACGTGCTTTGCGTACCTACCTGGAATGCACCCAGAGCTTCAGACGCTTTGAGCAGCTCTTTGTCTGCTTCGGGGGACAGCAGAAAGGGAACGCTGTCTCCAAACAGAGGCTGTCCCACTGGGTCGTGGATGCCATTCAGTTGACCTATTACACCCAGGCCGTGCCCCCCCCTATGGGTCCGAGCCCACTCCACTAGGGGCACCTCCCTAGCAGACATTTACAGAGCTGCGGGCTGGGCAACACCTAACACCTTTGCGAGATTTTACAATCTCAGGGTTGAGTCAGTCTTGTCCCGTGTTTTCTAAGGTCCGAGCCCATAGAACTCGGTACACATCGACAGTCTGACCGGGTGAATCACTTGCATCCAGCGCCCTTTCCCTCTGTTGAGTTAAAACAGTGCGCTTTCTTCCCAAGAGCCCCCCTTTTAGGTTCCTGGTCGATTCCTCCCTAGCCCTTTTGGGTCCGCAACAGTTCAGAGGAGGAACTTGCCGGCCCAGTCCACTACGGGTACCCCAGGCTACCCCTACTGGAATAGGTGCTCCACAGGTTAGGTCTCCTATGCGGACTCCTCCTGTGTGTACTTCCGCGGTACGGTCACCTTACGAGCTGACCCGCATCTCCCTTAGGTAGTCCTTGGCTGCCCTCCAGTTGCAGTGTTGTAGCAACTCCCCCCTCCTCGAGGTTGGATCTACCACCACGCCATTCTTCCCACATGTGAGCAAGAGGCCATGTGGTGTATTTTGCCACCTCTACCTCCCCTTTCAGGTGGGTGTGGCCTCCGCAGGGTCTTTTCCCCCTGAAAGAATAGGAATTCGGGTAAGGGGTTCCCTCGATGCGGTAAGGGCCCTGGCTGCTCTTGCTCTATGCCGAGAAAACATGGAGAGAAAAGAGGCCCAGCCAGGCTTGGCCCGTTCCCTAGTTGGGAGCGTCACCTTGTTCCCCCCCTAGGGTAACCAAAAGGATTCTGATGACTTTTTGGGGGCATTGGAGAAGAGTACGTGCAGCCTGAACACAGTTGGTCACTTGTGCACGTAGGATACCTGCCCGCTTCTGTGTCAGCAGTACACGTACATGGCTCAGCACATGGCGAGATTTGAAGTGGACCCCTAGTGTCGCTTCTTCGACACGACGTCGAAGTGTGTGACAGACGGGGAACGTCTTGGTTACGTATGTAACCTCCGTTCCCCCGGAACACTCCCGGCTCCTCAGAAAAATCTTGAATGAACGAGCGTATTTCCCTTGCCTTTACAGCCGTATGTCCGGGGGCGGGGTATGCAAATACTGTTCACCAACTCTCATTGGCCTTTTTTCATAGATCAGAGGCATCTTTCGGCACTCAAGAGAGACCCCTAGTGTCGCTTCTTCGACACGACGTCTCGTTCCCTCCATCAGGGAACGAAGGTTACATATGTATAAGTGATCATAAGCTCCTCACGTTCAATCTAACTCCTTCTTTGCAGACAGTGAAAGAGCATGGTATCTGTTTTAGGAAAATCAGTGATATTGATCTTGATCTTATTAGTCATGCTATGGGTGATTTGCCAGTTGCGGCCTCTATTGACCAGTACAATGATGCTCTTACATCTATTCTGGATGAGTTTGCCCCTTTGAAAAAACGGGTTGTTTCTTTTAAGAGATCATCTCCTTGGTATACATCTGAATTGCGCAAATTGAAGGTGATAGGCAGGCAGTTGGAACGGAAATATAAAAAATCTGGCCTATCAGTTCATAGATCAATGTTTGATCAGCATCAGATTGAGTATCATAAAGCTCTTAAAGCTGCAAAAGCGGCATATTATTCTACCTTTATTAGTAGTAACATCTCAAATCCCAGAGTTCTGTTTAGAACAGTCAATAATCTAATTAAACCTCCTAGTAACTTAAACTGTTCTACCATTGAGCAGTGTAATGCATTTCTCAATTATTTATCATCTATGATTGAGAATATTTATAATGCCATTGCCTGTGAGTATGCTTCTGAGTTTGTTAAGGTGCATTCTCCTAATCTCTCTGGTCTTGCTTTTTCAAGTTTCAGTACTGTTGATTTTGATTTTATTTCTAAACTTGTTTTGTCAATGAATTCTACTACTTGCATACTTGATCCACTACCTACGACTGTTTTGAAAAACTGTCTGCCTGTCATTGTGCCCCACATCACTGCTATTGTAAATGCTTCACTCAATTCAGGGAATGTCTCTTCTGCTCTAAGAATGGCTGCAGTTACGCCAGTTCTTAAAAAGCCTTGGAGTGATATCACCGATATGTCAAATTATCGACCCATCTCTAATTTACCTTTCTTGGCAAAAGTGCTTGAGCGTGTGGTTGTTGGCCAACTCCATACTCATCTCTGTATGAATAGCCTACTAGAAAATGTTCAATCTGGGTTTAGATCTGGACACAGTACAGAGACTGCTCTAGTCCGGATCCTGAATGACCTCCTCGTTATAGCCGATTCTGGGGCTTGTGGCATTTTGGTTTTGTTAGACCTTAAGGCTGCATTCGATACCATATGTCACAGCATATTATTGGATAGATTGCATATGTGGACCGGTCTGTCTGGAACTGTGTTAAATTGGTTTAAATCTTACCTCTCAGATCGTTTACAATTTGTCTACCTGGGTTCTAACAGATCTCTGACTGTGCCTTTGTGTCAGGGTGTCCCTCAGGGGTCGGTTTTGGGTCCAGTTTTATTTAGTGTTTATATGCTGCCTCTTGGGCAGATCATTAGGAAGTATGGCCTGAGCTTTCACTGTTACGCGGATGACACCCAGATTTATATCAGCTCTCAGCCTGATCTTAATTCTTCCTCTTCAAAACTTTCTGACTGTTTGTTGGAAATTAAAGCGTGGATGAAACTCAACTTTCTAAAACTAAACTGCTCCAAAACTGAAGTCTTATTAATTGGCACTCCAATTAATGTCAGTAAATGTAAGGATTTTAAAATTTCAGTAGACAATACACAATTGTCCCCTTCTGGCCAGGTGCGTAACCTTGGCGTGATTTTTGATGCCCAGTTAACTTTTAATTCACATTTTAAAAACATAACAAAGGTTGCTTTTTTCCATCTGAGGAACATTGCACGCATTAGACCATTTCTCTCTAGGCCTGATGCAGAGAGGCTTATCCATGCCTTCATTACATCAAGGCTCGACTATTGTAACTCTCTTTTTGCGGGTTTACCAGCAAATTCTATTAGGACGTTGCAATATATACAGAACTCTGCCGCACGTGTTTTGACTCATACATCCTCACGCCAACACATTACACCTGTGCTCCAGCAACTGCACTGGCTTCCAGTTCAGTCACGTATTGATTTTAAAATTCTGATTTTAACCTATAAAGCAGTACATGGGTTGGCTCCAAATTACATCTGTGATTTGGTTACTCCATCCACTCCCGCTCGCTCTCTCCGCTCTGCAGGCTCTTTCTCTTTGTGTCAGCCTCGTTGTAAACTAAAAACCATGGGGGGAAGGGCCTTTTCCTATAACGCGCCTAAGCTATGGAACACACTACCCTCATGTATTAGGGATGCTGCTTCTGTGGATTGTTTTAAGAAACTTCTTAAGACACATCTTTTTAGTCAAGTTTTCAATTTATAATTGTATAATTAATATAAATATTATTTTTATGTATTTATTCTTCTTCTACATATATTTTTATTTACATGTTTGATTATTTTGTTTTGTACATGCTGTAGCGCCTTGAGTCTGAGAAAGGCGCATTACAAATAAAATGTATTATTAATATTATTATTATTATTATATGTAACCGAGACGTTTCAGCACAAACTGGGCCACAATAATATGTGAGCAACATGTGTATATATGTTTTTTTTTTTGAGAACTTCTATTTTCTCAAAAATACAGTGTTACATGGCCTTAATTCAATGACTTAAAAATTTTGTTTTTTCAAAAACCATGCATAAACTTTGATAACTTGATCTTGTAGCCTAGAGTTTTTGCTACAAAATTATGTGTAAACCATCCTGATCATTCATTCATACAAAACAATATAGTAATTTAACTTTTGTTAGACACTTTTAGTGTTAGAAATGTCATATGCAAGGAAGCGTGAACTATCATGAATATGGATGTATTTCACACCTAAGGAGACAAAAGACCCCTCCCCTGGGCCTATCAATGAGGAATGTGACAGAAAGAGAATGAATGTGAGGAGACTTAATGATCAAAATAAACTTTTAAATTAAAAGAAGTAATCGTCACTATCCAGGAGTTTTCACACTTGTGTATCATGCTGTCTTTCAAACGTGCAGAAAAGTAAATGAATTTAGGGTCGTTTACCATTTGCATTGATCGCCTCAGCACATTACCACATGAATAGCATGTTCTGCTGGCGGGTGGGATCACATTAGAGATAAATTAGCTGAGCCAGGAAAACTGTACATTGCTTTGTTTCATACAGATTACATTGCAGGAGAATATTTGAAGTATTCGCAGAGTTTCAGTTTATTTTTGTGACATGTTTCAGATATATGCTCGCAAACCCAGAGACTGCTGAAAGCTCACCCTTTTTATTTTCTTTATTTTACAAAAGCACAAGGTTTTGTTGTTATTGTGAGTGTACACAAATAAAAGTTGACCCTTTATAGTGTCTAATGATGTCTTAAACTTATCTGTATGCCCCAAAATGAAGGAGAATTTTATGTTGTTTCCGCTGTATGCCCCAAAATGACGGAGAATTTTATGTTGTTTCCGCTGTAATGGCGAAAAAATCCAGCAGGATTTGCCGCCGCATCCGTCGACCCAAAAGGATTAAAGAGACATTAGGTAAATCAGAGCATTTTGGCCAGAGTTTGAAGAGAGGGGAAAAGCAATGAACAGTATGAGAAAAATAATGTGTTTTTGAACAATAAAGCATGTAAACCTATTCTAGTATCAAATCAAATCACTTTATTGTCACACTACTATGTACACAAGTGCAACAGTAGGTGAAAGTCTTGTGTGCAGTTCCGAGCAACATAGCAGTGGCAAGACATATACCAATTTACATATCAAATGTACATATACTTACACAACACAATACTAATATACAATGTACAGTAAACAATACACACAATATAGAATACACAAATATATATGCAGTAGTTATATTGTGGAGAATATATTTGACAGTCCAGTGTGAGATAATAAGATGAAGATTAATAAAGTGCAGTGCTTATTGTTGATCGTGAAAGATCAAGTGTTCAAAAGTCTGATTGCTTGGGGGGGAAGAAGCTTTCATGTAGGCGGCTGGTGCGGGTCCTGATGCTGCGATACCGCCTGCCTGATGCTGCGATACCACCTGCCAGCAGTGAGAGCAGACCATGACTCAGGTGGCTGGAGTCTCTGATGATCCTCCGAGCTTTTTTCACACACCACCTGTTATAGATGTCCTGGAGGGAGGGAAGCTCACCTCTGATGATGTTTCTGGCAGTTCGCACCACCCTTTGCAGGTCTTTGCGGTTGTGGGCGGTGCTATTGCCGTACCAGGTGGTGATGCAGCCAGTCAGGATGCTCTCTACAGTACTGGTGTAGAACCGTGTGAGGATGTGGTGGTTCATTCCAAACTTCCTCAGCCATCTAAGGAAGAAGAGGCGCTGGTGATCCTTCTTCACAACAGCCTCGGTGTGGACGGACCATGTGAGTTCCTCAGTAATGTGGACACTGAGGAACTTGAAACTGCTGACTCTCTCCACCAGTGCTCCATTAATGGTGATGGGGCTGTGTTCTCTGTCTTTCCTCCTGAAGTCCACTACAAGCTCCTAGGTCTTACTGACATTGAGGGAGATGTTGTGCTCCTGACACCAGCGTGTCAGAGTGTGCACCTCCTCTCTTTAGGCTGTTTCATCATTGTCAGTGATCAGACCTACCACCGTCGTATCGTCAGCAAACTTGATGGCATTGGAGCTATGTGTTGCCACACAGTCATGTGTGTACAGGGAATACAGGAGTATTCCCAGGACAGGAAGTCCAGGATCCATCTGCACAGCGAGCTGTTTAAGCCCAGATTCCGGAGTTTCTCATCAAGCTTGGAGGGCACTATGGCATTGAATGCTGAGCTGTAGTCTACAAACAGCATTCTCACATATGTGTTCCTTTTTACCAGGTTCAAAACAGCAGTGTGTATTGTAGATGCAATGGCATCATCAGTGGAGCGGTTGTTGCGGTAGGCAAACTGCAATGGGTCCAAAGAGGTGGGCAGCACAGAGCAGATGTGATCTCTGATTAACCTCTCAAAGCATTTGCTAATGATGGTCAGAGCAACAGGACGCTAGTCATTTAGGCAAATGATTTTGGCTTGCTTCGGTACAGGCACAATGGTTGACGTTTTGAAGCAAATAAAACCCCCAAAATAAAATTATGAACCTGTAAATTAGCATAATATGGGCTTTTTATATTTGCTTTATTATATTAATACAACATACTTAGATGAACTCTAAAGGCAGTGCAATAACTTTTGGAATAAAGGCTCTTTGGATCTTTGATAAAGATTCTTTTGAAATTCACATAATTATTATACATTAATTTTAATAAATATATATAATATCATCATTGGCCTACAGAAATCCATTTAGCAATTGAATTCATCAATCTGTCTGAGTTAGACCTATAAAGGCCTCTTCTGTTCACATACGTACATCAGACTGACGCTTTTGGAGTCTCTAACACTTCCACTCTGCGTTGTGTGTGTGTAATCAGACCAGATGAAACTTGGCTAGATATGAAACTTGCCATGTTTATTGGCCTGAGAATTCTTTGTGGATATATTCAAAGGATGGTTTTCAATGAATTGATTGTCCAGTGAAATCATTCCTCTCAGTCTCAAGTTATGAAATTTTATATATATATATATATATAAATCTATATTACAATGTTTTTACAATTTACAATTTTGACCAAAATAAATAAATGAATAAAACCCAACAGAAATAATAATATTAGGTTGCGACCCCTGCTAGCCTTTTAAACATCAACATCCATGCAGTAATAAGCAGTCTGTTCCCTAATCCACATCCCTGTGCTAAAGGTACAACCCACTGGCGCAAATTGCGATATACAACACATTTAAAAAAATTATTCAAAAATAATTTATTCCACAAATCATTTCTAATGTCACAATTTAGAAAAAGTAAATTTAAGAAAATTAGAGAAAAGATCAATTATACATACCTGAAGCAACTGGAATTTTAAATATGTTTCAAACTGTTTTATTATCTTTGCATTTGAATTAGTATGATCTGAAAAATTATGCAAATTGTTACATGGACCATCCAATCATAAGGTCAAATTTCTTTAAAAAAAAATATTTTAGTTCACACAATAATATTCTTTAATGCGGCACATTTCTAAAATGGTGGAGTTACTCAAATTTTGCGGACTGGGCATATGATCAGCAACAAATGATATCATAAACATCAAAAAAATATATTAAATATAATTGTAGGAGTTAACAAAAACATACCTATGAAGATATATTCAAAGGAAGGTTTTTAATTAATTGATTGTCCTTTGGAATCATGCCTATTACAGTAAAAAGAAGTTATAATGTGCGGCTATGGCTGCAGCACGAAAAGGGCAAGATGAGGATTTGTGGTTGAGTGCGTTGAGTATTTTGTCTGTAAATTGAGCATAATGTGGAGCTCGTTAACAAGTTAACCCACTTAAGCATTAAACACATATAAACGTATATGTTTAAACACATATAACAAAACATTACACTTTAAAAATTACATTCAATATCAGAGTGCTTTAACGCTGTACCTCTCATTAAATCAGCTTGCAGATTGTCTTCACGTGTTTCTCGTTATCCCTGCCTATATATTCCCTCTCGTTTCTCGTGTTCATTGTCAGATTGTTTGTGTAACTTTCTCTTTGTTTCCCTAGTGTGGACGATTCCATTGCTTATCACCACACAGATTTACCTATGTGACTTATTACTGGACTGTTACCTGTTTGTTTACTTACCTCATGCCATTGTTGCTGCACGCCGCCATGGTGTCCTTCATCTATCATCTTCTGTTCTCATCTACAGCTCCAGCCTGCTCTGTACAGTTTGTTTATGGACATTTTGCTCAGGCACCTGTTTGTGTGTTTGCAGCAATAAACTAGTTATTTTACCACAGCAATTTGGGTCCTCATCTAAAACTTTTTGTCAGAGGGGAAACAGAAGGTGATCAGGCTTTTACTGTGCCTAAAACCTTGGCACATGGTTCTCGCCACAATTTCTACATAAAATAACTGTAAACATAAAATAAAAGAGTGTCAATGGTCATGAATATTGATGTATTTCACAACTATGGTGAAATCAAAATGTATGCTTGTTAATCGTTTGTGCTTGAACCTGGATGATCACAATCTCCAAACAATAGATGGTAAAGATACTGATAAAGTTACACCTTGTAAATATTTAGGTATATGAATACTAAAATATTAACAAAAATCAGACCCAAATTGGGATTTATTTTTCGGCAGAAATGATGTCTACCTTATATAGATAGAAAAATAATTGTACAAAGTACCATAATGCCTGTTCATTTGTAGACTATATACACATGCAAGCCAGTCTTTATTACGTAAATTAGATTCTGTTTATCATGCCACGATTCATTTTATAACAGATGCCAATTCATATACCCATCATTGTACATTATATGCTTCATTGGGATGGACATCACACTACCATAGAAGGAAAACACATATGCTCATCTTTGGCAATTTACATAATAATGCCTTAACAACAAAGTATATTATGTAACTTGTTAACTTACAATTACCACAGCCATAACACAAGATTAGCAGAAAGATTACATGTATTAGTGCAGAGAGTATGTACAGAAATTGGAAAACCTTGTTTGCTTATTTTGCCTCATGGGTCTGGAATATAATGCCAGTTGTCCATAGCTTAAACTCTCTACCTTCTTTAAATAATATATTTTTTTATATATATTTCAATTTTAAAGAAACATGTACTTGTTTGATGTAGTTTCTTTTTTGTTGTGTTGTTGTTGTGTGGAATGTGTTTTATTATTGCACTTTTATTGCTTTTATTGTAACTGTATGTAAACCGCTATCTTGACCAGGACTCCACGGAAGAAGAGATCATGTGTCTCAATGGGACCTTCCTGGTTAAATAAAGGATAAATAATTAAAAATGATGGCCCACCCCTATTGGTGCTATCAATGTGGAATGCCTCTGTGAGAAGACTGAAGAATGTTTTTATTTTTTCTTGAATTTTATTGACAACATAGTAATAGTTAATTATAAAAGTAAATTATATTAAATTATGTATACATATCTGTGTGTGTTTTTGTGTGAAATACTGTAAATATTAAGGAAATAGTTAATTATTTGTCACATATTGCAAATATGTGTGAGACAGCAAGATGCAAATATAGGTAATGCTTGTTTTAAAATAAAACTTTTGAAAAAGGTGCGCCATTTCATGTTCATTTCATTTCATTACATCTCAAGTATTCTATAAATAAAACCCCTCATTTTTATTGGAATAATATATTGGTATAATAAAGAGTATGGAATAAAAATTATTTTATTGTCTCCAAAAACACGAAATAGCATAAAGTAGCATTTTACCCTGAAGAACCTTTTGCCCCGCTGTACCCAGTTATCATACAGTACATAAACAATGAATAGAAGAATAAATGACTTATCAGAAATTATATCCTCTGGTGGATCAAATTTTCAATATAGTCAATATTTAAAATGCAAAAATGTTTAATCAGTCTTGATCTACTTGTGACAAAATGTTAATTCTTCCTCACTGTTCAAGATCATCTGTAGAGCTTCCTCGCATGTTTAGTGTGGCTTCATTTAAAAGCGAAAACTGATTCCATTTTTACAGCATTGAGGTCAGATTCATACGGTCAGATCATATGAATCAAGAGCTCCGTGAATGGGTGTGCCTGGACCAGCGCTAATGAGCTGAGATGGAAAAACTGTACCTCTCATGAGTTTCACATGCATTACTTAATCAGAGAATATTTGTTTTGGATTTTAATTGGTTCATTTAAAAGTAGACATTTCAAGGTTTCTATAGACATATTTAACATGTCTGTGCGACAATTACACGGCGAGTTTCGGTAAATTTTTATGTCGTGCACCAGACAACATTCATGGAGATAAGGCAGCAGAAAGTGCATCCTTTTTGTTTTCTGTATTTTACAAAAGTACAACGTTTTGTTTTTATTGTAAGTGGACACAAATAAAAGTATACCCTTTACCGTTTTGAATGATGTCTTCCTATTATCTTTATGACCATCAATTGTGGAGTATTTTTTAAGTCATTGCTGTTGTTATTAGAAAAAAATCCAAGTAATCATGCCAGCGATTAAGAGTTGTTAAGAGTGTGACCTTTTGTTTTTACTCCTAAGACCTTTTCTCAACCTTAAACTCAAGTCTTTTGGGTAGATCAAATGTCTCATCTGCAGATTCACTGGCAATGTCAGCAACAGTTTTGGATATCATTGACTTTGTGTGACACTGGCAAAAAGCTCACATCGTAGATATGAGTCTGGGGGTTATGAGTAATAATGGTATAGAGCGTTGGCTCCCAATTAACTTCCAATTTTCTCATTTATTGGCAAGAATAACTTTGTCATCCAGATTCAAGCCTACGCCACGGGTCTTTCTGTTATAGACTAGAATGCTGCAGCTCTTTACTAATGTGCCATTGAGCAATACTAGCAGCTTACTGAAGGTCTGACAACAGTGTTCTGGCATAAGTGTGGTAGTCCACTACAACAGGGTCTTTCAGAACTTGTTTGAAAACCACATCAACTGGAAACTGCAGGTAAAATGCCGCATGCCCAGTCGTATTGTCGTGTTTACATTTATAATTGTTTTTAGATCTTAATTTGTAATTTTCCACCGTTGTCATAGACAGATTCTTGCATGTGTAAATGGAAAGGTGGTTTTATGTTTTTTTTTTTTTTTTTTACCACATTGTTATTTGAATTACTTTTTCGTTTAGTTTAGTTTGAAGTCTTTGGTTTAAGTTTTTTGTTTTTAAATAATTTAATTACATTTTGAATAGAAAAACACTAAAGCAAAAATATTCAATACATTAAACCCGCAACAGCCCACCATTTGTGATGTATTTGCCCGGACAACAAAATACTTGACCGGTAGCCCATGATGGAGAGAAAGCACAGATGAAGTAGGTTCGTTGCCAAAGAGATGCTGCCCTTCACAACTGTTGAAAAGCTATCATTCAAAAAGTTGAACAACACACATTTTAATTGCACTTATTTGTTTTCAGTTTCATTTGAATTTTTTGTTAAAATAAATAAAGTTCAAAGTTTGAAATCAAGCTGCCTTGGATTATTGTGTAGGCAATTGGTTAACGAAAATTACCCCATAGTACCACCTAGCATCCAACCAGCAATAATACCGGTGTTAGTCGGTTTGAACGTGAACACCACACTGGTGTGAAAATTATGATTAAGATGTGGTTAATTGAGAAAAATAACCTTGGGAGAAACCAGGCTCACTGTGGGGGCCAGTTCCCCTCTGGATAACCAGCAAAAAATATTATGCCAATATTAATTATTTAGGTGCAGTGCAAGGTCATGGTTTAAAATTAGTAAACTAAGTAAGTGTTGAGGGCCAGTGTTTATACAAATATTCTGTATGAACTGTAAGATTAATGACTAATGTCTTTGAAGTTCATCCTGGATTAACTGCAGAAGTTCACATAGATGCACTTTCCTTTATTAGTTGGCTGATAATGGCTTTTGTTGGCAAATAATTGAAAGTCTATGTATTCCATTTGAAAAGTGTAGTCCATCATTAGACCAAGGTGATGCAGGCAGAGATCAGTGAGGTGCATTACAGTTCAACCAGCAGGTCATTTCGGTGAGGTCTATCACATGTCAAAGGTTCAGGCAGTGGCATATGAAGTTTCCCATGTCTTATGGTTAGAGTTGGCATCAGTTCATCCCCTGAAGTCCATCATAATAGACTGAACTGATGTCTGTCTGGCACCCGCTGGGTTTAGTCGTCATCACTCAGAGACATAAAGCAGTTGAATCCGACACCAAGCAGGAACGGAGGTGGATCTTGCCAGCTCTGGTAACATCGGGATATGAATTCCGGGGTTGAGTCAGGGAAACATATAGAATAATATTAGCTTATATGCCATTACATTTTAGTAAGTATATAGTGTTAGGGAAACTATTTCATAGTTTAGAGCCAAATAGGGAAAGGATCAATCGCCTTTTGTCGATTTTGATATTTTAGAAACTACTAACAGGCCAGAATTTTGTGAACGTAATGAATTTGATGGAGCATGGTAGAAGGTCACTTAAGTACTGCAGAGCTAGACCATTCAAATATGTATACATAGCTTTGTACTTTTTGGGCTTCATTGAGGTGCAGATTTGGTTATTAGCAATAATTAATCATTAACAAAAACAATTGTTAATTATTAAAATAAATAGAACATTGATTAGAATCAACATTAGCTTATTAATCCATCAAATCAAGAATCATAAAAGATAACATAGATAATAATTAATATTCTATTGATTTTTAAGACAACTATTAATTATTAAAATCAATAAACATTGATTAGAATCAACATTAGTTTATTAATCCTTCAAATCAACAACTATCGAAGATAAATATTCATTATTAAAATCAATAGAACATTGATGATTGTTGATTTGAAGGATAATAAGCTAATGTTGATTCTAATCAAAGGTAACTATCAATTATCAAAATCGATAGAATATTAATAAAGATTTATATTGCCGGGGCACCACCCAGGAATCAAGGACTTATAAACCGACAGTATAGCAGTTGTCTTGGTTATTTTCGTAACCTCCGTTCCCTGATTGAGGGAATGAGACATTGTGTCAATGTCGACCTCAGATCTTTGAAAAAAGGCCAATGACTATTAGTGAGTGGAATTTGCATGCCACTCCTCCAGACATAAAGGTATAAAAGGAGCTGGAATGCTCACTCTCATTCAGGTTTTGTGCTACTGTATTATGTGTACTGCCGAGACTGGTGCAAGCAAGAAGAAGAAAAGCCCCAGAAGAAGAAAAGCCACAACCGCAACGTTGCCATGGTCATGATCTCGCAATGAAAACACAAACAATCCATGAATGCTGCCTCAGCGTGATTGCGGCCCAGACACATGAGGCAACGCCCCTGGCCGTCGGAGACAGAGAGATAACAACTACATCCAGGAATCACACAAAGACAGAAAGACATCTTTAAAAAAACAAGTTTTTAAAAAAAAATGGTCACATCAATGTGCTGCTCTAATAGAGGAAAATATACTCTATGCAGAAATATATACTCTCTTAGTAGCACTGTCGATGTTCCCAGGGGCATAATCCCCTCAGCAGGAACTGTCAAAATTGATACCCATCTCAGAGAACCAGGCAGTGTGGAAGCATCTGCAGAGTGTTTCCATGTGGGTCCTAAGGACAGTAGAAAAAGGTTACAGAATTAAATTTGTTCTCCGTCCTCCGCGTTTCAATGGCATGGTCCCCCCAATACTGTGAAACTGGAACAAGCACATCTACTGTTGAAAGAACTGCAAAATATCTTGGTCAAAGGGGCCATAAAACATGTTCCCCTTCCAGAGAGAGAGTCAGGTTACTACTTCTGGTTCCCAAGAAGGATGGGGGATTGCGTCCAATTTTTGACCATCGAGGCTTGAATCGCTCAGTCAATGCGCTCAAGTAAAAGATGTTAACCGTCAAGATGGTTGTGTCTCAAATCCAACATCACGATTGGTTAGTCACGATCGATCTCATGAACGCATATTTTTTTATAGAAATACTGCCAAAATAGAGGAAGTTCCTGAGGTTCGCTTTTGGGGCGAAGCTTTCCAATATCGGGTTCTTCCATTCGGCCTAGCCTTATCACCCCGCACATTCACAAAGTTCATGGATGCAGCACTGGCTCCTCTGCAACTTCAGGGCATCTGCATTCTGAATTATATAGACGACTGGCTGATACTAGCACAGTCACAAGAACTGGCATTACAGCACAGGAGTATCGTCGTAGCTCATCTGGTTTCTCTGGGTTTGAGACTCAAAGACAAGAAAAGCATTCTCTCTCCCACTCAGAGAACTACATATCTGGGGATCATATGGTTTTAGATCATGATGCAGACACTATTGTCTCCCGCTCAATTCGAGACCATTCAGAATACCCTGAGCAAAGTAAGGCTATGCCAATGTTGCACTGCTCATCAGTATCAACGAATACTAGGTCTCATGGCATCTGCATCCTCGGTGATTCCTTTGGGCCTTCTGCACATGAGACAGTTTCAGTTGTGGCTCAAAGCCAGGGGATTTCATCCAAGGGCCAGACCCCTAAGGCAGACGTACCCTTTCTATGTGGCTCAGACCCCGGTTCCTCACCTTGGGTCCCACACTAGGTGGGTCTTGCCGTCGCAAGTTGCTAATGACAGACGCCTCCCTGTCGGGCTGGGGAGCGGTCCTAAACCTTTGGCCCCAGGGCAAGCTCCTGTCAATCAGAGCAGTTTATATCCCTGGATGCCTGAATGTGGGAGCGGATTAACTGTCCAGACAGAAAATGCTGACGGGGGAGTGGAAACTCACAGGTAGTGAGACAAATCTTGTTGAGATTTTACCTAGCAGAAGTGGACCTCTTTGCCTCCCAACAGTCAGCGCAATGTCTGCTCTACTTCTCTCTGAGTCACCCAGCCCCCCTGGGTCTGGACGTGATGGCGCATACATGGCCCAAAAAGCGCCTGTATGCATTTCCTCCAGTTTCTCTGCTCCCAGGAGTTCTGGCCAGAGTTTGCCAGCAAGGGTCCTGCCTCTTACTGATGGCACTGCATTGGCCGAACAGGGAATGGTTCTTGGAGATAATATCTCTCCTCAACGGCTCACCTTGGGCGATTCTGGAGAGGAGGGACCTTCTGTCTCAGGTACAGGGGACGAAATTTCATCCCCGGCCAGAGCTGTGCAACCTTCATTTTTGGCACCTGAAGTGTACCAACTGAGGGACACTGGGCTTTCACCTGAAATTATCGAGACCATTCTAAGTGCTAGGGCTCCTTCTACTAGAAGAAGTTATGCCAATAAATGGGGTGTCTTTGAAGATGGTGCACTGCACATAATACAGATCCAGTTAACTGCCAGATTGCTTCAGTTCTGGACTTTCTGCAAGAAAAATTATCAGCAGGTACACGCCAAGCCACTCTCAGGGTTTATGTGGCCGCTCCTTCGGCTTGCCACGCCCTGATTGACGGGATTTCATTGGCCGCCACCAAACAAACAATGTCACATTGGGTGAGGGATGCTATTGCCCTCTCCTATGAGGTGCGCGGTCAAGCTTTGTCAGTAGGTATCAGGGCTCATTCTACCAGGGGGGTCGCTTCCTCTAAAGCTTTGGCTGGAGGTGTCCCTCTACAGCATGTTTGTAATGCGGCAGGCTGGTTCTCTTTGCATACATTCATAAGATTTATAGTTTGGATGTTCATGCCACTCCAGGCTCTTACGTCCTTGAGTCAACATCACAAGCTCATGTCTGAGACCTCTCAAGTTCTTGTGAGTACAAACTACACAACCGTAAGGGGACCAGACATCCGCAGTGCGGCGTAATGTGAATTCTTGTTCCCAAAGCGCTAAATCATCGCAGCATCAAAGTGTAGCTTTTCATAGGGAACGTCTCGGGTTACTTAACTGTAACCCTTGTTCCCTGAAAAAGCGGAAAGATGCTGCGGTTCATTGCCGCACTAAGGATGTCCCGGGACCGCTCTTCAGAAAAATTACCTGATGATTCACCTGTGGCGCATATATTTATAGCCGCAGTACTGGCGCATCCTGATGATGTCACCAGCAGAGGCTATAAATTCCAGTCAATTTCACTGACGTGTTGCACACACATTCGCAGCTGGTCACTCCTAAATGACGTTCCCAAAGCGATCAATCAGCGCAGCATCTCGTTCCGCTTTTTCAGGGAACTAGGGTTACAGTTAAGTAACCCGAGACGTTCTCTTAGGAAACTAGACGCCCGGAAAGCATCGATATTCAAAAGGAAAACAATAAGGAAAGTAGACGCCCGGAAAGCATCGATATTCAAAAGGAAAACAATAAGGCTTGAATCAGAGCACTTACATCCCTTGCCAGCCCTTGACACAGGTGCATGTAGAACAATACCAAAACACCTCTCTTTAAAGTATAACAAAGTTATTGATGTAATAATATCAATTGATAATCAATAGAATGCAGTCAATAAACTTCCGACTTCAAACTACAAACTAAACATTAACATGATTAGATATGGTAACAGATAAGCCTATAATACATGAGAAGAGGGTGTGTGTGTGTATGTGTGTGTAAGGAGAGAAAGACTGCACAAAATGGCAGACGTAGCTCTCGTGGATAGTACGTCATGTGATGTTTCTGGCCAGAAAATGTGGATGCGAATGTGGGCGGAGAGACTGGTGGAAGACGTCAGCCTGTTTAACGCATATCCGTTGGTATGATAACTTGGGAACAAAGCTGGGCTCTATCACCAAGTTATCTGTTCGCCAAATGTATGTGCGGTTAGTACGAGAGAGAGAGAGAACTGGGTAATGGCACCGAAGCCGGTTTAGCAATTGTGGGAGAGAAGACAACCGGACACTCAAAGACTCCAAGGCTTGTAAGCCATCCACCGTGGTCATTGGTTCTTTAATGGATAAACTCAGTGTCTGACCCGCAATGGCGGAAATGCACAAACAGCCCAATGTGGTTGGACGACAACACAGCAAATCTCATTCATGTTAACAGTGAGTTACAGTAATACCTTGAATATTATTAGCAGCAATGAGCAAACTTGGTGGTTCACAAACTGTACAAGCAATAACCTTGATACACAAGAATAACACACTATAATAACCTATCTCTGTTCAGACATAAATCTGTCTTTGATGGAGGGAAGAGAGTCCCCGATGATCTTCTCAGCTGTCCTCACTATCCTCTGCAGGGCTTTGCGGTCCGAAACGGTGCAAGTCCCAAACTGAGGATGGGGTGTGGGAGATGTGCTTTCCTCAGCCTTCGCAGAAAGTGGAGACGCTGCTGGGCTTTCTTGGTAATAGAGCTGGTGTTGAGGGACCAGGTGAGGCTCTCCGCCAGGTGAACACAAAGGAATTTGGTGCTCTTGATCTCAACAGAGGAGCTGTCGATGTTCAGCGGAGAGCGTTCGCCTTGTGCTCTCCTAAAGTCAACAACTCTTTTGTTTTGTCGACATTCAGGGACAGGTTGTTGTTTCTACACCAGTCTGTCACCACGGTCGTATCATCGGTTAAACTTGATGATGTGGTTCGAGCTGTGCATTGCTGCACAGTTGTGAGTCAGCATAGTGAACAGCAGTGGACTGAGCACACAGCCCTGGGGGGCTCCAGTGCTCAGTGTGGTGGTGGTGGAGATGCTGTTCCCGATCCGAACTGACTGAGGTCTCCCAGTCAGAAAGTCCAGTATCCAGTTACAGAGGGAGGTGTCCAGGCCCAGCAGGTTCAGCTTTCCAATCAGGTGCTGGGGAATGATTGTGTTGAATGCTGAGCTGAAGTCTATGAACAGCATTCGAACGTATGATTCCTTTTTTCCAAGTGGGTGAGGGCCAGATGGAGGCTGGTGGCGATGGCGTTGTCTGTTGAGCGATTTGGACGATACGCAAACTGCAGTGGGTCTAGTGAGGGGGCAGCTGGGTCTTAATGTGCCTCATGACAAGCCTCTCGATGCACTTCATGATGATGGGTGTGAGTGCGACAGGATGGTAGTCATTGAGACAGTACACTGAAGACTTCTTTGGCATGGGGACGATGGTGGTGGCCTTGAAGCACGTTGGAATGACGGCGCTGCTCAGCTGCCAGCTGGTCTGCACATCCTCTGAGCACTCTGCCAGGAATGTTGTCTGGCCCAGCCTTCCGTGGGTTGACTCTACGTAGAGTTTTCCTCACATCAGCCGTGGTAAGACAGAGCACCTGGTCATTGGGAGGAAGGGTGGTCTTCCTCGCCACTACGTCATTCTGCACTTCAAACCGAGCGTAGAAGTAATTCAGCGCATCTGGAAGGGAGGCATCTTTGTCACAGGCAACTGATGTTGTCCTGTAGTTGGTGATGGCCTGGATGCCCTGCCACATGCGTCACGTGTCTCCACTGTCCTGGAAGTGACTGGATTCTCTGGGCGTTTGCGCGCTTTGCCTCTCTGATGGCCCGGGAAGTTTGGCCCTCCCTGTTCTTAGGGCTGCCTTGTCACCTGCTCTGAATGCAGAGTCTCAGGTCCTCAGCAGTGTGCGCACCTCCGCAGACATCCACGGCTTCTGGTTGGAGCATGTGGTGATGGTCTTGGAGAAAGTGACATCATCAATGCACTTGCTGATGTAGCTGGTCACTGATGCTGTGTATTCCTCCAAGTTGGTAGAGTCGCCATAAGTTGCAGCCTCCCTGAACATGTGCCAGGCAGTACACTCAAAACAGTCCTGTAGAGCAGAGATGGCTCCTGCTGGCCAGGTTTTCACCTGCTTCTGGAGCGGTTTTGTGCGTCTGACGAGCGGTCTGTATGCTGGAATTAGCATAACAGAGATGTGGTCTGAGTAGCCGAGGTGGGGGGGGGCTCCGCCCTGTACATGCCTGGGATGTTTGTGTAAACAAGATCAAGCGCGTTCGCGCCCCTCTCATTGCAAAGTCCACATATTGATGGAATTAAGGGAGCACTGTCTTGAGATTCGCATGGCTGAAATTTCCGGCGACAATAAACAGTCCATCGGGGTGAGCGTCCTGCAGTTCGCTCATAGCCCCATACAGTTCACAGAGCACTTCCTTAGTGTTGGCGCTGGGGGGAATGTAAACTCCGGTTATAATAACTGTGGTGAATTCCTGTGGTAAATAAATATGTTTAAATAAATATGTTTAATCCAATAGGAGTTGAGAGTTCGATCCTTCAGAATTTCACACCTAGGTGTAAAGTGAGCAAGGCTTGATTGGATCTGTAGTCTGTTTGGACTCCCTTTTGTTGATTTTGGCAGTTTTTGTGTTATCAGGCTTTGTGAATGTGTAGGCCTGCCTTTATCTCCTATCTGAGCACATGAGGCCCAACATTCCCCCCTTATGTCTGAAGAGTTGGTTGTTGTCCAGGGTAAAAAAAAAACTTTGTTCGGGGCAATGGAGGACTGCTGTCGCCAAGGCTACATGTACTGCCTCCCTCAATGCTTTGAGGAGGTTGAGGTGGTAGGTTTGACGTGAGCCTCTCCTATCCATTTGCTTAACCTCATAATCGAGATCTCAAACTCGTTTATGTGACCTCAAAGGGTCCTTGCCACTTGGCTAGTAATTTGGAGCTCGAGGTGGGCAGCAATACAAGCACTTTATTTCCCTGTGCGAATTCCCGTAGTCGAGTGCCCCTGTCGTACAGCCGGCATTGGCGTTCTTGTGCTTGGAGCAAATTCTCCTGTGTTACCCATCCCAAAGTGTGTAGTTTTGCTCTAAGGTCAAGAATGTATTGAATTGGATTTTTACTATTCAAAGGTCAAGCACGCCCTGTGGCTGGTGCCCATACAGTAGCTCAAATAGGGAAAAGCCAGTGGAGGCTTGCGGAACCTCTCGTACTGCAAACAGCAGGGGTTCGAGCCACTTATCCCAGTTTTTAGCATCTTCGTGTACGAACTTACGAATCATGTTTTTTAAGGTCTTATTAAATCGTACGACCAGTCCATTGGTTTGCGTGTGAAAAACGCTGGTGCGAATCGACTTAATGCCTAATAATTCATATAGTTCGCGAAGCGTACGCGACATGAATGTTGTGCCTTGATCAGTAATTTTGAAGAGTGCCTCCGCAACACAGCGTACTGAGATGTTTCGTAGAGGCACCGCTTCCAGATATCGCATTGCATATTCCACCAGAACTAACACAAAGCGATGTCCGCGTGCAGTCTTCTCTAATGGCCTGACGAGATCCATTCCAATTCTGTCAAAGGGGATCTCGCTCAATGGCAGCGGGCTCAATGGCGCTTTTGGGGTGGCCGGTGGGTTCACCAACTGAAATTCCCGGCACGCCACACCACTTGCGAACGTCCCCGTGAATGCCCGGCCAAAAGAAACGGGCCATTATATGTTTCAAAGACTTTTCGTGAACTAAGTAGCCAGCCATTGGATTATAGTGAGCTGCCTGGAAGAGTGTTTCCCGACGGCTCTTCAGTACTAACAGCTGAGTTGTAATCTCTTTGGTTTGAGTGTCCTGCGTCACTCGATACAACCACTCTTTGATAATAGAAAAGTGCGTGTTATGTGAGCGCAAGACTGGGCTGGAGCTGTTGACCATCAATTACTTTCACTTGGTTGAAGGCATGCTCGAGGGAGTCGTCACGCGACTGCTCCAGAGGGAAGTCCCCCTCAGGAATGCCCCTGAGAACAGGATCTGCGTCAGTCCTGGCACCGCCTCTTCAGCCATAGTATCGCATGTCACACCACATGCCACTACTATGCAGGGCCCATCCACACACATTACCCTCAGTAGATTTCGAAAACCGGACCAATTGGTTCCCAGAATTAGTGGATGGGTGAGGCGGGAATTAACCGCTGCCTCGACTCTATGCCTTTTTCCCCTGAATCGTATCTCAATGGTAACCACTGGATACCTGTGAATGTCACCATGCACAAACCTCACCCTCACCAGTTTATTTTTATCCAATGCCCCGCCTTGCACCAAGTGTTCGTGGATCGAGGTTTGAGAACAACCTGTATCCACCAAAGCTTGATGTGTATCCCCCTTCACCCTTACCGGTACACAATACATCCCTGCCCGATCGGGGGCAGCCTGTGGAGTGTCAGGTTTTGAACCAGTGTCCCCACCTCTATCACTGGACACCGCTCCTGGCTGTGTCCGGTTTCCCCGCAGCTCCAGCAGAGCAGCCCAGGTCTTCCTTCCGCACTTTTGGGGGCGGCCTCGCCAACCTGGGGGGGGGGGGGGTTAGCCGAGAGAGACGGGAGTTTGAAGAGACAGACAAGGGAAAGGGTCCTCTCGGCGGGGTCGGGGTCTGGGCTAGCATCCCCACCTCCGAGGAGCCGGAATTGGTCAGGAGTGAGGGGAATGGGGGGTAGGGGAGGGAACATAAGACACAGGAGGTGGAAAGAGAGAAGATACTGCTTCACCGCCTCCTGGGAACGCCACCATGTAGTCCTCTGCCAGCTGGATGGCTCCAGCTGGACGGCTCCATCCAACGACGCTGGGCAGTGGCACTGGACCCACTCGGACATGCCTCAAGGAATTTGGGAGACGAACTGTTCCAGCACCACCATGTCAACCTTTTCAACAATGCCATGGGTTCCCCCACCAGCAGCCATTTCTGGCAGGCGTCACTGAGCTGCTGCGCAAAAGCGAACGGGCAGCCGTCCTTCCCGAAGCTCAACGAGCCAATAGTTGCCGACTCTGCTCCAGGGTCACTGCTCCCGTTGCTGGATGGCCTTTTTTAGGTGGTTGTAATCCAGGAGGGGAGGTATTGTGGTGCCAGCTGTGCCTCCATGGAAAGCAGGGGCAATAGGCAGGCCGGCCACTGATCGGGAGGCCACCTCCATACCTCCACAGTTTTCTCGAAAAGGTCGAGGAAGGTCTCTGGATCGTCGTTTGGCCCCATTTTCGCAAGGGCCAATGGTGGGATAGGCCCCGAGGAGGTCGCAGCGCCAGCCCCCTTCCTAGCAATCAGTCTCCGCAGCACCTACCGGTCATCTGCTTGTGCCTGGACCAGGGCTTGGAAGCGTTGTTCTTGCTCCCGGCGAACATTCAAGAGACCATGGTGTTGTGCCTGCTGGATGCTGGTGAGGGTGTTGAAGACTTCGGACTGCGGTGAAGACTCCAAAGCCGGGTTCTTGGCACCACTGTAAAAAGCTCTCTCATTTATCTTTGTAAATGATTGGTGTTATCCTGTGGGATGGGCTCAGACTGGTGTGTAAAACGCTGCTGTACAAGGAGGGAGTCCAGTCTGGCCTATAGGTTTTGAATGTACCTGTACATGGCATGTGTAATACTTGCCATGATGATCTAACCACTAAGCAGGAGCCTGAAGGTGACCTGGTAAAATGACGAACTGCTTGTATGACTAGGAAATAAATTGGTCAAGCCAGTCTGTTTGAGACTGAACTTCATTCATTTCTTCCCTTCAGCCTAAAGCTGCTGTTGAAGGGTATCATCAATGGTGAGGTTTTGACCTTTAAAAGCATCCATGATGGTGGACGCTGAGATGATGGAGGGCGATATCGTCAACATGCATGGTTGCTCCTTGGGGAACCATTAAGAACACCATCTGGTTTGTTTAGCATTAGTTTAGTGGCTGTATCATGGCGATCATATGATACATTCTTCATCTTTGACAGACATGCTACCTTGACACTTTTGTTCAGGGGATTCATTAGGCTGCAGAGGTATTTTATCACCTCTCTAACAAAGGAGTTGCTTGGACAAACCCAATGAATGTCCTTTGTCTTGGTGCATATGCTTAAGTTAGGGATAAGGTAAAGCGAGGGGTCCTCATCATGGTAGGCGAGTGTTGGTGTATTTAGGTAAATGTGCGTTACCTCTCCGAAAACCAACATTCAATATGGACTTTAGTCCAAAAGACTTTAGGCCAAAAGTTTGGAACAATGTACAGATTTTGCTCTTATGGAAAGAAATTGGTACTTTTATACACCAAAGTGTCATTCCACTGATCACAATGTATTGTCAGGACATTAATATGTGAAAAATGACTATTATAAACTACTTAAACTACTTCAAAGAGTTCTCATCAAAAAATCCTCCACGTGCAGCAATTACAGCTTTGCAGATCTTTGGCATCTAGCTGTCAGTTTGTCCATATATTAAGGTGACATTTCACCCACGCTTCCTGTAGAACTTGCCATAGATATGTCTTGTCGGGCACTTCTCACACACCTTACATTCTAGATGATCCCACAAAAACTCAATGGTTCAGATCCATAACACTATTCCAATTATCTGTTGTCCAATGTCTGTGTTTCTTTGCCCACGCTAACCATTTAATTTTGTATATCTGTTTCAAAAGTGGCTTTTTTCTTTGCAATTCTTTCCATAAGACCTGCACCCCTGAGACTTCTCTTTACTGTTGTACATGAAACTGGTGTTGAGCGGGTAGAATTCAATGAAGCTGTCAGCTGAGTACTTGAGACATCTATTTCTCAAACTAGAGACTCTGATGTACGTATCCTCTTGTTTAATTGTACATCTGGTCTTCCAAATCTCTTTATGTCCTTGTTAGAGCCATTTGTGCTTTGTCTTTGCAGATTGTAGTGTACACCTTTGTATAAAATCTTCAGTTTTTGGCAATTTCAAGTATTGTATAGCCTTCATTCCTCAAACAATGGTTGACTTGTCATGTTTCTAGAGAAAGGTGTTTATTGTTTTGCCATTTTTTGACCTAATATTGACCTTAAGACATGCCAGTCTATTGCATCCAGTGGCAACTCAAAAACAAACAAAAAGACAACGTTAAGCTTAATTTAATGAACCAAATAGCTTTCAACAGTGTTTGATATAATGATAAGTGATTTTCTAGTACCAAATTAGCAATTTAGCATGATTACTCAAGGATAAGGTGTTGGAGTGATGGCTGTTGGAAATGGGGCCTGTCTAGATTTGATCAAAAATTACTTTTTTCAAATAGTGATGGTGCTGTTTTGTTACATCGGTAATATACTGACTGTACTTTGTGATCAGTTGAATGCCACTTTGAAGTATCAATTTCCTTCTGAAACAGCAAAATCTGTACAATATTCCAAACTTTTGGTCACCAGTGTATATTCTGCCTTTCTATGATGGGTAGATTGAGGATGAATCCTATTTTGAGGTTCTGATGATTTACATAGATTGGTATTGCTCTGCTAATACTATATACTAGGTGTATCTGTGAAGGTTGCACAACGGAGGTAGTAGCAGATCTAAGGATTTGTTCAACAAGGTCTAGGCAGACCAGGTTAGCTGGAATCCTTCCACCACTCAGACTGTTGATTGAGTAGCTAATTTCCCTAATGAGGTCCTGCATTATATCTCTAATGATATGCACATAAGTTATGTCTTCTCTGACAAATTCACAAAAGCATGCAGTGTTATTGAAAAGAGCTGAGTACAAATTTACAGAGCCTCTCAGCGGCTATAGGTTGCAGCTATAGTCAAAGTAGTGAGAAAAAAGAATCCTGTGACTGATGCATTTATGATCCATTGTAATTTATTAAGAGATATTTAAAGTAATCCAAAACAAATAACAAAAAATTATGATAAATTCGGTCATACAAACCACATAGAAACGGTCAACAAAAAGTGAGCATTCCCAGCTACTCAACCCTATCCAACATGCTTCAAATAGGAAATACAGCCAGATAAATACCCACCTATACCCATGTGACAAGCCAACTTCCAGGAAGTAAACAACCATGTCCTGCTCCTACATTCCAGCCCCTGATTATTACATATGAAACCTGTAATAATCATCAACAAAATCAAAATACAGAAAATATTAACTCACACATGGCATCACAATGCTTCACTACACAATCCCACACATTGCCCCAACTCCCGCACACACACACACAAAATGCATGTGTGCCTGTGTGTGAGAAAATGTCCAGTGTGTGTATATATATATTAATTTCAAAATGTACCAAAAGAAAATAGTTCATCCATTACAGCTGAGAAAAAGTAATGTCTTAATCTGCAATGTAAATCAAGTCTAAATCAATATGTTAAAAGTCAATTGAGAGCCCTCATAAGTCAGTCATAGTCAGTCTTTAGATTCCTCAGCTTCGAGAAGACTACAAATCTTGGTAATTGGCCTGGTCAAACTCATGGTCTTGATTTCTTGTAGTTGTGGTAGATATTCACTGAGCAATCTTTTCCAAAATAGGTTTGCCATGTATTGGACTTGACGCCATCTTCTTCGAGCATACAAATGCTCCTTCTCAAACAGACCAGGTGGTAAAGAAGGCTTTGTTTTTAGAAGGAGAAGATGATTGGGCGTAAGAGCTTCCAAATCATTAGGATCCATAGATGATCTGGTTATAGGTTGATTGTTGAGAATTGACTGTATTTCACATAAGAATGTGTGGAGACCCTCCTCATCCATACTCTGTCCTTTAAGGATGGATTTCATAATCTTCTTTACTGATCTTATGAGCCTTTCCCAGATCCCTCCATGGTGTGAACCTGTAGGAGGATTGAAAATCCACTTAATCCTCTTCTGAAGAAGGACGGTGTTATTTGTTTGTGATTGTTTTGACGGTTAATATGTATGGTGTTGTTGTGTTTGTTTTTCTATGCACCGACGGTGGAAACAAATTTTCTCTTTGAGAACAATAAAAATGATCTATCGATCTATCTATCTATCTATCTATCTGATTGTGGTTCCAATTACTTATTGCCTCCTGTTATTTACGATTAGCTCTGATGAATTTTGTTCCATTATCTGAACGCATCTCAGACACTTGTCCTCGTCATGTAATAAAACATTTTAATGAATGAATGAATGAATGAGTCTGTATCTTGAGAGGCTGCAATTTCAATGTGATCGGCTCTTATTCCCAAACATGTGAAAATAACTCTGTAGCGCTTCACAGTGCTTCTTCCTCGCTTTACCTCAAAAGGACCAAAACAATCCACAATAACGTGTGTAAATGCTGGTTTATCAGGTGAAACTCTATCTTGAGGCAAATCGTCTCGGTTACTTATCCCTCTGGGGTCTGAGGGTATTTTGGGCCCTGGAGAAGTTTTGACATGCCTTGACATTTGTGCTTTTTTCAGTTGCTTAAAAACACATTAATGGCTAAAGTCTGATAAGACTGTATTCAGCACAATCAGGGCTAAAATAATATATGAGCAACATGTGTGTATATGTTTGTATTTTTGAGAAAATAAAGTTTATGTGTGTTTTTTTTAAAACTAAAATTTTAAGTCACTGAAATAAGGTCATATAAGACATACTAAACATTTGTCCAAAAGACCTTTGAGAACTGGATCTTGTAGCCTAGAGTTTTTGCTACAAAATGATGTGAAAACCATCCTGATCACTCATTCATACAAAACAATATAGTAATTTACATTTTGTAAGACAATTTTAGTGTTGAAAGGTAATATGCGAGGAGGTGTGAATGATCATGAATATTAAAGTGATTCACACCTGAGAGACAATGACCCTGGGCCTATCAATCAGGGATAGAGAATGAATGTGAGGAGACTTAATGATCAAAATCAAGTTTTAAGTTAAAAGAAGATATCTAACTATATATTTGCTTTACATAAAGACTTTACTTAATTTTAGACCTACACTACCGTTAAAAGAAGTCTCTTCTGCTCACCAAGACTGCATTTATTTGATCAAGTACAGTAAAAACATTGTGTGAACTCGTTTTACAATTTAAAAGAACAGTTTTCTATTTGAATTTATTGTAAAATGTAATTTGTGATCAAAGCTCATTACTGTGATTATTACTGCAGTCTTCAGTGTCACATGATACTTCAGAAATCATTATAATATGCTGATTTTCTAATATGGGCATATTTAAAGTGCATTGTACTCATTTACATCTGAACAGATATTTGCAAG
The DNA here is from genome assembly GCA_032164185.1 of Moxostoma hubbsi. NCBI lineage: Eukaryota > Metazoa > Chordata > Actinopteri > Cypriniformes > Catostomidae > Moxostoma > Moxostoma hubbsi. The sequence goes on along the minus strand of JAVLUX010000014.1, from coordinate 44,946,019 downwards.
CACAAGCTTTGTTTATGATAATAAGGCAGCATAATCATTAGTTAAAATATAATCTAAACATTCATATTATTTTTATATCATATTTATATCAAACAGCATACAATTGAAATGCCCGCTTTAGCCGAAACAGCATTTAAATGTAACTAAAACTTGCTTATTAGGACATATTTCAAATGTCAATACTCTGAATCCTGGCTGGCAAGTCTGGAAACAGTCCCACTAGTAAAATATGTTCAAGTTTATATCAAGTAGCATATCAACTAATGAAAACTAAATGGCTTACTCGTCTGAAATTGTATCCTCGGCTGGATCAAATCTCACTTCAAAATACAAACGTTCATCGGAGTCCCGCTCTTCTTCTGAGGAAAAAGTTGACTCTTCCTTAATATCCAGAATTTTCATCGCCTGTGTATCATTACAAATGCGCAGTAAAATGAATGAATTGTTTACAAACCTCTGAACACAGTCGGGGGAGTGTACATTTGAGTTGATCGTCTCAGCACATTAGCGTATGAATGGCACGCTTTGATGGTGGGTGGGATCACATTAGAGATAATGAGATGAACCGTTAAAAACTGTACAGCGCTTTGTTTCATACAGATTACATTGCAGGAGAATATTGAATTATTTTATTTAAAAGTAGACATTCTAAGCTTTATTCAGACATATGTTTCATGTTTGTGTGATAAGTATTCGCGGAGTTTCAGTTCTTTTTCGTGACGTGTTTCTGAAATATGCTCGTGAACACAGAGACTGCTGAAAGCTCACCCTTTTTATTTTCTTTTTTTTTCAAAAGCACAATGTTTCATTGTTATTATGAGTGTACACAAATAAAAGTAGACCCTTTATAGTCTCTAATGATGTCTTACACGTATCTGTATACCCCAAAATGATGGAGTATTTTAAGCTGTTTCTGCTGTAATGACGAAAAAATCCAGCAGGACGTGCCGGTGCGTCGAGAGGGTTAACTGTAACCCCTGTTCCCTGATAAAAGCAGAATGAGATGCTGCACTGATTTAGTGCTTTGGGAACGTCTTTAGGAGTGACCAGCTCTGAATATGTGTGCAACACGTCAATGAAAATGACTAGAATTTATAGCCTCTGCTGGTGACATCATCAGGATGCACCTGTAGTAGGGCTATAAATAGATGCATGGCAAAAGGAATAGCTAGATTGATAACTGAGTGAAATTGGCACCAATCTGAGAAAACCTATCATGGTCAGAATGGATCGTTTTGATTTTGTCTTTGTACTCCTGTTAATGATGCAACATCATATTTGTGAAGGGAAGGAAAATTAAGAAACCTATGAAATTGGTTATTTCCAGACATGTTGACAGGACAGTGGAAGGGCAGTATATGAGAGCACAGCCCTCCACGAGTGTGCACAATGGCAGGGAGCCGTTAACCGCGATGCCATCAACAGAACAAGCACTGTGAGTTGCTGTAGAAAGCCACTGGACTGCCATTCAGCAGTGGTCATCAGATCCTGAACCTTTTAAATATGTTAAAGTCATTTTTATTAAAATAATGGTAATGATACACAGAAGGCGAACACTTGTTGTCAAGCATTTAAAAATTGTCTCTTCAGAATTATAACTTAAAAATGATATATTTTTTACATTTTAACCTGCTTTGTACCTGAATGTTTAATGTCGCAAATATTTCTGCTTCTTAATCTTGTGTTGTGCACATTTTCATAGAGATATTTATTGACTACCAGTAGCTTTATACACATTAAATACAACCTATACATTGGCATTGAAGTGCTCTATGAATTATTGCTACTTTTATCACATACCACTCTCTCACAATTATAGTCTTGGTGTTATGGGTTAACTCTTTAATGAATTTAGTTTAATTGTATGAGACTTGATTGTTTTTAAATTTAATTGAGAAAGATAGTGGCAACTAAAATATCATAAGAGTTTAAGGTCAAATGTAAAAGCTTTACAGTGTTGTGTTACAAATTTATTAAATGTTTAATTTAGGTTCCAATACCATAGTATCTGTTAAGCACGAGATTCCTGCCAGTCTTGTTTCAGATTACTGAGACTCTCACCCTTTGTATGAGAGCATGGGTGGGGAAAGTTTAGTATCGAGCGAACGGCTACTTCATTTGCATGCTTTGTTCATCACAATGTAAATCCCTCCCCCTAAATGTATATAAATTGCAATGTAAAGTTCCCTTAGTTCAGACTAGATTGGGATGACTACAGCGACGCACAGCGAGTTCTCAATAAAGAAACCTGCTTGAAAGATATCCCAACGTCTCCTGGTCTTCGCTTCTGAGTTTCCTACACTTTAGAAGGAATAAGTTCACAACAGTAAAGCTTTTTCTAAAATGAAATAGCAAAGTGCTCTCCTCTTTTAAGGCTTGAAATGTGTGAAGTAAAGCCATGTCACTAAAAAGATATTTTTAGTAAACTTTTATTGAAAAAGTAACAGCAGTATCATTTTATTAAGCTTTATAAACAGAAACAGTTTCGCAAAGTTTTATGGATCCCAGTGGTTGTGGATGATCCAGAGCAGCACACTGAAAGAACAGTTTATGGGGTTTGTTCACAAATATGATAGAGAAAGCAGTCATACTCTAAGTCATATTAAACAGATGAATAACTGGAAGATTAGGCAGCACAGAGGAGCGTTTCCTTCAGGATCCGACGACCGATGCAGCAAATGTCGGCTACAGCTCATCTTTTCAGTCAGAGTCATGAGTCGGGGGGCTCGTTCTGTTGACTGCATCGCGTTTAACGGCTCCCTTCCATTGTGCACACTCATGGAGGGCCACGCTGCCATTTAACAGCAGCGGTGACAAGAAACCATTAACATCTGTTATGTTTCAAGTCCGTTTCTTTTGCACAGGCTTCATAGAGCACAAACTGCTCATAGCTCTATAAATAACCATCCAATGACAGGCTGTCTTACATCTTCTTCAAGTGGCACATGGGAGAGGGGGTGTTCTTTGAAACTGAGTCGGATAATACATAGGTTGCTCCCACGAGTCAATTGCTTTTCTTTCTTCATTTGACAGTTGAGTTTAAAAATGCCATTAGACAAAGTAAAACGAAAAAGAAAAGCCATTGACAAAGTAAAAATGCACAATTTTATTGTTATATAATTACATTGTTAAACGTAAATTAACACATTTAAATGTTTCTATTTATTTGTACATTTATAAATTGGCTTCTTTGTCAATATTTTGATTTTCAAATTAATATTAATAATTTTTTTCTTCATTCTTTTTTAATTGGCACACGGTGGCTTCCATATAGTACAAGTCATTATTTAATTGGATAAACTAAGTAAGTGTAAGGGGCCAATGTTTAAACAAAAAGATTTTGTATTTGTATCAGATTAATTACTAAAATCTTTGGAGTCCATCGTGAATTAGCTGCAGAAGTGAACACAGATTCACTGTCTTTTGTTATTTGGCTGATGAAGGCTTTATGCCCGTTTCAGTGCATACAGGGGCAGGTTTATGATTTCTAAGGCCCCAATCAACCGACCAACCTGGGGACCCATTTTGAAAATATCTGCTTAAAAAATTGCATAAAATAATCATAATTTTTAATTTGTCCTATACACCATACATGTATTAAAAATGTTAAATGAAATAAAAATCCAGATAAATGTAAGTAATGCATGTTCCCTGTCTGTCACTCACTCAACGTTGTGTTGCTGAAGTGACACTAGGGGTTCGATCTTGAGGGCCCCGATCACCTTTGCTTTATTAAGAAAAGTTTGTGTTGCCAGCACGCTAAGACAGTTTTTGTGGAGGGGTCATGTTCTCATTGCACCGTGGGTGATTTGGATGTAGAGATGGGAGTGCTTCCACCAGAAAGATGTTGACGCAGAAGCGCATCCTGGCATCGGTACAACGTCGGGATTGGTTCGCAGCCATCGACCTGAAGGACATGTACTTTCACGAATCGATCCTTCCTCGACACAGACCCTTTCTCTGGATTGCCTTCAAGGGAGGAGCATACCAGTACATGGCATTTATTTGACAAGGTCTCGAGGCATGTCGTGGTTACGACAAATGCCGTGAAATCGGGCTGGAGTGCCGTGTCCAATGGGCAGGCAGTATCGGGGATCTGGACAGGGCCCAACCTGCAACGGCACATCAAATGCCTAGAGTTGCTGGCAGTATCACTGGCCCTTCGGGGCTTCGGCCTTCGTTCCAGGGCAAGCATATGTTGATCTGGACGAACAACACAGCGACCGTGGTGTACGTAAACCACGAAGACGGTGTACACTCACCGTCGCATGTCACAACTGGCCTCCTCCTTTGGAGTCAGCAGATGTTGAAGACTCTGTGAGCCACTCACATCCCAGGCATCCTCAACCCAACATATTAGTATGTGCCTCCCCCAGTGAGCCTCGTTGCACAGACATTGTGCAAAGTCAGGGAGGATGGGCAGCAAGTCCTAATGGTTGCGCAATACTGGCCCAACCAGACTTGGTTCTCAGACCTGATGCTCCCCTGAGGCAGGACATTCTCACTCAGGGGCAGGGCACGCTCCGGCACCCGTGGCCAGACCTCTGGAATCTCCATGTCTGGCTTCTGGATGGGATGCAGAAGACCTAGCAGGCCTTCCTCCAGCAGTGATAGACATGATCTCTCAGGCCAGAGATCCCTCTATGAGGCAACCGTATGCTCTGAAGTGTTGTCTCTTCGCAAACTGGTATTCTTCCCATTTGCTCACTTTCCTACAGTGGCTCTCTCTCTCTACCCTGAAGGTGTACGTGGCTGCCATAGCAGCATATCACAATACACTGGATGGGAGGCCTCCATGACAGCATGGCTCGATCACCAGTTTCCTCAAGGGGGCGAGGAGATAAAATCCTCCTAGGCTGCACCTAATTCCCTCTTTCGGTCTCTCTGTGGTCCTACCTGCCTTACAGAGAAATCAGAGCCCCTGGAGCAGGCCGATCACAGCACTTTATCTCGGAAGGCAGCCCTCCTGGAAGCACTCACTTCTATCAAGAGGGTGGGGGACCTACAAGTGCTCTCTGTTCTTGAGACCCGGTTACGTGCCAAAGTTCCCACCACTCCCATTTGTAACCAGGTGGTGAACCTGCAAGTGCTCCCCTCAAAGGAGTATGACCCGGCCTTGTCATTGCTATGTCCAGTGTGTGCCCTGCGCATCTATCTGGACCGCACGCAGAGCTTTATATGCTCGGACCAGCTCTTTGTCTGCTTTGGAGGTCAGCAGAAGGGGGAGGCTGGCTCATTGTATTGTGGATGACATTTCCTTGGCTTACCAATCCCAAGACCTACCGTGCCACTTGGGAGTCCAGGCGCACTCCACAAGAGGTGTTGTGTCCTCCTGGGCACTGGTGAGGGGTGCCCCTCTAGCAGACATATGCAGAACAGCGGTTTGGGCTACACCCAATACTTTTGCACTATTTTACAACCTCTGCATAGAACCGGTTTCGACATGAGTGTTATGGGGAAACAGCAGGTAGGCCAGACGGGTGTATCGATTGCACTTGTGCCTTTCCCCTTTCCAGTTGATAATGTGCGCTATTTGTCCACAAGCAGTTCCCCGTAACCAGTGAACAATAGACGCCTCTTTAATATCTTAAATCATTGATGTGTACCCTCTCCATAGATAGGGTCCTTTCTGTGGCTTCATTCCATATGTTAACTTCCCTGTCAGTGAGTCCATTTGAGGTATTCTCCACATGTTAACCTCCCTCTGGTAGGATGTGGTCTCCGTAGTGCTCTCCCTCCTGGAGAGGGAAGAGTGCTTCCCCAGCACTACCCTAGCAGGTGCTTGGCAGGAAACTGCTGGCAACCGCCTGTAGCCTCACTTGGGTAAGTGCCTCCTTCCACCCTTAACAGGATCAGGGAGACACCTTACCTAATTTCGAAGGAAGGTCACAATGTGGTCGAGCGCTCGCTGCAAGGCACACAGCAGCTTGCCCGTGTTCACTCTTCCGTATTTCGTGACATGGCTCAGCACTTGCGGCATTTCGTATAGATACCCCTAGTGTCACTAAATTGACACAATATCGAGTGAGTGACAGACAGGGTACGTCTTGGTTGCAGATGTAACCTCTGTTCCCTAAGGGAGGGAATGAGACATTGTGTCCCTCCTGCCACGGTGCTGAGCCGACCACTGACATGGCCGGGACACTCCTCAGCATAAATCTGAATGAGTGATGCATGCCATCTCCTTTTATACCCGTATGGTCAGAAGTAAATACCAGATTGACTTTGACAAGGGCTAACAGACACAGTTAGAGCATCTCTGAAATGGCAAGGCTTGTGGGGTCCTCCTGGTCAGCAGTGGTGAGTACTTTCCGACAGTGACAGGGTGTTGGGCACCCACGTGTTCATTGACGCGTGAGGGCAATGAAGGCTATCCCGTCTGGTTCGAACTGACAGAAGGTCTACTGTGGCACAAGTCACAGAACATTTTAAGGATGGTTACGAGAGGAATGTGTCACAACACAGTGCATTGCACCATGCTGTGTATGGGGCTGCGTTGACGTGATGGCACCAGGATGCACTGTGTGAAGATGACAAGCCGGTGGAGGGAGTGTGATGCTCTTGGCAATGTTCTGCTGGAAAACCCTGGTTCCGACCATTCATGTGGACGTCAATTTGACATGTGGCACTTACCTACACATGGTTGCAGACCAGGTAAACCCCTTCATGGCAATGGTATTCCCTGATGGCAATTAAGTCTTTCAACAGGAGGCTCACTGCCACACTGCACACATTGAATGGTTTGAGGAAAATGATGCCCTATTATAAGCACACAAGCACTAAGCGCAATGCCTTAACTTATAAGTGCAAAATCAATGGGCATGGCCATGAAGTGTTGGTATTTTCGTGTAAGCATACGCTAAGTCTAGGTGCTAATGGGTTTGGAGAAATTGCCCACACAAGGTGCTAACCAGGTCAATGGAGGTTAATCACAGTCTCCATCCTATTATACAGTTCAATTCCTGTCAAGCTCCAACGAGTTACACAAAGACAGTACATTCACAAGATGTTGGTAATGTAAATGGACTCTATGCAATGAATTGGAAGAATAAAAATATGGATTTATATTATTTTGTGCATCCTTGTTAAATGGGACATGTACACATGGAAATTTACATCCAATACACCCACAGTTTTCGCACCTCCACCCACAGTAGCACAAACACTCTCACCCACGGCCATTTGCACTTTGCACCGACATGAAAATTGCACTTAGAATTAGCGCTCTCACGAAAATTGTATAAGACGTTACGCACGGTCGTATCACGTTGCGCTTCATGCACTGAAGCCTGAAGAGTTCAAGGTGTTGCTCTGGCCTCCAAATTCCCCAGATCTCAATCCGATTGAGTGTCTGTGGGATGTGCTGGACCATCCAAGGCGGCTCCACCTTGCAACTTAAAGAACTTGAATGATCTGCTGCTAATGTCTTGGTGCCAGATACCACAGGACACCTTCAGGCATATCATTCATGTCATAATGAATATGTAATGTGTAAAAAAAAACTAAAAAAACATTAGATTTATGGGACTGTGCTTTGCACAGGTTTTTGCCAAAACCCAGCATAGAAGCTAGGAGCCTATTTGTTAAATCCTTCATTATTTACAGTGTATAAGTTTAAATATTTCATAATGTATGATTACCCCTTTAAATATTTTAATAACAAGGTGCTGTTTGGTTTATAATGTATTTATTGCACCTTCTTGTGGACTTGGGACATTTTAAATGTATATATTTAATTTACAATTTTATAGCATTTTTTGCATAGATTGAAGCAGAGAACATATTTCAGTGATTTACAAAACCTGCACAAAAGGGTACTTAACAAAGTAACATGTAATTTACTAGAGGTTATGACAAATAAGCATTTTTCTTCAGAAACATGAGAGAATCGTGATGTTTTTTCTAAGCAAAAAAAAATGTATTCTCCATTTATCCACTGATAAATGCAAACACTGTTGCAGTTGCGCAAGGCACAAAAATATGCACAGAAGGCTTCTACTGCTGCTATTGTCCGTAGAAAAAAAGGATGGTAGGATGCAGCCTATACTGGACTTGACATGCTTGAATCAGGGTACTCAGTAAGTCTCCTTTCAAGCTGGTTACTCAGAGACAAATTTTGTCTTGTCCATCCGTTGGACTGACTCGAGTCAATAGATCTGAAAGAAGTGTACTTTCATGTGCCCATAGCCCCTCACCACAGGCAATGCTTGACAATCGCCTTAGAGAATACACTGAGAGGACTGCATTCCAGTTCAAAGCTTCTCTGTGTATTGAACTAACTTGATGATTGGTTGCTTTTAACTCAGAGGAGCAAGCGTGCTAGCACAAGGATCTGCTTCTTACACATCTGGAGTATTTGGGCCTCAAAGTCAATTGGGTGAAAAGTGTGTCGTTACCTAATCAGCATGTTTCCTTCTTGGTAATTAAACTAGATTCGGTGACCATGTCGGCTCGTCTGACTGACACAGGGTCGACTAGAGAGTCCCTCATCGCATGTTGCCACACGATCACTTACGTCTCCGAGTGCTGGGGAAATTGAACAGTATACAGGGAATCAGTAAACAGGGAAATTGTGCTGCTAGTTTTGCTGAAGTGGGCCTTTGGTCCAGGAGTCCAGGAGCTAGTAGAACTATTGGATGCACCACTGAGATTCTCAGGCCCACAGAGAGTTATGTGCCTAAATTGCAGATCACCCCCCTTAGGGTTCAGTTTTTCACCCTGAAAATGTTGTTCACCCTGAAAATGTTATGCTTTCTTACTGGGTTGTGGACTGATAATTCCTATCAGAATATTTGAACCTTTAATTAAAAAATGACAACATATGCAATGCCACTGAAAACCAAAGTGACATTTCAGAGAAAAAATAAAAATAAAAAACTTAGAATAACCTATCTGCACAAGTGTGTGCATTCCTGAACTAATACTTAGTTGAAGCACCCTTAGATTTATTACAGCACTTAGTCTGTTTGGATAGGAGTCTATTAGCTTAGCACTACTTGATTTGGGAATATTTGTCAACTCTTCTTTGCAAAAATTTTACAGATCTATCAGATTGCGAGGGCATCTCCTCTGTATGGACCTCTTCAGATCCCCCCACAGATTTTATATAGAATTCAGGTCTGGGCTCTGGCTGGGCCATTCCAAAACACTAATCTTTTTTTTTTGTTGTTGAAGCCATTTGGATGTGTGCTTTGGATCATTGTCATGCTGAAAGGTAAAAGATCTCTTCTTCATTTTCAGCTTTCTAGCAGACAACAGAAGGTTCTGTGCCAAAATTGACTGGTACTTGGAGCTATTCATGATTACCTACACCTTCACTAAAGCCCCAGTTTAAGCTGAAGAAAAGCAGCCCCAAAGCATGCTTCACCGTGGGTATGGTGTTCTTTTGCTGATGTGCGGTGTTGTTTTTGCACCAAAAATACCTTGTACAATTTTGGGCAAAAAGTCCAATCTGGGTCTCATCAGACCATAACACATTTCCACATGGTTTTGGGAGACTAGTTATAGATTTGCGGGCTTGGATGGGTTTTTTTTTCTTCAGAAAAGGCTTGCGTCTTGCCACCCTGCCCCATAGCCCAGACAGATGAAGAATACAGAAGACACGAGAGACATGTTGGGAGCAACCAGTACTTGCCAAAAAGATCTGCAGCTCCTTTAATGTTGCTGTATTGCTAATGTTGCGGAGTCTTGACAGCCTCCCTGACCAGTTTTCTCTTTGTCTTCGTCAATTTTGGAGGGACGTCCTGTTCTTGATAATGTCACTGTTGTGCCATATTTTCTCCACTTGTTGATGATTGTCTTCACTGTGTTCATGGTATTTCTACATTTTTGTAGCCCTCAGCGGAGCATTACCTTTCAACAATGAGATCCCATTGATGCTTTACTCTATGTGGCACATGGCTCTGGTAGTAGCATTGTAGTTGTTTCTACTCAATTCACAGATGTAGTGATTTTTGATCACGTGTCACTTAAGGTGTGGTTATGGGTGTATCAGATGATATTTAGAATTAATGTAAACTAGAGGGAGTTGGTTAGCGGAGTTATCTGAAGGATTTGTGAGAATCTGGACAACTAGTAGAGTCTTTGATCATCAACACAATGAAGACAAAGTTGTAATAAAATTAAGGAAATGTATTAACAATAGATATGCAAGAGTAAAAACCACAACGATTAATAATGCTAATAATGAATATGCACTGCTAAAGGATAATAAACTAATAACCAAAAGGAGAGTACTGAATTAAAAAATAAAACAAATAAATTATTTGAACACAGAATGGATAAATGTAATGCTGTTGAACTGAATGTAGCAATGGGAGATAACTGTATGGGATTGCTCCTTATGGGAAACCACCTAATGGCTCTGGCAAAATGGTGATAAATAATGCTTATTTATCATTAAACAAATAATATACCTATTATTTGTAACAAACTGACCCCAGGTAACTCATCTAAGCAAGTTAGAAAAACATTTGCTGCAGGTATATAATCAAATGCCAAGGTATCTAGAAAGAGGTTTGGTAAGTTTACATTTACATTCCACACAGTCGGGTGATCAGTCTGGCAGTAGAGACATCTTTGACTGGTGATGCGGGTAGAGTGGGAAGGGTGCAGAGCTGCGATCCAGTAGTCATTGCCACACTGAGCTGGAGGATGTTGAACTTCGGTTGTGCCAAGAGGGTCCTTAAAGAGTGGACTGGGCAGCTGGGTCAGTTGAATCATCACAGGGTCCTTTGCAGGCTGGCTGTGTCACTGAGGAGCGGTGTGGGACAGGCAATGTCTGCAAATGCAGAAGTCCTTTGTAGACTGGGCTGCACTGCTGGAGGAGCCGTAAGGGTCAGATAAGGTCCCTCGGTGTTAGGGGACTTTTTTAGCTAGAGTCCAGCCAAAAGCAATTTAAAAGGTTTTGCTCACAAAAGCCTAACCTCTACTATCTTGTAGTCTCTTTCCTCGACGGGTCAGAAATTCAGGACATGGTGTGTCTATTGATGTCTCCTTCCCTGTCGAGTTGGAAACACAGAACAAGGGCGTGTCAACCAAGGGGACCATATTTATCCTTTTCTGATGAGGAAGAGATTTAAATCTGGTGCCTTTCCGATCCTGGAGTGTAATTGGCCACTGGTGTCTGAAGTAGCCACAGTGTTGCCAACCCTAGTTTTTAACCCATTTGCATAGCATAAAGTAGAGTGTTAAAACAGTGTCTTTACCGTTTTACCCATGCATTATTTCTTTACCAAACCTCTTTCAAATTATTAAAGGCATCGTATGGAATAGATAGAGATCAAACACAATAAGAAACGGTTAAGTCAGATTATCTGTTAATAGGTCTGTCCAGTGAACTGTTGTGTTATCAGTCAATAATTAACATAAACTGCGCTTTGCATGTGGGTGTGTTGCAGTTTATATTAATTTAAGGCCTCCAAACATAGGTATGAATCAATCTCTGTGGCCCTCCACTGCTGCTGCATCCGGGAGGTCCTGAAGAAATTTTTATGGCAGTTCTTGCCTAATGAGTCTGTTGAGTTAAAATCAACCTGTAGTCCAATGAGAATTCCTATCATTGGTGGTGGGTGCAGAAAGTCCCCCTTCCTGTCCTGTAAGAGGTGTCTGGCAGTTGTCTTAGCATCTTATCTGATGTTGCTGAATATTTGTTCATGTTCATTCACCAAGGATCCAATCAAAGTGTGGCACATCATCTTCCACACTGGCAGTTAGAGAGGGGCCCTGCTAAAAACTGGTCCCAGCAATGCCATCTTAACTGATGTTCACAACATCTCACCCCTGCTTGGACTAATCGAGGACCTGAAGTCGTTGATCTGGGTGATGTACTGAAAGGGGAACAGCAGGAACAAAACACAAACCTCTCCTAGTCCTTGGACCATTTCAGTTTGAGTAACTATAATTCAATAGGTGATATACAAAATTTAGTGAGTATACTAATGATATCCTGTATCAGTACTACTAAACAGATTACACATGTACCTATATGTTAAGAAAGGGAAACTACGGAGAGTCAAAAATAGAACTATAAAGACTATTCAGTTAGTGCTGTTCAGAGAGTAAAGCAGTCTCCTGGTACTTCCATCTAGTCAGCATTGTTTGATATAGCAGGAGAAAGCTCAGGGAGTGGTCTACACATATTAGATTTGAGCTCAAGAGCTTCATTAATTCTCACCCTTTCCAGCTCTGACAGGCTAATCTGCATTTTGTGGATTCGCTGGTACAGTATCCACTCCAGGTGGCCCATTGTAGCCCATCCACAGAGTGTGAAGATATGTAATATGCTGTCACTGATATCCCACCCCCAGTGAATGGCACCTTCTTAGGTTTTGGGTCCACAGGTGTAGCTCGGAGGCTACCTAACTGGAGACTGATCTTTGCCAATTTAAGTCGCTCAAAGAGAATTTGATTCCTGAGTGACTTATCTACTTCCAGAGAGTGTCTTTTAAAGTCATCCACTATTTCAAACTCCACATCATGCACATCAGCATCAAGATGGTGTATACTAAATGTTTGATATGGTGAATTGCTCCTACAGGGATTTGAATTACCATAGTTTCATTAGGGAGGTGTATCGTAGTAGCTGTATCATGACGGTTATATTCATGGCTTCACTAACAGGTGTATTAACTAGCCACTTATTTCCTGCTCTTTCAATTTGGGTGGTAGTTGCAATCTCCCTGTGTGTAACAACAGCATTGCATTGTCTTCTGTGATTAACCTTTTAATGCCACGTAGGCCTTAAGTGGGGTTTCTTAGGAAATGTTTACTGGGGCATAGCCAGTGAATATATTTGACAACTGTACAAATATGTAGGTTAGGTGTCAGATACATGTCAGGATTTTCATCTTGATAAGCTATGAGTGAGGGTGTCTCAATTTTTATGTGTATATCTTGAGACCAAAACATTACATTTTACACTGATTTCAACCTGTATATGTTTTAAGTGTCAACTATTGAGAGGTTTAACAGGAAACAAATTTATTTGGTGTCTGGGTTAACATGGAATGGTGTAGCACTTCCCAGGCTGCAAACAAAATGTACCTGCAGTGTTTGTATGGTTCCCTGTAAAACCAGACTCAGTACCGGTGGAGCTAGTGAAGAATATATTAAGTATGAAGGGATCCTATTCAATCCCAAACTGTCAACAGCAGAGCTGACTTCTCTCAGAAAGTCTTGCATTAGTATTTGAACCCTTTGTACATGGGCATAGTTATCTTGTATGACATGCACTATCCTACCTACATTTACATTTATGCATTTGGCAGAAACTTTTATCCAAAGCGACTTACAGTGCACTTACTACAGGGACAATCTCCCCAGAGCAACCTGGAGTTAAGTGCCTTGCTCAAGGACACAATGGTGGTGGCTGTGGGGATCGAACCAGCAACCTTCTTATTACCAGTTATGTGAAACACCACACCCACTACACCACCAACACTCTTACCATCATCCTTCCTATACTGCATATTGTATAATTTAAAAAGGCTGTATGTTGATTTACAGTGAGGATTGTACCCTCCAATGTTCTGTCTAACTGCTGCAGCTGCTTCTACTGAACATACATTTTCTCTTGTGTAGGGCATTGCACCACTCAAAATGGCAGCAGAGACAGCATGGCCCTTTGTTCTATGATCAAAGGTGAGACATTAAACTCGGTTTCCCAGAATGCTTCTCAGCCGGACTGGAAGTCCCACCCATGGACCCAATCACAAACGTCATTGGTCAAAAGCAGCCAATGACCAATGACGTAATCTTCTTAACAAAACCAGTGGTCAGATTTGATTTTGCTCTCTCTGTCTACAGCTGCTCCAGCCTGCGGTCTAAAGAGACTGTATCTACACATATATCTTCTGGACAAAGAGAGAGGTTTTTCCTAACCTTACCATTTGGCCACGGTAGAGTATGATTAACTTAGCTTTGTTCCAGTCGTGTAGTATACTTATTATAACCGGTTAATTTCATTTTTCACTTCGAGACAACAGTGGATTTATTTAGAAAACAGAAAAGGTGACCAGCTTCCCTTCTCAATCATTTTCTATCAACGTTGACTACCTCCTGCATTTCTCTCCATCACCGGACCCAAGAAATAATGCAGAGACTTGTCTTTTTGCTGACGAGCGTAAGACAAAGGACCAAATCCAGATTGTTTTCTCCTGACCGCACAACGCAACAGGAATTCAAACGGACAACCCTGCTGAGTTTAGAAACTGTGACTTTTCTTTTAAAACTAAATCATATATATTTGATAGCTGAATGTTTGATGTTTTGTTTACATTTGTATGTTTAACTACGATCACTGATTGCTGTTTTGATTTGTGAGATTGTCATTTTTGGGTGAAATGTTATTTTATTGAGTGATCTGAACAAACGATTCAATTGCGCTGTTACCAGCGTGTATCCTCTATTAAATAATCTCCACCCCTGTTTGTTCGCTCGCTCTCTCACACACAGTGAAATTCACAGAGCGAGCAGCACCACGGTTTATGTCCAAATCAGGCTGGTGTTTTCAAATTCTCCCACCTTTTTCGTTCAGTTCCTTTGTGTGTCTGCTCATTACCACCCACACGTGGTATAAGCTCTGTTGTTCTGGATCTGATCCAGCCATCTTTCTTTCCCTACACATTCAAATAATCGTTGGCTCTGCCCTTTACGATCTAATCCTCCATTTTTAAACTAGTTTCCATTTTGAATTCAGTTTGCCATTTTGAACCTAGTTCTCAATGTTGAAACCTATCCTCCATTTTGAAACTGGTTCCACATGTGGAGTTTAGTCTGCCATTTTGTGTCTTTGTTACAGAATCTAGACACACACCCACACACACACATACATACACTAGCATATAGCTCCACAATTTAGTTAGGATTTCCATTTTATGTTTTTGTGTAATATTCATCTAGTATTTGCAATGTTCATTGCTGTTTGATTATAATAAATCTTATTATAATAAGTACTCCTAGTTGTTTGTTTGAATATTGTGTTGAAGCCAGCCTCTGCCATGTTAAGAACTCCCATATTACTAAATTGTTGTTGTTAGAAGCCAACTGTAACCAGATTACTGTTGGATTCATATGGCAACAATTTGACTAGCCTCTTCCCTTTTTTGATTATTTAGATTATCAATCAAAATGCTCAATCTTCAGGGTAGAATTTTATGAGACTTGATCAGTCACTTACTATAATTTTCTCTTGTCAAAGAGTGGTGCCCCGAGAATAGAATTTAACAAATTAAATTATATCATTTAATTTAATTATTAATGAATAATTAATAAACATTATTTATTAGATATATCTGAGTAAAACTGATCTAAACAACCAGTGTACCCTACACTTGTATTTCAGGCATTTCTCTTTTCAACCCTGGATATGCTAATGCAGATTAGCATGCACTGCTAATCTGCTGTCAGCAGTGTACCAAGGAAATGTTTTGGGTGTCTAACTCCCCTTAATTCTTTCTGTGTTATGGTGACTTTTTGTAGCTGTATAAGCATGTGGATTATATTTAACGTATTGTGTCCTATGACGTCCTCACTCCATTGGACGACATGCCAGGGGACAGTCCTCCCTGAGGTCACATGCTTTTTGTACATTTCGGCAGGGTCGAGCCGAACAAAGACTCTCTGAGTGTGCACATAATAGTCAGTCACTAAAATTTCAGGGGCATCCTGAAGTATAATGCCAGCAGGAGGACCTGATTCCACTATTTCCATAGGCTGGACTGCATTGAGTATGCAGATCACTATGATTAGGCTCATCAGGTTCATTCTGAAATTGCACATATACAGAGAGTCACATCACATCTTACTTTGTAAGCAGAGTACAACTAACAAATACCACTATGACTAGCCACAACAACTAGTCACAGATGCACTGGCAACAGTGCCTGACACAGTATAGACTTTTCTACACTGCCTGAGACCTTACACCTTAACAGAAGTTACTCCTGAGAAGTGTCCACCCCTTGTATTCCCATCTGGGGTTTGTAAGGCTTAATCTGGTTAAAGTGGCCCACTTGTACTCAGGGGATATTTTCCCTATTGAGATCTTAATGCGGTATGCTACTGGTGATAGTTTTCCTACAATTTTCCTACAAAGAGGACCAGACCAGCATGGGAGAAACTGTTTTGGAACACCAACTGGCTTTGTGAAGTTAAAATACATCACCTTGTCTCCCACTTGATATTCTGTAGAGCTGGCCTTTTGATCATAGTGTGTTTTCCTGCCCTCAGCACTTTTCTCCAATTGCTCTTGTGCCCATGCGAAAGTCTGCCTGAGGTGAGGCCTCACGTCTGCCACTGGTGGGCAGTATATGCTTTGGGTACACTGACATCTTCAGGTTGGTATAGGAGATGCAGAGGGAATGTTATCTGCTGCCCGTCATCATTTCAGAAGTCTTGACACCTGTACAGTTATGAGGTGTGCACCTAATGGCCATTAACACCAGGAGAAGTTTTACATCCCAGTCTTTTCCATTAGCTGAAATGTACTTACTCAACATCCCTACAATAGTGTGGTTTTCCCTCTCCACTTGTCCTGAAGACTGAAGATGACAGGAAATGTGAAGTTTTGCCTGGACCCCCAACATTTTCCATAGTTCAGTAATTACAGTGGCTGTAAAATGAGTACCTCGAAATGAGTAGCCCCCACTGGCTAAACATGTGATTAATCAGCAAGATAACCATGGTCTCTGCTGTGTCATTTTGAGCTGGGAGAAATTCCAACAACTTGGTGAATGCACATATCGAGCAGGGAGACATTCCACCCACTTGGTGAATGAACATGTCACATTAAGAATGTATTTGTTACCTTAGGAGGACTTAACTACCAGACCAATCCAATCTATCTGAATGTTAGACCAGTGCTTGTGAATGCCCTTTTATCTTCTTCCAGTACACGGTCATGCGATTCTGAAGTTTATCACAAGCAAGAAACAATAAATTATGCTTAACTGTGTCTGGCATAGTTTGAATCAGAAGAGATTTTCAAGTCTCTGATACTATACTGTACTGCTTGTTGCAAAGTTATGAGTGCAGCAGCGATTTTCTGCATACTGGCTAGACTTGGAGCCTAAACAGAACTGCTGTGCACCACAGGGGGCATCAGCCTCCCAGACTAAACCTACTCCAGCCTGTATGTGTTGTTTATGGTGATAAGAGCACCCATCAATATAGGCATTTGGAAGACCTGTGCAGACGTTTTCATCATAGTAATGATGGCTTGATGTCTGCGAGGGTGTGATGATTACAGTGCTGGATGTGACTCAATGCTGGCACACAGCTAATCCTTGGCCTAGTGCCATCTTATTGTTCTGTACGTATATGACCTCCACCTCATAACCTTGCAAGGCAAAGTGACTGTTTGAGACTCTACCTTCCCTGAGCCTTTGGCTATTTAGGAACTGGACAGGTTGATGAAGTCACAACAATAATTTTCTGACCCCCGATATAGCTAGCATAACTAGCATAGGCAACAACCCGCTTGTCTTGGTCATGCTTTTGGGAGAGTGCATGACACAGTGGTGGCATGTCTGCATAATCTTCTAAAAACTGACAGTAATTGCATACTCTTAGGAACCGATGCAGTTCAGAGACATTTGTAAGGGGGTTAATATTCTTTATTGCTTCTATTCTACTAGACTGAGGTTGAATAACATCAGGGCCAACAGTCAGTCCAACATACTCAACTTTTTTTCGGCACCACTCTCCTTTGGCTAATGACAGATTAGCACCTGCCTCAGTGAGCTGGGTAAGAACATATTATAAGAACATATTACTCTGC
The DNA here is from genome assembly GCA_032164185.1 of Moxostoma hubbsi. Taxonomy (NCBI): domain Eukaryota; kingdom Metazoa; phylum Chordata; class Actinopteri; order Cypriniformes; family Catostomidae; genus Moxostoma; species Moxostoma hubbsi. The sequence continues at coordinate 44,928,240 of JAVLUX010000014.1, read as the reverse complement.
TAGATGATCTGACTACACATAAGGATATCATCAATGTAGATCAGGCTATTGCCTTGTGTTGAAATATATTAAACTCAGCAGGGGTGTTTGAATAGCCAAATGGGCACCTGTTCCAAGTGAACTGTCTACCTCCAAAAGAAAATGCAAGCTTATACTGATCTGCTGGGTCTACCTTCACTGTCCAAAAACCATTTGTCACATCAACTGTTGAGAAATATTTAGCTGTAGTATCCTTTGCTAGCTTTTGGTCAAGATGTATCATAGGCAACCATGATAGGGGAACCTGTTTGTGGAGCTGCAAGTAATCTACAGTTAAATGCCACTTTCCGCATGGCTTTAAGACAGGCCAAACTGGAATTGCACTAATGAATGAACTTTTTCGGTAACAGAGAATCTATAATTTCCAAATGGAGTCAAAAGCAGTGAGTGGAATTTTGTATTTTTGCACAAAGGTAGGTAGGGCATTTGGATCTGTGGGAATACAGACTGTATGGACGTCTGTGACTCCACAATCATAGGAATACTTAGAAAAGATTTACTTTTGCTCATAAAACACCTGCCTTAATTCCTGATGCTGAACCTCTGTGTCAAGAGTGTCTGCTTGGTCTAGATGTTGTTGAGCTTCTAACTCGAACCCAGGGTATGGTTCAGCTCAATTTTCGGCATCTTTCTCAGTTCACTGGTGCATGCGACTCTTGAGCAATCACAGTATGTACCACTATGTCACCATCACTTTCAAAGTCTACTCTACACACCCCTGTGTGGGTTACGATGGAAATCACCTTGGTAGGGTAGGTGAGATACACTTGCTCACAGTTGTCTCTCTATAGGCACGCCAGGAAGCTCTCCTATGACAGGAATAGTTAATTAAAAATCATGAAAGGTGCTATCAGGTATCCTAGAAGAGTGTGTGTGGAGGAATGCAAATATTTCCTCTGGTGAGATTATGTACAAGTAGGTAAATTTATCAGTTGTTCAATTCAAGCTGTGGGTTACAACAGATTGAGAGTCCCAAACTGCAAAATTGAGCAGAGGGCTGGAAGAAGGCTAGTACTGTCTGGTTAATTTCTTGACCCATTTTTATCACTTGTCTAACTGGAACCTCTGCAGTTTGGGCAGGGACCACTGTGTCAAACTCATTCATAACCTGACATGCTTGGGGAACTGTCTGACCAGAACACATGTTGTTAGGGTCACTTGATAATAAATTAGGGAAAATATATGCTCTGGACCACAACACATTGTTGACTGTGTCTAACTGCAACCCCACTCCCATAACACATCAGAACCAATGTATACTGAGTGTGTCAGGCCAGGTACCACAAGCATGTAGTGCTTGAACTGTTTATGGCCAATCTTAAGGGAAACTGTTGTTTGGGGGCAACTAGCAAGCCAAATTTCTATTTCTTTTCTACCATTGAATTATCCAAAGTTTCTCTTGTAACAGTTGATACAGTTAATTACTTATTGCTGACTTCTCTTCATTAACATGTATGCCCCCCACCACTTGCGGATTATATACCTAGGTGATAGGAAGTTCCAGGGCACACAAAAATTCATTTTTATTCTCTAACTTCTCTAGGGGTATCTTGTCCTCATGAGTTGTGTCTGCTGACTGGGGGCTTATGATTTGCTTTCCCTCACAGCGGGTGCCTCTTCATTAAGGTGGGAATCCTTCATTGTCTGCTGACTAGAGTCAGATGCCCTCTCTACCTCCCCTGCCTTGCATTGCTTCTGACTTAAACTAGTCTCTTTGATGGGCTGTGGTACTATGACCAGGGCCCACAATTGACAGCTGTGATAGTCAATTAAAGGTGTGAGCCTACTCAACAAATCCTGCCAATAAGAAGCTGTTGTTCAAAACCAAGAACAGAGAAGGTGAACTATTTTCATATCACCAAATGTTAACTCCACCCACACCTGTTGGTTAACAGGGGCCTCATTCTTTTTGTAGCTTGTTATCTTGACCTGACAACTCTCTATCTTGAGCCACTTTCCTAGTGAGTTGGTTACTTGGGTGAGATTTTTAAATAACCCTGGTGACACCAAAGAAATTTCTGAGCCAGTGTCTAACAATTTGTCACATGTTAATACACCTTGAATAGACACAGAAATGTAAATCATTCTGGTCCGGCCTCTCTGTCAATTCACCATGGAACTGACAGAGACTGGGTTTAGATCTGCTGAGATCTAAACTTGTTTCCCAGTTGTTGGATAAAAATTACTCACAGACTTTTAAATATCACATCCTCTTCTGCCCTAGGAGAATCGCCACCAGCAAAATACACGCTGCGTAAGCGTTTATAATTCTCTCTGGATAATTCATAGTGATTTTGCTTAGTTTGCAAGGCAGAAAGCCTGGAGACAGATGGATTTTGATATATTGTGTATTCTGCTCTCAGGGCTCTACAGAGTTCATTGTAATTACCAGCAATGGCTGGACTTTGTCTCTCCATGAAAACATAAACAGTTCGCACTGTTGTTTTCCTCAGGAGGAGTTTATCTGCCATTGTGGCCTCAGGGATGTATGACAGTTAATAGTTTACATATTTAAGGTACAACTCTATGTTGCTTCCAGGGGTATCAGGATTAAACACTTCAATGTCATGTGGTAATTCCCTAAAGTGACGCAGTCTACTGTCTCGGGATGGTGCTATACTAGGGAAATAGGGGATGGGGTGACTGGTTTTTCCCTATACTTGGGAGTCAGAATCTACTGGATGGCTGGGACTAGCATTGGGGGTTGGGCCACTGGCAGCTACATCACCATGGGTCTGATAGCACTGTCTCTGTGAGGGGCTATCAAGTATCAAGCTTTCTCTGGTGGGCTGAATGAGCTGAACTGCACACTTGGTGGCTCAGGTTCATGGGTCATGTCCCCATTAATGTCTAACTGCTCTATTCTTTTCCCTATTTACTCTAGCCTCTGGGCAGATAAAGCTGATATTGCAGATCACTTTCTGGCTCTGGCAGCAATTCTATCATGACTGTTTTTTACTTCTAATAATTAATTGTCTGCCCTAGCCAAGTCCTCCCTGAGTTGAAAATGAGCCTGTTTTGAATCACACAGTTGTCGCTTAACCCTCTGGGGTCTGAGGGTGTTTTGGGCCCTGGAGAAGTTTTGACATGCCTTGACATTTGTGCTTTGTTTCAGTAGCTTAAAAATATATTAACAGCTAAATTCTGATAAGATTGTGTTCACCACAAACTGGGCTACAATAATATGTGAGCAACGTGTGTACATGTTTGTATTTTAGAGAAAAAAATGTTTATGCATGTTGTTTTTTCAAAAAACAAATTTAAGTAATTGAAATAAGGCCATATAACATGTTTTTTTTTTAGAACTTTATCTTGTAGCCTAGAGTTTTTGCTACAAAATTATGTGAAAAACCATCCTGATCACTCATTCATACAAAACAATTTAGTCATTTAATAGACACATTCGTAAGACACATTCGTGTTAGAAAGGTCATATGCGAGGTGAATTATCATGAATATTGATGTATTTCAAACCTGAGGAGACAAAGACCCCTCCCCTGGGCCTATCACTGAGGAATATGACAGAAAGAGAATGAATGTAAGGAGACGTAATTCTCAAAATCAAGTTTTAAGTTAAAAGGAGTACTCTGACTATACATTTTCTTTACATAAAGACTATACTTAAATTTTAGACCTACATTATCGTTTAAAATATAATATCTTTTCTGCTTACCAAGACTGCATTTATTTGATCCAAAATACAGTAAAAACAGTGATATTGTAAACTCTTTTTACAATTTAAAAGACCAGGTTTCTATTTGAATATAAGTAAAATGCAATTTGTGATCAAAAAACTGAATTTTCAGCAACATTACTGCAGTCTTCAGTGTCACATGATCCTTCAGAAATCATTATAATATACTGATTTTCTAATATGGGAATATTTACATCACATTTGACACATTAACACTCGAACACATATTTGCAAGCACAAGCTTCGTTGATGATAATGAGGCAGCATAAACACTAGTTATAATATAATCTAAACATTCATATTGTTTTTATACCATATAAGATATCATCTCATACAGCATACAATTTAAATACCTGCTTTAGCCGAAACAGCATTTAAATGTAACTAAAACTTGCCTATTAGGACATATTTCAAATTTCAATACTCTGAATCCTGGCTGGCAAGTCTGGAAACAGTCCCACTATTAAAATATGTACATGTTTATATAATAGCATGTCAACTAATATGCAAGTAAAACTAAATGAATTACTCTAAATTGTATCCTCGGTTGGATCAAGTCTCAGAACAATAGCAGGACTCTGATGAACGTTTGCATTTTGAACAGAGGAAAATGTTAACTCTTCGTCACTATCAAGGAGTTTCCTCACATGTTTATCGTGCCATATTCCAAACGTGCAGAAAAAGTGAATGAACTTGATGCTTTTTAGGCAGAGTTGGGGGTGTTTATCATTTGCATTGATTGTCTCAGCATATTACCATATGAATAGCATCCTCTTCCCATGGGTGTGATCAAATTATGGATCGCTTTGTTTCATACAGATCACATTGCAGGATAATATTTGATTTAAATTTGCATTGTTTTATTTAAAACTTTAAACATTTTAAACTTTCTTTAGACATATGTTTCATGTTTGTGTGATAAGTATTTGTGGAGTTTCAGTTCATTTTTGAGACGCGTTTCAGATATATGCTCGCAAACCCAGAGACAGCTGAAAGCATACCATTTTTATTTCCTAGTAAATCTCAGTATTTAACACAAAAGTGTTGATAGTTTAAAGTGACAGGGACAATGTATGTCACACACTACCCGGGGGACATATTTATCCCTTTCTGATGAGGAGGAGATTGAAATCTGGCACCAGTGTGATTGGCCACTGGTATCTGAAGTAGCCACAGGGTTGCCCACCCTAGTGTGGAACTCATTTGCATAACATAAAGTACAGTGTTAAAATGGTGTCTTAACCATTTCGTATTGTGTTTGGTCTCTATCTGTTCCATACAATGCCTTTAATAATTTGAAAGAGGTCTGATAAAGAAATAATACATGGGTAAAATGGTAAAGTCATCATCCACGCATTAGTTTCTGTTAATAGGTCTGTCCAGTGAACTGTTGTTAACAGCCAAGAATCATTAACATAAACTGTGCTTTGCATGAAGATGAAGTGGATGTGTTGCAATTTATATTAATTCAAGGCCTCCAAACATAGGTATGAATAGATCTTTGTGGCCCTCCACTGCTGCTGTATCCGGGAGGTACTGAAGGAATTTTAATGGCAGTTCTTGCCTAAACCTTAGGAATGAGTTTGATGAGTTAAAGTCAACCTGTTTTCCAATGTGAAGTCCTCTCCTTGGTGGTGGTGGTGGGTGCAGAAAGTTCCCCTGCCTGCCCTGTAAGAGGTGTCTGGCAGTTGTCATAGCATCGGATCTGATGTTGTTTGTTATGTTCATTCACCAAGGATCCAATCACAGTGTGGGACATCTTCTTTCACACCAGCAGTTAGAGAGGGGCCCTGCCATAAATTGGTCCCTGGAATGGCATCTTAACTGATGTTCAACTCAGCATGCAACCAAGAAATTTTAAAAAATCCTACAAGAACAGCTGTGATTTATTTGGAGTTAATCAGAGTCACTTTAGGTGAAGACTGGTGTGTACTATTTCACATGAGCTTGATGATTGTTTGATTCTGAACACAGCCACATAACCAATTATAAAAGGGTGTGCACACTAGTTTTTTTTCTCTCTCTGAAATGTGTCACTTTGGTTTTCAGTAGCATTGCATAGGTTGTAATTTTTACATTAAAGGTGCAAAAAGTTTAATATGATTTATCTTGGTTTCATTTTTTTACATCACAAAAATAGTTATATCTAATAGCCAAACAGTAAAGACTATGCCATATTTAAAAATATATTTATTTTGCATTAGATTACTGTTTTTTTCTCTACATTTCTGAATGTTTAACTGAATGCATGGTTGGGTTGCAGTCAGAAAAAAAAATCAATAAAGGGAAGCAATGATTTTAAAAAGATTGGGAACGACAGAATACTATATTAATATGCCACCACTTTCATTGTCCATTATTTATTTATGCTGTTTACAGTCATGCTTTACATGAGAGTTTTCACATTATAGTGTAGTTGCAATTAGTACTTTATAATGTAATTTGTTTCTGGAGCAGATTCAGTACTAATTGATGTTGTCATTGCTACTTTAAATAATAGTGTTTACAGTATTACCTAACCTATAACTTCTCAAGAAAGTCCATAGTACCCTTGTAGCACCCACAGAAAAAGTTTGCAATAGCCAGCAGATTATCCTCTGTATGCAGAATGTCTGAAGAAACATTGTCCCTAGCAATATTTTAGCAATCATGTCATGTATTTTTGTCACCTGTTTATGATCAGAACTAGTGATGCTCGATTTTAAAAATGAATTACTCATTTGAGTCAGTTCCTTCAAAGAATAAGTCAAATGGTTTAGCAAAATGGTCTGAATTGTTTAGATAGCTCACGCACTGTATCGTTTGGAGCGTTTCTCACTCTGTAAAAACAGAAATTAAATAAACAGAACAGAAAACAATCAAGTGGAATATTTACTGTCATGATACACAGATCAGATGTGGAGGTAAACTTGACTTAACTTCTGAAACTTAATTAAGCACACTCCAACTGCATATCTCACAACAACTCACAACAATGGTGGAGCAGCCCTGTAACCTAGCAACCAGAGCCCTTCTACCAAGGTAAGCCTGCAAAGTTAGCAAACAAAAAGCATAACACAGTGGTCCCATAGACATTCGTATGGTGGTTCACTGGCGAGGAGACAAAAGACAAGAATAATAAACTGTTTTGTGAGGAAACAGCACATAACTTATGTGCCGCCTGTACACTGTTTTACACTCAACAATCCTACTGGAGTAAACAATGTGTGGAGTTTACTACGATTAAACTTGCTGTTTTTTAAGAGAAATCACAGATGATTTTGCGACATGTAGGTATTAGTTTACATGCTGTGGCATCTATAAACAGCTATATTGTTCAAATTAACACAATTAAGGCTTGGCTTTCACTTTTCATGTATTGATAAAAATGTCTGGAGTATGAGATGCAAACAGGCTGTCTGTTCTGTCACTAATACTTTACTTTGTCTTCACTTTGTCTCTGATTGTTTCTTTGTTATGTTCTTATTAGAGTTCAGGTTTTGAAGGATAACATTAGGCAATTTAAGGTATATGTTGGCCATTATGTACGCCTGGTGCCCACCGATTGTCGCGTAACAATAGTGATGTGTCGTAAAACATTCTTTGCCAATTAACACCAGCAAAAGACCCCTCAGGCCAAGGTTTACAACCCTTTCCTTCAGATGAAAGATGAGAAACAAATGTGGTTCTGTTTCTTTTTCCCCAAGTAGTTTGGTGCATTTAATGATACACAATGGCACATTAATTCAGAACAGAATGTGAGAGCTGAAATACAACTGCATGTTTATCTTTATGTGCAGAACATTTTATTTTATCAGTGGGGAGTATGAACCAGATATCTTAAATGTATACTTTCCATGAGCACTTTCTCACAGTCTAGTGTATTTGAGTTGTTTGTCAGTTGTATAACTGTAATTTTGGCTTGCAGAGGCCAGTATTGTGCCCACCCATTAATTTGTAAGCATGTACCTGCATAGGTACATTTATTTCTCTAACTCTCACCTTTGAACTCATAAACCTTATTTATTGACCTCCCAATGCCATTCTGTCATATCCATACATTTGTATCTTGTTGACTGCTTTAGTCGCTCTCTTGTGGCCTTCTATTGACAGGCTCCTGTTGTGAAATTTATGTCACATATTTAATATGGACATAGGGATGATTATCAAATCCATAGATGCCAGGAGAAGCCGATCAGCTGTAAATAATGGATGAGGGGAGGATGTGACTCAATTTGTTAGCAGCACAGAATGAAAGAGAGTGCATCGACTCCCCCACTCTGCAATGTCATTATTCTGGTCGATCTTTTCTCCTCCAGCCTGACATCATTCAGGGTAATCATCCTTCAATAAAAAAGCTGCCCATAATAAAGGAACAACTTGGGTCAATAGAGGGAATATGGAGAAGAAAGACCTCTTGTGTTTGACAGTGTATAAATGGCTTTCTTCATCAGAGGAGATAGGCCCCCCTGCACTTTAACAGGCACTGGAGCCAGACGGCACTTATCATCACTATTGCTTGGTTTTATCACAGCTGTGTTCACTGACTGAATATAAGAGTGATCAATGCATTAATAAATCAATGCTCTAATGATGTGTATTGTTTTTCAGTGGCTAATGTAAAAGTATGCAGTACTGTTTGTTTGTGGAATGTGTTAAAATGTCAAGATATTTGTATTTTTATGCATTGAATATATAGTTAAATTCACCATATTGTGAAATATATTTTAATAGTCTGTGTAGTAAATATTATATATTTTATACTATTTAAATTTTGTATTTTAATTTGATAAAAAATTATTGTGCTCCCTTTAACTTGGCTGACGCGAAAGTGCAACTGATTGCTGTGTGACATGTGCAGTATACGGAGAGATACACAAGTTTCTCGTGCTCTCTTCCATGTCTTAACTTTACTTGTGATGGGAAGTCCGTGAATCATTTTTCATGTTTCAATGAAACATCAGAATGAACCAAATCTCTAAAATGAATTAAATTTCCCAGTGCTACAGAGGACGTTATAGAAATGTGTACTCGGCTTGCGTGTCTCTGTGTGCACTCATTAAACTTGGTGCGGTCACTCGCGCTGCACAAAGACAGCTCTTCTCAGTTGCATGATGCGTGGTTGTATCGGGATATTTTACCGAGAACGACTTCATGAGTAAAGGATCTAACCTGATATCAGTCCTTTCACAAATACAGAATATTTTTTTGTGTGGTGATTCTTCCGTTCATTAAAAACTCCTGAACTCTTCCAATGTATGAAGCTGGTGGCAACTAACGAGAACACACTTTTGGAGACTATGCATTGTGAAATGTGGCTGCACGAGCCAGCGACACTATTCTATGTTCAGAATATTAATTTCATAAAATTTCTCAATAGCGGCCAAAATTTCTAGAACCTCTTGTGGGCCACATCAGAGCAGTTAGCGGGCCGCAGATGGCCCGCGGGCTGTAGTTTGGACATCCCTGTTATAGGGAGTGTGACAAAGAGATTCTCATCCAATATTTTATCATAGATGGGTCTGTTTTGAGTATGTGGGTCACATGACTTCCCTTACAAAAAACCTAAACTTTCTGCAAATTTTGCAACAAGTTTGCTGCTCATTATTTTCACATGCAAACAAGCTTATTATTCACCGCAAATGTTTGCCAGATGTTTGCATCTCTTCACCAGTAGTGGTGAACCTCTGGCAAACTAATCAATGGACAATTTGCTGCAAGTTTACAGCAAAACTCATTTGCATGTGATAATATAAGTGGTGAAGTTTGCCATGAAATCTCGGTTTTTGTAAGGGTTGGTTCAAGTTTTCTGTGATCGTTAATTCAACCTGACCTAAAACCAACATGTCCACCCATGGTGCAGGACATGCTGACTTTGTGTAATTAATTATATATTAATCATACTTTTCTTCTGTAAAAAAATACATGCTGCTGATTCTAAATCAGGAACCCATCTTCATCTTTACCACAAACATATGTCACTTCGACAGATTTCACCCAATGTCCCAAGGACGGTATCCAATGGTGTGGCTGAAGGCCTCCTGCGTTCTGTCTTATCATGCGCATTCAGTTTAAGTTAATTCGTTCCAATTAAATAACTATATTATTTGTTTTATGATCCCCATTTATGACAATTATAAAAGTTTCCAAGGATATATTAATGTTCCAATATTAATTATTATTATTTAATTTGGTTTAACATTTGATCATCGTATTTAACTCTATGTTATACTGTAACTCGTTCATTCTGATTCCTGTCACAGAGAGTCTTGCGCCGGCCGTGTACACGGTCACAAATTTGCAGTATTGGTCATTAAACAGTAATTTATTAAATACTAATTAGATGGCTGCTCATGCTTGCCCTTTTATCTAAAAGTATTTTGTTTTGTTTCCTTAGATAGTAAACACTTAATTAGAGTAACATTTTGATTTTGATTTCATGACCACTAAATTTACAAAGATAGACCAACAAAGTTGAAATAGCTTTATATAATCATGCCATCGTTTTCTATGTACACTTAGCAAGAAAATATTACAATAACCAGAGGTTTAGACTTCACCCTATTTAGGCTTGGTCGACAACTTCATGTTGTCCTAAATTAAATTTCCATATCGAGCCTGTACATTCTAAGTATACTTGAACTATTGCCAATTTGTTAGTCAGAGCTCCAAAGTCTCAGTCGGTGTGCCCCATGCTCCACTCAGAACTGAGTCATAGATTTGCGGAAACATGGATTTAACAATCTACTAAAGACAATATCTCAAATGTAACAATTTATTTAACAGGTAAAATAATACATTCATAAATTCCAATTCCTCAAGCTCCTTTTCCATCTCTCCTTAAGCACCAAACAATGTTATTGTTATTTCAGATGTGTTAGTTTGATGTTATTCAGGATTCAGTTTAAAATTTAGGGGGTTGTATGTAGACCTTTTGAAACTTGTTATTGAGTAAGTTATTTGATGTTTACAAAGAATGCACACTAATCTGCCTACAGCATATGGTTTCTGATTTGACTTTGCTGAAAGGGAATGAGACTGTGTTACCAGTTGCACTGAGACCTCTTGAATGATACCAAACATGTATGATCAGAAAACCAAGTCAAACTTAGTTTTTGGTGACCCTAAATTGACCGAGAGAGGGAGTAGACGTGATTGAGATTTTGTGTTTTATGGTCCTTGGTCAGTAGGTTGTGTTGTCTTAGGTGGAGATGCTCTTCTGTATGAGAGTTTTATGATGTTGGCTCTCACAAATCCTTAGTGGTGTTGACATCCTGAATCTTGAAAAGTGCTTCCAGACAAATTTCTCATTCTGTGTTTTGGTGATAGTTAAGACATGATTTCAGGTCAGGAAGAAGACAAACTGGCTTATCCAAACGTCTGCTGACTGTTTGAGACGTCACACAGATCACATAAACCACTGTACTGTATCACCAAGATATCACATAGAGACTGTGTCTGTTCCCTGAGCTACCAAACACAAATTAATAAGGTAAAACTTGAAAATAACCAAAAATTTTGAAGATAAATATCATATAAATGCAGGGCAGAGAGACAGACAGAATATACACAAGGACCATTGATATAAACAAAATATCTCAGGGTCTTACCAAAACCACTTTCAAAGTTTATGTCAGAACTATTATAAAAGGTAGTATCCTCCCAACTATGTTAATTTCTACAGAGAAATTGTATATATGAACAATTTTAGTCAGGATTTAGTCCTCATCACAGTTCAGAGACTGCACTTATCATAGTTACAAATTACTTACTCTTATCATCTGATCATGGCTGCATATCTTAGTGCTGCATTTGACATGACAGATCACGATATTCTCTTGAATAGGCAAGAGAATTATGTTGGCGTTTGTGGACATACATTAGCATGGTTTAGGTCCTATTTAGCAGACCATTACTACTTTCTCTATGTAAATGAGGAATTGTCAAACCAAACAAAATATGGAGTGCCTCTGGGATCAGTTTTATGGCCTCTGCTTTTCTCCTTGTATATGCTTCCCCTGGGAGATATTATCAGGAATTGTGGAATAAGTATTATATTTATATTATATTTATACTTTATATTTCTTCAAAACCTGAAGACATTTCTTAATTTTCCAAATTAGCAGAGTTTATCAATGAATAAACCCAGAAATGTCCTTTTACTTAATTCAAACAAAACAGAGCTACTAATTTTTGGACCCATAACCTCAAAAAACATCCGCTAAAATATAATTGGACTCTTGATGAAATTAGGTGTTATATTTTATACCAATCTGTCCTTTGAAAATCAAATTACCAATGTTTGTAGAACAGCATTCTTCCAACTAAGAAATATTGCTAAATTACAACACGTGCTCTCTGTTGCTGATGCCGAAAAACAAATTAATGTGTTCATGACCTCAAGACTATATTACTGTAATGCATTACTGGGATGATGTCCAGCAAGATCAATAATTAAACTTAATTTGGTTTAAAATGCAGCAGTCAGAGTGCTGACTTGAACCAAAAAATATGATCATATTAGCCCCAATTTAATCGTAATATTGGCTACCTGTTAAATTTCATATTAATTAAAATTCTGTTAACTACATACAAAGCATTGACTTGTCTAGCTCCGCAGTACTTAAGTGACCTGCCATGCTATATTCCATCACGTTCATGACGATCGCAAAATTCTTGCCTGTCAATAGTTCCTAGAATATAAAAATCCAAAAAAGGATGTAGATCCTTCTCATATTTGGCTCCTAAACTATGGAATAGTCTCCCTAACACTGTTCGAGATGCAGACATACTCACTCAGTTTAAGTGTAGGCATAAACCTAATTTATCCTTCAACTCACAATTAGGCTGCTTTAGTTAGGTCTGCCAGAACCAGAAACCAGATACACTGATCATGATCTATAACTCTGCAATAAATTGAATTGCATCTACAGAATGCAAATATTATTCTATTTGTTTCCCTGTCTCAACCTTGGGACTCCTATCCTGAGGTCACCAGAACTGGCTGGATCCAGCTCTATTCCTGCTTCATGTTGGACTCCACTGCTAAATGTCTTTGAGTGATAATGACTAATAGAAGCCTGTGCCTGCCAAACATCACTTCGGTCTATTACGATGGACTTCAGAGGATGAACTGATGCCAACTCCAGCCATACAACATGGGATACATCATATGCCATGGCCTGGATTTCGGATAGACTTCACCGAAATTACTGGCCGGTTTAACTGTGACGCACCTAACTGATCTCTGCCTGCATCACCTTGGTCTAATGATGGACTACACTCTTGAAATGGAATACATAGACTATCAATTAATTGCCAACAAAATCCTTCATCAGCCAACTAACAAGGACAATACATCTATGTGAACTTTTGCAGTTAATCCAGGATGGACTTCAAAGACATTAGTAATTAATCTTACAGTTCATACAAAATCTTTGTTTAAACACTGACCCTTAACACTTACATAGTTTAATCATTGTAAACCATGACTTGCCCTATATATAAATAATATTTGCATTATATTCATCATGTTAGCCAGATGGGAACTGCCCCCCACAATGAGCCTGGTTTCTCCCAAGGTAATTTTTTTTTCCATTAACCAACATCTTATGGAGTTTGTGTTCCTTGCCACAGTCACCTTTGGCTTTTTTTTTTTTACAATTATTATTAACAAGTTATTTTTAAACATAATTTACAATAATATTTTATCAAACTACACAATGATCTAATTTTCTGATCATTCATATATTCTGTAAAGCTGCTTTAAAATGATGTGTAGTGAAAGGTGCTATACAAATAAAAATGACTTGACTTGACCTAATTAAAGTATAACAACTGTAACACAACAAGCTATGTGGCCAGAGCTGAAGCTTCTCAGAGGTCAGACTACCCAGCACTGCAAGATGTGGTTTCTGATATCCTCCTCTCCGAAGAGGAGAGAGATAACCTCGATGGCTACAATGTTTGTCATTGTGATGAAGCATTACAGGAACTATTTGATTATGCCAACAACCCAGTCAGGAAGCCAGAGCATGCAATCCCGGACCTCGTGGGCCAGATTTTCGTTCTTCATCACTGCAGAACCCAACTGCAAACTGCAGAGCACCAGGCCCAGCTCACCCAGCTGCAGAACAGTTACCAATCGGTGCAGAAGGAAAATGTCATCCTGCGCCAAGAAGTTAGGTTCACCTAAGGTGAGAGAGTCTGGGCACAGGAAGATAATGCCCAAATGCAGGAGTTAAATGAAATCCTGTGCAGGCAGCTCAGAGCTGCCTTGCTAAGAGCAGAGTCAGATAAGGCAAGTGCAGTTTCTGCAGCTGGCCACCCAGGAAACGCACAGAAGAACATCTGACATCGAAGAGGACCCCCCCCTCTTTAGCACAACCATAAGAAATGTGCCCCTAGGAAACCCAGGGGCACACGCTAGTAGCCGAGCTGCCCCTTGTGGTAAAGTCTTTGACTTCATCCTCCTAGACACCTTTCAAGCTCCTCCAGTGGCCCACTGGTTGGATGCAGGTACCTTCTGGTTGTCCCCCTCAGTCCGTATTCAGTAACACCCCCTTGCGTGTCGACCAGACTGATTCCACATAATGAAATTACTTCCAAGCCCAGGGTGGTGTAAGCGGCTCGAGGGACCGATTAGCCAGGGAGCTGTATGCAACACAAGGTCCACCCCCATGCGTGGACAGTACTCCATCCCCACCACAAAGGGGAAGAAGTTGTCCTCATCACTATAGTGATCTGAGTGACTATAGTGTTTCGGATGACACAGATAACCCACGCTCATACCGACACCAAGGCTTGTGCACTCGACAACTCCCGTCCCACTCGAGTGCACGAAGGTGACACCAGAGTCCTTGGGATCCAAGCCTCAGAAAACGCCAAAGGAAGGCAATGAGATGACTTGTGTTAAGGTGAACGTTAGAACAGGACACCAAGGGCAACAACCACCTCACCAGCAGGGTGGACAACAGAACCAGGGGGGTGGTGACCAGACACAACCCCAAAACGGTAAAACAAAGGAAAGGTATGGTTCAAATGGAAACCCAAACAAGAATGTGAGTGGAAAGACCAGGTTTGAGACAGGAAATGGAGGGTATAATCAGATGCCTGACGGAGGCAGTAATGCAGCTTGACATACTCCATCATTGTGTTCCTCAAAGGAACACAGTGCTAACCCCTGTCAGTATGACTAAACTATGTACCCCCTCCTGTTAATGCCAAAGTTGACTTTGTTTTGGGGAGCAACTTGTCTTCCCCTGTTCCCCTTTCCCAACCTACAGTCACTCCTAACACACCATACCCTCCTTTTCTGTCCTTCTTGGTGATCTGTACCATAAGGGCAATGCCTGACACACATACACATCATTAATGGTAGGGGGTGTCATCAGCTCACACACACTACTCAATACTGGTTCCAAAATAAGTCTAATGGGTTCCAACACATTCGCAGAGGTGGCTAGAGCAATACTCTCCCTCAGCAAACCACTACAGATCAAGACCTGCAATGTAAGCATCACAAGCTACATGCAAGATAGGTAATCTATCACAAAACAGGCATGAACCAACATTATCTTTCAAGGGATGATGCTGGTACACCCCATTTATGTATGTCCCATTAATACAGAACCACTATTAATTGGCTAGGACCTACTGGACTGACTGGCTCTGCTCATTGACTGCCATCATGGACACATGCAGGCTCAGGTTTACACACCAAGGCCACTTGGTCCAGAAAATATTTTGCCAGTATCAGATGGACAAGTTGCCATCATCCAGGAGTTCAGAGGACCCCTAGCAATGATCATGCCTCCTCCAGAGCCTGACCCTGCCTCTGATCCTTCTATGCCCACTGTCACCAAAGGTTGATAGTCAGAACTCATTTCATGACCATGAGTATTTCTTTTGATCACTGAAGAACTTACCATTGTATAAACTTAACAATGTACAGCCCCCTACATTGTGGGATGTGTGCACATCAACTGAATAGCAAAATCAAAAGCACATGTAGCGCTCTGGTCTGAAAAGTCTGCCATGAGCCAGGACTTATATGACAACTTGTCTCAACATAGTCCTCCTCCATTCTTCACCTTCTTCA
This sequence comes from Moxostoma hubbsi, assembly GCA_032164185.1. Classification (NCBI taxonomy): domain Eukaryota; kingdom Metazoa; phylum Chordata; class Actinopteri; order Cypriniformes; family Catostomidae; genus Moxostoma; species Moxostoma hubbsi. The sequence goes on along the minus strand of JAVLUX010000014.1, from coordinate 44,912,428 downwards.
GCTTATTGATAAGCAAAATGAGATTTCATCTTTATTGGTTCAACGACATAATCTGTCTTCACTTCCACCCAAAGAAGTTCCATATTTTGATGGATACACTCATACGCTCTAGAGATTGTTTGCATTTTCTAGAGCAATACACTCTAGGACAACCTAAGGAAGTTGTTAGAAGTTGTCAACATATGACTTCTTCACAAGGATACCTCCGGGCTAAGGCTCTACTTAAGGAAAATTTTGGCAATGAGATAACAATAGCTTCAGCTTACACGGAAAGGGCTCTCTCTTGGAAAGCTATAAAGTCTGAAGATTTTAAGGCCCTACAGGATTATGGTTTCTTCCTCAAGAGTTGCTTCACTGTTATGCAGAACATCCACTACATGACTGAGCTGAATCTTGCTACCAACATGCAAACATTCTTTCAAAACTTCCAAATAAGCTCAGAGATAAATGGAGAATCGTAACATATGATCTAAGGGAACAATGCAACAATCAGGCTACCTTTCAAGATATCGTAGACTTCATAGAGCGGAAAGAGAATATTCTTAGTGATGCTGTGTTTGGTAATATTTAGGAAGTTTCATCTGTTGGAGGAAGAAATGTGAACAACAGAATTAATCGTACAAAGTCCAGAAGTAGTTTTGCTACTACCGTCTCTGCTACAACATCAGTGAAGCGAACCAGTCTTTTCTGTGATGAAGGACATGCATGGGATTCCTGTAATAAGTTTGCCAGAAAGACTCACAGAAAAAACTTGAACTTCATAAAGAAAAGAGGTATTTGTTTTGGATGTTTGCATACTGGACACATATTTTACTTTTGTTTGGTTTGACAATTCCTCATTTACATAGACAAAGTGGTAACTGTCTGCTAAATATGATCTAAACCATGCTAAAGCAGCTCCACAAATCCCAACCTAATTCTCTAGCCTATTCAAGAGAATGTTGTGATCTATCATGTCAAATGCAGCACTAAGATCTAAAAGCACTAGAAGAGAAATGCAGCCAGGATCAGATGATAAGAGCAAGTCATATGTAACTCTGATAATTGCAGTCTCTGTATTGTGATGAGGCCTAAATCCTGACTGAAATTCTTCGTATATACTATTTCTCTGTAGAAATAAAAATATTTGGGAGGATACTACCATTTCTAATATTTTGGACATAAATAGGAGATTTGAAATCGGTCAAAAATTAGCCAGTTCTCCAGGATCAAGTTGTGGCTTCTTAATAAGTGGTTTGATAACTGCCATTTTAAAGTTTCTTGGGACATGTCCTAAGCATAGCGAGGAGTTAATATTAAGAAGAGGTTCTGAAATTACAGGAGATACTTCTTTTAAGCGCCTAGTTTGTATAGGGTCTAACAAACATGTTGTGTCTTTTGATGTTTCGATAAGTTTTGTTAGCTCTTCCTGACCTATGACAGTGTAGGATTGAAGTTGCATGTAAGGAAAATTATCAGACACTGTTTTCTGAGGTGCTATGACAGATGATTGCATAATTCCAATTTTATTTCTGATTATTTAAATTTTATCTGTAAAGAAATTAATCTTGTGCTGCAATGTAATGTCTGGTTCTGTTGAGGCTTTATTCCTAACCAATCTAGCCACAGTACTGAATAAACATCTAGGATTGTTGTGGTTATTTTCTATGAGTTTACTAAAATATGCTGACCTGGCAGCTTTTTGTGCTTGTCTGTAGCTACAGACACTATCCTTCCATGCATCACAAAATACTTCTAATTTTGTATTTTTCCACATGTGCTCCATTTTCTGAGCTGCTCTCTTGAAAGCATGTGATCATTGTACTATGGTGCAGGGCGTATTTCTTTAATTTTCTTTAATCGAAGTGGCGTGACAATATCAAAAATGTTAGAGAACATTGCATATACACAGTATATATATTTGGTTATTTCATCAAGTTCTTCTGTGATTTGGGGTTTATTGAGTGTATGAGATAGATCTGGAAGATTATTAGAGAAGCGATCTTTAGTGGTCAAAAGAATAGTTCTACCTGAATGATCGCGTGGTGTAGATTGAGTGACATTAGCTGATTGCAGCATACAAGAGACGAGGAAATGATCCAAGATGTCATCACTCTGCTGCAGAATTTCTATATTCTCTATCTACAGTAACTACAAGATCTGATAAAAAAATTGCAAATTCACCAAGGAAATCAGAATAAGGCCCGGGTGATCTATACATTATAAAAAGGACAAAAGACGACAGAGATTTTTATTTATATCTGACGGTGTCACATTAAGCATTATTAGTTCAAAAGAATTACATTTATATCCCTCTGAGTAACACCAAAAACTTCACTGTAAATTGTAGCAACACCTCCTCCTCGACCCTTTATACGAGGCTCGTGTTTATAACAATAATCTGGGGGAGTAGATTAATTTAAACTAATATATTCATCTGCTTTAAGCCAGGTTTCAGTCAAACAGAGTGCATCCAATCTGTGATCTGTAATCATTTCATTAACAATTAGTGCTTTGGTAGAAAGGGATCTAATGTTTAGTAGCCCTATTTTTATATGATGTGAATCTTTAAATTGTTTGTTTTGTTCAAGTTTGATCTTAATCAAATTTTTCCTAAATGAATAATTTTTTTTTGTGTTTGGTAGTTCGGGGAACAGACACAATCTCTATGAGATATCTAGGAGATACTGTCTCTATGTGTTGTAGTTTATGTGACCTGTGTGATGTCACAAGGAAGCTAGTAGATGATCTGATTAACCAGTTTGTCTGCTTCCTGACCTGGGCCCCAGTTAGTCAAATACTATCATTATTAAGACTATTAAGACCCTGTAGGGATGGAGTCCGTCTCTCTTTAGCAGGTCAGGTCTACCCCCAAAAATCTTCCAATTGTCTATAAATCCTATTTTATTCTTCAGACACCTCTCAGACATCCAGCCATTCAGTGACATGAATCTACTATAAACCTCATCACCACACCAAGCAGGGAGGGGACTAGAGCATATTACAGTGTCTGAAATAATTTTTGAAAATTCATACACCTCTTTAACATTATCTTTAGTGATCTCCGACTGGCGAAGCCAGACATCTTTAGTGCTGACATGGATAACAATTTTAGAAAATCTACGTTTAGCATTAGCCAGCACTTGTAAATTTGATTTGATGTCAGATGCTCTGGCACCCGAAATGCAATTAACAATAGTAGCTGGAGTCTCTATTTCCATGTTCCTTACAATAGAATTGGCAATAACAAGGGCTCTTTCAACCTGATTCTCAGTGGGTGCATCACTGAGTGGGGAGAATCGATTTGAAACCCTAACAGGAACAGGAAAGTGGTGTTTCTTTGCTAAGCAAGTATGCCACAAAGACGTCACCCAAATGCCCTGCTGCAGGGGCTCTACAGCCGGAACCAAAGTGTGTATGTTGCTCTCTGTACTACTCGCATCCGAAACAGTATCTACCGGCTTCTCTTTCTCACTGACCTCCACTAGCGTTCGGATGCGAGTCTCTAACTCATTAACCTTCTCCATCAGCCTTACTAATTCCTTACATTTATCACATCTAAATCCCTCACTGCTGACGGAGGAGGCTATTGTAAACATGTGACATGCAATGCAGGAAGAAATAACATGGGCGGATGCCATGACTTACCACAAATTGCTTGTTGTTTTTGGTTGTTCCTGAGTGGTGAGGGTGAGGGTTTGATATTGATGTGAATACCTCATGCAATTGTTTGTTGTTGTTGGTTGTTCATGATAAGTGGTGCTTTGAAATCAATGCAATAATCTGTGTAACGCAGAAGAGAAAAACAGGAGCGCACTGAAAAATGCACACAGTTTAATTGCGATAAAAATAGCACGCCAATGCAGGTGGAATATGCGCACAGATGAATCACAATAAGAGAATAATACGAGTGAAAACCCGATGCATGCTTAAAAATGGCAGATGTTAGACCTATTAGTTTAATTGGAGTTGATGCTAAGATACTCTCTAAATTGCTGGCCAGAAGACTCGAGATGGTTCTTCCCGACCTTATAAACCCTGATCAGACTGGCTTTATTCGGAAGCGTTTTTCTATTACAAATATAAGAAGGCTCCTGAATGTGATACAATACAACAGCATTGTGAGGCTATCTCTGTATCTATGGATGCAGAGAAGGCTTTTGACAGGGTGGAGTGGGGGTATCTGTTTGAGGCTTTACAGAGATTTGGTATAGATGGTGACTTTCTGAAATGGATTCAAACTATCTACCATTCCCCTACGTCCTGTGTCATTACTAATGGTTTACGGTCAGATCCCTTTCCACTTGCTAGGGGCACCAGACAGGGTTGCCCGCTGAGCCCGCTCTTGTTCGCGCTGGCTCTGGAACCTCTAGCGGAGGCTATCAGACAGCATAGAGGTGTAATGGGTATTTCAATGATGGGTGTAGAGCACAAAATAGCACTGTATGCAGATGATATTCTGTTGTTTTTATCATCACCCGAATTATCTATACCAACAATGCTGTCTTTATTTGATGAGTTTGGTTTTATCTCAGGGTATAAAATTAATTTTAGTAAATCGGAAGCCTTACCATTAGGCATTTTAATACAGAATCTTTGATTAACTTCCCCTTTAAATGGTCCAAATCCGGATTTGTTTACCTTGGGATTAATGTGTCAACTGACCTGAATAAATTATGGAAACTTAATTGTGCCCCGATTATTCATACTGTAAAAAAAGATTTAAACCGCTGGCAAGATCTTCCTCTTTCACTGCTCGGTAGGATAAGTTTTATCAAAATGAATATTCTTCCTCGATTACTCCACCCTCTTCAGATGCTGCCCTTATGGTTAAGCAGGAAAGTCTCTGCAGAGCTTGAAAGTGCTTTTTCTAGATTTGCATGGAATGGCAGGAACCCTAGACAAAAGATTAAATCTTTACAGTTGCCAGTAGAACTGGGTGGTTTAGCTATGCCTATTATTCTATATTATAATTGGGCTTGCCATGCCAGACTCATTTGGGAGTGGTATAGGTCCTACTGTGATCTGTGACCTAGTGTGGATTCTTGGGCTTGTTCCCCATTCTCTATTTGGAGCCTGTTTGCTTGCCCCTACAAGCATGTGGATATAGTGAGGAAAAATCCAATACTTTCCAATTCAGTTAAAGTTTGACGTCAGAATTCAAGGTTCTTTGGGAGAGGTGAAATTTTATTTATGTTGAGTCCAATTTATTTGAATCAGTACTTTGTCCCGGCTTAGGTTCGTCTATATTTAAAGCATGGCACATGAAGGGAATCCGGGTAATAGGGGACTTGTTCCAGGATGGCTCCCTAATGGCCTTCCAACAATTGCGACAGAAGTTTGATCTCCTAAAGCAACACCACTTTGAAAAAACATAATGCCGAATTTGTAAATAACCAAAGCAAAGATATGTGCAGGATTCACCAGCTCTTAGCAATTTGGAGAGTTTCCTCTTCAACACAACTAATGCTGCTCACTTTTTGTCTAGGTTTTATTCTTTTATATACTCTCATGCCTCTGGACTCTTAAATACAATAGCTCGCAAATGGGAAAATGACCTAGGCAATGAATATATAGATGATGACTGGCAGGAGGCCATTAAATGTGTGAGGTCCACTTTTACCTGTAACCGGCTCAGAGAAACTCAATATAAGATATTGCATAGATTACATGTAACGCCAGTTATAATTAATAAAATTGATCATACTATATCTGCCCTGTGTGTTAAGTGTCATACAGAGTTGGGGACATACTTTCACTGTTTTTGGAGTTGCGAGTATATCTCTAGATTTTGGAGCTTCATTGCTTGTGAAATTAACACCATTTTTCAGATAAAATTTAAAAAAGATCCTGGTCTTTTTCTTCTGGGGCTCCCATCCACAAGGCAGGCAATGACACTTACACTGGATGCAACAGGATACAAACTGTTAGATAAAGTACTACTTGTGGCAAGGAAATGCATCCTTATTAGGTGGATCGATGACACTCCCCCCTCTGTGACTCAGTGGTATAGAGAGATTTTTGCAGTTTTGCCCCATGAGAGACTGGCTGCTGTGCTTAGGGGTAATGCACAGAACTTTCATAACCTATGGTCTCCGTTTATAGATCACTTGCCTTTGGATGTGAGAAAAATAGTCATGTGTGCCAATTAGGGCTCTCTGGGGTGTGGCATCCCTCCTTCTGGAGGTGGGCATTGCAACTTTGCAACTAACAAAGAATGGTCTGGGTTCTTTTGTGTTCTGATGTTCTTTTCATTTCCAAATGACATGTATCAGTTTCCACTTTAGGCTGGAATCTTTTTGATGATAGGCTCATGTATGGGAAATAATTTAATGTGCCTTTCTGTAGGTTTTGATTGTTATACTTTGTGACTAACCTAGTCACCAACATTATTATTTATAATTGGTATTATCTCTATTTCTATTATTGCTACTGTAGTCCATTTATCTATTTATGTATTATTTTGAATATGTTTATGCATGTATCTTATGTATGCGCTATATTTTTATTTTATTTTTTTGTTGCTTTGGAGTTGTTTTTTTTTTTTTTGTGTGTGTATTTGAAACCAAACCAGTGTCACAATGCTTTGAAGATTTTCTGTTAAGGTATCTCTATTTCCCTCTGGAAGGCACATTGTATATTCTACATGCTAACACGGAATAAACATGTCAAAATAATAAAAAAAAAGGCAGATGTTAAGGATTAAAGGCAGAAAACAGATATATAAGCGATGCTAAAAAACTTAGCAGGCTACAAATACAGACACTAGCTAGGTGCCAGCAGCAACAGGTCAAATATACACAGATGAAAACAGTAGAAAAGTGGAAAAACCTGAAACGCTGTAAAATGACAAAGGATATAATGATGAATATAATGATGAACGTTTGAGAATAAGAATAAGCAATGCTAAGCAGCCTAAGCAGGCTAGAAATAAACACTTGTGCAGCATGCCATCAGCAACAGGATGTCCAGTGACTTGAGTCGACTTGTACCTGTCTTCAATCCAGTGATCTTACTGGGGTCTGGTAAGTACAATTGTGCATTGTCTATTGTTTTTTGGATTCTGGGAGTTCTGCTTCTTTCTGTACGGAAAGTCTGATGAACAAGCTCAATCTTTATGTTAGGAAAGTTAATATTCTTCTCAGAACCATGCATAAAGATAAATCAGTCATCAGCTATGTACTGAAAGATTTGGAGGTTTCTGGGTTAAATCAGGAACAATACTGTGCTTTATCAGAAGTGTATATGCAGAGGACTATGCCTGCTACTAAAGCTAACATCACCTCACAGAAGGATCTTGATTGTTGGCCTCATTTGAGTCATATTTGCTGATCCTCAGTTGATGCTGGTATTGAACTTTTGATTGGAGCTAATGTGTCAGAAGCTCTGGAACCATGGAAAATTATGCATAGCCAGGACAATAGCCCCTATGCTGTAAAAACCATGTTTGGGTGGGCAGTTAATGAATCACTCAAAGGAGAGGACATGAATGGAAATGTTAATGACCAACCTCGTGACCGTGAATAGGATTGGAGTGATAAACTGAAGCTTCCATATCTCGTCCAATTTCAAGGCTGATTTTCCTGAGTGTGCACTGGAAGAACAATTTAGTTCACTTTATGGACTTTGTAACACAATCAACAAGGCAGATTGATGGTCATTACTATATTGGCCTACCACTCAGAGATAGAGAGGTGATCATGCCTGAGAATAGAAGAATTGAACAGCGGGCATTGAATCTTCTGAGAAGATGTAAAAGAAATTCCTCGTTTCATGCAGATTATACCACTTTCACGGGCGATGTCATCTCGCAGAAAGGGTGCCCACGACCGAATTGGAGAGGTGTGATGGAAGTCGTCATGGTTACTGTTGTAACCTCCATTCCCCAAGGGAAGGAATGAGACGTTATCTAAATTAAGTGACACAAGGGGTCTCCCTGGGATGCCAAACGTACCTCTGAACCTGAGAAAAGAATTTGCATGCCCCACCCGGACATACATGTATAAAGGGAAGCAGGGCAGCGAGTGTCAGTCAGGATTTTTCACTGAAGAGCCGAAAATAAGGTACGGCCGTTTACAGTGGTAGGTCTAGTGCAGTGGCAGGAGGGACACAATGTCTCGTTCCTTCCCTCGGGGAACGGAGGTTACAACAGTAACCATGACATTCCCTTTGTCACACTTGACGTTGTGTCGAATTAAGTGACACAAGGGGTCCCATCTAAAAATGCCACGCACTGACCATGTTAAGTGAACTGTCAAGACAGATGCAAGCAGGCTACTGCGTTCTAGAGGCAACTGTGTTGGCTGCACGTAGCCCTCCCCAATGCCCCCAAAGATATGTCACAAACAGACCTTTGGTTCCACGAACCTCTGAGGGGGGGAACAGGTGCTACGTGACTAGAATGGGAGCAAGCCTGGCAGCTTGCACATAGGACGTGAAGCTGCTGGGGCTATCTTAACACTATGAAATTCGTTGGGGAAGGTGGTTTTTCCCGGTACTATTCTTTCAGGGGGAAAAGACCCTGCAGAGGCCACATCCTGCCCAATCTAGGGGGAGGTAACATGTGGCAAATACACCACGAAGGTTGTGAAGCCATACATGGGAAATGGCACGGTGGTAGGTCCAGCCTAATAAGGGGGGACTCTATAGCACGGTGACCGGGGCAGCGGGGCTGCCCAAGGGAAATGATTCGCCGGCCAGAAGGCTAGGGAGGAGAACATCCAGGGAGCGACGTTTAGTGGCTAACCTGGGATAGAAAGCGCACTGGATCAACTTGGTCAAGGGTGCTGTGTCCAAGTGGAACACCCAGTTAGTTGTGCTGCGTTACTGAGTTCTACCGGCTCAGACCTGACAAAACACGGGACAAGACCGACTCAACCCTGAGATTGTAGAATCTGGCAAAGGTATTGGGTGTTGCCCAGCTCGCTGCTCTGCAGATGTCTGCTAAGGAGGTGCCATGGGCCAGTGCCCAGGAGGATGCCACACTTCTCGTAGATTGTGCTCAAACCCGCAAGGGGGCGGGCATGGCCTGGGCACGATAATCTAAGGAAATAGCATCAACGACCCAGTGAGCTAACCTTGGTTTGCAAATGGCGTTCCCTTTCCGCCGTCCACCGAAGCAGACAAAGAGCTGCTCAGAACATCTTAAGTCCAAACAGATATGCAAAGCACGTACCGGACACAGCAACGAAAGGTCTGGGTCTGCCTCCTCCCGGGGCAGCGCTTGCAGGTTCACGACCTGGTCCCTGAAGGGGGTCGTAGGAACCTTGGGCACGTATCCTCAGGATAACTTGAGAATGTGCTGGACCGAACTCCAGGCTGGTGTCGCTGACAGAGAACGCTTGCAGGTTCCCAACCCTCTTGATGGAGGCTAACACGATCAGGAGGGCTGTCTTCAGCTCAACTGAATCAAGCGGCTCGAAGGGGGGTCTCTGGAGGCCCGAGAGGACAACTGAGAGATCCAAGGAGGGGAATAGGCTAGGCCGGGGAGGGTTCCGTCTCCGGGCGCCTTTCAGGAACCTGATAATCAAGTCATGCTTATCTAGGGACTTGCCATCTACTGTGTTGTGGTGGGCTGCGATAGCAGCTACATACACCTTCAAGGTGGAGGGGGACAGCCTCCCCTCCAGCCTCTCCTGCAGGAATGAAAGCACTGACCAAACTGTGCACCTCTGCGGGTCTTCGGCTTGGGAAGAACACCAATTCGCGAACAAGTGCCACTTTAGGGTGTAACTTACTTACTTTACTTTACTTTTTATACTTTATTGTCAGACGAATCTGAAATTTTTCTTGCATAACAGTATCTATGTTTACAACATCTAACATACATTCTACATCGACATACACTTAAACATCACATATTATACATTCAATCAATACAACACTTATGCATCTAACACCTTCACAGTACTCTTGATTTCTGATTGAGTGTTTTTATTCAATGCTAAAATAGCCTGGTGCACAAAAGAGTGTTTCAGCCTCACTTTGTTAAATCTAGGGACTCTATACCTCCTCTTTGATGGTAGTAGTTCAAACTCTTTATGCAGAATATGCATAGGGTTAGAAGCTATAATATTAGCTAGCCTTAGCAAATTGTTATAGTAGGCTGAGTCGTAAAGCTTCTCAAGAGGCTGACCTACAATCTTTGAGCAAATTTTTAGTTGATTAAACAACTTTGTTTTCAGCATAACAGACAGGCTTTTATACCAGATAGAGTTGCAATATTGTAGTATGCTCATTATCACAGACCTATAGAACAACAGAAGAATCTGTTTTCTTACTCCAAATGACCTAAGACGACGAAGAAAGTAAATTCTCTGCTTAGTTTTTTTACATAGAGTATCAATGTGATCTTTCCATGATAACATGTCGTCTATAATCACACCTAAATATTTATATGTCTTAACTGATATGATTTCCTCCTTATGAATAAAAACAGGCATTATATCAGATGCAGACCCAAATAGAGCATTATTGTCACACCACTCAGTCAATTTAGTCACACCTTGTTGATGAAACTCAGGACTGTCCAAATCATTTAACACAGATATTAACACAGTATCATCAGAATACTTCAAAATATACTGATTTAACATGTCAGTTCGACAGTCGTCTGTATATAAGGTGAAAAGTATGGCAGAACTAACGCAACCTTGCGGTACTCCGACATTTGTAATGATTGCAGACGACACTGTTTTATTCACTTTGACTCTCTGAACTCTATCAGTGAGAAATGAAGTATACCACTGGATCAGATAAGGATTAACATTCAACTGTACAAGTTTTGACACCAATCTGTCAACCTGTATTGTGTTGAATGCAGAAGAGAAATCTAAAAACAAAGTTCTTACAATTGTTTTAGATTTATCTAAATGTTTAGAGATGATATGTACTAAAGCAGCAACTGCATCTTCAGTGCTATAGCCTTTCTTATAGGCAAACTGCCAAGGATCTAATTTATCTTTAATTGTCATAACTAAATGCTGGAGTAACAATCTCTCTAAACATTTCACAATCACAGAGGTGAGGGCTATTGGTCTAAAATCTTTATATTCTCTTGGACATGGCATTTTCGGTAATGGTTTAATGTATGCGGTCTTCCATATCACAGGAACATTGTGTGTGTCAACGGAAGCTTGAAATACTGGTTGCCACACCGGTGCTAATTCATGTGCAAAATTCTTTAGAAGACCTGCACTACATCCGTCAGGACCAACAGCCTTTTTTGTATCAATAGACTGAAACGTTTTCCTAACATCCTCAACCTCAATAACAATTCTGTCCAATGATGATGGAACTATATCTATTGTTTCTTTGATCTTGTTGTGTTTGCCAATTAGTTCCAGATTAGTGCCACTTTAGGGTGTAAACTTGCCTGGTGGAGGGAGCTCTGGCTTGGTTGATCGTGTCTATGAATGCAGGTCCACTAGATCTTCTGTGTCCCATCCAGGGGCCAGACGTGGAGGTTCCAGAGGTCTGGGCGTGGGTGCCAGAGGGTGCCCCATTCCTGAAAAAGAAGGTCCTTCCTCAGGGGAATTTTCCAGGGAGGTGCTGTCACGAGGAGCATGAGATCCGAGAACCAGGCCCAGGTGGGCCAGCAAGGGGTCACCAGGATGACCTGTTCCTCGTCCTCCCTGATCTTGCACAGCACCGGTGCAAGAAGTCTCATGGGGGAAATGCGTACTTGCGCAGCCCTGGGGCCAGCTGTGTGCCAGCGCGTCTGTCCCGAGAGGAGCTCCTGTCAAGGAGTACCAGAGCGGGCAGTGGGAGTTGTCTTGGGAGGCAAAGAGATCTATCTGTGCCTTGCCGAATTGGTCCCAAATCAGCTGGACCACCTGGGGGTGGAGACATTTCCGCTGGGCGAAACCTGCTGCGACAGCGTGTCTGCCGTCGTGTTGCGGTTGCCAGGGATGTGAGTGGCGCACAGCGACCTGAGTCGCAGCTGACTCCAAAGGAGGAGATGGCAGGCGAGTGTTGACATATGACGAGAGTGCATGCCGCCTTGGCGATTTATGTACGCTACCATGCTGTCTGAACGGATCAAGACATGCTTGCCCTGGATTAGTGGGAAAAACCTCCATTGGGCAAGAGATACAGCCAGCAACTCTAGGCAGTTGACTGACTCCGGTCTGCAGAAAGCAGAGGTCTGTCCAAGGGATGAAAGTCTGATGGCAAGAAGGAGTGATTGTCACACAGTATGTGCCGTGGTGCCATGCCCATCTCAGGATTCGAGTCTGTAGCCAGTGCTGAAGTGGTCTCATATGCATCAACCCGAGCAGTGCGGCCACGGCTGTGGATGCCATATGACCCAGGAGCCTCTGGAATTGTTTTAGAGGAACCGCTTTGCCAGGCTCTCGTTGGTGAGATGCGCTGTCATTGAGTCTAACTCCATGCTGAGAAAAGAGATGCTCTGAACCGGGACAAGCTTGCTCTTTTCGAGAGTGATCCAGGATGAGTCAGTCATCAAGGTAGTTGAGTATGTGGATGCCCACTTCCCTTAGTGGGGCAAGAGCTGCCTCTGCGACCTTGTACTGATACACCTGGCCGTCGAACGCGAACCGTAAGAAGGGTCGTTGTTGAGGCAGAATGGAGACGTGGAAGTATGCTTCCTTCAGATGTACCACCACGAACCAATCTGTCAAACGCCGTTAAGAATCTGTTTCTGCATGAGCATTTTGAACGGGAGTCTGTGTAAAGCCCGGTTGAGAACTCGCAGGTCCAAGATTGGTCACAACCTGCTGCCTTTTTTGGGTACGATGAAGTAAGGGCTGTAGAAACCCTTCTCCATCTAGGCTGGAGGGACAGACCATTGCATCCTTGAGGAGCAGGGCCGTGATCTCTACTCGTAAGTCGCTGGCTTTCTCATTGCGCATAGTGGAGCGAATACAGCTGAAATGAGGTGGGAGCTGGGCGAACTGAATAGCGTTGCCGAGTCAGATGGTCCTGGCCAGCCAGCGCGACGGATTGGGATGTGAAAGCCACGCATCTAAACCCCACGCCAGGGGCACTAACAGGACGATCGCTTTTGACGTACCAGGCGGGGCTTCGGGGGGGTGGGGTGCTAGTAATAGCGCGTTGGGAAGCAAAAGAGCGTCCTGAGGCTTGGGTGCAGAGAAAAGACTCAAAGCACTTACCTACCTCCGCGTACCTGGCAGGGGGCGTGTTAGTGACTGAGGAAGAGGTCCTAGAGAGTCGTCATCGGAACTCGTCAGCGCTGGCCTGCCGGGGCTGAGCAGTCGCGGGTCTGGAGGTGAGGGAGCTGCTTCCGGGGAGCCGGGACTGTAGAGTTTTGGGGCTGGGGTGCCGTGAGAACGGTGTGCACCGGCTGGATGAACCAGGGAGTTAGGTAATCGCTCTTTTATTGAGAATGTGTGTAACTCAGCCCGAAGGCAGTGTGGCAAATAAAAGTAATGAAAACAAGGATTCTCCTCCCAGCCCTCCACCGTGGGATAGAGTGGTCTTGGTACCAGCTCCGTGGAGAGAACATCTGACTGCCTGGGTTGCCCATCTCAGGAGCGCAGGGCAATGCCCTCGGCGAGCAGACAGTGGGGCCGGGGTGTGCTGGTTGGGCGGCGCCGCTGCATGATGTGACAAATCGCCTCCATCTACTTCTTCACCATTGAGAACTGCTGGGCAAACTCATTGACGGCGTTGCCGAAGAAGCCGAGCTGGGAGATGGGGGCATTGAGAAATCATGACTTGTCAACGGGCGCATCTCAACCATGTTCAGCCAGAGGTGGCGCTCCTGGACCACGAGGGTGTCCATCACCCGCCCGAGTGCCTGCGCTGTGACCTTCATGGCTCTGAGAGCGAGGTCAGTGGCAGAGCGCAGTTCCTGCAGCACATCGGGGTCTGGACTACCCAGGTGCGGATCTTTAAGTGCCTTGGCTTGATGGACCTGCAGGAGAGCCATGGCATTCAGGGCGAGGCGGCCTGTCTGGTGGTGCTGTAGGCTTTGGAGGTCAATGATGACTTCATCCTACAGGGTCTGGAGGGGAGTACCGGGCGGTCCCACCAGATGGTAGCATTCTCAGGACACAGGTGGATCGCAACCGCTCCATCCACCTGGGGGACCTCCGTGTACCCGTGGGCCACTCCTCCATCCAGGGTAGTGAGAGCGGAGGGGTCGGTTACGGCCAGTAAATGTTGCCCTCCACAACCATGCCAGCTCGTCATGCACTTCCGGGAAGAACGGTACCGGGGGGGGGGGGGCATCGCTGTGAGCCAGTCGTCAAGCCGTGAAGGCTGTGGGTAGGATGGAGGGTTCCAGTCCAAGCTCATGCTCACGGCAGCCTGGGCAAGCATGTCGGCCATCTGCGCGTCCGCCTCGAACTGGGCTGGCCCGAAGGCGGCAGTGAGCGTGGGCTTTGAGCGAAGGCAGACCAGTCAAGTCTTTCGCGTCAGATGCCTGGATGCTCTCCGATGCAGCGGCGATATCATTATCCAATTCCAGGGGCTCAAGGGAGAATGCCGGCTGGCTGTGAGGCAAGCTGCACTCATCCTGAGCTCGGACGGAAGCGAGCAAGCGTGTCGGGGAGCGGGTGGTTCATGGGGATTTACCCTGCAAAACAGAGCCCGTCATTATCCCCATATCGCCTTCATCGCCAGCTGGGTCATTCTCAAACCCGTGGGAAGAAGGAGCGATGCTGGGGGCGGCTGAAGTGGCATTCACCTTGAGGAAGGAGAACCGCGACTGCAATGCTGTCATGGTCATGTTCTCACAATGAGTACATGAGCCATCCACGAATGCCGCCTCAGTGTGATCGCTGCCTAGGCACACGAGGCAGTGTCTGTGGCCGTCGGTCTTGGACAGAAATTGACTGAATCCAGGAACAACACAGGGGCGGAAGAAAAAAACGCTTCCTGAAAAGGACGTTCAACGCTGCTGTGTATTACACTTTTTTGAGTGGAAAACTCAAAATCTTTAGGAGCAGAACACTCTTTTAGCAGTGAAAAGCTCTGTCGAAGCGCCCAGGAGCATAGATTGAACAGCGTGCAGAGAGAGAGAACCCCAGCTGGAAATGCACCGTAGATCCAACAGCAATGCATCTCACTGACAGTGAGACTGACAATCGCTGCCCCGCTTCCCTTTATACCCGTATGTCCGGGGTGGGGCATGCAAATTCTGTTTGCCAACTTGACATTGGCCTTTTCTCTGGTTCAGAGGTACATTTGGCATCCCAGGAAGACCCCATGTGTCACTTCATTCGACACAACGTTGAGTGAGTGACAGAAGGGGTACTATGGTATATACCTCATCACGGTGTATATCATCCCAAAAAAAAAAATCTGAGTGGTATTTTTCTTTGGAGCTTTGTATCAGGGTACCTCATTGAACAGTAAGCTTCTGCAAGGTCCAGATTTAACTAGTCCTCTTGTAAGATTTAGGCTTGAAACTGTTGCCATCATGGCCAACATTGAATCCATATTCCATCAAGTCAAGGTTCATCCAGAAGACTGTGACTTGCTGAGATTCCTTTGGTGGCCAAAGGGTAACATTAATAGCAATTTGGAGGAGTATAGAATGGTGGTTCATCTGTTTGGAGCAACATCATCTCCAAGTTGCTCAAATTTTGCCCTTAGAAAATGTGCAGAAGACCATAAGGATCTGTTCGACTCTAAGATAGCGGATGTTGTATTCAATAAATTTTATGTGGATGACTGTCTTGCTTCGGTACCTACAGATTCAGATGCGGTACAATTGAACAAGAAACTAACTAGTATGTGTGCCAAAGATGGATTTTATTTAACAAAATGGATAAGTAACAGCCATGCTGTATTGAGTGCCATACATGAGCAGGACAGAGAGAAGAAGGTAAGGGATCTGGACTTCGACCATGACGCTTTGCCATTGGAAAGAGCTTTGGGAGTGCAATGGTGTTCAGAATCTGATGTCTTTCAGTTCAAAGTAGTAGTGAAGGATAGACCTCTTTCTAGTAGGGGAATTCTTTCTGTTGTTAGTTCCATCTATGATCCTCTAGGATTCCTGTCTCCTGTAATTCTATCTACCAAGAGGATACTGCAAGATCTGTGCAGGGAAGGAATTGGATGGGACAACATTATTCCTCCGGTGTATGTATGTATAGTATTATTTCTATGGTGTTCAACGCTGGAAAAATTGGCTGGATGATCTTCATGGATTGGAAAATGTTGAAGTCAGAAGATGCTTGAAGCCAGAAGGTTTTGGAGAAGTAACATCTGTTCAATCACTTTTCAGATGCCAGGGCTACGGTGTTGTATCCTATCTGCTACTTCATAATGAACAATAGCTTGCATATTCCTCCCTTTTAGTGAGTATGGCAAGAGTAACGCCATTAAGATCTATTACCATTCCCCACCTGGAACTTACAGCAGCCACAGTTGCTAGTCGTATGGGTAAGATATGGAAGAAAGAACTTAAGATTCCATCAGTATTTTGGACAGACAGCACTTCAGTACTTAAATTCTGAGCGTATCTGTTCTGTCACAATGGAGGTATGTGAATTCCTCAAGCAATCCAGCAGATTTATCATCAAAGGTGGATTTATTCTTGAAGAACCAGATGTGGATTTCTGGTCCTACATTTCTTATTCGACCACAAGAAGAGTGGCCAATGGATCCAACTGGTGTAGACTTAATATCGCATCATGACGCAGAGATCAAAGGGAGTGTTATGGTAAATGTTGTACATGTTAAAGAATGTCAGATTCTATATCACACTTCATAAACTACTACTCCTCATAGATTCGACTAAAAAGGGATGTAGCGTGGATCCTTCATCTAAAAAGGACTCTTTTGGATTTTAGCAAGGATAAGAAATGACTGAAGACAGTTCTTGTCTGTTCTGGTATGGATCAAGGTCAGCAAGATAAAAATGTTGACAAAGAAATGCAGAGTTTAGCTAAGGAGTTGCTTTCTTTGGAGCAGTGGTCGGGAACCTATGGCTCGCGAGCCACATGTGGCTCTTTGGCAAAAATCATGTGGCTTGCCAGGTGTCTCACCATTTACCAACAAATGATCAATACAAATTTAAGTTTCCAGCGGGAGAACGCGGGTGGGATTGCAAAGTAAATTATAATAAATTTGTCTTTAATTTGTTGTACAGCCAACCAAAGTCAGTTTACAATAATACATTTCAGGGTTTTCTGTCCATTGTGCATTTGCAGTGCTAAGCGCAAGTCTCACAACACCAATCCATGGCCAAAATCACTTACGTTTCTATGGTAACCTCTCGCACTCAATTTCAAACAGCTAGCTAGCTAGTTTGTGGAGATGGTGAAATCTGGAAGAATGTGGAGCATCGAATATTCCAAAGTGATTGGACTGAAACATATGCTTTTGTTGAAAGTTCTGGTGTTCTGCCAGCTGGGTCATTCTCCGGAAAGAGCTGAAATGGAAATCATCCATCTTTGTCAAAGGAAGAGTACTGAACTGGCGGAACTGGCTAGTCTAAAAATGGATGGAGTAGTCAAGCGAAATAGTCCTCTTTGTAGCCTCAATCCAATACTTCACTCAGATATCATCAGAGTTGGTGGACGACTCGTCAAAGCAATGATGCCTGAAGAGTTAAAACACCCAATTTTTATAGCTAAAGAACTTCACATTTCAGATTTGATTTTAAGTCAAATTCATTATGAAGTTGGATACTGTGGAGAAAATTACGTGTTGGCTCATCCGCAACAGCGATATTGGATCCCTGGTGCTTGTTAAGCATAAGAAGTATTCTGTCTAATTGTGTTGTCTGCATGTGGTTCCATGGAACTACAGGTCTTCAACAGATTGCTGTTCCCTATCAAAAAGCTACTCTTTGATGCTGCACTGATTTAGCGCTTTCGGAACGTATTTAGAAGTGACTAGCTGTGAATATGTGTGCAGCACGTTCATGAAATTCACTAGAATTTATAGCCTCTGCTGGTGACATCATCAGGATGCACCTGTAGCAGGGCTATAATTAGATGCGTCACAGGTGCATCGTCAGGTCTGTTGGTCTGAGACCACTCTGTGTGTGTTGTGCTTCTCAAGCTGTCAGAACTTTCTTTTCCTCTGTTAGGAGTTAGAATTTGTTAGGCAGTGCGCAGAAAACCTTTTCTCCTTTCCAAGAATGAGTGTGAAGCAAAGCAAGCAGTGTGTGTTCCCTTGTTTACTCTCTATGGCTGAAACGGACATACACCAGTTTTGTTTGGTGTGTGTTGGGGAAGAGCATGCTCTTTCAGTGGGGTGGGGTGGGTGAGAGCATTGCGATCTGTTTACAGTCAAAATGCATTGCATGCGTCTCGCTTACTTCCAAGAGCCAGAGCCCACTCTTTTATCGTGGGGCTCTCGCATGGATCTGGCTGAGGAGCGAGAGGTGGGTCCATCCCTATCACTCACTCTCTCCCCCCAGATATAGCTGGTCCTTCTCGTGAGCCTGAAGCTTGCTTCGGCGCCTCTTCAGTTCACGAGGGGGACACTGAATCGCTTGAGTCTCCAGACTTTGAGATACCCACCTCTGAACATTCCACACACAATAATAAAGAGGCTGAGGAATTATTGAGGTGGTTACTCGGGCTGTGTCCAGGCTACAGTTAGACTGGCCACGTGAACAAGAGTCCCCCAAACGCTCCAAACTAGAAGACAAAAAAGGAAGAGAACGCTATAGCAGTCTCTTCCTTTCTTCGATGACCTCCATTATGAGCTTTCTCGTTCATGGAGGAATCCTTATACTTCCCATGTCTTCGTGCTCTCGACATCGAAATATTCGACTGTCGTGGGTGCTGAGACATGGGGGGTATTCCACGATGCCGCCGGTAGAAGAGACACTTGCGGGTTATCTCTCACCTGGCTCGGCATCATCTCTTAAGAGACCCACTCTCGCCACAAAGCCATGCAGGACCACCTCCACGCTTGTGAGAAAAGCTTATCAGGCAGCAGGTCAGGCTGGTGCTGCCCTGCACACTACGGCAGTGTTGCAGGCGTACCAGGTTGACCTGCTGAAGGAATTGAGTGCAGGCAGTATGGTCGACGAAGGCTTTTCGCCTTTGAGGGGCAGTCGGCCACCCAGCCCCACCCTGGTCCTTCTAGAAGGGAGGCTCAAAAACAAAGCATGGTGAATCGCATTCTCCCTCACAGAGACTGGGGACCAGCTCATCGCCCTCAGCAGCCCCCAAAGCAAGACCTGAGGACCATCATCTCTAAGAAGAGAAAGCCCTGATGGTAGCCCCCCGTTGGTAGCCCCCCGTTGGGACGGGTTGTGTAAAGCATCCACCTATACCCTCCCGATACCCCCACAAAACCGCTCCATTCCCGCCATCTCTGGCGTTTTGGGAGTTAGCAGTTTCCAGCGAAATGTTGGGTGTTCCGTTGCTTCCTGCCTTAGCACAGGATGCAGGATACTTGACGTCCCCTACAGGAAGTTTCAGAATTTTTTTAAAAAAAGGAGCAAAACCCATTGTGGAAACTACTGCCAGGTGTTTCTATGAGGGCCCAAAGAACAGTAGAATAAGGTTACAGAATTTACACTACCGTGAAACCGGAACAAGCATGTCTACTGTGGGAAGAACTGCAAATATCTTGGTCAAAGGGGCCATAGAACATGTTCCGCTTCCAGATAGATAGTGAGGTTACTACAGTGATACTTCCTGGTCCCCAAGAAGGATGGAGGGTTGCGTCCGATTTTAGACCTTCGAGGCTTGAATCTCTCAGTTCAAGTTGCTAACCATCAAGACGGTCATGTCTCAAATCCAACATCGTTATTGGTTGGTATGCCCTGCCTGTATGCATTTCCTCCAGTTTCTCTGCTCCCAGGAGTCTTGGCCAGAGTTCGCCAGCAAGGGTCCTGCCTCTTACCGATAGAGGCGCGTTGGCCGAACAGGGTATGGTTTTGGGAGATAATGTCTCTCCTCAACGGCTCACCTTGGGCGATTCCAGATAGGAGGGACCTTCTGTCTCAGGTACAGGGGACAATATTTCATCCTCTGCCTGAGCTATGGAATGTTTGGCCCCTGAAGGGTACCACTGAGGGACACTGGGCTTTCACCTGAAGTTACCAAGACCATTCTAAGTGCTAGGACTTCCTCTACTAGAAGTTATGCCAATAAATGGGGTGTCTTTGAAAGATGGTGCAGTGCACATAATGCAGATCCAGTTAACTGCCAGATTGCTTCAGTTCTGGACTTTCTGCAGGAAAAATTAAAAGCAGGCACATGCCCCGCTACTTTCAGGGTTTATGTGGCCGCTCTATCAGCTTGCCACGCCTTGATTGACGGGATGCCATTGGGGAAGCATCCTCTGATCACTCGCTTCGTTCGTGGAGCCATGCAATTGAGACCTCCTGCTAGGACCAGGATCCCTTCATGGGACTTA
This sequence comes from Moxostoma hubbsi, assembly GCA_032164185.1. NCBI lineage: Eukaryota > Metazoa > Chordata > Actinopteri > Cypriniformes > Catostomidae > Moxostoma > Moxostoma hubbsi. Next base: position 44,892,130 of record JAVLUX010000014.1, on the reverse strand, counting down.
GCAATAGTCCTTGAGGGTCTGGTTGAGCCTCTAGAGTCAGTGTCTGATAAACGTCTGACTCTCAAGATGGTTTGTCTTATTGCAATTACTTCTCTAAAAAGAATTGGGGATCTGCAGGCTCTGTCTGTCTTGCCATCCTGCTTAGATTTTGTCCCTGGAATGGCTAATGCAATATTGCACCCTCATCCTGACTACCTGCCTAAGGTTCCTTTCTCGACCGTACATCTGGTCACTCTCGAAGCCTTCTGATCCCCGCCGTTTACAACGCCAGAGCAGGAAAGACTTCACGGACTGTGTTCAGTCCGTGCCCTTCAGACTTAGGTCCACCGCATTAGATTGTGGCGTAAGTAAGGGCAACTATTAGTTTGTCATGGGGGCCGTAACAAAGGGGCGGCCGCCAGCAAGCAAACTATGTCACATTTGGTGAGGGATGCTATTGCCCTGGCCTACGAGGCATGCAGTCAAGCTTCGCCAGTAGGTATCAGGGCTCACTCTACCAGAGAGGTCACCTCCTCTAAAGCTTTGGCCAGAGGTGTGCCTCTGCTAAATGTTTGTAATGCGGCGGGCTGGTCCTCTCCGCATACATACATAAGATTCTAAAGTTTGGAAGTTCATGCCACTCCGGGCTCTTATGTCCTTGAGTCTACATCACAATGTCTGAGACCTCTCGCGCTCTTGTGAGCACAACTACACAACCGTAAGTGGTTCGGATATCCACAGTGTGGTGGCGTGGGTATTCTCTTTCCCAAAGCGCTAAATCAGCGCAGCATCAAAGTGTAGTTTTTTGATAGAGATAAAAGCTTCTGTTTCTTTTGACAGTATCTTCCAAACTTGTTTAATTTTGCTGAAAGTTTTTCTTTACACTGTGTTGATATGGCAACAAGTAAACACATGAAGATTCGTCTAACCAGTTTGTGTGGAAACGTTTGAACCATGTGTGTTAGAACTAGCCCCATGTTAGTTTGTGAACTGGTATCCCCCACTCTTTGTGAACTTACACACAACACATTTGAAATCAAGACATTTGGATGAAAACAGATTTTCTATCATTTTTGGGACAATTTCTCACTCATCCATGACCACAATAGTCTGATTTACTTGTGTCAAGTAAATCAGACAGTCAAGTTTCTTAAAACTTTAAACTAGATGCTGCAGATCACAGTAGGCTGCTGATGTTTGTGTGTCATGTTGTTGTTGCATGGGTGCTATTTTACTTGATTAAAGTTAACCATACAAAGTGTTCAAATAAATGTCCTGTACCCGAACTTAACTGAATTCAGACTAAGATCCTGAATGTGAGATAAAGACTGCCCCACTGCCCGATGGGTGAATGCTATTCTTGGATAGATCAAGATATTATGTTGATGGCAAAGCCTACACGGGATGGGCAGTGGTGGAAAACCTCGAAAAGAACTGCAGTGGGAGCTTGCGTGGGGGTCAGTCTGCCCAAGTATCTGAGTCAACTGCCCTCAAGGAAGTCTTCTAGGAGGGTAAGGCCGAAGCTCTGACCATATACACAGACTTGAGGTACGCCTATGACACCATCCACAACTACATGGCCGATGGGCCTGGTGAGGGTTAGTTACCACTGCAGGGGCTACAGTTCTACATTATGAACTAATAGAACAAATATGGACAGAAGTCCAAATGTATCACCAGGTGGCAGTGGTGTGAGTGAAGGCACACACCCAAGATCTTAACAAACCTGTAGTGGCTGGAACATGGTTGCTGATGAGGTGGCAAGGAAAGAAACCTGGGGGCCAGTGCCTGCTGTAATCGTGGCCATTGTGTCCACAGGGGATGCCTGAAACGCCCTCCCCGAGTTCATTGCAGACTGATAGGAAGGCCCTCTATCTATTGAGAAGGCAGTGCTGGAGACCTACTGTGTGTGTGTGTGTGTGTGTGTGTCTATCCATTTTTTCTCTATGCTCAATAAAGACAACACAATTTGGCTGCATCTCATACTTGAGTCTTTATTTACCTACTACATGTAACATCTGATGTAGTTACAAATACATACATCACAACCTTCAGTATGAATTTTTGCAGAATATTATATGTTTTGCGCCATCCGTAGTGCAGATGTTGCCAAGTCAGTGGCAGATTCTCACACGATCAACCCACACAGACAGGAACTTCACCTCTCTCGCTCTGAATCAGTTTGGAGTCATGCTCCCTTGCAAAATTCCTTGACAGTTTGTCCCTCTCATTTAAAATAAACAGTCCTAGTGAGTAACAATATTGCTCCCTTCCCATCGTGACCATATCACATGTACTGCTATCTGTCTTTCTGAAAAGCCTCCTTACCTGATATAGTCCAAAAGTGCAGGAAGGATGGATGTTATAAGTTAATCAGGTTATAAGAAATCACAAAATATAATGTAAGCGAATACAATATATAATATAATCAATTGGTCACGAGATGACCCTTGTGTGCCGGTTCTCCTATGTTCCCTGTAATTAGTGGAGAACTCACCTGCAAAGTCAAAGTGGTTTTTATTGTCATTCAACCATATACTGTTAGTACAGTACACAGCAAAATGAGACAACGTTCCTCCAGGATCATTCTGCAACATAAAACAACATAGGACAAACACAGAACCACATGAGACTACACAGACTAAATAACATTTCTACATGAGTGCAAGTGCACGTGCAAATGTGTGCAAAAAGTACGGGACAATTCAATAATTACTAAAGGAACAGGACAATAGGCACAGTAAGAGACAGTGAGAGACCAGAACACATTTGTAGTCTGAGTAGTGCAAAAAGATGACACTTCCAAAAATGCCAAATGTAAACATAACATACTAAGAAATAGTGTTCTATGGACATAACAGTTATTGAAGTAGCAAAGTTGGATGGTGTACAGGTGTATGTGTCAGTCCAGTCTCTAAGTATTGAGGAGTCTGATGACTGGGGAAGAAACTGTTACACAGTCTGGCCGTGAGGGCCTGAATGCTTCGGTACCTCTTGCCAGATGGCAGGAGGGTGAAGAGTTTGTGTGAGGAGTGTGTGGGGTCATCCACAATGCTGGTTGCTTTGCAGATGCAGCGTTTTGTGTCTTTGATGGAGGGAAGAGAGACCCCTATGATCTTCTCAGCTGTCCTCACTATCCTCTGCAGGGCTTTGCAAGTCCCAAACCAGGCAGTGATGCAGCTGCTCAGGATGCTCTCAGTAGTCCATCTATAGAATATAGTGATGATGGGGGGTGGGAGATGTGCTTTTCTCAGCCTTCGAAGAAAGTAGAGACGCTGCTGGGCTTTCTTGGTAATAGAGCTGGTGTTGAGGGACAAGGTGAGGTTCCTCGCCAGGTAAACACCAAGGAATTTAGTTCTCTTGATGATCTCCACAGAGGAGCCATTGATGTTCAGCAAGAGAGTGGTCATTCTGTGCTCTCCTAAAGTCAACAACCATCTCTTTTTTTTTTGTCCACATTCAGAGACAGGTTGTTGGCTCTACACCAGTCTATTAGCCACTGCACCTCCTCTCTGAATGCTGACTCAGTGTAGTACTACTACAATTCAGTGAAGTATAACTGCAGTACACTGCAAAACAACAGAAGTTCAGTGAAGTATAATTTCAAATCAATGCAGTACAGCTGTAGTTTGTGTAGTTCACCTTGCAGTGCAGTTAAGAACAGTTGTACTGCAGTATAAATAAAGCTTCAATTGCAAATGCAGTTTTCACATTGAACAAAACCGCAGTTCTAAAGTGTCTAAACTAGTGTAAGGTATTACATATATAATTTAGAGATGTGGACTCAATCAGTTAAAATGGGTATTTTGCACACATTTTACCACCATTATATGTAGGGTAATTTGCACGCATGGTAAATTTAGGAGGGAATTTAAGGTCTTGAAATATGTGAGCTATGAACTAAATTAAACTGTCCTTATTAGGTAATCATTATAAATTAGATAAATAAGAAATAACTAGATTATTTGTCTTAATAGATTCTCCACCATTTAAATCATAATACAATGTCTAGTTGTATCAGCTCACAATTTCTAATGTAAGGAATTAGCATTAATCAGTGAATTATGATTAATTCACTTATTGGAGTGATATTATTCTCATGGCTTGTTGAAAATAATATCACATATATTTAGGTACAGCTTAGAAGCTAAATCTTTCAGAAACAGGGATGATTTTATTTATCAAAATATACCACAGTCAAGTTGTCTTTGAACACAGACAAGATGTATTACTATTCTAAACATAAATCTAATCTAATATATATATATATATATATATATATATATATATGTTGGTGAAAAGTGACAGAATGTGAAATAACTGATCAGCACAGTGAAGATGAACTTTACGGAGTCTGTTGATGTAATGTTCTTGTGCAGTGTGTCGAAACTCTGACAAAACATCAAGTTAAACCATAGCCAATGAAGACATAGTCGTAGTAAGTTTGACCATTTACCGTCACTCTTCCTCATTAACATGCTGGTGAAAACTGTAAATAAAAACAATACAAAATATTCAGTGTCCATGTTCTTGACTAAACATTACATTGTAAATAGCTGTAAATAAGAAATGCTTGCACTATAAGCAACAATTGAGGTACTAAGTGCTATGATATCATGGCTACTAGAATTGCTGTTAGTTAGTACACAATAGTAAACAAACCGTTCTTTTAATTACTTAACGAACATTATATTTCTTTAACGAAAACATACTAGCATACGATCTTCAACATGTCTAATGTCAAATAAATGAACTTACGACATTGCCTCTATGATACTTCATAGCGAATGCAAATGCGTTATTAGAGTGAGCACAACATGACAGTCTCTTCTCTTTTCCACAGAACCGGGAAGCGCTTAACAGGGAGTGATGTCATCGCATGACACAAATAATATAAATTTTACAAACAGGTTTGATAAAACTGAAAAGTAATTATCAACTTATTTTAAACTAAAAATAGGTACTAGCAAATTTTAAATAAGCCATTTGAAAAAAGTTAAACAAATTCCTTTAGGGCAACACACTCCCCGCCTGACCTATATGAGGTCACTAAGAAATTGAGGGAGACTAGAACATTAGTCTCTAAATCAATCTTTGGGCAGAAGTAGAACAACTTCTACAATTGGCCTCAGAAAGGTTTTTACATTGCCTTGGTCAGTCGTTGTCACCTCGACCTTTCTTACATGGCCATCCTTTCCAGGGAATATGGCAGTGATCCTAGCCATGGGCCAGCAGTTGCGGCCTATCTGCTTGTCCCTGAGCAGAACTAGATCTCCAACTTGTAGGTTCCTGCGAGGCATTGTCCACTTCTGTCTGTGTTGCAAGGAAGGTAAGTATTCATGGCTCCAGCGAGCCCAGAACTGGTTTGCAAGAGCCTGAACTTGTCTCCATTGCTTTGTGTACAGGTCCTTGTCCGAAAAGTCTCCAGGAGGAGGAGGAACTCCTGTCTTCTGTGTAAGGAGCATCGATGGTGAAAGTATGAAAGGGTCTTCCGGGTCTGTAGACATGGGTATGAGTGGTCGTGCATTTATGATAGCTGTGACCTCTGCCATCAGTGTACAAAGCACCTCGTGGGTTAGGTGAGCGTTTAGCTGCAGAAACATTGAATCGAGGATTCTTCTGGCAATGCCGATCATGTGCTCCCACGAGCCACCCATGTGAGAGCCGTGTGGTGGGTTGAATTCCCAGCTACATCCCTGCTCACTGAGGTACCTCTGCATCATTTTGTCCATCCCAAGCTCCTTGCACGCTCCAATAAAATTGGTTCCACAATCGGATCGGAGCTGTTTCGCAGGGCCTCTGAGTGCGAAGAATCGCCTGAGCGCATTTATGCAGCTAGACGTGTTCATAGACTCAATGACCTCGATGTGCACAGCTCTCGAACTCATACAACTAAACATGATGGCCCACCGTTTGCTCTCTGCCTGTCCTTCTCTGGTGCGTCTGGTTGTGACAGACCAGGGTCCAAATACATCGAGCCCCACATACGTGAAAGGAGGGCAGGTTTTGAGTCGTTCGGGTGGCAGGTCCGCCATGCGTTGTTCTTCCAGCTTCCCACGCAACTTGCGACAGGTTATGCATTTGTGGAGTACAGAATTGATTAACGTCTTGCCTCCCAAGATCCACAGTCCTGCTGCCCTAATCGCTCCTTCCGTCAGGTGACAGCCTTGATGTTTCACTTGCTCATGGTGATGTCGTGTGAGCAATAGAGAAATGTGGCTGTCTTTGGGCAGAATTATTGGGTTCCTTTCTGCAGTTGCAAGGTTCGAATGCATTAATCGGCCTCCAACACAAATTAGATTGTCTTCCATTGTCGGGCTGAGTTTACTCAAGAGGCTACCTTTGGATATTGCTTGGTTGGCTTGGAGGGTTGATAGTTCTTTTACAAAGGCCTCCTTTTGTATTGCTTTAAGGATAACATTCCTTGCCTGGTCCATTTCATCTGGAGTACGAGGTGAATTACATCTGTGCCAACCTTTGCATTTGCTGTTTTGGTTTGATTGTTTGTAGGATCTTGCCATGTGTACAAGAAATGCTACACCTCTTACAAGGGAGGTGAAGGTAGAGAAGCGTCGGAAGCGGTCAGAGGTAAGCGCTGGTTCTACCAGGTTAGTAGCACAGGTTTGTACTTGTGGTCGGATTTCTGAGTCCTTTTCAGGTTCAATTAACTCAAATGTCTCATTAGTTTGTGTTTTCTCTGTGGATGGCTGACGCAGGAAGGAGGGACCGGGAAACCATGAAGTCTGCACTAGGCAGGATGCAGGTAAAGATCTCGATGCATGGTCTGCAGGGTTTTCCTCTGTACGTACATAGTGCCATTGTTCAGGCCTTGAGGACTGACGGATATGTTGAACTCTATTGTGAACATACACGTAGAATCGTCTCGACTCGTTACAAATATAGCCGAGCACTACTTTGCTGTCTGTGTAGAACTTTATGGCATCCAGCTTTAGATCTAGATCCCCCTGGATGAGGTCTGCCATCTCTACTGCTAGTAGGGCGGCGCACAACTCAAGCCTTGGAATCGTAGGTTCGGACAGGGGTGCTAGCTTTGCCTTGCCCATAACAAATCCTACTTCGATTTGCCCATTTATCTTAAGTGTTTTCAGGTATGCCACAGTTCCTATGGCCTTGGTTGACGCATCTGAGAACACACACAATTCTATGTGCACTGCTTCAGTGAGTGATGTTGTTGTGTACATACGCGGAACATGAACCTGTTTTAGGTCTTGGAGCGAATCTTTCCAGGCCTCCCATCTGCTTAGTTTGTCGTCCGGGAGGGGTGTATCCCAGTCTGACAGTTCCGTGGTATGTTCTCTGAGGAGCGCTCTTCCCTGGATCGTGACAGGTGCCAGCAGACCCAGGGGATCAAAAACACTGTTGACGGTGGAGAGGACTCCACGGCGGGTAAATGGTTTGTTCATGGTCGATACGGAGTAGGTGAATGTGTCGGTCGTGATCTCCCACAGTAGACCTAAGCTCCATTGTGTTGGTGCAGTTTCTCTACTCAGATCTAAGTCCTTGATTACTGGAGCGCAATCTTCAGGCAGGAAGGCCTCCATTACTGTCTGACAGTTTGATGCAAACTTGTGTAAGCGAAGGTTTGATTCAGCAAGTGAGGCTTGTGTCCGTTGAAGCAGGTCAATTGCCTCGGCTTCAGAAGGCACGGATACCAAGCCATCATCAACATAGAAGTGCCTTTCCACAAACTTCACAGTATCCTCACCATGCTCCTGTGCACCCTCTTTGATGGCTCTTCGCAGCCCGTAGATGGCCACAGCAGGAGATGGCCCATTGCCAAAGACGTGAACCTTCATCCGATACGCGACAACTTCCTTGTTGATGTCATTGTCCTTGTGCCATAAAAAACGGAGGAAATTGCAGTGGTTTTCACACACCAAGAAACAATGGAACATCTGCTGGATGTCCGCCATGATTGCAACTTTCTCCTTCCGGAAGCGTAGCAAGACACCAACAAGGGAGTTATTGAGGTCGGGGCCTGTGAGGAGTACATCATTGAGAGAGACACCAGCATACCGGGCGCTGGAATCAAAGACCACCCTAATCTGATTGGGTTTTTGTGGGTGGTAAACTCCAAATGTGGGAAGATACCAGCATTCCTCATTTTCTCTCAGTGGCGGCGCTACCTCAGCATGTCCATTAGTGAAGATCTTTTCCATGAATGCCACATACTGTTGCTGCATCTCAGATTTATTTGTCAGGGTTCGTTGGAGGGATGCAAACCGGTTGACTACTTGTTCTTTGTTGTTTTGCAAGGGCCGGCGTGGTTCTCTGAATGGCAGAGGGGCAACCCAACTGTTAGAATCGTCCCTGTAGACGTTTGTATCCATTATCTTTAAGAAGGCAATGTCATCCATTGATGGAGCAGGTTTGTTGTCATGCTCAGTTCGGTTGAACACTGTCTGTCCCAGCATCTTCTCAGTTATTTTACCAGACATGTAACAGCTTCTCTGCGTCTCCTTGACATGCATGAAGCTTGTGCAGGGCTGAAAAATTGAATGGCGACCACTGTCCAGCACATTGGTCTTTAATGTGTTGACCGTTGGCTTATGTACATTATCCAGGCACACCTCTCCTATTACTACCCATCCTAGGTCCAGTCGTTGGGCAAAGGGGGCGTTGTTTGGTCCATTGACCTGCTGCCTGACCTTGTGTGCCCTAATGACATCTCTTCCGAGTAGGAGAAGTATTTCTGCTTCTGGTTCCAATTCTGGGATGTGCTTGGCAATGTGTTGGAGATGAGGCTGGTGTAGAACTGCACTTGGCGTTGGAATCTCAGACCGATTGTTCAAGATCTCATGACACTCAATAAGTGGCGGAAGAGAGATGAGAACCTTGCCATCCAGTGACTCGATCCGGAATCCTTCTGCCTTCCTACCGGATGTTTCTACGATGCCAGAGCAAGTTCTGAGATGATATGAGAATGGTTTGCTCTCCACACTGAATAGTTCGAAGAACTCTGGTCTGGCTAATGAGCGGTTGCTCTGGTCATCCAGGATTACATAGGTTTTTATGGCCATATCCTTGGAACCCTCAGGGTATAACTTTACGAGGCAGATCTTTGAGCATGAGCAGCTCCACTGGCCTGGACTGCATACTTCAGTGCAGGTTGTTCTAACAGACGTATCAGCATAATCTTCTCCCTCCCCGCCGTGCTCTCGTGATGATGAAGGAGCCTTGATTGATTGAGGTGTTGGGCCAGGGTGCATGGCCGCATCATGATATGTGCTGTCACATTCAGAGCACTTAATAGAGGACTTGCATTCTTTGGCAAGGTGGGAAGTTGAAGAACAGCACTTGAAACATATTCCTTTCTCCTTGAGGAAGGCTTTTCTTTCATCAAGGAGTTTGTTTCTGAATGTTCTACATTTTTTCAAAGGGTGGGGTTTGTTATGTAGTGGGCAGTTTTTGTTAGGGTCGTCATTGTTTGTAGACACATTCGTTTTGTGCACTGAGATGGATTTGTTGATATTAAAATTCTTCATACCAGATTTGTCTGGTTTTGTAGGTGTTGTAGCACTGCTTTGATGCATGAAGCTAGGGTCGTTTCGCTTCTTTGCCTCATAGCACACAAAGTTGCAAAAATACTCAAAGGGAGGGAAGCGACCATGGTTCTCTTCTTTGTACCATGTCCCAGAAGATACCCACTTCTCCTGAAGCCCAAATGGAAGCTTGTCTACAATTGGTCCAATTCCACGTGAAGTGTCGAGATACGACAGACCGGTGAGGTAACCGTCTTCTTTAGCACCTTGGATCTCCATAAGCAAATCCCCAAGTTCACGTAATTTGGAATGGTCCTTGGCTGGAATCTTAGGAAAACAGTCCAACCGCTGAAAAAGTCACTTTTCAATGATTTCGGGGGCAGAATAGCACTCACGTAGTCTCTCCCATGCTTTGTATAAAGCTTGATTGGGGTTGTTGACCAGATTCCTTTCCTAGCCATTTAGTCATGAGGTCCAATTCTTGGGTTGCTGTGAAGTGAACTTCACCAGCTGCACTGGTGAATGAGGAGTACCATGACCGATAATTCTCGGGCTTGTCGTCAAATTGGTACAGTCCTGAATTTACGAGGTCTCTTCGTGCCAAATACTGTGCCAAAGGCTCCACCAGAGGTGGTGTGCTAGCCTGAGGAATGTGTCGCGGAACATATGACTGAGCATGTGTGTTCATGTTAGAGTTTGTTCTTCTGACCTCAGACTTTGTCGCAACTGTAGTCTGATCAGGGAAGCTTGGTTCAAGTAAGTGCATATTGACAGCCTTCTCAGACTTTGGCTTGTTTTTGATAGGTTGTGATTGAGAAATGTCATTCACGGGTGGATGCCATGTTACGAAGCTGTCATGTGATCCTACTTGAAATGGGGGTGCAACAGGTAAGACTGATACGAGTGAGGAGGGAGAATGATTCTAAAGCTTGATTTGAGATTGGACATATTCACTAGTGCGTTCGATTTTAACCCTTTCGTATCCAAATTTTCCACTTCCGACTACAGCATGTATTGCTTCAGCATCTTCCAACACTTGCGCCTCCACCGTGGCTGCATCAGCTTCCCGATGTAGCGTTAGCACTTCCAACTCTGTATCTATTCTTACTGTTTCCAGCTGATTCTGAGCATCTCTTGTGATCCTTTCTGCTTCTCTGGTGGCCTTTTCCATTTTCAGTTTAGCCTCTTGGCTAGCATATAATGCTCTCACCTTGGCGGCTTCTGCTTTAGCCCTGGCGCGGGCAACACTTTCAGATGATGCAGACGATTTGCTGCTCTTAGCACTGGACACAGACGACTTGACGCTCGTTGCCATCACAATCACTTTGAAACATCAAATAATGTCTTTTCACTGTAATGTTCTTGTGCAGTGTGTCGAAACTCTGACAAAACATCAAGTTAAACCATAGCCAATGAAGACATAGTCGTAGTAAGTTTGACCATTTACTGTCACTCTTCCTCATTAACATGCTGGTGAAAACTGTAAATAAAAACAATACAAAATATTCAGTGTCCATGTTCTTGACTAAACATTACATTGTAAATAGCTGTAAATAAGAAATGCTTGCACTATAAGCAACAATTGAGGTACTAAGTGCTATGATATCATGGCTACTAGAATTGCTGTTAGTTAGTACACAATAGTAAACAAACCGTTCTTTTAATTACTTAACGAACATTATATTTCTTTAACGAAAACATACTAGCATACGATCTTCAACATGTCTAATGTCAAATAAATGAACTTACGACATTGCCTCTATGATACTTCATAGCGAATGCAAATGCGTTATTAGAGTGAGCACAACATGACAGTCTCTTCTCTTTTCCACAGAACCGGGAAGTGCTTAACAGGGAGTGACGTCATCGCGTGACACAAATAATATAAATTTTACAAACAGGTTTGATAAAACTGAAAAGTAATTATCAACTTATTTTAAACTAAAAATAGGTACTAGCAAATTTTAAATAAGCCATTTGAAAAAAGTTAAACAAATGGTTCTTAAGGTATTGTCAACTGTGTTGCCCTAAAGGAATTTCATCCTTCTTAGTGTCTGCATCGATTTGCTATCAGATTACCCAAATTATTTGATTAATACACCAGCAATTTGAGCACAATATTGGAGATGTACTTGCTTGTCTTTGTGGTGTTTCCTTGCGTTCTTTGAAAGGTTCAGAAAGGTTCTTGGCGCTTGGTTGAAAGTTTGTTCCGTCAATGTTTTGATCTCTTTGTGACCGAATTTATGGTTTGTATAAATGGTGAGGTTAGCTGTGAAGCAAGGACTTCTCACTCCTTCTTAGGACATCAAGTCCTGAGTTCCCTTGGATCTCACATGGGAGGACCAGCCTGTCAGCAGAGCGACCAGATGAAGCATGTGCAGGCCAAAGAAGAGTAAAGAGAGGGATGAAGACAGCAAGAGAGCCGATGAAGAGTCAGAGTTCTTCCTGTTTGGAACTATTTCAACTGAGATTGGCCGCATCCCCCAAAGGTGTCCTGCGCCAATAGGTAATAAAACATGATTGGTTATACACATCATTGCATTTTATCAAGTTAAACCTTATAGTTACCATTCTTAGTAGAATGAGATGAATCATACAAAATTAAAGATTATATTTATTAATTATATGTGACTGAACATCGCTACACACAATTCAAAGAGGTCCATCAGTCTATAATCATTAATTTGTCAGGTACAAACATTACCACAATTCAAAGTGATTTTCAGCATTATCTAGCAAGGATAGATTAAAATGAAATGTCTTAGAGTTGTGCAAATCTGATGGTCCTGGTAACCTTACAAAAGAGAAGTCTGCTTTAACTGGTTGGGGGTTTCTTGTTGAAGGCTGGTAATATATGACGTGGAAACATTCCAGTCTGAAAGGGTGTTTTTTTCCTAGATCCAGATATACAGTATGTTGTTTCAATTCTTCGGCATATATAATCTTACATATCACCCTTTCGATTGATGACATTTGAAGTGGAAGCAAACATCGGCAATCGCTGGAAAACAAGCAGAAGACGACACACACAAACAACAACAAGACAACACCTCCATCAAAGCTAATGCACTGGTGCAGAATAACTAGTTAATCAATAAGCATTCTAACATTGAGGATTCTTGGGATGTTTCGGTACTTGGGGACTCTTCTACGATTGTTTGTGTTTTGGAGTCATCCTTAATTATTAAGTGGTTCAGAAACCTATAAAGGGTAATTTGGTTTTTATTTACATATACATTTATGCAATTGGCAGACACATTTATCCAAAGTGACTTACAGTGCATTATTACAGAGACAATCCCCCCGGAGCAACCTGGAGTAAAGTGCCTTGCTCAAGGACACAATGGTGGTGGCTGTGGGGATCGAAACAGTGACCTTCTGATTAACAGTTATGTGCTTTAGCCCCACTACACCACCACCATTCTTTTATTGGGATGAATCAATGTGAAAACGAGTGATCATTTGTAAAATGAAACCGATTAAAGCCAGTTCCGTTTGGTGAAAAGCATAAGGAGTCAATCCTGATATAATGCCTTTGACTTTTTTGTTAGCTAAATGGACTTAGCTTTAGCATTTTGCCTCTTTGAGTGTGTTTCTTATAGTAATGTGTAAGTTACATAACCAATTTTGAGTGGTTAGGGTGACCTTATATGTACTAGTAGTAGGTAAGTGTAACACAGATCATATTCATGGGCAAGGAAGAGGCGAGAAACCGGCTTGACATATAAACTAAAGGTCATCCGTAATTGAGCTCTCTATCTCGATCGCCGTCTGCGAGTGGCCTTTATCCCTCTTGACGGCTTAATTAGCCTAATACGGGACCGGGCGTGCGTAATCACGTGCCGGTCCCGCCCTCCACCGTGCCACAGTAAGGTTTCTGAGTACCATGTGGAGTGCCTTGTCTAGGAGGAAACTAGTTGGTTATTTCCCTATAGGGTTTGGGGCTGTTAAGGGACTGATGTAAACTGTGACAGACTGTTTCAACTTTCATCAGACTGTTTCAAACTCCCCCTTTTTCTGGTCTTGGAGCTTGTTTCTGTCGACTTGGTTTCTGTGGACCCATTTGGAGATTGCCGCTTTGTGTCTTGGCTAATCTGGATCCTCTAGGTGACTGTGGGTGCTGATGAAGTCACAGTTTATTGAAGTCTTTTTTCACAGTTCTTGAGGTGTGCATATAACTTGTCAAAAGATGTTGTATGACTGAGTTTCTGTCATGTTGGATTAAGATGTGGTTGAGGCTAATGGCTCAGTTTTCAGTCCATAAGCCGGTGCTGTGTCAGTCACTGATGTGCCTGGTGCCTGTATTCCTGTCTTTGAGTGTGACAGGAGTATGAAATGTCTTTATGGTCAGCCTTGTGTGGATTCTGCATGAAGTATGCTGTGAATAGCTTCAGCTGTTCTGGTGAGTTTTCTGCAGGTGGCTCATCTGGTTCATAAGCAGGCTTTGTTCTGCATTCATGTGCAGGCTCAGTTCTGTGTCTGTCTGCACGGTGTTGCAATGGCTTTCGTCGTCGGTTGCCTTTAAGTGTCCATCTGGGTGTCATCCTTGAGGGACATGGTCTGTTCCACGGTGTCTCCCAGTGTTTGAACATGTATATGGGTCTGGCACTGATGTGGGGGACATGCTCTTGAACCCCATGTGTTTTACTTCGCTCTATACTGAAGAAACTGGCTTTGCGATGATGCCACATATTTTCTGATGCCAGCCCTTGGTCTTGAGGGGTGAAGCTTGAGACTGACAATGCCTTGTGGGCCTTTCTTGAGGCCATTCTTTACTTAACATAAGCATTGTGTGCTAAGTCACACAGTTGTTGAGCTGTCATCGTGCGAGGACAGGCCGTGACTCCGAGTTGATATCTCACTGTGGGATGCAGGTTTCGAAGGAAGATGGTTCTGAAATCAAGTTCTTCTTCCGTCTCAGGTTTGTTCCGAGACTGGAAGTAGTCGTGACATAGTCTATGGTAGTAGGCTTGTATGGTTTCTTTTCATCCCTGTTTGGTGTTAAGGGAGGTAAACAGTTGTTGTCCAGACTCTGGGTCTGAAAATTCTTTAACCAGGGCCTCTCTCTGACATTGGTAGGCAGACTTTGTGTAGTTTGATATTGGATGTTATCCACAGTAGGTATGAAGTGGCTCTGTTAGTCATCTGAGGCCTCATATTTAGGTGGAAGTCTATGTCACGCAGGTAAGTATGGATCTTGTGACCCTCAGCAGGATCTGGTGTGAACTTGTCAAATGTTCCTTGCCAGCTTGTCGAGGTCCTTAATATCCATTCCACATACTGCTTCAGGGTTTGTTGGGATGTTTAACCTTTCACTGCGGTCTTAGGATGCTGCGTTGTAGACTAGGGATGCTGCTGTGGGATGCCCATCGTGACTCATAAGTGTGTTTCAGTTCATTTCTGACCATGTCGAGCTCATCTTGGGTGAGGTCAAGTTGCTGGGTCAGGGTTTTGATTTCCGTTCTGGATGTGTCCAGATGGCATTCCAAGGCCTTGTTTCGAGAGTTCATCCATTTCAAATAAAACATATAGGTATATGTTGTTTCAATTCTTCTGCATATATAATCTTACACTAAGTCTGTTGAAATTAACGTATGCCATTTCATTTACAATGTTTGACACATTGTTTATTTTTAAGTAATTACCAATTTGACATTTAATTCTGTCATTCTAAGAAGAATGTTTTGTCAGAATTTTTGTCACACATTATACATTTGCACATATACAGTGAAATTATTTTCGCAGGCTCAGCCATGATACAGTGCCCCTGGAGCAAAAAAGGGTCAAGCGCCTTGCTCAAGGGCATCTTGGTGGTGCTGGAGCTTGAACCCCGACCTTCTGGTCAGTACCGTTTCGGTACTGTAGTACACACGTGGTAATTTGGATGCAGTATTCCTGCAGTTTTCTATACTGCATTACAAGTGTGGTAATTTTTACATAGTATACCTACAATTTTCAGTACTGCAGTGAAAGTGCAGTAATTTTGACGTAGTATTCGTGAAGTTTTCAGTAATGCAGTAATTTAGACAATTTACCACACTTGTACTACAGTTAAAAAAGTGCAGTTATTTTTTGTAAGGGTGTGCTTGCTTTGGACCCTCAGACCCTATTGTATGTTCATATGAACTCTTACCTCATGAGTCTCTACTTAAAGTTCGACAATGGATTATGAATTGTCTGATATTTCCCCGTGCACTCACTTTGTGAAACCCTCCTTCACTTATCTGGATGCTATTCAAGTTTTGTCACATTATCTTGAAATGTTGAATAAACTCTGACTTCTATCTGACACCTTGCACTAGTGCTCAGTCCACATTTATGAAAGTGTGAAAAAATGTCACATCGCTTCTGCCAATTATTATGAGCGCAAACATTATGTATAGAGCAAAATTGTTGTTATTTAGTGGAGCACCTGTAACTGAACTTCATTGGAGTCATATGGATTACTTTTATGCTGTCTTCATATGCTTTTTGGGCCTTCAAAATTGTGGGGACCATTCACTTGCATTCAATGGACCTATATGGATCTGATCCAACAGCCATATCCGGTGAAGTTCACATCTAGACAACACCTTTTTTCACTTTGTATTGACTGGTCAATAGAGAATTCTGTATTTCAGCCCCAACATTCAAGTTTGCAACTTTGGAATTTAAAACTTGCTTGGCTGGCATCCAGTAACTTTATATGATTACATCGACTCCCCCATCATTCTGACTGAAAAAGGCAACAAACACTGGAATTTGTCACAGTTCAACTGATGTACCACATTGGAAGATGAATCACTGAGAGACATGTCGTGTTTTACGAGCTTCTCCTATCCAAGAACTGCGCTCCTCCAACTGTATCTGCTAGAATTTACGGCCAGATCTTACAATGTTAGTTGAAAAATCAATTACCATTTTAATTCCAAAAACACAGTCTTAATGGTGTTTAGTTTGGTTTGTCATGTTGACATCAGTGTTGGGGGATAACGTGTTACAAGTAACTCGTGTAATGTAATCAGATTACATTTTGAGTAATAAGTAAAGTCATTCAATATTGTTTTATTTTAGACCATAACATCTGTGTTACAGCAAAACATTGCTGGAAAAAGAATATAAAGTTGAACACTTCAGAGGAATACGTTGTACTCATTGTAGCTGTTGATTTGTTGTGCACTGCAACTTAGATGTGCAGCTGTCATAAACGTTGCCATTGACAATCAAAGCAGGACCTCAAGTGTCCTCATAAGGCAACATTTTGTAAAAAAATCTAGATAAGTATAGTGAAAATTTAAAATGCAGCATACATGAATCAATCGTGAGAATCAAAGTGTGTAAACACATTTTCGTGGTATAATATAGCACAGGCATAATCTGGAAAAAGTGTTCCCATGGTCATGGCATGATTATACAGTTACAAATAATGTGAAATAATCGCTGACTGTTTGTGCATCTGAATTGCTTTGCTTTAAAGGAATAGTTCACCTACCCTGATGCCATCCCAGATGTATATGACTGTCTTTCTTCAGCAGAACACAAATGACGCATTTTAGAAGACAAAGCTCTTTCAGGTCCTTCTAATGACAGTACATGGGTGGCAGCCAGGTCTGGACTGGTAATCTGACATAACGAGCATTTTCCCAGATGCTGACACACTTTGGGGCCGTTCAGGGGCGGACTGGCCATCGGGAGAACCGAGTGGGCCGCCGAGTCACCGAAAAATGGGCCGCGATAAGCTAAAATGAGCAACCGCGTTATGCAAAACGGGCCCCAAAACGGTGCCGCAATATGAAGAAAAGGACAGCAAACTTTTAAACAAGTTGCTATGTAAAATCCCAGGATGATTGCTCTTCCGAGACAAGCCCTGGTGGCAGCATTTTGACGGTCCAAAAGTGATATTTAGACACCATAAAAGTAATATATGCAACTCGATCAATAAAAGTCTTCTGAAGAAAATTGTAATTATCTACTTGTTTCTTACATAGACATCAATGTTTTTAAATTGCCGCTTTCATCCAGAGCTCTGATGCGGTTTGAAATGGCTAAACACTTTTTAGCCATTAAACTATTCTTCTGTTGTAAATGCTGATCCAAATTCTTGCGTGAACTCACCGACGCAGTTACGTCACGCTTTGCTTCAGCTACTGGCTGGAAGCACTTTTTAAAAAAAATTTTTTTTACACAAACGTATCGATTTGCTTCAGAAGACATTCATTGATCGACTGGAGTTGTGTGCATTACTTTGACAGTCCAAAAGTAATATTTAGGCAGCATTAAAGTGCTGGCACTTGTGCACTTCCACAAATAAGACCTGACAGAGCTCTATCTTCTTCAAAAAAAAATCTTACTTTGTGTTCTGTTGAAGACAGACAGTCATACACATCTGGAATGGCATATGGGTGAGTGAATGATAATTATTCCTTTAAATTTCTATTCCTTTAAAGATACTTGTAACTACTGCTCTTGGATCAGTTTGCATCCGAACTGCTCTGTGTTGAAGCATTAAATATTTGAGTGTAATGCATTTGATTCATGTGAAAATACACAATGCATTAAAAAAAAAACAACAAAAAAAAAACAGTAAATGCATTTAGGCAGAGAGATTTTAAGACTAGCCTTCCACTGGTCACAGCATCAGAATCAGCTTTACTGCCAAATATGCTGAAGACATGTTTGTTACAGGAGCTTTCAGTACACAGCAATACAAAAACAGCAGCAAGACACAGATAATAATACACATAAGGCAATAAAGGCAATGACGAAGGCGATGTGTAAACAATCTAAACAAGATAACAAGGCAATGAACTAAAACCAATGACAAACTAGAACTGATAACAAAGTAATCAAACAATGAACCAATGAAAACCAGATTCATGAACATGGAGGGAAAACAGGACATCACATGACTAGGAAACAGGAACTAAACAAGAATTTCAACATAAAAGTACCCAAACAAAAGACAACAGGGAATGTGACACACACATACACATACATAGTGCAATTCTAATACAAATCTGTTATCCGTTATGTAAAGTGCAAAATACAAATCTGTTATGTACAGTGCAAATTTTAATTTTTAATTTTTCCCTGTGGAATGAAATGGCAGAAGAGGTAGATGTGTTGGATAATATAGAAAAGACTCAACAGTGTGTTGCACATAACTGTTGCTCAATGGGGCAATTCTAACTGTTTATGAGATGGATATCCTGAGGGAAAAAAAACTGTTCCTGTGCCTGACGGTTCTGGTGCTCAGAGCTCTGAAGCGTCGGCCAGAAAGCAACCGTTCAAAAAGGCAGTGAGTTGGGTGAGTGAGGTCCAGAGTGATTTTTCTAGCCTTTTTCCTCACACTGGAAGTGTACAGTTCTTGAAGGGGGAGCAGGGGGCAACCAATAATCCTCTCAGCAGTCCAAACTGTCCTTTGTAGTCTTCTGATGTCTTATTTTGTAGCTGAACCAAATAAGCATGATATACAGGGTGAAACACTCACTCAATTCACTGACTTCTGCAGCCAAACTGCTCTGTGTTAGAGCTCCCCATAATTAAGAGAATGGGATGAGAAAAGCTGACTATGGATCAGTGACTGCGAGACAAAATGTCTAAATTTCTTATTATATTCTACATTTTTGTTTTATAATAAACAAGTGATGTGATTCATGAAACATGCCATTTTTATTACATTTTGGTAACATTAAAAACTATTCCAGGGTAGGCTGTGCAGAGTACGCACTGTGGATCTACTCAAGAGATGATTGAAGTGAAAAATATTAATTTATTAATTATACCTTGAACATATTAGCTTGGCATTCCCCACTGAATTTTATACTAAGTTGTGAAAAACATCTCAAGTTGACCCAAGCTGGCATTGTCGATGGGCACCACATATGATGACATATGTTGCAGGTTGAGATGTAGAATTTTGTTGTATATATATATATATATATATATATATATATATATATATATTTACTCTATTTATATAATATAATATTTCGATTCAAACTCCAGTTTAACTGTTTAGTTCCTTGCTGCAAGTTTGTATGCTTCCACCGATCAGATTAATCTTATCAGACTCTTTAGCTACATGCTTGTTGCCTACACATACAGCTGCCTTTACTTGTACTGCTCGGGCTGTTTGACTTCCCAGTTAAGCCTCAATTTACTCAAGGTTCACATTTATTTTTTATTTTTTATTTATTTTATTTATTTAACAGGGACAATGGACAGTAAAAAACTGTCCCAGAATTAGCTACAAAGCTAAATTTCATCTGCAGTCCCTGGTATACCTCTATAACATTCAAGGTTTTGTGCTAGGCTAAATTGGTAGTACCTAACTTTGTCTGGGGCTATGCCATTAATCAAATTGATTTTACAGTAGTATAGGAATTTGCTCTTTAAATGTCAATTACAGTATTTAATTTATGTCTACTTGGTTAAATACCTTGCCGCTGCAATTGCAGACATGGCCATCGCGTCTTTCCCTGTGTAAGTACTCATATTTTGAATACCATTTTCATGTTGCTTATAAGGCCAATGTGAAGCTCAAAATTTTGTCTATTTAGTAATCAGGCACATCCAGATAATGGCAACCTACAGTGATTTTAGCTAGTGTATGTCTCTTCTGCAACATGGGGTGTATGGTTTCTTAGGATTCATAACAGGAACATGCCACTCATTTAGATTCCTTTTCAGGTTATGGAAACATATGTGTTGCTATAAGCTAGTTCAAGTCTCTGGTTGCTGCTGCATAGGATGTATGCTTCCCCCATGTAGATTCTTCAGCGGTTGAAATAGAAACAAGCTGTCCCTTTTTTCATTCATATATGAGCATGGCAACATGTTTGTTGCCTTAAGCTAGCTCATGCCTTTGCTTCTACTCGGAGGAAAGCTACCCCATTCAGATCTCACCTAAATAATTCTTAGAGCAACACGTTGCTTAAGCCCAGCTATGCTCTGCCAGCCTCTACCGGTGTCCATTTTTCCCCAAATTAAGTTCATCTCATTAAATTTATTTGGTAACAAGTTTGCTGCAAAGCCTAATAATTGCTCTGGTGTATGCTTCCCCGATCAGATATAATTGAATGATTTCACCATAACAACATGCTTGTTATTTAAAGCCTAACCTATGCTCTGCTCGTTACAACATGGGTTGCACGCTTCCCCCAGCAGGATAGTATTTTCAGCATTCCTCATTATGAATCTATTACATCACTTTGATCTTGGATTATAATCAGCTATTCGGACTCAGTTAAGTCAGCAGTCAGCATCAACAGTTGGTTTGGAAATTTTTGGCATTTGGTTTTGTGTTAGGGGTTTATTTTCTCCCCTCCCTGCTTTGTACAGATTGCTACAATTGACTTAAGATAGTAAAATAATAATTCAGTATTCAAGTGAAGTATTAATTTGACAGAAGTGGTCATGTTTTCTTCCAGGATAACCATGATTCATGCGCCCTTCACAAAGACAAATTTACCAGATTCTAGCCTTGATGAAGCACCCCCAGATAATCACCAGTCCTTAACCAAATTTCACAGTGTGTGTGAGACGCTGTAGCTTGTAGGCCTCTCCAGGTCTCTGTCTAACCATTAGATGACTGAGTAGAGGATTAGTGAGGATATGGAGGTGCTTCAGAAAGGCTGGATTTGAGTAAATTCATTTTTGTAACAAAGCAACCTACAAGGTTATCATGAAAGAACACTTGCTTCAATTGACAATGTTCCAAAACTGTTTTTTCTGTAGGACAATGCTCTATGCCTCACAGCCAGGTCAATCAAGGTGTGGATGGAGGCTGGTGTTCCATACCCTATCATGGCCAGCCCAATCTCCAGACCTAAACCACATTGAAAACCTCTGGAATGTGATCAAGAGGAAGATGGATTGCCAAAATCCATCAAAGAAAGATGAGCTGCTTGGATTTTTGTGCCAGGAGTGGCATAAAGTCACCCAGCAACAATGTGAAAGACTGGTAGAAGCATGCCTAGACACATGAAAGCTGTGATAGAAAATCAGAGTAATTCCACCAAATATTGATTTCTGAACACTTACTACATTAAAACATTAGTAATGTGCTGTTTAAAAATCAATATGAATGTGTTTTCTTTGCAGTATTAGAGGTCTAAAAACAGCATAATTTTGAGATGTCACACAGGTCACATAAACAACAACACACACACACACACATATATATATATATATATATATATATATATATATATAGACTGTGTCTGTTCCCCGAACTACCAAATAGAAACCCCTCACTAAATAATTTAGAAAAAATCTGAAGAAAAAAAAACTGAAGCCAAACATAATGTAACATTTTATTTTGATGGTCCCAAGTAAATATTTAGCTGACTATAAGTTTCTGGTGCGGAACGAGATGCTGTGCTGATTTAGCACTTTGGGAACAACTTTAAGCGTGACCAGCTGTGAATATATGTGCAACATGTCAATGAAATTGACCAGAATTTATAGCCTCTGCTGGTGACATCATTGGATGCACCTGTACCAGGGCTATAAATAGATGCATCACAGGTGCATCGTCAGGTATTTTGTCTGAAGAGCAGTCCTGGGGCATCCTCAGTGCGGCAATGAAGCGCAGTATCTCGTTCCGCTTTTATCAGGGAACATGAGTTACAGTTAAGTAACCAGAGACGTTCGCTGTCAAAAAGCTACACTTTGATGCTGCACAGATTTATTGCTTTGGGAACGAGAACAGTGCACGCTGCTGCACTGTGGATGTCCGTACCCCTTACGGTTGTGTAGTTTCACAAGAGTGCGAGAGGTCTCAGACATGAGCTTGTGATGTTGACTCAAGGACATAAGACCCTGGAGTGGCATGAACATCCAAACTAGAAAATCTTATGAATGTGTGCAGAGAGGACCAGCCTGCTGCATCACAAATATGCTGTAGAGGGACACCTCTAGCCAAGGCTTTAGAGGAGGCAACCCCTCTGGTAGAGTGAGCCCTGATACCTACTGGCGAAGCTTGACCACGCGCCTCATAGTCCAGGGTAATAGCGTCCCTCACCCAATGTGACATATTCTGCTTGGTGGCAGCCACCCCCTGTTGTGTTCCCGATGGAAAACGAATTGTTGCCCTGACTTACGCCACTGGCTAGTGCGGTGGAAATAAGTCTGAAGGGCATGTGATGGACAAAGTCTGTGAAGTCTTTCCTGCTCTGGCGTTGTGAACAGCAGGGAGCAGAAGGCTTCGAGAGTGACCGGATGTACAGTAGAGGAAGGAACCTTAGGCAGGTAGTCAGGATGAGGGTGAAAAATTGCTTTAATCATTCCTGGGGCAAATCTAAGCAGGCTGGCAAGACAGAGAGGGCCTGTAGATCCCCAATTCTTTTTAG
Organism: Moxostoma hubbsi; assembly: GCA_032164185.1. NCBI lineage: Eukaryota > Metazoa > Chordata > Actinopteri > Cypriniformes > Catostomidae > Moxostoma > Moxostoma hubbsi. Next base: position 44,869,314 of record JAVLUX010000014.1, on the reverse strand, counting down.
AGAAGTAATTGCCATAAGAAAAACCATCTTGAGAGTCAGAGATTTATCAGACGCTGACTCTAGAGGTTCGAAGGGGGTCTCAACCAGAACCTCAAGGACTATTGCTAAGTCCCATGAAGGGATCCTGGTCCTAGCAGGAGCTCTCAGTCGCATGGCTCCATGAATGAAGCGAGCGAACAAAGGATCTCTCCCCAACGGCACCCCGTCAATCAAGGCTTGGCAAGCCAATAGAGCGGCATGTGTCTGCTGCATGTGTCTGCTGATAATTTTTCCTGCAGAAAGTCCAGAACTGAAGCAATCTGGCAGTTAACTGGATCTGCATTATGTGCACTGCACCATCTTTCAAAGACACCCCATTTATTGGCGTAACTTCTTCTAGTAGAGGGAGTCCTATCACTTAGAATGGTCTCGATAACTTCAGGTGAAAGCCCAGTGTCCCAAAGTTGGCACCCTTCAGGGGCCAAACATGAAGGTTCCACAGGTCATTTTTTCAGAGATGAAATATTGTCCCCTGCGACTGAGACAGAAGGTCCCTCCTGTCCGGAATCGGCCAGCGCCGTGCTATCAGTAAGAGGCAGGACCCTTGATGGTGAAATCTGGCCAAGACTCCTGGGAGCAGAGAAACCGGTGGAAATGCATACAGACGCATTCTGGGCCATGTATGTGCCATTGCGTCCAGACCCAGTGGGGCTGGGTGACTCTGAGAGAAGTAGAGCGGACATTGCGCTGTCTGTTGTGAGGCGAAGAGGTCCTCTTCTGCCCTGTAAAATCCCACCCAGAATTGTTCCACTACCCCCGTCGATATTTTCTGTCTGGACAGTAAATCTGCTCCCACATTCAGGAATCCAGGGATATAAACTGCTCTAATTGTCAGGATTGTCAGAAGGAGAATCTGCCGTGCCAGTGTGTTCAGCTGGCGTGAACGTAGACATCCTTGATTGTTTATGTAAGAGACTACTGCTGTGTTGTCCACCCGCACCAGGACATGGCAGCCTCTCAAATACTGGAGGAAGTATTTCAGAGCCAGAAATACCACCATCAACTTGAGGCAGTTGATGTGCCAATCGAGCTGAAGACCCTCTCATTCCCCTTGAGCTGGACGACCACTTAAGACCACACCCCAGCCCGTCAGAGAGGTGTCTGTCTTTAGCAATTTGCGAGTGGGACCCAAAGTGAGGAAGCGGGGTCTGAACCACATAGAAAGGGGACTTTGCCATGCATTAGGGGACTGGCCCTTGGATGAAATCCCCTGGCTTTGAGCCACAACTGAAATGGTCTCATGTGCAGAAGGCCCAAAGGGATCACCGAGGATGCAGATGCCATGAGACCTAGTATTACAATCTGTAAACAGATTGCAATGCTCGCACCCGCCCTGCCCCAACACAAGAGCAGCATGCTCTTCCCTCAAACACACAAAACAAAACTGGTGTGTGTCCATTTCAGCCATTGAGTGTAAACATGGGTACACACAGCTTGCTTTGTATAACAGTCATTCTTTTTCTTTTTTTTAAGAAAAGAGAAAAGGTTTCTGTGCACTGCCTAACAATTGTAACTCCTAACAGAGGAAAGTAGAAAGTTCTGACAGTCAAGAAGCACAACACACACAGAATGATCTGAAGACAAAAGATCGACAATGCACCTGTGACGCATCTATTTATAGCCCTGCTACAGGTGCATCCAATGATGTCACCAGCAGAGGCTATAAATTCTGGTCAATTTCATTGACGTGTTGCCCACATATTCACATCTGGTCACACCTAAAGTTGTTCCAAAAGCGCTAAATCAGCGCAACATCAAAGTGTAGCTTTTTGATAGGGAACACTATATTCTCTTGAATAGGCTGGAGAATTATGTTGGCATTTGTAGAGTTGAATTAGCATGGTTTAGGTCCTATTTAGCAGACCACTACCACTTTGTCTGTAAATGAGGAATTGTCAAATCAAACAAAAGTTCAGTTTGGAGTGCCATAGGGATCAGTTTTAGGGCCTCTGCTTTTCTCCTTGTATATGCTTCCCCTGGGAGATATTATCAGGAATCATCTGGGTTACTGGTGTAACCCCTGTTCCCTGATGGAGAGAATGAGATTTTGTGTCGATGTATTGATACTAGGGGTTTGATCTTGAGAGCCTAATCACCTTTGCTTAAAATAGAAAAGGCCAATGAGAATTGGCGAATGGAATTTGCATACCACTCATTCAGATTTATGACGAGGAGCCGATAGAGAGTCCAAGCCATGTCAGCAGCTGGTTCAGCACTGCGGCAGGAGATACACAACATCTTGTTCCCTCCATCAGGGAACAGGGTAACCCAGACGTTCCCTGTCTCTCACTCACTCAATGTTTTGTCGATGTAGTGACGTTAGGGTTTCCTATAGGAAATGCCGCAGGCAATGAACCGTGTCACGAGGTACAGAATAGTGCACATGGGCAAACTGCTGCATGCCTCGCAGCAAGCACTCGGTTAAGGCAAGGCATCCCCCTAGTCCCATTAAATGGCATGACAGCTGTGGCCTTACCTGCAATTTGCTGTTAAAGGAGAATGAAGGAACAGGAGGAACTCACGTTCGCCTGATTGACCGGAAAGTCTTCCAGTGCCTGGCCTTCTTGAGTATTGGAATATCCAATCTCTCTGCAGCTGGTTCTTGTGAAAACAGAGCGTGCACAGTGATAGTCGGCGTTCTGGGAAATCGCTATCTGGAGTTACAGAGTGGAATTATACATAAGGTACATACCACAATGTTAGAAGCTGGAAAACCCGGACCGTCTATCCATCCATCTTCAACCGCTTGTCCGAAGTCGGGACGCGGGGGTAGCAGCTCCAGCAGGGGGCCCCAAACTTCCCTATCCCGAGCCACATTAACCAGCTCTAACTAGGGGACCCTGAGGCGTTCCCAGGCCAGTATGGAGATGGAATCTCTCCACCTAGTCCTGGGTCTTACCCGAGGCCTCCTCCCAGCTGGACGTGCCTGAAACACCTCCTTAGGGAGGCGCCCAGGGGGCATCCTTACCAGATGCCCAAACCACCTCAACTGACTCCTTTAGACGCAAAGGAGCAGCAGCTCTACTCCGAGCTCCTCACAGATGACTGAGCTCCTCACCTATCTCTAAGGGAGAGGCCCACCACCCTTCTGAGGAAGCCCATTTCGGCCGCTTGTACTCTCGACCTAGTTCTTTCGGTCATGACTCAGCCTTCATGACCATAGGTGAGGGTAGGAACAAAAATTGACCGGTAGATCGAGAGCTTTGCCTTCCGGCTCAGCTCTCTTTTCGTGACAAAGGTGCGAGCGATAGAGCGAGTGCAATACCGCCCCCGCTGCCCTGATTCTCCGGCCAACCTCCCGCTCCATTGTCCCCTCACTCGTGAACAAGACTCCGAGGTACTTGAACTCCTTCACTTGGGGCAATACCTCCTTCCCTACCTGGAGTACGCACTCCATCGGTTTCCTACTGAGAACCATGGCCTCAGATTTAGAGGTGCTAATCCTCATCCCAGCCGCTTCACACTCGACTGCCAAGCGATCCAGTGAGAGCTGAAGGTCACGGACCAATGATGACATGAAGACTACATCATCTGCAAAAAGCAGCGATGAGATCCCCAGCCCACCGAACCGCACACCTTCCCCACCCCGACTACGCCTCGATATCCTGTCCATGAATATCACAAACAGGATTGGTGACAAAGCGCATCCTTGGCGGAGACCAACCCCCACATGGAACGAACTCGACTTCGTGCCGAGGACCTGGACACAGCTCCCGCTTTGGACGATCAGCCTAAAAAGGGAGCCCCCACCCCGTACTCCCACAGCACCTCCCACAGTCTCTCCCGGGGGACCCAGTCATACGCCTTCTCCAGATCCACAAAACACATGTAGACCGGATGGGCATACTCCCAGGCCCCCTCCAGGATCGTTGTGAGAGTAAAGATCTGGTCCGTCGTTCCACAGCCAGGATGGAACCCGTATTGTTCCTCTTCAATCCAAGGTTCGACAATCGGCCAAACCCTCCTCTCCAGCACCTTGGAGTAAACTTTACCAGGGAGGCTGAGAAGTGTGATACCCCTGTAGTTGGCACACACTCTTTGGTCCCCCTTTTTGAAGAGGGGTGTTCTGCCACCCCTTAGGCACTGTCCCAGACTTCCACGCAGTGTTGAAGAGGTGTGTCATCCATGACACCCCCTCCACATCCAAAGCTTTCAGCATTTCTGGTCGGATCTCATCAATCCCCGGGGCTTTGCCACTGCGGAGTTGGAAAACCTGGACCGGACTACTACAAATGTTGATTATACTCATACCTGCCATAATCAACATTTGTAGAAAACCCAGACTGGACTACTACAGATGTTGATTATGGCAGGTATGAGTAAAAGGCTCTAAGCTTGCAAACGACTGATTGCTTTATCTACTTTTTCTCTCACCCTTCATTGCATCACATGTGTTGAACATTTTAAATAGATTTTGAGTCATTACATTTATGCATTTGGCGGACGCTTTTATCCAAAGTGACTTACAGTGCACTTATTACAGGGACAATCCCCCCAGAGCAACCTGGAGTTAAGTGCCTTGCTCAAGGGCACAATGGTGGTGGCCGTGGGGTTTTGATTAGCAGCCCTGTGCTCTAGCTACTACGCCACCACCACTCGGACTGTGTGTGTGTGTATGTGTGTGTTGTTGAAACTATATGAACTTACATTTCTTAATGATATTTGACTGTTGAAAAACATTGGATTTTTTTGGACACTATGCTTGTAAATACACTGAAAGAGTCTTTGTTGACTGATACCTGGTGACAAACTTCTTACCAATATCAAGGATTCATGTTTATTGGTGATATTTGAAATATTGATGGTATTTTGTATACATGCATCCTTTGTGTGTTTCCTTTCTTTAACCCAAATAATTGTGGCACCCCAGCATTTAAAATTAAACTTAGAGAAGAAAAGCATTACAATTGCAATGGGAATTAAATCAATTAAAACTCTCATCCTCCACTATATTCATCTGGGAGAACTGGCAACCACAGTGAGCATGGTTTAATCCAAGGTTATATTTATCTATTAACAAACATCTTAGGGAGTTTTTGTGTTCCTTGCCAAAGTCGCCTTTTTTTGCATACTGAGGGTTTAAATACAAATATAATTGACTTATTTATTTATGTATTATTTATTTTAAGACAATTTACAATCATCGCACTATTATGACTCAAAGTCATTACTATATTAAAGCTTCTTTTCTCTAAAGCTGCTTTAAAATAATTTGTGTTGAAGTGCTATACAAATAAAAATTACTTGACTTAATCTGCCGGCAGACTGTGGGTATCTGCTTTCCTACAGCAATCGTGAAGCTGTGTTCATAATTCACGTCAGAGCATCAACTCCTTTGAACTTCACTTAAAGAGCACTTGCAAACAAAAAACATCTCATTTTCCATTTTGGTGATAGTTAAGACTTGGCATTCTTCTGTGGTAATTAAAATGGGCCTTATGTTACGTCTACCAAATGAATGTAAATGTAATGTAAGTCCCATCTGGACTTGTTTTGTACATCAAAAAGCATTAAAAGGTCCTTTCTCCATCATTTAATCATGGAAGTACTTTTGTGTGTGTGCACACAGATAATTTTTCTTTACCTAGCATAACGGTCAACTAGCGTGTTATAACATTACCGCCCACAGAATGTCTATGAGACTGCCACGTTATGCTGTTTTATACTAAGCTTGTAGGCTCCCCTTGTTAGAATGGCTCTAGTGTGTGTGTGTGTGTGTGTGTGTGTGTGTGTGTGTGTTGTGAAGTCAAGTGTGCTTCAGTGTAATGACTCCGGTTGGACACATTACTAATGTTCTGCCCTTCCTAACATGCGTTTATTGCGTTGTTTTCTTAATAGCAATAAACGCATTTACTGTTAATACAACATCAAGTTTTTTAATTAGTCACATGTGTTAACAAGTTAATGCTGACAGATTTAGTAAAAAAAAAAATTATCTTCAACAACAAAGGACAATGCTTCATTGCCACACCATTTCAACTTTCATAGAATTTTTTAAATAAAAATCAATCGACATTTTCGACTATTGTGGGTGTTGAGAAAAGGGGGTATTTCACGATGCCGCCGGTAGAAGAGACACTTGCGGGTAATCTCTCGCCTGGCTCTGCATCATCTCTTAGGAGACCCACTCTCCCCACAAAGCCGTGCAGGACCACCTCTACACTTGAAGGCTTATCAGGCAGCAGGTCAGGCTGGTGCTGGCTGCCCTGCACACTATGGCAGTGTTACTGGCTTACCAGGCTGACCTGTTGAAGGACCTGAGTGCGGGCACCACGGTCGCTGAAGAGGCTTTCTCAGAGCTTCGTCGAGCCATGGATCTGTCTCTCCGCGTGACCAAACAGACGGCTTGTGCCATTGGCCGGTCTATGTCAGCTTTGGTCAGCATGGAGAGACACTTATGACTCAACCTTACGGGCATCAGAGACAAGGACGAAATTTTCCATCTCGATGCCCCAGTTTCGCCTTCTGGCTTATTTGGTGACGCTATGAACACAGTTATCACCAGGTTCCAGGAGGCGAAGAGTCAAGAGGAGGCCTTCGGGCGATTCCTTCCTCGCCGCACTCAGGGGGAGGGGCCGTCGGCCACCCAGCCCTGCCCTGGTCCTTCTAGAAGGGAGGCTCAAAAGCGTGATGAATCATGCTCCCACTCGTAGAGACTGGGGGCCGGTTCGTCGCCCTTAGCTGCCCCCAAAGCAAGATCTCAGGGGAGTCATCTCAAAGAAGAGAAAACCCTGACGGTTTTGCGCTCAGCCCTGTGGGGGTAGCCCCCCTCGTGTTGGGGCGTGTGAAAGATCCATCTGTACCTTCCCGATACCCCCACGAAAGGTCTCCATTCCCACCACCCTTGATTTTTTTTGGGTGTTAGCGGTTTCCAGCAAAATGTTGGGTTTCTGTTGCTTCCTGCCGTAGTCCAGGTAACAGAATACTTGACATCCCCTCAACAGGAAGTGTCAGAATAAAAAAAAAGGGCAAAACCCATCTCGGAGAACCTGACAGCCTGGAAACTACTGCCAGGTGTTTCTATGAGGGCCCTAAGAACAGTAGAAAAAGGCTACAGACTTAAATTAATTTGCTGGAACACCTGCTGTAGGGGTCTCTTGTCCACAGAAAGCAGAGGTCTGTCTAAGGGTTAGATGTCTGGCGGCAAAAAGGGTCGATGAACTATGTATGTGCTGCTGCACCATTTTGGGACTCTAGTCTGAAGCCAGTGCTGAAGCAGTCTCATATGCATCAACCCGAGCGGCGAGGCCGCCGCTGAGGATGCCATATGCCCCATGAGCATCCAGAACTGCAACAATGGAACCACTGTGCCTTGTCTGTGTGAACTTAGGCAGTTCAGCACTGGCTGCGTGCGCTCGTTTGTGAGGTGCGCTGTCGTTGAGACTGAGTCTAACTCCATGCTGAGAAAAGAGATGCTCTGAACCAGGGAGAACTTGCTCTTTTCAGCGTCGACCTGAATCCCTAGAGAGCTGATGTGCCTGAGCACCTGGTCCCTGTTGGCGCACAGAGTCTCTTGAGAGTGAGCTAGAATCAGGCAGTCATTGAGGAAGTCGAGTACGCAGATGCCCACTTCCCTTAGTGGGGGAAGGACGGCCTCTGTGACCTTCGTGAAGATGTGAGGGGACAGGAATGAGCCGAAGGGGGGGACCTGGTACTAGTACATTGGTCTGTCGGACGTGAGCCGTAAGAAAGGTCTGTGCCGAGGCAAGGTGAGACATGAAAGTCTGCCGCTGTGAACCAGTCTAGATGCTGGACACACGTTAGAATAAGTTTCCGCGTGAGGGGGATGGAATGGCACAGCTACCAACTCCGAAGCGGCAATCTCACTCCTTGGTTTTTTCATCTCAGGAACACTTGGGAGCCTTCTGGTTTCCGGTAGTGGTTCGTGAGACTGGGGAGTCAGCTTCCTGTGGGGAGCTCTATGCTGGGTCTGAGAGCTGGGCCCAGGTTGAAGCAGAGCTGCCTGTTGTTTAGAAGACACAGGGGGATGCCCTCAACAAGCAGATGGAGCACGGCTCGTGTTGGAATGGCGGCGAGGCATGATGTGGGAGATGGCCTCCGTCTGCTTCCTCACTGCCGAAGACTGCAGGGCAGAGAATTCAATGGTGTCGCTGAATACACTGAACCGGGAGACGGGGGCGTTGAGAAAGCGGGCTTTGTCGGGGTCCCGCATTGCGACAAGGTTCAGCCACAGATGGGGGGCCGAGCCCGCTGCACTCACCAAATCGCCTTCATCGCCGGTTGGCCCCAATCCAGTAGGAAGGAGTTGATGTTTTAAGATTTTGGCCCTTAATCTGAAACACTCTGTTTTAGCCTGAGACAGTGTGGAAAATTGTCAAATATTACAAAATTATAACTGATGCCAAAAAAAAATCATTTATAACTTTACCAGTGGACCTCAGGGAAGATAATAATAATAATAATAATAATAATAATAAGCTACCTTAATTGTAAAGGCAAGCAACAAATTACTATTTTAACTTCAGGAGCACTTCTTAAATATTTTGGAGCACCCTCTGACCCCAGTGAAGGAAGTCCAGCTACTGTAACTCTTCCGTGCAGACTACAGAGGAAGCATTCTCTGACTCTGATAAGGAAAGAGTATTTATCTCTTCAAGTTCAACTCTACAGGCATCCAGGTGTGTACACTACCGTTCAAAAGTTTGGGGTCACTTACTCATTCTTTATTTATTTATTTATTTCACATTTTAGAATAATAGTAGTCAGCAAAACTATGGAATAATAGAAATGGAAATATGGGAATTATTTTGTGACCAAAAAATCCAAAATAAATCCAAAACTATGTAATATTTTAGCATCTTCAAAGTAGTCACCCTTTGCCTAGATTTTGCAGACATGTACTCGTGACATTTTCTCAACCAACTTCTTGAGGAATCACCCCGGGATGCTTTTTAAACAGTATTGAAGGAGTTCCCATCTATGTTGGGCACTTATTGGCTTCTTTTCTTCATATTTTGATCCAAGTCATCCATTTCAAAAACTTTTTTTTTTTTTAGGAAATTTTAGATTTGTAATTAAATAAATGTATATGTTTTGGCAGAATAATATTTTGTCTACAAAGTTAATTTCAAACTTTTAAGCATACACCTTAAGATCAAAAGATTTTTAAGATCATGAGAAACATTTCAGACAAGTGACCCCAAACTTTTGAACGGTAGTGTATGTGTCCAGGCATTATGGGAACTGCAGTAAGTTTCTATTGTTTTAACATTTATTATATTTGTTATATTGTTAAATATGTTATATTATATAAATAAAACATAAGAAAATCAACAGACTCAGAAAAACACATTCAGCTTCAGAAATGTTTACCCCTCCACTGTTGTCCACCAATAACATTCTTTCTCCACTTTTGAGTAAAGACTTCCAATTCAAACCATCTGCGCAACTAACTTTTAGATCTAACCGAGTACATCCATACTAACAGCATTACATCTAAAAGTGATGATTGCTTTCCAATGTGCAGTTCGTTCGGCAGTGTATCCAATTGTCAGACTCGTGGTGTAGCAGACAAAACCCCACCCTACTCTGACTCAGATTGGCTGTCAGGTTTCGGCATTAAGTGTGATGATTGGTTAGGCAGAGCCGAAAGTTGCGAAGTTTATGGTGCCTATGCAGATATAGCAGGTAAATGCTGGCCACGACCCCCTGAATATTTTCTCATCGGATCTGCACAAATCATGTAGGTGACCCATTTTGGTTTCAAAACGGCGAATACGAAATTGATCAAGTAGCCAATGTAACAATGAGAAAATGGGACTAATTTGATCATATTTCTTGGTTCTCGTCTCGGCTGCTGCATTTTGAACTAATTGAAGTTTATTTATTTATGTATTATTTATTTATTTATTAGAGGAAAATTTACTAAACATCTCATTCAAAGGATGGTGCCTTTTTACATTATAGTGTCCCATCACTTTACTGGGGCATTAGGACCCACACAGACTGCAGGGTGAGCACGCACTGCTGGCCTCCCTAATACCTCTTCCAGCAGCAACCTTAGTTTTCCTCTTGATGTCTCCCATCCAACCTGGTACTGACCAGGCTCAGCACTGCTTAGCTTCTGTGGACAACCGGTCTTGAGCTACAGGGTGATATGGCTGCTGAGTACACTCTCAACATCACCATAGAGGACCTTTAATATTCCAATAAAATGTTTACAAAAACCAAAAGCTTTATCATGTGTTGATGCAATGAAATGAGCACCCGTCTACAGAATCAAAACACTGTGTAGCCCCACAATGGCTGTTAATGCCCCCTTTTTTCTTCAGCTAGCGCGCATCCACATGAAAAGACATATGTTATGAATTGTCAGACAATGTGCACTCTGGTGAGGGCATATATATACAGTAGTTTGATAGATTATTCTCCTGATGGATGACAGAAGTTCCCATTTCTACAGTTTCATTTTGATGTGGCCAGGGGGCACAGAGTTGTCATAATATTACTTTATTAAAATGCACTGACTCAATTGTGATTCAGACGATACCTTTTTAAATGATCAGTGTCATAATAATGACTAATACATTGTTTTATAGTGTGGATTGATGAAAGCAGCCATGCTTCAGATCGTTCATGATTAATTCTTAGGAATTTAGGAGTCCTCAGGAGGGCTTCTAAGCTGTTGTGGGTTTTAGGAGCAGCTTTTAGCATTAAACTGCTTCATGAATTACTCTTTGATGAAAACTTTTACGCACCCTAAAATTAGGAGTGACACACCCCTAGTTTTAAAGAGTTTCCTCTTTAGGAGTTACTTTTAGCATTAAGATTTTTTGTTAATATTGGCCATGTACCAGATCTGAACCAGCCATTCATTACACACTTTCACAATAATCTCCTTGGTTAATTCTATTTTGTTTAATTATTTATTTAAGTTTTAAAAAGCATATCGTTCAAGTAATTTTATTTGTATAGTGCCTTTCACAACACACATCGTTTCATAGCAGCTTTACAGAAGATTAAACTGTAATGTCTATAATGTTGATGAATCATCATTGTGTAATTAGATAAAATATTATTGTTAATCGTGTTTAAATATAAGCAATTAAATAATAATTGCATTAATAACCCCAGTGAGCAAGCTGGATGTGACTGTGCCAAGGAATACAAAACTCCATAAGATGTTGATTAATGGAGAAAAATAACCTTGGGAGAAACCAAACTCACTGTGGGGGCCAGTTCCTCTGACTAACATCATGAATATTATGTAAATATTACTTATGTATAGTTAAAGTCATGGTTTAAAATGATTAAACTAAGGAAGTGTTAAGGGTCAGTGTTTAAACATCGATTTTGTTTGAACTGTAAGATTAATGACCAATGTCTTTGAAGTCCATCCTGGATTAACTGCAGAAGTTCACATAGATGCAATTGTCCTTGTTAATTGGCTGATGATGGCAATTTATAGTCTATATATTCCATTACAAGGGTGTAGTCCATAAATTGACGGATGCTGGCAGAGATCAGTGAGTTGCATCGCAGTTCAAACTGGCCGGTAATTTTGGTGAGGTTCGGTGTGGTCCATCCTAAATCCAAGGTTCAGACAATGGCATATGAAGTATCCCATGTCTTATGGTTGTAGTTGGCATAAGTTCATCCTCTGAAGTCCATCATAATAGACTGAAGTGATGTTTGGCTGGCACCGGCTGCATTTAGTCATCATCACACAGCGAGACGTAGCAGTGAAGTCCAACACCAAGCAGAAATGGTGCTGGATCCAGCCGGTTCTGGTGACCTCAGGATAGGAGTCCCGAGGTTGAGACAGGGAAACAAATAAAATAATATAAGCATAGATGCCATTCAATTTATTGGAGAGCTATAGATCATGATCAATGTTTCTGGTTTCTGGTTCCGGTAGACTAAACTAAAGCAACCTAATTGTGGGTTGGAGGATAAATTAGGTGAACGCCTGGTTAAATTGATGAGTCTTTAGTCTAGACTTAAACTGAGGGAGTGTGTCTGCATCTTGAACAGTGTTAGGGAGACTATTCCATAGTTTAGGAGCCAAATATGATTTTGATATTCAGATGTTCAGATTACCCTTTTTTTCATGTAAATTTAGGCCTATCACATCATATGCGCAGACTGTGGAATGGGATATTTTTAACACATTTTTATCTTTGGAAATAGTGAGCAATGATTTCCATTGATCAAAATAAATTAAAATAATACAGTATATTAAATGCCCCATTGTCACTGAAAGATGCGAGCGAGAAAGATACATTTAAGTTGCACATAATGGAATGGACTCTCATTAATTTACTAACGATTTAAAATGCTCCTTACAATGCTTTTGGGAAATGTGCCACAGAAATAAAGTAGTACTTATGTGCAGGACAGGAAACCCAGCCCATGACATTTTTTTTAAAAGTTGTAATACTTTATTCAATTTATCTCATATCAAGCACTTTAACCTTATTAACATGCACACAATTATTAATGTTATCTACAAGAACACAAGGTTTTAGAGCAGGGAGATTTAAAAAGGGCTCTTGCCAACATTTTCCTATTCATCCACCAACCTCATCACTGTTAAGGACGTGAATTTGATTATAGTATTAAAAGCAGTGTAATACATGAAAACACTGAGTAGAAGAGAATAGCTGGAAAATAAATTGCATGTCTTAGTTTATTGAAATGCGCACTCATAATATGCAAATTACTGCTATTATAGAATGTTTCTGTCTATTTGGTAAAGCCTCTTTCTGTATGCAGAAAAATTATATTATTATTCTAATACAGTAGTGATGCTAATGCATCTAATGCATTTTGAATCTCATCAAATGTTGTGGTGTAGCCACTGTGACTTACCCATTTACATTTCTTAAAAACATTAGAAAGTCTGCTGGATAGCCAAAACGTATGTGTCAAATACATATACTGCTATGTGTCTAACATATACTGCAAACAAAAACAAAAAACAAAACAAAAAAAAAAATTTAAATTTATACCATAGAAGCTTTGACAAGGGGTCTTTCAGTTTCCGGAAACCGCAGGCAAAGAATACCATTCTGCATTTACAAGTACAATACTAACATATCTGGCCTTTACAAAAGCTATTGTGTGTTTGTGTGTTTTGGAGGTTGCGTCTCGCCCTGGGGCCCTATGACTGTCAAAGGGCTGTAAAGTAATATTAGGCCTTCCTCAGAGTAGCTTCTGCGCTGGCAGAACCAATCAGGCTCAGCCACCTAGGCTGATTGGACTGACATACTCCATCAAAGACAGAGCTGAGCGATTTTCACATGGCCTGCAATGTCCCAAACGTCTCCCACACTCACTGGGCTGCAGCACTCAAACAAAGAAATCTGCTTTTCCATTTGCCGTTATAGCTCCTTTAGTGAAACTCTTAAAAAGAACAACAAAAATGGCATTTTCTCTCTTTTTAAAAGTTTATCATTTGTTATTAATTCTGCTATAGGATGTATGTAGAATTAAAAGGGAAAATCCATCTGTTTATAATAAGCATTCATTGATAACATTTTCAGAGACACTGCTTTGGCGTATGTATTTTGTATAACCTGTCAAAATAAGGGGGAAAGAAAAATCTGCATCATTGTTGACTACTCATATTCTCACATACCAATAAAACTGATGTTGTATTGGTAATATAACTTTATTTTTTAAACTGGGTTTGTCTTAACTTCATGTGTGCACTTTATTAAAAACATGAATGTAAATTGAAATAAATGATTTATTATGAACTTTTACAGTGGCTTTCATATTCACTCATATTATAAAAAAAGGAATGCTCTTTCTGTTCATATCAGTTAATATATCAACTTGATCATAACATATGCAGTTATTTTAATGTTTAGAGCAACCTCTCATTTGCTCTCTTTTTAGTACATCCATTGTGTGAAATTAGCTGAAATCAGAAAAGAAACAAATCTAGCAAAGGGCCCAAGGATTGGCTCTCTACAGTTTTTAGATTCTGGAAAAAATTTAACAAAATAACAATTCCTTAAGAATAAAGGAATATGGACAGGCAAATGTAATGGGAGATATACAGTATAAGCATAAATTGACCAGTTTCCTTCATTACATAGCAGAAAGTTGGAAATTAGTGCAGAGCCATCAGGATAATGTATGTTTAATTTCATTTCATTCAAACGCCATCTGTTTCAACTGTAATATTTAAGTTTTTTTTTCTTTCATTTATTTTTATTTTTTTCCTCTGACAACCATGAAAGCCTGCATTTCTCTCTCTCTCCCTCTTCCACACTTGCATGTCTACAGATCTATATAAGCATATTAACATTGAAAAATAAAATAATAAATAAATAGATACAATTATCTGTCATAAAAACTGTTCTGTTGTTCCAAGTTTTGCTTCATTAATTTTTTATTCTTATGCCATTTGAAAAGACAGCGAGCAAGGATTTTTTTTCCTTTAGTCTCAAAGGTCTCATCTCCTCCTCATCCCACATCATGCTGCACAAGCCAATCTTCTCAGTTGCCATATGGGAATTTGAGCCCTGTCCTTTATGCCCACTTCCCCACTTAATGTCATTGTTATAGTGGCTGTTTTTTTTTCTTCCTTCAATGAAGAATAATCAAATGTTGATAGCACATTTCAAATGGACCATTAAATATGGAAATGGTTCTGGGAAAGTTTTCTATGATGTGTCTTCGTAGAGGAGCCCGACAGTCTGCCTAGCCATGTGCTGCAGCTAATTTGATTATAATATAGTCATCTAAGCTATTCAATTAAATATTTTAATTAACCTGAAGTATTCAGCAAATGATGCTAATTACAAATATTCTCTGGAGAGTGAGCGTGATGAAAGACAGAGCCTGAAAGTAATCCTTCAAGCCAGTGTTTTGTATCATGATGTCCTATATCATAGACTAATATCAGATTGCCAAATAATTTGCCTAAACCTCATTTGTTTAATGCCATTAGCATTTTGTTTGAAATAATAGTAAACATGCATTCTACTCATCAGTGCACACTGTGGGTAATTTAGTGGTTCTTTTATTTTATTTTATTTAACCCTTATTTTACCAGGGAAATCTTACCAATTTAGTGGTTCTATTTATTAAAGTTATAGTTTCAGTAAAAAACAAACAAACATGTATCTCTTTCTCATTCTATTACCATATATTTAGTTTACTTAAAATAATAGTAATAATAATAATAAATCACTACTAAATTTTAAATCTCTTAAATATTTGTAAAAAATGTATATGAAAGATATACAGAAAGAAAGAAAAAAAGAAAGGAGAAAAAAGATGACACCTGACAGGCAGAGTATGAGATTACATTTAGCTTAACAGATTTTTTTATTCTAAAACTCTTCAAATCAGCATATTTGACTAAAAGTTACAAGCATGAGTGACAGTCCTTCTGAAGTGAACAAATTGTGTATGTGCCCAGAATGATTACTTTATATTCATAGTTTTTTTATGCCTTGGTCCTGTATACGTCATGTGCATAATGTTCCCTCTGCCCATGGCATCGTCACTCTGAGCAATGTGTTTCAATAAAGCAATTTTCTCTCTGTCTGGAAGCATCAGTGGGATGCCATTCAGAACAAAGCCAGGCTATGACACTATCTTCAAGCATACATGTGGACGACAAAACTACACTTTATTAAAGGAAAATATAAATTTAGAACTGTTTTGACAACACCCTGGAAATATAATTCAAACAAAAATGGATTACATCCCTAAACTTTCAATAAAGAAAGATTTCACAGAATTAAGCCAAGGTGTAATTAAAAAAAAAAAAAAAGATCCCCTTTTCTCCCAATTTGGAATGCCCAATTCCTACTTAGTAGGTCCACGTGGTGGTGCGATTACTCACTTCAATCCGGGTGGCAGATGACAAGTCTAAATTGTCTCCACTTCTGAGACCGTCAATCCACGCATTTCACCATGTGGTTTGTCGTGCTTGACACTGCGGAGACTCAAAGCATGTGGAGGCTCATGAGACTCTACAGTCCATGCTCAACTTACTACATACCCCATTGACAGCAAAAACCCCTTATCATGACCACGAGGAGGTTAACCCATGTGGCTCTACTCTTCCTAGCAACCGGGCCAATTTGGTTGCTCAGGAGACCTAGTTGGAGTCACTCAGCACACCCTGGATTCGAACTCGCAACTCTATGGGTGGTCTTCAGCATCAATACTCGACCAAGGTATAATATTAATAAAAAAATATAATAAATATAATAATAATGTGGGAAAATATTGTTTCATAATTTAATATTATTATTAATAATAATGTGTTTTAACGATTAAATTACAAAAGGCCCTCTTTAAAATTATAATAGACTTGCATTTAGAATTTACATTTTAACATGTTGAAAAACATTTGCTTGTAAAATCTAAAAAAAAATATGAAATGTGTGTCATAATTCTTCTATTCCCAGTTCTAGCTACATCTAGGCCCATTTACCCACTGAAATATTACATCTCATGGATACCAGACTCAGGCTGGGTTTGCTAGTAGGACAGTTTAACATGTTTCTGAGTAAGGTGCATCATTTGTCTGTTAAGAACTGATGCATCTGGAACACAAAGTGGAGTCAGAGATTTTACACTCTTACATGGCTCCTATGGTTACTGAAACAATAGTTTTTTTTCTCATTCACATATTTCCAAATATTTTGGCTATTAAATTAATAGCCTTACAAAACAAATGCACATACGCAGTATGCAGATGACAGCATTTCTCTGGATTTGGACTGAGGAGCTTATAAAAAAAACTTAGCAACTCCTTCAAGCCAATTTAATAAAACAAAGAACATTAGTCAGAGAGATGAAATGGTTAATGTTCTGTAAAATAATGAATGTATCATTAATAAAGTTTTATTTAACATCTAGGCTATTTAACACATTCAGATATTATTTTTGTTAATATTATTGTTAACTACATTGTAGCATTTGATCAGTTTAGCACGTAAGCATGACACTGAACTGATGCAAAGCATGAGAAACAGAGCGCCCGTCTGTGCTCGGTTATGGCGCAAGCATCTGCCACTGACTCAGTAACATCTGCTCAATGGACATCACAAAACAATCAATATTCAGTGAAAATTAAAATAAAGATTGCAACGGTTATATTCATTTGAAACTATATCTTATTGGGGGGGGGGTTTGCCTAGAACCTCCATTAATTTCCGACCCAGGATTGAACTTCAGATGGAGATGAGAGATGTAACAGGTGTTTAAGTGTCTCTCTTCATCATGCAGCTGGTACATTACACAAAGTACATTTGCTATTTCTGTCTTTCTTGCAAATGTGTAACATTATGAATAATGAGGGAGCACCGAGATATGAAAGGCCCTTGCGCTTGCAATGTTAACAGCTTTGTTGATTATAAACAGGAACGTTATAGTTTTATCGCTTCGCTCGCTTTCGGAGATGTGATATAACACCATTTTCATGTAAAATTAACAGGTTTAGAAAGGTTTATACATCTGTAACATCTTAAGTTCAGGTTCTACTATGTGACAAAGCACTTTTTCACTTTGCGCACCCACACTTCAGACACTGCTGACTAGCTGCAAGAGAGAGCGAGGGAGAGACAGCAGATTTTCAGTTTGATACAAAAACAAGTTTGATTTGTTCATCTGTATCTATTGATTTATGAATTTTCAGCTGCACTGTAAAGTGAATAAAAGTGTGCAGGAATTTCCCTTATTATGAATGTGGAAATTACGGGAATTATTAAAATTATGCACAATAGCTGCAACCCCGCGCTGAATTTCAGGCTCTGCTAACTGTATTATATTAAAATATTAAAGCTGCCCTGGTTCCCCTCCTTTATAATTTCAATATACAAAACAATTAAATAATAAATCTGCAATCTGCTAAATAAATGCAACGAAAAGCTGCATGAATAGCATTTTATTTTCCACTTTTGTCATTTACTTCAAGGCTTGCCAAATCAAAGGTCCCTAGTTTGGAAATCTCTGATCTAAACTCTCTGATTAGCTGGGGTTGTTGTTCATTTATCTTTGCTTACCTCTCTACAGAGCTAACCTCCTGTAGCGTATTTAGAGGTTTCAATGAAAGTTTGTTAACTGGTTAGTTTAGCAGTGTTGTATTATGCTATTAGCTGTATTATGTTTACAATATGGTGTCAACAGGTTGTGCATACGCGGTAAATTGCCCCGGAAGGGTCTCTTTGGGACTTCCCGTGAACTTTCGTCGCCATAGCAACCAAAAAAAAACAGTGATTGGTGATCTGGGTCAACGCTAATGAAAACAGTTTCCTCTATGCATATAAATGTCAGCACATTCCACAATGCACAAATAAACAGTAATCAGTTAAAGTGTCCAAATTCTCACACAAATATATGTAGCGAATTTGGTATGATAATGTTCACTGCATGGGTTAACGTGTCGTGTACATTACCATTATTTGTAAGGGAAACAGTATGTGTGAGCTAGGAATTAAATTAAACGGTCCTATTTCTACATTACTATTTAAAGTGTATAATGGAATCAGTCGAGTTTGACAACCGTTATAATTTGGATAAATGACAAATAACTAGATTATTTATCTGAATAAAATTATCCACCATTGTATCAGCTCACAATTTTTTACTGTAGGGAATTAGCTTTAATAAGATAATTATGATTAATTGTCTTATTGGAGTAATATTATTCTCATGGCTTATTGACAATAAAATTACACATATAGGTATAGCTTTGAAGCAAAATCTTTTAGAAACAGGGATGAGATTATTTATCAAAATATACCACAGTAAAAATATCTTTCAAAGGAAATATGAATAATTAATCATAACTCGTTATAATTAATTATGAACATTTGTATCGGTTAATAGTGTAACGCTCCCCAAAATATTTAAGTGGAGTTTACACTAATTCGGGAACGTCCGTACTGTTCCTAATGATAGGTAAATGAGTAGAAAAATAAATAAATATATCAACACTGATAAATTAACTAACTCAAGTGTATTAACAAACAAATAATATTTACAATAGGTTCAAAACAGGGTGTATATACAAGTAAAGGTGAAGTCCAGAGTGCAGAGTTATTTATAGTGTTCGGATCAACCTCACCGGGTGTTTTGAAGAGCACGATCAAATGATGAAGTAATGAATTGACCAGTGTCCTCTGATAAAAAGTAATCCTGGCTGCGAGCCAAACGAATAACTTCCAGGAGGAACGGCGCTCAGCGCTTCCAGGTCAGTCACCAGTATAATTCCAAGGAATGAATGAGTATGTAAATTGGAGCGTACTCGCAAATGAGCCCCCACAACCGGCATAGCGGTTCTTTAAATAGAACGTCAATTGATACTTCCTGTTTACGTGGCAGGAAAACACGTACATGAAAACACGCGAAGATCTCGCGTGAACAGAGATAGGGATCAACACATAACAGCTGAGGGATAGACAGATAACAGGGGAAAGCAATATAACTTAATAGGTAATAATGACAAACATAATTAGTTTAATGTCACAAACCTTATATAAACAATATCCCCTTATGTGGCCACGCTACAATAGAATTAACTTGATGTAGCTGAATTAATATTACAATCAATTTATCTGTTCATCCAGAGAACACTCAGTATTGATCATTAATCAATTCTCAGAAAGTATATTTTTCGTGGCCACACAAAAATAATTTTCTTAGCATGCAGCTGCGATCAAATCGTTACATTGACAATGATTTACAAGCAGACCAGAATCAACTCGCAAGAATGTACACAAAAGTTTATTTAACTAAAATACGAACACATAACTAATCTAAACACAAACATACACAAAATCCCTCATACATGGGAAAGGGAAAAGTGAAAATAAAATGAAACCGGAACAGAATAGGGGAAATGCAGTTATGAAGAGGGTAATTTTTACCATCTGAGAGAACCATCGAGCTCTTAATTTAAAAGCACCTTTGTTAGAAAGGGGTTTTCATCTTATACTAAACTATGTTCAGTTAGTTACTGGTACGATACTTGCAATTACCTTGAAAGAGTGCCCCGATGCAGTCGCAGGAGAAAGGCTTGATTTGTTCCTTGGGTCAAGCATACATGTGGAGGACAAAACTACACTTTATTAAAGGAAAATATAAATTTCGAACTGTTTTGACAACACCCTGGAAATATGGAAATATAATTGGAAATATATATATATATATATATATATATATATATATATATATATATATATATATATATATATATACACATACACACACACACACACACACACACACACACACCACTTTGCAGTGTGCCACACAATTCATTTGATAGGAAACATGGCAGAACTAATTGTACATTATCTGGTAGTTCTGTCATAAGGCATGCATAAAAACAGTACAAAAAACACTTTACAAGACAGTAATGATACTATACACAATTTCCTGGGGATATACATGTTCTTTTATATTTTTTCATGAATCAATGAATTTTCTATGGGGGAAAGGAGTAAATCAGTCTTTCTGCATTCTTTTCTCTAGCATGCAGTTAACTTCCTCCCGCTTGGAATGTTGCCGGTCCAGTGGCAGCAAAAGACAGTGTAAAAGCTTGATAATGATCAGTGGGGGAGCAGGTATAACGGAGTCGGCTTGGGCCTACTAGGACTTTTGCTTGTTACAGTCTAGAGACATCTGTTGGCTTATACATTAAATAATGAATAATTTTGTGTCTGATTGGTCCAGATGCTACACTCCTCTGGTATCATATGCCAATTTGCACCCGAAAGATAGGGACTTTACCTTTTTTCCCATATGGACAATTTCAAGATTTTTTTTTTCTTCTAGACTGGTATTAGATAGGGTTAAAACATGTTTAATCCACAACATTCTCAGTGAGTCCACTGTATTTTGCAAGTTGGGCTGAATTTCCAGTGTTCTAGTGGAAGTGTGTTTTGTGTGTAGCTGGTCACTGCTTGCTTGCGTGTCATGCGGTTAGATTCTTGCTTTTTAGATACTTCCCAGACAATATGTGCAGTTAATTGTTATAATAATAATAATAATAATAATAATAATAATATAATAATAATAATATAATAATAATCAAGCGAAACTGACGTTTTTTCCTAAAACAAATGTTATGATCAGAAACCACTCGCAAAGCACAGCGCTCCTGTCCCAGATGCTTCTTCCATCGGCTGCCTACAGAAGAATTTAGGAACATGTGTTTGGAAAAAGCTTGGAATAATTTGTTTGTGTGCTCTTTTCACTTAATTGGCAAGAAGTCAACAGCAGGGATTATTTATATTATACACCGTTATGGTCCGGCTGCGATAGACGTCCAGAAACGGAACAAAATTAATTAAAAAACGATTAAACGATAAATTATTGTGCTAACAGGTGTCTGTACATGTCCTAAAAGTTCAGTAGACATTTTGAGAGTTTGTACATTTCTATTTAGCATATTTTTTGAGAATGTTCCACATGTTTTGAAATGGCATTATTACTGAGTATAAAAAGGAACAGTGTTTTTCCTGAACTTTATGTGAGTAGTGATGATGTTTTCAGCTGTTTTCATGCTGTGATGCTGAATGGATAAATTCTACTGTGGAGGACCATAATTATTAGATGAGATGTTTTATCACATTTGAAATTAATAGTATTCTGATTTTCCTCTTTCCTGCATTTTTCCTGCCTGCAAATAACTTTCTTTTGAGTGTCTTTGCAGAATGTGCTTGTCTTCGCTTAAGGGGAAATGGTGATTTGGAAAGCAGTGTGGACATTAATTCAGTATCAATTATATTTATATTTACCACTAGTGATTTTAATAATACATATGGTTTTATAGTTGCTTTACAGAAAGTTTAACTTTTGTGTACAATGTTTATGTAGGGTGCACAGGTGGTTTAGATCAGTTTTACTATCAGATATAATTAATAATTAATGTTTATTAGTTACAAATTAAATTAAATAATATAATTTAATTTGTTAAATTCTATCCTGGTGGCACCACTCTTTTAAAAGAGAAATGATAGTAACTGACTGATCAAGTCTCATAAAATTCTACCCTGAAGATTGAGTATTTTGATTGATAATCAAAATAATCAAAAATGGGAAGAAGCTAGTCAAATTATTGCCATAAGAATCCAACAGTAATCTGGATACAGTTGGCTTCTAACAACAACAATTTAACAATACTGAAGTAATACTGGAGTTCTTGACCTGACAGAGGCTGGCTTTGACACAATATTCAACAAACAACTAGGAGTACTTATTATAATATAACAAGATTTATTATAATCAAACAGCAATGAACACTGCCAATACTAGATGAATATAACACAAAAACATAAAGTGGAAATCCTAACTAAATTGTGGAGCTATATGCTAGTGTATGTGTGTGTGTCGATTCGGTAACAAGGACACAAAATGCCAGACTAAACTCCACGTGTGGAACCAGTTTCAAAATGGAGGATCGGTTTCAGCCTTGAGAATTGGGTTCAAAATGGCAAACTGAATTAAAAATGGAGGACTAGGTCAAAAAGGGCGGAGCCAACAATTCTTTGAATGTGTAGGGGAAAGAAAGATGGCTGGATCAGATCCAGAGCAACGGAGATAAAACCATGTGTGGGTGGTAATGAGCAGACACACAAAGGAACTGAACGAAACAGGCGGGAGAATTTGAAAAACACCAGCCTGATTCGGACATAAACCACGGTTCTGCTCGCTCCGTGAATTTCAGTGAGTGTGAGAGAGAGTGAACAAACATGGGTTCATACAATTTAACAGAGGATACACGCTGGTAACAGCGCGATTGAATCGTTAGTTCAGATCACTCAATAAAATAACATTTCACCCAAAAATTATGATCTCATAAATCAACACAGCAATCAGAGATCATAGTTAAATAGACAAATGTAACAAAACATCACATTCAGCGATCAAATATATGATTTAGCTTTATAAGAAAAGTCACAGTTTCTAAGCTATATCTGCCCAGGTATCAACCTTACTTAGGAAATCCTGTGTGATTTCAGCAGGGTTGTCCATTTGAATTCCTGTTACGTTGAGCGGTAAGAGAAAACGATCTGGATTCGGTCCTTTGGCTTACGCTCGTCAGCGAGAAGACGCGTTTCTGCGTTGTTTCTCGGGTCCGGTGATAGAGAGAAACACAGGAGGTAGTCAACGTTGATAGAAAACGATTGAGAAGGGAAGCTGATCGCCTTTTCCGTTTTCGAAATAAATTCACTGTTGTCTCGCAGTGAAAATGAAATGAACCGGTTGTAATACTACATGACTGAAACAAAGCTAAGTTAATCTTACTCTACCGTGGCCCAATGGTGAGGTTAGAAAAACGTGGTCTCTCTTTGTCCAGAAGGAGGGAAATTACTTTGTGTAGATACGTCTCTTTAGAGCGCGGCTTGTGGAGTTGTAGGTAGCGAGGCTGTAAGCAGAGAGAGCAAAATTAAATCTGAGCACTGGTTTTGTTAAGAAGATTACGTCATCGGTCATAGGCCGCTTTTGACCAATGACGTTTGAGATTGAGTCCATGGGCGGGACTTCCTGTCCGGCTGTAAGGCATTCTGGGAAACCAAGTTCAATGTCTCCCCTTCGATCACAGATCAACAGGGCCATGCTGTCTCTGCTGCCATTTTTAGTGGGGCAAGGCCCTACATAATGTATGTCCAAATAAATATATGTATTTGTGTTGCATGTACGTAGTTATTTTTGTATGGTACAGTTTATTGTGTGGCTGCTAATACATCATTATTTCCTACACAAGAACAATGAACAACTGATCCTGTTGATAGATTTAAATTAGTCAACATTAAAACATTTCATGTAGGTTATGGCATTTAAATACGGTTATTATGACTTCCGGTTGAGCATGTGAGAGAGAAGACGCGCGTGAAGTGGGCTCCCGAGCATTTTGTCATACAATTATATCTTTCAGGCTACTTTAAGCTTTTAATACACTTGGTGATTTCTTCTATTAATTACTTACTCTAACATTGTTGTTTGGAAAGATTTATGGCTTCTGAAAGGCAACGGAAACTTAAATCGTCAGCGACCGCGATAGAGGGTCATGGCGACAAGCTGCCGCTGGATCTGGAAAATCTCCGTGTCACTCTGATTTCCGAGCTATCTTCTACCATCGCAGAACAGGTAAAATCGGCTATTGACTCCGCACTTGCTCCAGTTGTGGCCTCTTTTGAGACTTTTAAATCGAGCATTGAGTCACAAGGACGGCGGATTGATGATCTTAACCAACACTTTAACGACTACAGCGACCGTATTGTAGCACTGGAACAGATGGTGCTAAAGTTGAATACGGCAAACAAACAACTCACCGACAAGGTGGAGGACTTGGAGTCGCACTCTCGGCGTTGCAATCTTCGGGTTATCGGCATACCTGAGCGAACAGAAGGGAGCGATCCGGTCACCTTCATGTCACAATTTTTCCAGGACGTGCTCGGATCAGAAATCTTTCCAACTCTTCCACTGCTGGATAGAGCGCATCGTATTGGCCCTGTGCCTTCAGCTGACCGGGAGAATCAAAGGCCTAGAGTGATGATCGTGTGGTTTCATTACTTCAGCGACAAAGAAAAGGCTGTTCGGCATTTGAATAGGAATCAACTCTTCTATCAGAGCCGTAAGGTCTTCATTTTCCCCGACTTCAACTCCAGTGTTGCTAAAAAGAGGGTGACATTTACAGCTGTAAGAAATAGCTTGCGTGAGAAGAACGTGAGGTTCTCACTTAGATTCCCTGCTCGCCTGCTGATTGACCCTGGCGATGAGAAGCTTCATTTCGATTGCCCCAAAGAAGCACAGCGATGGTTTAACGAACGGTACTCAACATCCTAGGTATCCGGTAGAGTTAATTATGCAAAGGACACAATTTTACAAGTAACTGTACTCGGATAACTGAATCCTATTAACCGAGGGTGTTTTGACAATATATGTTTGTATGTCGCCTGAATTGAATGTTCACTATGTTACTACATATGTTCGGGAGTGACTTCATTCGACTTGGATGTGAATTTAAATGGTTTACAAACATCGAATGTTCCAGAGTTTTGGTGTTCTGCCTCCAATGTTTGGGAATGGAGATAAGAAATTGAGGGATGTTCAGGGTAGGGTGGGATGGGGTGTTCTGTTTGCTTGTGTGTGTGTGTTTTTTTTCCTCTCCTTTTGCTTGTGGCCTCCTCTACCTATATATTAACTCAACTTGATGGACAGTACCAGAAGTTCAATTAGATTCCTGAGTTGGAATGTGAAAGGACTGAATGGTCCCATTAAAAGATAAAAAATTTTGACACATTTAAAACTGCAAAAACCGGACATTGTATTCCTCCAGGAAACTCATCTACGCCTTAATGATCAATGCAGACTCCGAGCTCGCTGGACATCACATTTGTTTCATTCCAACTTTGATTCCAGGTCAAGAGGAGTTGCCATTTTGATTAATAAGACTGT
Organism: Moxostoma hubbsi; assembly: GCA_032164185.1. Classification (NCBI taxonomy): domain Eukaryota; kingdom Metazoa; phylum Chordata; class Actinopteri; order Cypriniformes; family Catostomidae; genus Moxostoma; species Moxostoma hubbsi. The sequence continues at coordinate 44,843,874 of JAVLUX010000014.1, read as the reverse complement.
GCCTTTCTCTGTTGACAATGTTATTTTGGATGTGAATGGCAGATATTTAATTGTAAAAGGGGAAATTTCACAAACACCAGTAGTTTTGGTAAATGTATATGCCCCAAATTTTGACAATACCCTTTTTGCTCAGAATCTGTTGTCAAAGATCCCAGCTCTAAACACACATCTTTTAATATTTGGAGGAGATTTAAACTGTGTTATTGATCCAGATTTGGATAATTCAAGTACTGTTATGAAAGTTCCCTCTGCCATGTCAAAGATTTTTTCTGAGTTTATGGTTCAGAACAGTTACATTGACCCATGGAGACACTTTAATCCCACAGCGAGAAAATTCTATTCATATGTCCATCAATCTTTCTCTCGTATAGATTATTTTTTTTATCAATAGTTCTCTAATTCCTCAGGTTGTAAACTCTGAATATCTTCCTATTGTTATTTCGGACCATGCCCCTCTAAGCCTTGACATTCTTTTATTTTCAAATCGCACGTCTCGCCTGCCCTGGAGGTTCAATTCCTTGCTTTTATCCGATTCAGCATTTTGTGAATATATTTCTAATTCAATTGATGATTTTCTCTTTACTAATCAGACCGATTCAATCTCTTATTCTTTACTTTGGGAAACTTTCAAGGCTTTTTTAAGAGGACAGATAATATCTTACTCTGCTTATGTTAATAAAGAATGAAGGAATAGGATTAAAAAAAATATCTGATAATATTCAAGCTCTAGATGATCAATATGCTCATAGCCCGACTCCTGAGTTACATAAACAAAGACTTAATTTGCAGGCAGAATTCAATCTGTTATCCACAGGTGAGGCAGAGAGACTTTTGTTACACATGCATGGCAATTATTATGAATATAGGGAAAAGGTCGGTCGACTTCTGGCACACCAGCTGCGCACGTCTTATTACACAAATTGCGCAACCTGGTGGTGCACTAACCTCAGATCCTGTTGAGATTAATTTGACTCTTAGAAACTTTTACTCCTCTCTGTACAAAACTGAGGCCTCTGACCAATCAGAGGAAATGAAGCATTTTTTTGGGCGTATTAACTTCCCTAAGGTTGATTCTCTTTTAGCATCTGAACTTGATAGATCCATTACCTTAGATGAGATTATTAAGTCAATTAATTTGTTGCAATCTAAGAAATCCCCTGGCCCAGACGGGCTACCTTCCGAATTTTATAAGAAATTTCAATTGGCCCCACTTCTTTTGTCTGTATATGAGGAATCTTTAGAGCTAGGTATGTTGCCCCCAACATTGAGACAAGCATCTATAACTCTATTGCTTATAGATGGGAAGGACCCAACCTTATGTAACTCATACAGGCCTATTAGCCTCCTCAATGTTGATGTTAAGATTTTAGCTAAACTTTTGGCCTCTCGCTTAGAGGCAATACTTCCTAGCATTATCTCAGAAGAACAAACTGGATTTATAAAAGGACGGTATTCTTTTTCTAATATCCGTATGCTTTTTAATATTTTATACTCAAGACAAAACAGTAGCTCCTCTGAGGTTATCATTTCGTTGGATGCCGAAAAGGCATTTGATAGGATAGAATGGGTTTATCTTTTTAGGGTACTGGAGGAGTTTGGTTTTGGGGAGGGATTGATTTCATGGGTATGTTTATTATATGCTGACCCTCAAGCTTCAGTTTATACTAACAATGTTATATCTGAATATTTTACTTTATCACGGGGTACTCGCCAGGGATGCCCCCTATCCCCATTACTTTTTGCCATAGCTATTGAGCCCCTCTCTATAATGCTTAGAACACTTCCTATATTTCAGGGTATAATATGTAAGGGAATTGAACATAAATTAGTCTTATATGCAGATGACTTATTACTTTCTGTTACCGATCCAATTGAATCTATTCCTGAAATAATACGTCTATTAGACGATTTTGGGAATTTTTCCAGGTATAAGCTGAACTTGCAGAAGAGTGAATGTTTAGCCATAAATCAAGCTGGTCAAAAACTAAAACAGAAGGACATACCTTTCCACTTGGAAAGTTCTAAATTCAAGTATCTCGGTGTTAATGTTACCCTTTCTTATTCGTCCTTAAAGGCAGCAAATTTTACACCTTTAGTTTTACACATGAAGTCTTCCTTTTTAAGATGGGCAGCTCTTCCATTATCTCCATTAGGTAGGATAAATGCTGTAAAAATGAACATTCTCCCAAAATTTCTTTACCTCTTTCAAGCTATTCCTCTGTTTCTACCCAAGTCTTTCTTCAAGAACATAGACCAATTAATCTCCTCTTTTATATGGGCAGGAAAACCTCCTAGAGTATCCAAAATTTTGCTCCAAAAAAGTCGACTAAGTGGAGGGCTTTCCTTGCCCAATTTTATGTATTATTATTGGGCGGAAAATATTCAGAAACTGGTATTCTGGGTACAGGCCCCCTCCTTGCCATGGTGCCACTTAGAAGCTAAGAGCTGTATTTCAACATCTCTCCCTGCTATGGTGTTCTCTTCTCTCACCTTGTCCCTTTCACATTACACGGATAACCCAATAGTATGCTCTTCTCTCAAAATATTCTTCCGTCATTTTAAATTTACCTCGGCATCAACCATGGCTCCTATACGTAATAATCATCTTTTTCCTCCTCCCTTTCAGATTCCGTATTCTCTTTCTGGGAAAAGAAAGGTCTGAAATGCTTTGAAGATCTTTTCATTAATAATATGTTTGCAAGTTTTTCTGAATTATCCTCATCATTTAATCTGCTTCCCTCTCACCTATTTCGTTATTTTCAAATTAGGCACTGTGCCGCCTCTCTGTTCGCTGAGTTTCCTTCTCTGCCTTCAAAGTCTATATGGGAAGAGGCATTTAAACTGAACCCTCATATGGGTGGGAGTATCTCCAAGATATATGCAGTTATCTTGTCAAAGGATAATTCTCACAGTATTAAAGCTATCAGGGCTTGGGAAGAGGAACTTGAGAGTTTGAGGATGACTACTGGAGTAGAGTATTAGATAGTGTACGTACCACCATTTCGTGTGCTAGACTTAGCTTTATACAATTTAAAACGATTTACAGAGCTCATCTCTCGAAGAAAAAACTTTCCAAAATATACCCCAATGTTTCAGATTTGTGTGATAAATGTAAGCTTTCACCATGTAACCTTAGCCATATGTTTGTACTTTGTCCCAAACTGCAAAACTTTTGGAATTCTTTCTTTACAATAGTTTCTGATGTCCTAGGGGTCAAGTTAGTTGCTAGCCCTTTGATTGCAGTCTTTGGTGTTTCATCTCAGTCTCAGCCTTTAAGCCATAGACAGGCTGATGTCGTGGCTTTTGCATCTCTTCTCGCTAGGCGCAGAATACTGTTATCTTGGACTTCCCCACAACCCCCTTCGATTTCAGTTTGGCTCAAAGATTTGTCCTTTTTTCTAAAACTTGAAAAAATTCAGTACAATATTAGAGGTAGGGGGAATCTTTCTTTGAAAAATGGCAACAATTTATAAAAAATTTTAACGATTTACCAACCTTAGATGTGGATTAAGTGGAGGTGTGTATATGTATATCCTTTTTTTTTTTTTTTTTATTTTATTTATTTTATTATTATTTTATTTTTATTTTTATTTTTTTTTAATTATCATTTAATGTATGTATGTATGTATGTATGTATGTACATGTGTGTACATGAAAGTAAGTCCTGTTGTTTTGATTGGGGATTGTTCTGGTGGGGTTGTATATGGTGGGTGGGGTGGTATTTAATGTAAAATGCAACTTGCAACAATAAAAATGCTATGATAAATACGGTTATTATAACCGTTGGCATTTAAATACAGTTATTGTATATTAACAAACAATTATAAAGCTAGATTGATTTTTCTACACACTCATCTCCCGCAAAATAATTGTATTTTATCCGAACAACGGCAGCATGACAATTTTATCGTCTGAGTCCTGTAATACATGATCATCCTGCTATCTGGACCTCACCTGTATTTGCAGCAAGTACATAATCTCAGTGCAACAAACTCTTCAGGTTCTGACCAGACTCGATATATGCTTTAAATTAACCATAAAAATCTACAGTTCTCAAAACATGTCCAACTTTACAGCTGTGAAGGTGCTAATAGGCTACATATCTTTTCAGGTTAGTCTCCTCAGGTTCTTCAATGGATGGATAAAGACTCAACAAAACAACTAAAATGCTTATATTTGCAATATTTGGCCATCATCATCAAACTAATAATCATTAACAGATAGGTGGGGAATGAAAATATCACCTTGCTATAATTCTGTTAGAATTTGTTCTCAAGTTTCTGTCATTTTAATGCTGCGTTAGGACATAACATAACGATTATTTATGCTTAACCGGAAGTTCTGCCCACATTGCCTGCAAAGCATCATGGGACATGGGAATATTGTGAATAAAAGTTCATATAATTTCAGACCGTTCTTTTGTTAGTCTGGAAGTGGCTCCTCCCCATTATGACTCGTCATCACAACTCTGGCACATAAACCCTTTACTTAGTAATCCCTCTTTTTTAACATTCTTTAGAGGAGCAGTGCATTTTTTTTCAATTTATGAAGCCCCTGATGTGTCAGCCTCAACGGTGTGGGAGTCAGCAAAGGCATATTTGTGAGGTGCTATTATCTTGTACATTTCTTCCCCAAAAAAAAAAGAAAAAAAAGGCAGCCCTCAAACAACAACTAGATCAGATCTCAGATTTGGAGGGGGAGTTTAAACATTCTTATTCTAAATCAGTATGTTTAAGATTGGATGTGTCTCGCTCAGCCCTGAAAGCTAAAATTGCTAAAAAGCATAGCTTGTTCGAATCAGCCAATAAACCAGGTAGATTGCTTTCTCGACTGGCGAAGGGTAGGTCTGACTTCAACAACCAACTCTCTCTGATCAGGCCAAAGCCATTTATGTCAACCAATTACAGAAGAGGAAGTCCCTTTAACTATCAGTTCACTTCCGGCTGGTTAAGCCCTAGGCCCTGATGGGTTCTGACCCAAATTCTATAAGAAACGGTCTAAATTGTTGGTAGGCCCACACACCAGAATGTATGCCGATTTGTTTGAAACGGCTATCTACACTCTTACTTTGACCAACATTTCACTCATCTTAAAGAAAAAGAAACCCACAGATTGCTGCTCATCGTATAGACCGATTAGTTTGATTGGGAATGATGGTAAGTTGTTATCTAAACCAGTGGTTCCCAACCCTGTTCCTGAAGGCCCCCCCAACACTGCACATCTAAACTACTCGCAAGAAGGTTGGATGCTTACTTACCAAATTTAAATAATTCTGATCAAATAGGTTTTATACAGAATACATTTTTTAATACAAATAATCGGCACCTCCTCAATATTTTGTAGTACTCCCACTCCACTGGGTATAGGGTGCTCTGTGTGTCTCTCGATATGACCAAAGCGTTTGACAGAGTAGAGTTTGAGTTTCTTTTTGATGTTCTTGAGAGATTTGGTTTAGGAGCAGATTTTATTAAGTGTGTGAGGGTTCTTTATAATTCTCCATTGGTGAGAGTGTTTTGACTCCACAGTTGTAGCTCGAAGGCTACCTGACTGGAGACTGATCTTTGCTCATTTAGGTCCCTCAAACAGAATTTGATTCCTGAGTGACTAATTCCAGAGTGTGTCCTTTAAAGGCATCCATTATTTCAAACTCCACATCATGCACATCAGCATCAAGATGGTATAGAACTAAATGTACATATGATGTATAGAGTATATGTATACTGGGATTTGAATTAGCATAGTTTCATTAGGGAGATTTATTGGAGTAGCTGTGTCATGGCAGTTATATGTCATTATGGCTTCACTAACAGGTGTATTAACAAGCCACTTATTTCCTGCTCTAAATTTGGGTGGTAGTTGTATCCTCCCTGTGTGTAGCAACAGCATTGCATTTGTCTTATGTGATTAACCTTTTAATGCCACATAGGCCTTCAATGGGGTCTCTTATGAAAGCTTTACTGGGGCATAGCCAGTGAATATCTTTGACAACTATACACATATGTAGGTTAGGCGTCAGATACATCATCTTGATAAGCTATGGGTGAGGGTGTCTCAATTTTGTGTGTATATCTTGAGACCAAAACCCTATGTTTAAAAACATATACAGGTTGAAATCAGTGTTAGAGTCATTTATCGGGAGGTTTAACAGGAAACCGATTTCTTTAGTCTCTGGGTTAACATGGATTGGTATAGCATTTCCCAGGCTGTAAGCTAAATATACCTGTAGAGTTTGCATGGTTCCTTGCAATACCAGACTCAAGATATTCTTCACTAGCTCAACCGGTACCAAATATGGATCCTGTTCAATGCCATACTCTCAACAGCAGAGCTGACTTCTGTCAGCAAGTCTTGCATTAGTATTTGAACCCTTTTTACATGGGCATAGTAGTCTTGTATGACATCCACTATCTGACCTATACTGCAGATTATATAATTTAAAAGGGCTGTATGTTGATTTACAGCAAGGATTGTACCCACCAAGTGTGTGTCCAACTGCTGTAGCTGCTGAGAAGAGTGAGCCTAGGGCTGATGCTGCTCTCAGAGTGTACCAAGGAAATGCTTAAAGGTGTCTAACTCCCCTTAATTCTTCCTGTGTTATGGTGACTTTTGTAGCTGTTTAAGCATGTGGATTGTATCTAACTGAGCATGTCCTATGGTGTCCTTGCTCCATTGGATGTCATGCCAGGAGACCGTCATCACTGAGGTCACATGCTTTTTGTACACATCAGCAGGGTCAAGCCAAACAAAGATTCTCTGAGTGTGCACATAACAGTCAGTCAGGCATCCTGAAGTATAATGCCAGTTTGAGGACCTGATTCCACTATTTCCATGGGCTGGACTGCATTGAGTATGCAGATCACTATGATTAGGCTCAGCAGGTTAATTGTGAAATTGCACATATATGTAGTGTCACCACTACTTTGTAAGCACATTACAACTAACAAATACCACTATAACTAGCCACAACAACTAGTCACAGATGCACAGGCAACAGTGCCTGACACAGTATAGACTTCTTTACACTGCCTGAGACCTTACACCTTAACAGAAGTTACTCCTAAGCGGTTTCCAGGGTTTGTAAGGCTTAATCTAGTTAAAGTGGTTCCAATTGTACTCCGGTAGCGACCCTGACCGCTCCAGGCAGTTGGCTAGGGGCCCCTTCTCCCCTCATGGTCAGCGGCCATTCCTCTGCTTCCAGGCAGCCGGGCTCCTCCATTCCCCGGCAGATGGCCATGGCTGCTCCTTGGGGTGTTTGGTAGCAGCGAGAACTCCACTACGGCGTATCCCTCCTCCTTCTCGGGTTTTCGGCATCAGTGTAAATGAATTAATAGAAAGGAGGAGGTGAGAACTGGCTTGACAATATAAATAATATTTAATAAAGAACTTAAACGAAAAGACACAAACACACAAAGGTCTCGGACAGCTACCTGTAAACGCTCTCTCTCTCTGTCGCACCACCGCCTTTATCCCTCTCGGAGGCTTGATTAGCCTGATAAGGGGCCAGAATCACGATCCGGCTTTGCCATGTTAAAGTGAGTTTTCAGGTCACGTGCTTGCCTATGTGTGACAGCACTAAAACTTACAAGAATAGGCTCTGATGTTGGAAGCCACTCCTCCTGGAACTGCCAGGGGGTGTCTGCTGTGGCGCTTGCTTTGGCTAGCCTGTCAGCTTATTCATTACCCATTTTGTCTGGAACAGGGGCTTGTGATTGCCCTTTTACTTTCTTCCAGTACACGGTCATGCCATTCTGACTGACAAGTTTGTCACAAGCAAGAAGGAATTCCTTATGCTAAACGTCCTTTCCTCGTTCATTTTTCCCACCATTCTGTTTCCAATGAGGGAGGTGAGAGATAAAACTGTGTCTGGCATAGTTTGAATCAGAACAGATTACCAAGTCTCTGTTACTATACTGTGCTGCTTGTTGCAAAGTTATGAGTTCAGCAGCGATTTCTGCATGCTGACTATACTTGGAGCCTAAACAGAACTGCTGTGCTCCACAGGGGGCATCAGACTCCCAGACTAATCCTACTCCTGCCTGTATGTGTTGTTCAGAATGATAAGAGCACCCATCAATGTAGGCCTTAGGAAGACCTGCACAGACGTTTTTATCATAGTAATGATGGCTTGATGTCAGCGAGGGTGTGGCGATTACTGTGCTGGCTTCTTGTGCATATTCTCCATCAACGCAATGCTGGTACATAGCTAATCCTTGGCATTGTGCCATCTTATTGCACAAGGCCTTATTGAATTGTAGGTGGAATTGCACTCATGTATTAACTTTTTCTCTAACAGGGAATTTATAATTTCCTGAATAGAGTCAAAAGCAATGAGTGGAATTCTGTATTGCTGCACAAAGGTAGGTGGGGCATTTGGACATGTGGGAATACGGACTGTATGGACGTTTGTGACTCCACAATCATAGGAATCCTTAGAAAAGATTTCCTTGTGCTCATAAAACACCTGCCATAATTCCTGATGCTGAACCTGCTTGGTCTAGCTGTTGTTGAACTTCTGACTCGAAGCCGGGGTATGGTTTAGCGCACTTTTCGGCATCTTTCTCACAGATCACTGGTACATGCGGCTCTTGGGCCATCACAGTATGTACTACTATCTCACCATCACTTTCAAAGTCTAACGTTATGATGGAAATCACCTTGGTAGGGTAGGTGAAATACACTTACTCACAGTTGTCTCTCTCTACAGGCTAGTCAGGAAGCTCTCCTATGACAGAAATAGTTCATTCAAAATCATGAAAGGAGCTATCAATCAGGTATCCTAGAGGAGTGTGTGTGGAGGAATGTGAATATTTCCTCCAGTGAGATTTTGTACCGGTAGGTAAATTGAGCGGTTGTACAATTCAAGCTCTGGGTTACCAAACTGCAAAACGGAGCAGAGGGCTGGAAGAAGGCTAGTACTCTCTGGTTCATTTCTTGGCCCCTTTTTATGACTAGTCTAACCGGGACCTCTGTAGTTTGGGCAGGGAATACTGTGTCAAACTCATTTATAACCTGACATGTTAGGGGAACAGTCTGACCAGAACACATGTTGTAAGGATCACATTATAGTACATTAGGGCCAATATCTGCTCTGTACCACAACACATTGTTGACTTTGTCTAACTGCACCCCTAGTTTCACTACACATCAGAACCAAATGTATACCGAGTATGTCAGGTCAGGCACCACTAGCTGCACTCCAGCACTCTTAACTGTTGTTTGGGGGCATCTAGCAAGCCAAAATTTCTGTTTCTTTTCTACCATGGGAAATATGCAAGGTTTCTCTTGTAACTGTTGATACAGTTCCTGACTTATTGATGACTTCTCTGACCACAGTGCAACCACAGCAACCTTGACCAGTAATTCATTAAAATGTATGCCCCCCACCACCTGCGGATTATATACCTGGGTGTTAAGAAGTTCCAGGGAACACAAAAATGCATTTTTCTTCTCTAACAGCTCTAATGAGCTTGTTCTCATGAGCTATGTTTTCTGACAGGGGACTGATGGTTTGCATTTCCCTCACAGAGAATGCCTCTTCTTTAAAGTGGGAATCTTTCATTGTCAGCTGACTAGAGTCAGATGTCCTGCCTTGCAGAACTTGATGCCATGGGAATCTGACCTGTACCCACAACTGACAGCTGTGATAGTCATTTAACCCTCTGAGGTCTGAGGGTGTTTTGGGCCCTGGAGAAGTTTTGACATGCATAACATTTACGCATTTGGCAGACACTTTTATCCAAAGCAAATTACAGTGCACTTATCACAGGGACAGTCCCCCCGGAGCAACCTGGCATTAAGTGCCTTGCTCAAGGACACAATGATGGTGGCCATGAGGATCGAACCAGCGACATTCTGATTAACAGTTATGTGCTTTAGCCCACTACGCCACCACCACTTAAAAACACATTATTGGCTAAAGTCTGATAACACATTATTGTAGCCCAGTCTGTGTTGAATACAATGTTGAATACAATGTGTGTACATATTTGTATTTTTTGAGAAAATAATGTTTATGCATGGTTTTTGAAAAAACAAAAATTTTAAGTCATTGAAATAAGGCTATATAACATATACTGAGAACTGGATCTTGTAGCCTAGAGTTATTGCTACAAAATTATGTGAAAACCATCTCTCCATCACTCATTCATACAAAACAATATAGCAATATACATTTTGTAAGACACTTTTAGTGTTAGAAAGGTCATATGCGAGGAGGCGTGAACTATCATGAAAATGTATTGTAATTCACACCTGAGGAGACAAAGACCCCTCCACAGGGCCCATCAATGAGGAATGTGACAGAAAGAGAATGAATGTTAGGAGACTTAATGATCAAAATCAAGTTTTAAGTTAAAAGAAGTAATCTGACTATACATTTTCTTTACATAAAGAGTTTACTTAATTTTAGATCTACACTACCATTTAAAGTGGCATGAAAAAGTTTGGGCACCCCTGATCAAAATTTCTGTAACTGTGAATAGCTAAGAGAGTTAAAGATGGGCCGATTTTGAAAAGGCATAAAGTTAAAGATGACACATGTCTTTAATATTTTAAGCAATATTACCTTTTTATTATTATCTTTTACAGTTTCAAAATAACAAAAAAGGAAAAGGGCCCGATGCAAAAGTTTGGGCACCCTACATGGTCAGTATTTAGAAACACCCCCTTTTGCAAGTATCACATCTTGTAAACAATTTGGTAGCCAGCTAAGAGTCTTTAAATTCTTTTTTTAGGGATATTCTTCCTTGCAAAAGGCTTCTAGCTTTGTGAGATTCTTGGGCCATCTTGCATGCACTGTGCTTTTTGAGATCTATCCACAGATTTCCGATTATGTTTAAGTCTGAGATTGCGAGGGCCATGGCAAAACCTTCAGCTTGCTCTTCGTGAGGTAGTCCATTGTGGATTTTGAGGTGTGTTTAGGACCATTATCCTGTTGTAGAAGCCACCCTCTTTTCATCTTCAGCTTTTTTACAGATGGTGTGATGTTTGCTTCCAGAATTTGCTGGCATTTAATTGAATCCATTCTTCCCTTTACCAGTGAAATGTTTCCCGTGCCGCTGGCTGCAACACAAACCTAATGCATGATCGATCCACCCCTGTGCTTGACAGTTGGGAGAGGTGTTCTTTTCATGAAATTCTGCACCCTTTTTTCTCCAAATATACATTTGCTCATTGCACCAAAAAGTTATCATTTAACTTAATCAGTCCACAGGACTTGTTTTCAAAATGCATCAGTCTTGTTTATATGTTCATTTGTAAACTTCTGATGCTGAATTTTGTGTTTTTTTTCTCATGACTCTTCCATGAAGGTCATATTTGTGCAGGTGTCGCTGCACAGTAGAACAGTGCACCACAACTCCAGAGTCTGCTAAATCTTCTTTAAGGTCTTTTGCAGTCAAAAGGGGTTTTAATTTGCCTTTCTAGCAATCCTATGAGCATTTCTCTCTGAAAGTTTTCTTGGTCTTCCAGACCTTAACTTGACCTCCCCCATTCCTGTTAACTGCCATTTCGTAATTACATTACGAACTGAGGAATCGGCAATTTGAAAAAAACTTTGCCATCTTCTTATAGCCTTATACTGCTTTGTGGGCATATATTATTTTAATTTTCAGAGTGCTAGGTAGCTGCTTAGAGGAGCCCATGGCTGCTGATTGTTGGGACAAGGGTTGAGGAGTCACAATGATTATTGTGAACAAGCCATAGCCCTAACAAGCCAATTAAGGTCTGAGAACTTGGTAAAAGTTATTTGAGAGCTCAAATCTATTGGGGTGCCCAAACTTTTGCATGGTGCTCCTTTAATTTTTTTCAATCTAAAATTCTACAAAACAAAAATAATACACTAATCTTGCTTAAAATTTTGTAAAGAATGTTTCATCTTTAACTGTATGCCTTTTGGAGAACAGTTCATCTTCTACTTACTTAACTATTCACAGTAACAGAAGTTTTAACCAGGGGTGCCTAAAATTTTGCATGCCACTGAAGTGACGCTTCACTCCACACAAAGTCGAAGTGAGGTTCATGAACTGACTTAAGTCTAGAACATCTAGGTTACTGTTGTAACCTCCGTTCCCTGATGGAGGAAATGAGACTTTGTGTCCCCCCGACCATGATGCTGAACTGAGCCACTGCAATGGCAGAACCATAGTCTTGTCTCCTCAGTGCAAAACCTGAATGAACAGATGCATGATTGCCTCCCTTTATACCCGTATGTCTGGGGGAGGGACATGCAAATTCTGTCTGCCAAATTCTCTTTGGCCTTTTCTCAAGTTCAGAGGTAACCGAGGCCTTCAAATAAGTCCTTTAGTGTCGCTTCACTTGACACAACGTCTCGTTCCCTCTATTAGGGAATGGAGGTTACAACAGTAACCAAGATGTTCTAGACTTAGGTCAGTTCATGAACCTCAGTTGAGTTTTGCTGGTTACTCTTTCAGTTTGTCTGTGCTATTTTTTTGGGTCCTTCCTGCATTTGGGTCCTTACAGGTGGCACAGAAGTTGCATCTGAAGTAGCATTTGGTTGTATTGACTTTAATTCTGATCAGAGCAGGCATAAATGCACTTAAATAGCAGTTACAAAGCTTACATTTTATGAGATGAATATTTAAACTTATGAATATAGAATATGAAATTATGATGTTAAACCTTCAAATATCAAACAAAATTATGAAATTGCAACAAAAGTTTAAGGCTGCTTTGATATCAGCCTCACTTTTATACTAGAGGCTGAGCCGAGTCAGAGCAGGCTAGTTTAGTCTGTCTAATTTAGTTTTGCATTTTACACAGATTTTTGAAGATGCTCAGACCATGCTTAACTTGACTGCATAAAGGCGCTTTAGACCATTTTAAGTGATCGATTTCCTTATTCACCAACAGACCAGGTCATATATCTTGATTAAGGCTGCCGATCACACATGCATATCTGGGCTCATTTTTACATGATGGAACGGTTTATAATTAATGACTAATTTGATTACTAACTTCCACAAAATTTTTTGGCTTTGGTTAGAATATTCAGACTTGAGCAGTTTACAGACTGGCTGCCGAACCATTCAAGGATGGGCAAGGAGGAGGAGGGAACCAGCAGAACAGTCCACATATTTTTAATGACATTATTCAACTAAAATAAACATACACACGCACACATAGCAGCTGCATGCATCTCAATTTATCTCTCAAACTGGTGCCTCCGGCTCGTCTTTACCCCCCTCCCAGCTGATTAGGACAGTTCAGAGCCAGGCCACACCCTCCTCCTCATCACAGTGATGTTCTAGCATTAGACAATATTATAATAAAGGTTGCTATTTGATTCAAAATATCAATAGTTTAGTGTCGACTCAGCTGACCTTCCATAATTTAAATTCCCCGTCTGTCGCTCACTTCAACGTTGTGTCGAAGAAGCAACACTCTCGAGCACCGAATATGCCTCTGATCTATGAAAAAAGGCCAATGAGAAGTTGGCAGACAGTATTTGCATACACCGCCCCTGGACATACGGGTATAAAAGTGGGGAAATACGTCGATTTCATTCAGAAAGTTTCTTCGGAGCCAATGGTCAGGTATGCAGTCAGCTGTGAGTCACACACTGTTCCTGCTTCTGTTCCTCTGACGCTCTGCCTCCTATTGGATCTACGGCACACTTCAGCGGCTCTTCTCCTCTGCACGGCAGTGCAGCTTGCCTCTGGGCTTCGACAGCGCAGAAAGCTTAAGAGTTTAAGAGTGATTTTCTCTATAAAAGAGTATTTTCCTATAAAAGGGCTTTACACAGCGGTGTTGAACGTCCTTTTCAGGACGCGTCTTTATAAAGATGCCATTCCGCCCCTGTGTAGTTCCTGGATGCGGTAGAGTGCTCTCCGCTTCAGACGGCCACAGGCGTTGTCTCGTGTGTATGGGCAGTGATCACACAGAGGCACACATGGTTCATGCTCTCACTGCGAGGGCATGACCATGGCAACGTTGCGGTCGCGGCTCGCTTTCAACAGAAAGCACGCCACTCCAGACGCCCTCCGCATTGCTCCTTCCCACGGGATTGAGGACAATGCGGCTGGCGCTGGAGGTGATCTGGGGACGGCAGCAGGTGCAGCTCTGCCGGGTATGCCACCTCGGACCACCCACCCCCCAGCACGCTCGTTGACTCCCGTCCGTGCTTGAGGCCACGGCCAGCCTGCCTATCCTCTAGAGCTCGAGGTGGCTGAGCTCACCGCTGCATTGGAGAGCACGATGTCTGACGCTGATGACTCCCCTGGGCTGCCACTTTCGGGCCAGCACGCCCAGGCTGAGGCTGATGCGCAGATGACCGACATGCTTTCCCGGGCCGTCGCCAGCGTGGGGCTGGACTGGAACCCTCCGTCCTCCCCACAGCCATCGCGGTTGGATGACTGGTTCCTGGAGTCTGCGCACCACTAACAGCCTTGCCCCCCCCCCCCCCCCCCGGTCCCGTTTTTCCCGGAAGTGCACGATGAGCTGATGTCTTCGTGGAGAGCACCCCTCTCCACTCATCACAAAGCCACTCGCTCATCCGCTCTCGCTACCCTCGATTCCCCAGGTGGATAGGGCTGTTGCGCTCCCCCTATGCCCTGGAAACCCTACCACCTGGCGGGGTTGCCCTGTGCTCCCCTCTAAGGCCTGTAGGACAACATAATCATTCACTGCCAAAGCCTACAGCACCGCCAGACATGCCGCTTCCACCCTGCACGCCATGGCAGTCACAGCGCAGTCACTCGGGCAGGCGATGGCCACGCTCGTGGTCCAGGTACATCATCTGTGGCTGAACTTGGTCGAGATACGTGTCCCCGTCTCCCAGTTTGGCCTCTTCGGCAACACCGTCGAGGACGTCGCCCAGCAGTTCTCCACGGTGAAGAAACAGACGGAGGCCATCTCGCACATCCTACCCTGCCGCAAGCCTGCCGCCATGGGCCATGCCCCGTCTGCCCGCCAAGGTTGTCCTCCTGCGAACCCAGCTCTCAGCCCCAGCGTCGAGCACACCGCAGGAAGCAGACACCCCCCCCGTCTCACGGACCCCCTAGAGGACCCGCAAGGCTCCCAGGCGCTCCTGAGACGTTCGACCCAGGGATCAAGACGTTAGCTCCGGAGGTGGTAAGCAGACCACTCTGTCTCCCGGTGGAGGGCCTGGAGGAGAATCTTTTGTTGAATTTAATTTGCCAGATCTCAACAGTCCTAGCATGCTGGACGCGGACCCCCTGCCTTCAGCCCCATGACTGTTCCCCAGCCGGCCGGTCCTAATGAGTCTAGAGGATGCCTCCGCTGGACCTTCTCCTCAGTTACTAACCTGCCCCCTGCCATTTTTTCTCAGCACCAGAGCCTAGGGACGCGTCTTCACCTCCCGACGCCGTATTACCTGCTCCATCCCACTGCGAAGGCCTGCCGGGTATGTCAAAAATAATCGTCCCCTTGGTGCCCCTAGCATGGAGTTTGGATGCGTGGCTTTCACTTCCCAACCCGTCTGGCTGGCTGGCCTGGACCATCCGACTCGGTTAAGCAATTTGCGTAGGCCTCCGCCCCACTTCGCGAGCATCCGCTTTTCCGCAGTACATGGTGAACATGCCAAATCCCTGTGCGCGTAAATCGCTACTCTCTTACTCAAAGACCCGATAGAGCCTGTCCCTCCAACCGAGATGAAGAAGGGTTTCTACAGTCCTTACTTCATCGTACCCAAGAAAGTTGGCGGCTTATGACCAATCTTGGACTTGCGAGTTTTCAACCAAGCTTTGCACAAACTCCCATTAAATGCTCACGCCCCGGCCATTCTTGATCTATGTGGAGAAACATAGAGAGAAAAGATGCCCAGCCAGGCTTGGCCCATTCCCAGGTTGGCAAGCATTGCCTTGTTCTCCTGTCTAGGGTAACCAGAAGAATTCTGAAGACTTTTTTGGGGCATTGGGGAAGGGTACACACAGTCTGACACAGCTGGTCGCTTTTGCACGTAAAATACCTGCCTGCTCCTGTGTCAGCAGTACACATACGTGGCTCAGCGCATGGTGTGATTTAAATTGGACCCCTGTCCTCCCGGCCACGTCGCTGAGCTGAGCCACTCTTGTGGCCGGATCATTTCCGGCTCCTCAGAAAAATCCTGAATGAAATCAACATATTTCCCCGCTTTTATACCCGTATGTCCGGGGGCGGGGTATGCAAATACTGTCTCCCAACTTCTCATTGGCCTTTTTTCATAGATCAGAGGCATATTCGGCACTCAGGAGAGACCCCTAGTGTCGCTTCTTTGACACAATATCCTGTTCCCTCCATCAGGGAACGGAGGTTACATATGTAACCTAGACGTTTCATTTTAATTCGGGTTAATAATATTAAGATCACTTGCACCCCCTAAATCTTCTATTCATGAATACTGCTCCCAAAAAAATATGAGGTCAAGAATGGCTAAATCTATGACTTGATCCAGAAGCATACACTACTAGTCAGTAGTAGCAACTACTGCAGCACTCAAGGTTCCCTCGACCACAATGAAATAGGACGCTGGTCTTCAATAGCTTATGATCGTTAAATCTTGCCCAGTTGCAAAGACATTCTGAATGCTCAAAAGCTATGAGTCTGACTTAGTCACTATACAATGCTCAGGTGGTTGCTGGGGTGTCCTGTTGGCCTGCACCATGCTAGTGAATTGTCTTAACCATGGCTATCGGCAGGCCCATTTTGCCTTTTAGTATAATAGTCAGTTGCACAAAGTCAGATAAGTCACTTAGTTTTAATCACTCTTGGACACATTGTATCCTATGTGTCTGTAATGTATGTGCCCTTGTCTAAATGTATTGTAATGTACAATGTAAAGCGACCTTGAGCTTTGGAAAGGCGCTATATAAATAAAACTTCTTCTTCTTCTTCTTACACAAAATCATTCAGGTCATTAGATAAACTCATCAGGAACACATAACCAACACAATCAGGGAGTTACTGAAATGAGAATTAAGTGAAGTTAGGAAACTCTACATGGCACATGTTGCTCATAATTAATATATAAATTTTGTTTAGTAACTCATACACATTATTTGGATCACTAAATAAACCCATTGGGAACATAACCAGCACATTTAGGGATACATGGCAATCTACACGTGAATAAAATCCACTTCACTGCAGCCCACGTCTGTCGGTCTGATCTGCTTGGGGGACAGTGGAGACATTGGTTTTGTTATGCTAGTATTATTTATCTTTAACAACAGCAGTTGGGGGGCTTTATCTCTGTTTTTTTTTTTTTTTTTTTTTGCATCTCACACAGGATCACTGCATTTTTAAACACCAAGTAAAAATAAAAATAAATGTAAGCGTAGCGTAGTTCTAGTGGGAAGAATAGCAGCTGTGCACCATTAGCTAGGTAACTCCTAGCCAATGGTGCTAGGAGTCAGCTCACAATCTATCCCATTTCTGTTTCAGTGTGCTAGCATGGCAACATCATTCTATAGCACTGTCTCACGTCGAGTCCATTTCGCTCTCCGACTAGCTAACATCCAGCTATAGATAGTGACTATTCACTGTTCCTTACCTTTTATCCAGAATCAGCAGTCCTTGCGCAGCACATGTCTACAAATCTCCGGATTCTCAGTGGGATCACGCCCTCTCGGAATCATAATAGACATGTTCACTCTATTCAGTAAGATTGTCTTGTTGGTATCCTTCGCTCTTAATCATCAGGGCGCTTTCCATTACAAGGTATCATCCGTATGCCCTACTCACTAGGAAAGACAGAGCTCATGATGTGGGCATTGTGAGGGAGCATGGCATCACATTTTAATATAGCCTTCACTTAAGTCTTGTGAAAGGGTCCTTAGTGAAATAATTAACTTATTCCTAAATATGCTTTTTCTCCCAATGTTTAAATTCATTTTAGACATAAACCTTATTAAATCCTCATCAAGATGGGCAGAATCTAGAAAGCAGAAATTTACCTCGATATGTTTCTTCAAATTAGAGGCAGGATTATTGCTGATATCTGACTTGAGCAAGTTAAACTCACATGACACGATCTATAAATTGGCCTTTTTCACTGTGAAAATCCCTTCCAGGTGCAGCCAGTTATGTTCAACTGTAAACTATGCTTGAGGCATTCTCCACATACATAACAGTTGGCGCCAGATCTGCAGCTGCCGTTCAAGTTTTTTTAAATGTGATTTGATTGGATGGGAGTCACCAGACTCTCCCTAGCCAATCATGTCAGATAAAAATAAAATCAGGACAGGGAGGTAGCGAACACAAACGGTGGGAAAATAGCGCAGTAAAAGTACAGTTACAGCACTTAAAATATACTCAAGTAAAATTAAATGTATAAAATGTTTAAACTACTTAAAAAAAGTACAATTCTTGGGAAAAAGTAGTTAATTACAGTAACGTGCGTATTTGTAATTTGTTACTTTACACCCCTGGCCAGCATTATATGGGTTCAATTTGGACATGCAAACGTGTTGTAGTTTTGCGACAATTCCGCAGTCGTCACTATAATCATAAAGGCTGCTCTTCCTCTAGCCTCATGTCCCTTATGAGACGTCTAACATGGCAGAGCATTTCCTACAACTTCATATACTCATGTCCCTTATGAGACGTCTGACATGGCAGAGCATTTCCTACAACTTCATATACTCAGCCAGACACATTCTGGGTTTTTCAATGTAATCGCTGACTCCCTCTCTGATTTTGCTTCCAGGAGTTGCACAGACTATGCCCCCCCGCCCCCACCCCCCACCAGCAAAAAAACTAAACAAAAACATTCCCTGCCTACCCCTCTCAGACCTGTGGGATTAAGCCCCTCCTTACTACCCTATTTAAATACTGCTACTCTCATGCAGAAAGGACTTGCCTGGTTCACACTCACTTCCAGCTTCGCTATTCCTTCTTCTGCCAATCGCACTGTACTCCTCTATTTTATATTCTGATCTCCCTGTGTGCATGTTAATTTTCTTTTGCCATCACACTAGACATCTCAAATTTCCTCCCCTATTCATCACTCCATCCCTAGCCCCCATGTCGCACTACAGGTTCAGACACCACCTCCGCTACCCTAAATATTGTGGTCTCTACCCTCATGTCTTCCTATTCATATTGGAGCAGCTACTACTGCCACTCTTCGAGGTATACTTCGAGGTCCCTGTCAAGATGCTTGGCCGCTGGTCTTCCTCATCCTTCCTGAAATATAGTTGACCTAACCCAAATTATCAAACAAGCTCATCTCTCCATCAGCAACAAGTTTTCATTCCTATCTGGTGGTGGTTGGTGGTTCTCTCTCATCACATCTTTCCCTACACAATAATTAAATTTAAGTACATCCATCATTTCACAAGGATAACACATAACTATGTCTACCCTCCTCACCAGGGCTTCCATAATCTCAAGCACGGTTTCCTTTGCATACGTATTGCACAAGCCAGCTTGCCCTCACCGGAAAGCTCACACTATCATGGGATATCTTTCAACAAAGGGTATTTCATGCAATGTCGACATTATCGTATGGCTATACGCATGTTGTTCACCTTTCAGCAAAGATAACCACCAAACAATGTCTGGCCTCATTTTCATAATCAATGTCGTTTTCTTTCAACGAAAGGTATTGCACACAATGTTGCTATTATTGTGTGGCTTTACGCTACATTGTTCTTCTTTCAGCAAAGATATCTCAAACAACTCATCCCTCGTCGGAGGGTTTTTATAATAAAATGTTGTTTTCTTTCAACGAAGGGTATTGCACGCAATTTCGCCATTATCGTATGGCTTTTCGCTACATTGTTTATCTTTCTCCAAAGGTATTCAAAACAACTCTTCCCTCATTGGAGATTGAATGTTGTTTATCATTCAACGAAAGGTATTGCACACAATGTCACTATTACAGTTTTTTTGGATCGCTTACACACTAAAATTAAAAGTAGTACACTATTAGCAAAACCTTACACTCAAGAAGCAAAACATCAGCCCATATTTGCACAACTATAAGCACATTGTCAACCTCACACTTGTTGCAAAACTCTACACACAATGATTTGCAAAACACTAAAAACACTTAACATACATTACACACAAAAATCTATCATGAAGTCACTTCCTTGCAATACCAAAGCACTGACTGTCAAATTACCGCACCATCCAACCAATTGGTTCAACACAGTCATCAGGTGTGCAAACACTTGTTTGCTTAATTGTATACACACCAATCAGGTGTATAAGCACTATAAAAAGCAGCAGTTGAGTTCATCGGTCTTCAAGCACAATGGAAAGTGTCAGAGAAAGAGTAAGACGAGGAGGAGATCGAGGAGGAGGAAGGGGAGGAAGAGGAATCAACAGGAGGAGGAATCAACAGAGGAAGAGGAAGAGATGGAGGCCATGCTGGAGGTAGAGGAAGAGGAAGACAAGAAGGTGCTCAAAGAGGACGAATCTGACAAATGAGATCCGCACAACACTGGTTGACCATGTTGTCAACCACGGCCTGACGCTGAGGGAGGCTGGACTGCGAGTACAGCCAAATCTAAGCCGATACACAGTGGCAAGTGTGATAAGAACATTTCAACTGGAAAATAGGTATTGTAAAAATATCATATCAAAAACATCTGCACAGTTTCAGTAACTGCTTACAGTACTGTATTCTATGCACTCAGCACTTCTGTTACCTTTTCCTGTGAAATTGTATACTGTTTTTTTTCTACATAGGATTGAGGGTCAGGAACGACAAGGGGGAAGGCTATGTTCACAGAACAGCAAGAGAGGGAGATAGTAAACATGGTTTTGGCCAACAATGCTATAACACCCAATCAGCTCCAAGCTAACATTGTCAATAACCACGCCAGTTTCAACGATATCCATCAGGTCTCAACATCAACACTGGCACGCATCCTAAAAAAAAAACATATTCAAATGAAGCAAATTTATCGAGTGCCTTTCGAGCGCAATTCCGAAAGGGTGAAACGACTGCGGCATGATTATGCAGAGGTATGTATTCACTTTAGCAGTGTGATCTTGCATACTGTCTCATAATCTTCTACTGTACTGTAATATGTATACTAGATCTACACTGAACTACACAATTTTGCTTGACACTGTTCTTCAGAGAGTTTTACGAATGGATGGAGGGGAGATCCAGCATGAGTTCATTTATGTAGATGAGGCTGGGTTCAACCTGACGAGAACACGGAGGGGAAGAAACATCATTGGCCACAGGGCTATAGTCAATGTCCCAGGGCAACGTGGGGGTAATATAACACTTTTTAACTGACCAATTGCACAACATAACAGCATCAAATCAAATCGATCATATGCAATACATTGTTGTCTGGGACAATGTGTCTTTCCACAACTCTGCTCTAGTTCAGAACTGGTTTCAGCAACATCCACATTTCACCGTCCTATATCTTCCACCATACTCCCCATTCCTCAACCCTATAGAAGAGTTTTTCTCGGCATGGTGGTGGAAGGTATATGATCTCCGTCTCCAGGCTGAGGTACCCCTCTTCCAAGCCATGGAGGAGGCCTGTGACCAGATGGAGGTAGCAGCAATGCAAGGATGGATTCGTCATTCAAGACGTTTCTTTCCAAGGTGTCTTGTTAATGACAACATTGCCTGCGATGTTGATGAAATTCTCTGGCCAGATCCAGCTAGGCGAAAAGACAATGTCTAGGTTTTTTAAAAAAAAAATTTTACAGTAAACTTACAGTACAATACGTAAAGTGACATTTTGTTACAGTATTATGAATCTCCATGTCAACATTTTGGGCGTGTTGAGAAATAAATGAGTTTCTTCAGCCTGCAACATTGGTCTTGTTTAGTGTTTGGTGAATTTACATTATATTTGTACTTTGTTGATGGTAGCCTACTCTAATCATAGGGAAGTAGAAGTGCTAAAAGTGTTTTAGGTTTATCACAGCAGAGTGTAACTCGTGCAAACAGAGTATAGTAATGTGAAACGTGTGTGTTTCATATGGTAACAAAGTGTGGTTTTTAAACAGAAGTGTATAGTTTTTACAAGAGTGTTTAATTATGCAAAGGATCTGTAGTGTTTTGCTAATTGTGTGTACTGTTTTGAAAACACGGGCCCTGTTTTGAAAATCGTGCTTAAGCAATCCAAAAAAACTGTATTGTGTGGCTTTATGCTGTAACACTAACCTCAAAGGTTACATAAAAAATGAGGGGGATCACCATTTACCAAAAATTATATTTCTTAAGCAAAGTATACATTTTGTGATCAAACAACATGTCTTGACAATATTACATGAGGCAAAGCATTTAGAAACAAAACCTTATAAATGTGCACCCAATATCAAAGTTCAGAGTTACCACTATAGTCCTTAGTCCATCACACTGTTGCAGATGTTAGAAGTACTTCATCCACGTTTGTTCACCAAAGGTTAATCCAAGGAAAAAGTGTCTTTTCGTTCAAGAGTTCGGATATAGTCCCACATTGAAGATAATAACATAGAATTTGATCCAGTTGAGAAGCCCTCAAAATCAAGCAGATACCACACAAAAAAGAACATTATTGAGATATTGAACACAACTGTTCCTCAACAGGATTTTCCAAATGAAAGCATGGGAAGAGCATGTGCTCTCAGCTAACAGACCTCTCCAACTCACACTTCCTTCTCCTAGGCCGTAAGGTGAAGACGTTTTACGTTTAATCCCGTTCCCATATATGGGGCACTAAATTGTTTTAATTCTAATAAAAAGGTCGATTGTTTTTGGGCGAGAAAAAAGTTCTCCATGTGTAATCCTGCAGTTTATTTTTTATTACTGTTTAAAGTCGGCAATAGTTCTTTCCTCGCGTAATCATATTTTGATCATCAGTGATGAGGCTTCGCGGAACAATCATCACGTGCTTCCCGCTAGACCAATAAGGTGGCCACTTTTTTGGGACGACAGGTAAACATTAGTACAAGATGTCTGCGCCCTTATTGTCAATATCGAGTAGTGAAGAAGAGGAAATTACGCCCAGACCTCCTTCAAAAGTCCGTAAAAAATATTTTAAACAATGCTACATGCATCTCACGTCCATAAAGAAAGAAGAAACAAAGGATTTTACACGCACACGGTGGGATACATTCAGAAACTGCGTCAAACGGTGGCTTGGTTTGCAAGGTGAGAATCAGATAATAGCAGAAACCTACAAACATTGTCTAGAAATCGAGTTTGACAATGTTCTCGAAGACGCTGGGTTTCACTCCACTTGCTACAGGCGTTTCATTGACAAAAAGCGGTTGGATGCGGCCGAGAAACGGGCCACACAGCGTCACGAAATTCAAGATCAAGGCCAGTCTGTGCCATCGGGTAGTAACGTTAGTATCGCTACAGTTGAATGTCCGACAAAGAAACTTAGGTCCAGGACCGGGCTGCCAGTAGCTTGTGCTGGTCCTGTGCTTCCTGCCTTGTGCATAATTTGTAAGAAAACGGACAAGTACATTACTGTGGGAGGCAAACGCCAGAAGGACCATCTTTCACAGGCAGAAACGTTGTCAGCAGGTAGGTAAAAACAAAACACACACACACAAACAAACACATACACACATTTGAACTTTTATTCCCTTATGCTGGGTACCATGGCTAACTTTCAATTACAATTACAGAATTTATGTAATGTTTATTTTAAAATCAGAGACAGATTTGCATTGTTTTGCATACAGCTACAGCCAGAACTCAATATTGTTTAACTATTAACACAGTTTTTTATTAGTTTAATTAGTTTGTATTTATTTATTTACAGGCCAGTTGCTGAAAGCTGCTGAGATGAAGGAAGACACTAGCATTCTTGTGCATATTCGAGACAAAGACTGTGTGTGTCTCTGGAGGTGCGATACCACAAGTCCTGTTATAGACAGTACACCAGGTTCTTGACAAAGTCTAGTGCATCAGTTACTGGGACCTCAGAAGAACAGTGAGTTATTCATATTTTATATTATTAAATAATAATTAATAATTCCCTCACATTTTCACATTTCAAAAGTAAAGCATTGACCATCTGTATTTTTGTCTGTAAACACAGTCTTGACTGCACAACTATTGCACCTGTAATTCAAAATGTTGAATAATAATTTTAAAAAAAAAACTCAAATCACTTTGTCAGGTTTCGATTTGCTACTGTTTATACTACATTAAAATTTAAGCCATTGTGCAATAGTTATGGCATATAAAGTAATACATCTTTTCTGTTTTTAATGTGTTTTCTTTTCAGAAATGAACCAACCTTTGATGCCAGCTACAAGATCTTCTGTGAGAGAATCATCCGCCATAGAATAATTGTAAACCAAGAGGTGTTGACAATGACTCAGCTAAGAAGGATCTTTTTAAATCTGGTGAAAAAACATGAAGATCTTGATGCTTCAAACTACAGGTAATTTGAATACCACAAGTGTCTTTGGCATCTTTGGAAAGAACGTTTATCCAACATTCTTTTTCTAACTAACATGGAATTCATAATAATCATAATCATATTTTATAATGTGTAGAATCTGTTAACAGTGTATTTTAACTTTTAACTAATTTAACAAATTCAGTGTGAATATATCTTTATTTATACCATTGTGATAATCTTTCACTCTTATCGTTTTGATTCAGGCAGGATAAATTGAAGAGGAGGTTGGCCCGTGATTTCCCCCAGCTGGTGTTTCACTCCCCCAAGAAGCGCAACATAAGTGAGATGGTTTTCGTCGAGACATTGTCTGCAGATAAGCTGATAGACAGGCTACCTCATCCATCAGGTACAGAAACAACAGAGTCAACTGAGGTAACTAGCCAAAGTGACTGTGAAAACAGGGTTAGTGCAAAAGCTGGTCCACAAAGACCAACTTCAATGGCCTCCATCAATACTGCAGAGGACACAAGGACACTTTACAGTGAGGCATTAATATTAAAGATGCTTCTGTGTGACTCTCCCGGTATGAAATGCCCGTGGCCACCCACATCAGATGACTTAAATGTGAGCGAGGCAAAATCTGTCGTGCCAATTGAACTTTACAATCTGATTTCCTGGATTATTGGTGCAACTGAGGAACCAACACTGGCCCATTATGTTGATATTCCAGATGATTTGAACCTAAAAGTGATATCTATCTGTCAAGACATTGTGTATCTTGCATCTAAGGGCCGGAGGCAGACCCCTAAATCATTGTGTCTTGGTCTAACGGTGCGCCATTTAACAGGTTCATCACAAATTGTGTCACTTCTAAATAGACTAGGACATTGTGCATCATGGGACACAGTTGTCAGTCTAGACACTAGCCTTGCCCAACTTACACTAGTAGAGGGCAGAGATAAAATACCAAAGGGATTCTCAAAGAAGGTTCCTACCGTACTTGTGTGGGACAATATTGACTTTGGGGAGGAGACACTGTCAGGTCGTGGAACTACCCACCACACAAATGGGATTATGCTGCAAAGTTCTGTAGTTGAACCTGTGTCAACAACAAACAGACAACCTCTACAGAAGGGAGTTTCCTCATTTAAAGCACCCCCTAGCATCCCTGTAGAACCATACCATCAGTCTAAAAGACAAGGACCACAGAACTTGTTTCATCATGAAAGTGTTCCATTACAGGCGGACACATACAAATTGAACACGGTGTCTGCTGTACAAGCTGAACTGGCATATGTTTTTGTAAAGTCCATAGATGCTGAAAAATGCACAATACCAAGCTGGACAGGTTTCCATACATTGCTTCAAGGTGATGGCACTCTGCAAAAGTCAGCACTTTATTATCTTCCAGTCATTGAGGCTTCACCGACAGAGATGTCAACAGTGAACACAATTCTGAAGCGAAGTGTCCAAATTGCTAATCAGCTAGAACTGGACCATATAGTGTTAGTTTTTGACCAAGCTATATATGCCAAAGCTCAGCAAATCCGCTGGAAAGATGATGACTTTACTCAGCGTATAGTGATTAGACTAGGTGAATTTCACACATGCATGTCCTACCTGAGCATTCTAGGAAAAAGGTTTGGAGATGCAGGACTGCAAGACATACTCATTGAGTCCGAAGTTGTTGCCCCAGGATCCATCAATGGAGTGATCAGTGGTCATCATTACAACCGCAGCATAAGGGCACACAAACTTCTGTATGAGAGTCTGCAACGCATCAGACTTCTCACCTTCTTAGATTCTCTGCCACCAGAGGAGAGATATGAGTGTCTGGATGTCATCAATGAGATCAAATGTGCATTCCCGGACAGAACAATGGATGTTTTGTGTGCAAATGAGAAATTTGACAAAATGTGTTCGAAATATGAAGACTTTGTTAAAAGAAGAAGTGCAGAAAACCCAACATTTGCCTTCTGGAGTTCATACATCGACATGGTACAGATACTCCTATTTGTGAGAGCAACACGAGAATCGGACTGGCAGCTTCACCTGTCAACAGTGCGCTTGATGATGGCATGGTTTTTTGCGTACGATCGTGTAAATTATGCTAGGTATTTACCTTCATACTGGCTGGAAATGGTCAATTTGCCCCTCACACATCCTTCTTGCCACAGTGAGCTCAGTGTTAAAGGCCAGTGGACTGTCCAACGTCAAAGTGTCCATGGATTTGCCTCGATTGCTTGTGACCAGGCCATTGAGCAAACATGCAACAGAGATTCGAAGACAAAGGGTGGTTGGATAGGGTTAACACAGAATCGTGCTGCAGTATATCGCTGGATATTGTCGCAACATGAAAGGGCTGCCATAGCAAGACAATGTGAGGCAATGGCAGGTAAATCTCCCGATATAAGGAAACGAAAAGACCTTGACAGCACACAAATTCTTGCTGATGAAAAGTCTGTGACCAGAATAATTTCCACCCTAGATTCCATGCTAAATCCTTTTGACACGCACCAAGATGGCATTGTGTGTCTTAGCTCTGGGACAGTAGCAGCTGAAGAAATCATGAGGGATTTGCTTGCAGCTCCGGAAAAGGGGGAAAAGGCTGTCAAAGAGTTTATG
Source organism: Moxostoma hubbsi (assembly GCA_032164185.1). NCBI lineage: Eukaryota > Metazoa > Chordata > Actinopteri > Cypriniformes > Catostomidae > Moxostoma > Moxostoma hubbsi. The sequence continues at coordinate 44,816,965 of JAVLUX010000014.1, read as the reverse complement.
GACCAAAGACTGTTATCACCATCAGTTGACATATTTGCTCCCATCAAAACACAAAAACTGAAGACCTTTAGTGACCAAGCCAAGACAAAGAAGAAATCTGCAGCAGGCAAGGAAGTGATTCTGCGTGCCGACAAGAAACTATTCTCCAGATTACTTGTCATAGGTCAAAGTAGAAAAATAGACCTGCGGGAAATTCTGTCTTACTCCTTGGGAACTGTGTCATATCCTTTAGCCAGTGCTGATGGTTCACTTGCTAAAACAAACAAATCAGCTCTTATGGATTTATTGGAAACCAAAGGTGGAGACTGTTTAGTTGACGAAGTTCCGACAGATGGAGCTATTCTCTTCGATGGCATGGCAGTCATTCAAGACATTCGGTCCATACCAAGTACCTTTGGAGAGCTTGCAGACACCATACTGCAGTACATAGTCAAGCTTGCTCTGAAACACAACTCTACACGGATAGACTTTGTGATTGACCAGTATCCGAAAATGAGTATTAAAAACCTAGAACGGTCACGTAGAGCTGGTGGTGGTACACAACTGGTGAAAATTTATGGACGGGATCAGAAGACACCAACACAATGGAAAAAGTTTTTATCAGATGGAACAAACAAAGAAGCACTGGCAGAATTCCTCTATGTTGTGTGGCGAGAGGCTGATCTTACCACTGTGGGCAAGGACTTAAGCTTGTACATAGCACATGGAGACCTGTGTCACTGCGTGACTGTAATGGAGGGTTTACAAACTCTCAGTGCTGTTGACGATCTGACATGTGATCATGAGGAATGTGACACCAGGGTGTTTTTACATGCACAACATGCAGCACAGGAACATCAAACTGTAGTCATCAAGAGCCCTGATACTGATGTCGCAGTGATTGCTTTAAGTCTGCAGCCAGATTTACCATGTAGGTTGTATTTTTTCACGGGGGTTGGCAACAAAACAAGGCTCATTGACTTAGCTAAGGTGTCGTCAGCTCTTGGCACAAATGTCTGTTTGGCACTTATTGGGATCCATACCTTCTCAGGTTGTGACTCTACAAGTGCCTTTTATGGCAAAGGCAAAAGAAAGGCATTTTCTGTTGCTTGTGAGAAAGAGGAATATCTGACTGCATTTACAAATCTGGGTAGCAGTTTTAACCTAGACCAGTCTACCTTTGAGCTACTTTGCACATATGTGTGCCACCTGTATGGCCAGTCATCTGCCGAAAATGTGAACGATGCAAGGTACAAAGCATTCTGCATGGCGTCGTCAGCTTTGCCAGAACTATCCATGCCCCCGACAAGTGACGCCCTGTACCAACACTGCAAAAGGGCAAACTACCAAGCAGCCATAATGAGACATTCTCTGAAAGGTATAATGTGTGCCCCTTCACCCGTTGGCAATGGATGGCACCTCGAGGATGGTGAGTTAACAGTGACCTGGATGACTAGAAATCCTGCCCCTGAAAGTGTGTTGCAGGCGGTCCACTGCAGTTGCAAGCATAGCAAATGTGAGACTGGAAGATGTTCCTGTATGTCTGCAAGACTGTCTTGTACTGATTTATGTCGGTGCCAAAATTGTGCAAATGTTTCACAGGAAAAAGAAGAAAGACCGACATGGGATGATGCCTCTGATAGTGATAGGGATGATACCGATGAGTAAATATCCGCTGTGTTATAATTTAAGGTGATTTTGAGCTGTAAAAAATCTGTTGTAGAATTGTATTTTTTTTTTGGCAGCATTCAAAAATAAGGGGACAGTGTAGCATTTCGAGTCATTTTAGCCAACTTGGGCCAAAGTGTGCTTATATTTGTATCTTTCTGTAATTGCACAGTACCTATTGAAAATGTTGATGTATAAAACATCACAGTTTTGCTAAATTTATAATGTTTATGTTTAATTTTGTTTAATGCCAATCCGTGAAGTTGAAGGATATTTTCTACAAATGTGCCATATTTCATGGTCTACATTCACACTTGAGTATATAATGCACCAAAATCTGTCTCAAGTGTTTAGGTACATGTATAAATGTCAGTTTGAGAGATATTTTGTGTTGCTAAAATGTATATAAATAAAGTTACAAACAAAATCAGAAGCATAAGATTTTCGTTTTTTCCAATTCACAATTATATACATTTATGGATAAAAAAAAAAAAAACTGCAGGGTATTTTGCGGAGAACTTTTAACATAAAGTCGATAATGGTATTTTCTTTGCAAAAATTAATTTAAAAAGTAGTGCCCAGGTGTGGGAACGAAAATCATTTTCTAGCCACTTTTTCCTAGTTCACCTTATGGCCTATCCCTTTTATTCTCTGGCCCGGAGAGATTTCCCAGATAATGGCTCCCTAGTGCCCTCTATTGGCCGGGAGTAAAATTGCAACTTACATTTAACATAGGAAACAGGTGACAGTTTACTAGAACTGTTACACCCCCCCTCCCCCGAAGAAGGCCTGACCTGGCCGTAAAACCTTTTCAAATTTTCTACATGGTATGTTTCAATTTGTTTAGGTTCGGCTGACAACTCAACTATGTTATTCAACTGTTTTAAAAAATTTTAAAAAGCTGACCGCAAAGTAAACACCTCGACCCACTTGCTACAGTAATCCACAGAAACCAGTAAATACTCATTCAACTTTGTGCTCCTTGGAAATGGTCCCATAAGATCAATGCCCATCATATAGTTTGGATATACGTGGCTTGTATTGCTGATAGGTTTGGCATTGTTTACAGTGATCCCATACATCTCGCTGGATTTCTGGCCAATACCCCACATGGAGTAGTCTACACAATGTTTTCATACATCCAAGATGCCCACTTAAAGGACTGTCATGTGCAAACTGGAGAAATTGCTGCCGGAGATCCTTTGGGATGACTACTTGCAAAGTATGACCCTTTTGACCTTCAGGGACACATCTGAACAGAAAGCTGTTCTGTACACCATAATGGATACATTGAGGGTCGATAGGGGTAAGCTTTGTTTCATCCCATATAGGCTGCAATGATTGATCAATTTTTTGGCTTCGACCAAGTTCTTCCCAGTTGATCGGTAAGTCTCCATTCACATCCTTTGCCTGGCAGACCGCAACACTTCCCAGTGGCTCTTCCTCAGGCATTGCACGGGACAACGAATCAGGCACAACATTACATCTGCCTCTTCGATACCTCACAGTAAAGTCAAATCCCTGAAGTCGGATAGCCCATCTAGTAAGTCTCGATGTTGGACGAGGATGGTTGAATACCCATGTGAGTGCGACATGATCAGTAAGAACTTCAAAGGGTTTTCCTTCTAGGTATTGTCGCCACTTTTCAACCGCCCAGACGACAGCAAGGCATTCCTTCTCTGAAACGGCATATGTCTTTTCTGCTCCTTGCAGTAGACAGGATGCATAGGCGATGACATGTTCTCCCTTTTCTGACTCCTGAGTCAGTACAGCCCCGAGTCCTAAGTCGCTAGCATCGGTCGGCACTTTAAATGACTTACTTGAGTCTGGGGGCACCAGAACCGGGGCCTTTTGTAGAGTATCCTTCAAATCTTCTAAAGAATGTTGGCATTCTTTAGTCCAGTTCCATGGTACACCCTTTCTCTTAAGTGCATGAAGTGGAGCAGCATGTTCTGAAAAATCTGGAATAAATCGGTGATACCATCCAGCAAGACCTAGGAATCGCTCAACTCCCTTAATGCTTTTGGGCACAGGAAAATTCTTGACAGCATCCACTTTGGAATCCTCTGTCTTGATGCCTGCCGCTGAAATGACATGTCCTAGGAAGGTCAGTGATTTCCTTACCAATTTACATTTCTTAAGGTTAAGGGTTAGGCTGGCTGATTCCAGCCCAGCAAACACCTTCTATAGATCCTGGAAATGTTGCTGGATGTGTTGCGGTTTCTGCCTGATTTGTGAAAAATTCACTCTTAAATGGAGTTTTTGATTTCAGAAAAATAGACTTTATTATCAGACCATAAAGCCGAGTTGCCCCTGCAGAAACAACTGATGATGAGTTTGCACATGCTTACATAGGTCTCACAAGGCATGGCTAAAACAATGAATATCCTGTTTTGAGCAGAAAAACATCTTTGGAGCCCTAACAAATCTTCTTTATCTTTAAACCAGAAGGCTTCAATTACATCCTGTGAGCAAGTTTCACACTACGTAAAAACACTTTACTAAGAGGGGGCCTCATCATATATCTTCTTTAGCTTCAAAAGAAGTAAATAGGAAACATCTGCATGTCATTTATGTGTGAGTGTCCATGTACCTCTGACATTCCATTCCCAGACTTTTATGCTGAACCACTCACATACACAAAAAACACATATGACCAGCAGAAATAATTGTAGAATAAAATGGCATCGATTATATTTGATTAATGTATACTCAACCTGATAAAAATACACCACATATCCCCCCTCTGTGACTTTCAGAAGTCACATTTCCATTTTTCCTCAGAGTGCAGTTTCACAATTCAGTCGCTCAGTTATGCTAACTAGTGACTAAATTAAGTCACACAGCTTTATACTACCAATGACCAGACTATGCCACCGCACTCCGTTGGAGATCACAGAACCAAACATCTCTACTCAACTTTGCTTAAGAATAGAGTAAAAGATTCTGTCCCCATATCCATTCAAAAAATAAAACAAATTCAAAAATTGTTTTAAGCATGAGCGTGCAATTGGTTCAGCCTTGCATGTGGATATCATAATTATGTAGACTATATCAAATATAAAACAAATTATTCATTATAATATCAAGAGTTCTTGCTTGTAGTGTAGATGTCTTCAACCCAGATACTTTGCGCATCGAAGAGGGTCAACCTTTGGGGAGAGGTTAGGCTAGCACTTACACCCAGGGCGTGGTACTTCATATCTTCTTATATTAATTAGAGAGATCAATTTTCTCCCATCTTGGTCTTTCTGTCCATCCAGGTTAGTTGTCATTGCATTGGACCATATACATCGATCAAGGTAATCTACTTACTGTTGCTCAAATCAAGAATGATTTTACCAATGGTAACACACAACAGAATATTATTCCTTCCACAATGTTGATATTCCAAACATTATATTAATTTTAGCTAATTGTGCACCCCTTTTCTTTAAGCAATCTATTTAACTTGCTATAAACAAGTCAAGCCATGATAATTTTTAGTCACCACCATGTTTTTTTTCCATTCATCATTATTATTAAAATGTACATGAGTTCAATAAAAGCATAAGCAAAAATAATTTTTCAATCTTAATTCTTCATCATACAAACAATCCCAGGTTTGTTCAATACTTCTTTACTAATTTAGGCACCTCTTTGTATGCAACGGTTCTCAAAGCTTTACCTCCTAAATCAATCTATAATTTATCTTCTACACAGGGTGTGATCCCCTGATAACACAGTGATAGAAGGCTGGTATTTATTGCTCTGATAAAATATATTAATAAAACGGTTATTAAGACACAGTCAGGTTGAGTGGAACTCACAACTTCGGGCAGGTTTCTTCTAAACCTCCCTTTTGATGCTTCTATCCTAAAAGCATCCATCCACTTCCTTAAACCCATATTACCCTCCCATCTTGGGCAGGTTTCCAGGGCGGTGGCGCCCTGTCTTAGGCCACTCTAATTTTGCCATTGGAGAGTCTTTCCCGTCATTGGGTCACCAGCTCCTGCCACTGGTCTGATACCGCTCAGCCCTATCAGCCAATTCTTAATAATTTGGTATCTGTAAACAGATATTTTCTTTTGCTTCAGGAAGTATCACCTGAGAACCGTCACAGCCAATGGAACCATCTAAAACTGCTTAAATATGGAGACAGTTCAAAACATGGTTAAATTCACAAAGCATTATTCAAAATGAAACAGTCTATTAAAATGCTAAAATTTAACTCATTTCCAGAACATTCATTTTCATTCAAGTTGTATTTCTGCTCCTTTAGCAAATGTCACAAAAAACCTTGTATAATCGTGGGAACTAATATCAGAATAAAACAAATACAGGGTTGCCTCAGTCAAGGTTCTAGGAAGCTTAATTTAAAACATCACCTTAATCAATAATGGTTTCTAGATAGTTTTGCACCTACATTTATTCTCTCAGATGGATGTTCAACTCAATCTCTTATCTTTAATATAAGCACCTAACTTCAAATTGTCCTCTGAATTGGGATATATTCATTAATTGCCATTAAAATCTTTAATCATGAGGAAAGCGGTTTGAACCTCTCCTTCATGTCACTGTATCTAACATTAGTGTCACATCACATCATTTACCATATAAAAGAAAATTTAAAGAAAATTCAACAATTTAAAGATGTGCCTTTAGCATATACTTCAACATCTGCTCTTGAGTTTCTTGTTTCAACCAGACACTTATCACACAGAGAGTGAGAAAGGGGAGGGGTTCTGAGGGGGACATTCCATCTCATTACAGCTGTTCCTTCTTTCTCATTTTAGAATCTCACAATAATATATTTAAGTTACCCTTCAACAGTGAAAAAAGTGATCATTGTAAGAATTCATTATATTATCTGCTTTCAAACTTTTCAATTTTAAACCATCTTCAAAAAACTTCTTCCAGAACTTTCCACCTTCTTCTCTTGTTAGAAATTTGATTACTGTTCCTTACCCCTGACCTGCTGAGGGCACTGCTTCCAGCCATGTGCTAAATCTATCTTTCTCATGTCCATATAATACATAAACAAATGCTTGAATGGTCCTTCTGGCACTGGCATAGGAGCTATGAGTGGTATTATTCAACCATCTATGCTTCATGAAAACGCTGCATACATTGTGTCTTTTTCTCTTTTTTTTTTCTTCTCTTCACATAGTATGTTCATATAGACCTGCATTATTTCCCTTAATGACTTCTAAAACAACAGCCATCAAATCTTTAACAAACACAAGCTTTTCCTCTCTTTTTCAACATTCTCTTTGCATTCAATACAACTAACTTTAGCCTTCTGTTCAAGCAGAGCTTTACATTTACAACACCTATCTTATCCCTTCTTTATTCTTTCTGTTGAATAACTCTCTAAAGATTCCTTTCTCTGTTTTCTTACTCACTCATGAGAAGCAAGTTCCATTCTATCTAATGAAACAACAAAAATCACTTTTTTAAACTAACAGAAAAGTAAGTAAATGTTTAAACAAAATAAAGTATAAAAAAGCACAATTAAAATTCACCAAATCTCGTGTTTTAAAATAATTGATCAGTAAAATACATTAAATCCTTTTAATTTCTCATGACTCTCATCTTTTATATCCAAATGCTAAGCATTATTTAACAACGAGATTTTTCAGTTATTATTCTCTTATATTCCTCAGCATTTCCTGATAAATGATTCAGTTAAATAGAAACAAACATCACTGTGCAGAAACTGTATACCTCTAAACTGATACTTTCATTGATTCATCACAAAATGGAAATATTTACACTAGAAAAAGATACTCCAACTTTTTGTAACACCCACTACCCTTTTCTTTAATGTGAGGGTACCCTCTGGAAAATTTAGGTGAGTACCAATCCAATAGGTAACTCTTACTTTGCCATACATTTGTAATATTTACTCTTTAAATCAATAACTCAGTGGTTAGATGCTGGATTTAAATTTAGACCCTCAGAACAATTTAGACATGGGTATTGAACCCATGGATGGCAGTTGGGAAGTCAAAAATCCATTCAGTCATATATGACCAAAATCAATTTATCCAGAGAAATTTAATCCACATTTGTAATGTCAATTCAGTAATGATTACCAGCAGTCATGATAGTGTGAGGGCCAATCAGATAATAGCCCACATCTTTCAGTCTTTTTTCCTCTGACTTCCTCCTGCAGTGTTAGCCGCTACAATAAATCATTTGGCCAGGTCATCTACAATGGTGAGAGACTAGTTGCAGAATGAGTTAGTGCACAACATACACATAATGATGACAGCTTGAAATTATTTATGATATTCAATCTTAACGTTTCTCCATGGGTTTCACCTGCTACCAATGACCAATTATTTATTAGCATTTTCATTTGTTTTTATAATTAAATATATCACATATTGGGACTTTATTTAAATTTTATCTGGCATGATTGGTCATAGAACAAACCCAAGAAAAAAAACTTCTCAAAACTTAGCAAATTTTGAAAAGTAGAGAACATGAAATTATCTAACTCATTCTTAAATTTATTTCCTCTAAATCTAGTTTTAGTGGCAGCTCTCAGTGTATCCATGATCAACCAATGCCTACACTGTGTCAGGATACAGACTCGGAGACAGAGGTAAGTGAATAAGAACAACGCTTTATTTTTAGTGCATGAAGTTCAATGGTGAGTCTTTTCAAGTTTCAGAGGTGAATTCGATGAGGATAACTTAACGTGAAGGATTCAAGGCGAGTAGATCCTCTTCATTTAATCCACAGTCAAACTGAGACAGTTCAGTGATACTTGTCCTTTCTCTTTCAAATGTTTCCACCAGTAACGAGACTCAGAAAGAACACAAGGAATCAGGAAACTTGGATTCAGCAGCGATTTCTGGGAACATCAGAACATGGACATAGAGGTTAGTATCTTTTCAGGTGAGTATACGTTACTTGACTGGTGTAGGTAGAGTAAGAGACTTCTTGAGACTTGTATGCTTCTGTTCCTGTTGGAGACTCGACAAAGACTGATTCTGAATTGGGTGTTTATATGGAACTGAATGTTGATTGGAACAGGTGCAAGTGATTAGAATTCTGGAGAGAGTGATCGTAGTGTGGTGTGAGAAGCAGCACCTGATTGGTTCCTGACACACTGTATATATAAAACAAGAAATAAAAGAAAAATATCTCATCTTAAAATAATCTACTATCTATCTTTTCTAAATTCGGGGCGCCCCTTTGTTTGAGTGGAGACATCAAGAGAGACTAGATTATTTAGTACAGGGTATAACCCCTCCTGCTCTCTCTCCTTACAGAGCCTCGCAGATCTCACTCAATCTCTCCATTCAGACATTCCCTAGCAAAAATAATAAACACTACCTGTCTAATTTTTGTTGGTTGATCAAGTTTACAATGATAAAGTTGCACTCACATGTAAATTGTTCTCTAGACATAATACAAAACACATTTTTCATGGGTTCTTACATTTAGATATCAAGACATTATAGCATTTAATTTAATATTGACAAACATTTTTCCTCATAAAATTGAATAGACAGCACTTAAAACAGATACATGAATGTGAAGTTTTCTCATTTAAGATTTACTTTCCATACTCCAGTTACAAAATCCTTTTTTTTTTAAATTTCTCTTTCCCATTATCTTGAGATGTTTGCATTTCCACTGTAGCTTTCTGGTATAGGTTTACTGCTTACCAGCATACATGAATGCAAATAAGTGTCTACTTTCCTCTGCCACCGGAATACTGAAAAAGGCAGAGCATAAATCTATCATAGTAAAGTATTTGGCATCAGGAGGGACATTTGTCAGCAGCGTGTGCGGATTTGGAACATCAGCCGGACAATTTTCTACTATATCACTGATTGCTCGTAAGTCATGAACAAGGCGCCATTTAGATTTGTTTGCTTTGATCACAGGCAAAATTGGAGTATTACAGTAACTGTTTGTTTCTATTAATACTCCTGCTTTTACTAAACCATCTATAGTGTCTTTTATGCCTGTTTCAGCCCCAGGCCGTAAAGGGTACTGCGATTTTCTTTTGGTAGATGTGCATCTAGCTTAAGTTGTATTCTTATTGGACTGGCTGATTTTACCAGTCCTACATCTGTGTCATGCTGAGACCATAACTTATTTGGTACCTGACGCTCCAATTCTTTAAATAGTTCAGCATCAATAGTCTCTACCAATTTGTGTGTTGTTATCATCTGTGTTTGTATATTTTTTATTTTTTATTGATGACTACTTCCTGAGGAGTACCCATCAATAGAGTCCCACACAAAATTTGTATGTCATTTTTGTCAACAGAATGAAAAATCAATGGATATACTGTTGTTTCCCATTGGCACTGTTTAGCTTTTTTCATCATTGCAATACATTGCAATACAATTCCCTAAATATAAGGATACATATGGATCAGAATCTACTATATTTAACCAATTTGTTTTACAAGTTCATTCTCAGTTATACTCCAAGCTGCTCCCTGTTTACCGATTATGATGTATACATTTTTTTCTGTTTCTTTTCATTCTTTTATGTATTTGTGCTTCTATTACTTGCGCTTCTGCTTCAATCTCCTCTTCTTCTGTTCTCACTTGCCCTAACAGTTCTTTTTCTCATACAGTAACTTCATCATATTTCAATTAAATTTTTCCTAAAGCTGCCCGTGCTTGTTCATAACAATCTAATTTTTTCTCACTTTTTCTGAACTTTTTTTTTTTTTTTTTTTTCCTGACTTCCAGTCTTATTTGTCTTTCTTTTTCTAAATCCACAATCCACATTCTCCTAAACCTTCTACAGTTCCCTTGAGGATTGGGAGCTGACCTTTGGGGTCACATATGGAGGTGGTTTGACCTCCATATGAAGGGCCTCTTCTCCTTTTTTACTCATCTCCCTTCTGCACCCTTCAGTATTTTCCTACCCTGTCTTATATTTTTCAGATAATTTTCTCCTTCTGTTTTGAATAATGCTAGCACTTCTCTCTCCCTTTCTCTTTTTTCATCTCTCTTTTTATTTTTATTCTTATCTTTAGTTTTGTAATCTTTTATCAATGTTTCCATTTCCTCACACAAAGATACATCAAATCTTCCTTTGGCTATTTTGTCATCACATTTTTGGTTCTTTTTTGCCATTTGTTTGAGAGTTTATCTATAAGTTCCTTAAACACTGGATATTTTAATCCTAATATATCCACAGGAGTGGCTGCCATAAGCACACCTTATGTATTATGATAATACTTATCTTTAATACAACCTTTGTTTAAAATCCAATTACTCAGTTGAATTTAGTTTACTGCAAAACACTGGAGTCAAAGTTTTTTCCTCAGATAATGTGATTTCCCAAATGAAATTCAAGTTCTTTAAAGTTTTCTATTATTTTAATGTTCTTACTTGTCACTATGAAATGAACACATAAGCACAGTTATATCACTTAACTGTATAACTTCTCTCGTATGAAGTTAAATACTTGTCTTTGCTTCAGTCTAGTTAGGAGTTATGCTTTTTCTCAGTTTAGCTAATCTTTCACCAGGCTTCCTGTGTTTCCTGAATTGAACAGTCCTTGACTAAAATTTTTCTGCCAGCCAAAAGTTAATTTTTCCCTTCCATGCACATCTTTACAGCTGTGTTGTCATATGGTTTTTATTATTCTCCCTATTGTTAATTTATACTGTATTACTCTTTTGCCTCATATATTGATAGAAGATTGAAAATAGGTCTAAATAGATATTCTTTTACATAAATTGCATATATACTCTTTGTTGGTTATGCATTAAAGATTGAGTTTTTCTCTCTGGATCACAGAAACAACCCATAAAGCCAAGATTTCTGTTAACCAAGGAAATTCCTTACCAAAGTTTCACGAGACAGGCTTTCATTCCCAACATCCATTCAACATATAAAAGACAAATCTTCTTTATTAGACAACCTAACTCCATTCATCCTGTTCCTTTTTAATTTTTAGGGCTGATATTCACACTCGTCCCCTTATTTATAAGGCTCATAACATACACTCTGTGTTCCTTTTATTGTTAAGGACTCATCATACATTCCAATCCCTGTACTGGGCCTATATTTGTACTCAGTCAAACACTTCCATAAACACACTTTCAAACACAGACACAAGTACACTCACAACCACAGCAATTTCACACTTATCACACACACAAGGCCTTTACAAACACAGAGCTCACAATAACAACTATTCTACCACTCCTCTTGAGTGACCTGCCATCAGGATTTACACACATACAAAACATTTTGAGGAAACCCTTTTGAGGAACACATGAGGAATATTTTTACTTCTGCAACACATGAGGAATATTTTCTGACTCTGTCATCCATCAAGGCCCTCTTGACAGTAGAAAACTATTTATTTTAAACAAAATATATACTGTCATCCATCTAGGCCCATTTGACAGTAAAAAAAACTATTTATTTCAAAATAAAAATATATACTGTCTTCCATCTAGGCCCACTTGACAGTGAAAAAAAAACTATTGCATGCAATTATTTCTTCTGGAATCAAAACCCTCTATTTATTTTATTTTCCTTATCTAAATTTGGAAGAGCTTTTAGAGTGTCCTTACCACCACAGGTAAACTGGCAAGCAACCTTTTTATAAGCAAAAATGCTTACCTTTTTGGTGGCCACCGTTTATTGTGTTGCTTGTCAAGAAAGCCTGCTGTGGTCACTCTTTCTGCCCTGTTCCGTCCCATCTGGGTTGCCATTTGTTGTGGTTTCTGCCTGATTTGTGAAAAACTCACTCTTAAATGGAGTTTTTGATTTCAGAAAAATATACTTTATTATCAGACCATAAAGCCGAGTTGCCCCTGCAGAAACAACTGATGTGTCTTGAGTTTGCACATGCTTACATAGGTCTCACAAGGCATGGCTAAAACAATGAATATCCTGTTTTGAGCAGAAAAACATTTTTGGAGCCCTAACAAATCTTCTTTATCTTTAAACCAGAAGGCTTCAATTACATCCTGTGAGCAAGTTTCACACTGTGTAAAAACACTTTACTAAGAGGGGGCCTCATCATATATCTTCTTTAGCTTCAAAAGAAGTAAATAGGAAACATCTGCATGTCGTTTATGTGTGAGTGTCCATGTACCTCTGACATTCCATTCCCAGACTTTTATGCCGAACCACTCACATACACAAAAAACACATATGACCAGCAGAAATAATTGTAGAATAAAATGGCATCGATTATACTTGATTAATGTATACTCAACTTGATAAAAATACACCACAGATGTCTCTGGAGTACACAACAATGTCATCTATGTACACGAAACAATGTCTGCAAATAAGATCTTGTAGAACTTTGTTCATGAGCCTTTGGAATGTTGCTCCAGCATTTTTCGATCCAAAAGGTAGACGAACAAATTCATACTGGTTGTACTTTGTAACAAAAGCAGTTTTTTGACTGCTACTTTCATCTGTCGCCACTTGCCAGTATCCAGTCTTGAGGTCCAGGGTACTGAATACTGTTGCTCCATAGACAGACTCCAAGATCTCTTGTATCTGAGGCATGGGAAAACCATCTAGTGGGGTTTTGGCGTTCAGTGTTCGAAAATCCACACAGAAACATGTTCCCCCCATCCTTCTTAGGCACTAGCACTACTGGAGCTGCCCATGGAGAGACAGATGGTCGTATTATACCTTTATCCAGCATGGCTTTGACTTCATCATCAATTAAGTTTTGTTTATTGATTAGAACGGGATAAGCTCTTTTCCGTACTGGAACGGGGTCGTTAGTTATAATCTGGTGCTTAATGATAGAAGTTTTGCCTAATGTATCTGTACAGACGGTCGGCCAATTAAACAGCAATCCCTCTAAACGCCTCTTCTCTGTACGGAAAGCATCCGCAAGACTCACCAAATCCTTGATGGCAGCGGTGGTATCACTATTTACTGGCACTATTGGCAGTGCATAGTGTATGTTAACTGATGAGGGTTGGTCATAACAAGGAAAAGGATGTACTGTTTCTTTCTCTCCAGGCAATGAATATGTGGAGGATTCAAAATCCAACTTGACTCCATGTTATCAGGAACTCTAGGCCTAATATGAGCTGAAAGGCTAAGTCTTCATCTCTCATGACGAATAGTCGCAATGGGTTTGTGCAACCTTGCAGGGTACATTCCCATGTAACTTTGCCCAATGCCCTCTGGGTATGGCCATTGGCAAGGGTAAATGTCTGTCCACGACTGGACCGCCAAGATTCCGTCTCTTCCTTCCATCTCCTCCACAATGACTCCTGGATTAATGAGTAAGAGCTACCTGTGTCCAGGACAGCTTCACAAGACTGGCCACGCACAGTTATAGTCAAGGTTAGAAGCTTGACATTTCTTCTTGTCACTAATGCCATGCTATGACTTCCGGGCTTACCTCTGCTGTACTTATCTTGGCCTCCTCTTCTGGTAGATTGTTCAACCTGATGTTGCTTCCAGAGGGCCCTTTCCTCAGCAATGTCCCGCTCTACCAAAGCTCCTGTGCGCACCAAGTCATCAAAGGTAGTCACTGTTCCTCTCAAAATACTAGCAATACGGGGATTACAGTTTCTTAAGGCAGCTTGCAGAATCTCTCTCTCAGACATCGTTGGTTTCAGTCTAAGGCATAAGGCTCGATCCTGGAAAGCGAAAGTTCGAAGATCCTCATCAATCCCTTGTTTTCTCTCTCTTATCCTCCTTTCCGCTTCAACATCATGATCATCAGGTAAAAATGACCGCAAAAAGGCAGTTTTGAACTGACTCCATGTTTTAACTTGTGCTTTTTCAGCCACCCACCAATCCTTGGCAGTATGTGTTAGTACCGATGGCAGAGTTGCTAATATTTCTGTTCTGAACAACGCTACGTTGTTCATCTTTCGGCAAAGATATCTCATAAAAACCCTCCAATGAGGGAAGAGTTGTTTAATCAAATGTTGTTTTCTTTCAACGAAGGGTATTGCATGCAATGTCACCATTATCGTATGGCTTTACGCTACGTTGTTTATCTTTCTCCAAAGATATTCAAAACAACTCTTCCCTCATTGGAGGTTTTTCATAATCAAATGTTGTTTATCTTTCAACAAAGATACTTCACAACAACGCTGGCATAACATAGGGCCTAATACCACATTGTTCATCTTTGGCAAAGATTCTGCACAACCAGGGGCAGATAGAACTTTAATTTTTATCAATGCATCTCGAAACACATGCGTTGTGCTGCATTCTGAAAAGGTAAGGATGCATATAGGACTGTTACACCATTAATCATGGTTCCAGGTTGTTAAAGTTTCAGTGCTTGATAAATGGTAGAACAGTGATTTTTCTCTTTTGCTCGGGTGTGCATTATGTGCAGTATTATTATACATGCAGAAGAATTGAAACTACATGATTTGAATCTAGGATTTACCCAATCTTATTCCTGGAATTCCACAATGTCATAAATGCAAAACTTCAGGTGCCAGTAAGTCTCACATCTGGCCAATAAAACTAACAAAGAGACTTGTCTAGATCCCATAAGACTTGAAAACTTCTCTGCAAAGAGGCCCTAAGTTCAAAGGTCAAAGCAATAAAAGACAGGACACACTCTTGGAGTTCCAAGAGGGACACAAGATTCTGTCCTCTGTTATAAACCAGTTTGCTACACTTAGGCTCATCAGATCACGTGACATATTGATCATTATTCAGCAAACAGCATTCCTTAATCCAGAAACATCTCACACAGTCACAGTACTTTGTTGAATCAATCATATAAAATATACATGGACCCACACACAATGCCTAGTCTTGCTAGGCAATTCTAAAAATTAGTTTGAACTGTGGTAACTTGTATAACTGATGTACCTCTTTAAAATGTGTGCGTCTCGAGAAAGCTTGCCACTCTCTACGTTTTACACACCCATGAGAAGGCCCCACTTCAAAGTCAACCTCATTGTTCATAAAACATAGACGGAATTAACTTTCTGTCACATTCCATGTTGTCTTTTGTTTTTGTGCTTTTATGTTGAAGTTTAGTTTAGTTCCTGTTTCCTGTTTGGTTTTTGTAGTCCTTTGTAGTTTCATTTTTTATTGGTTTTCCCCTGATTGGTTCTCATTCTCTAATTGTTTCCCCAGGTTTTCCTTGTTTCCCTTGTGTTTTTAAGCCTTTGTTTTCCCCAGTTATTTGTTAGTTCTTGCATGTTTTGTTATGCTCTGTGCTAGGTTCCCTGTTATTTCTGTATTTGAGTTTTTTGTTCTTTTTAATAAAGCTGCACTTAGATCCTCATTCTTTGTCTGCTTCGTCACAGAAGAACTGACCAAAAAAAGGATCTAGCACCGATCTTCATCCAGCTGAGCCAAGCGAACCTCCCTATAATTGAATACTCGCGTCTGTTCAGCACCATTGTCAGATGCACTGGTTTTGAGGATAGACATTTGATCTCCATTTTCCAAATAGGCCTCCTTGCCCATGAATTGAAGGAATTGCCAGAGACCGGTGATTACATGTGGGAGGAGTACGGTTTTAATTTTAGAGATGGTTGCTTCTGAGAGTACTCTTAAGGAGCCAACGCCCACACCTGCCACGGCTAACGAGCCAACACCCATGCCTGCCACGGCCAGCGAGCCAACGCCCACGCCTGCCATGGCCATTGAGCTGAGGGTCCCAGAGCCAGCGTTGCCAGCCTCGTCCATCCGGAGGAGGAGGAGAAGAATAAAGGCTTCTGTTTCCCAGTCTCCGCCCTCAGAGTATTCCACGTCTCCACCTCCCGAGTCTTCCACGGCTCCGCCTCCTGAGTCTTCCACGGCTCCGCCTTCCATGGCTCCACCTCCTGAGTCTTCCACGGCTCTGCTTCCCAAGTCTTCCATGGCTCCACCTTCCACAGCTCCACCTCCCGAGTGTTCCATGGCTCCACCTTCCACGGCTCCACCTCCCGAGTGTTCCACGGCTCTGCCTCCAGAGCCTTCCATGGCTCCGCCCCCTGAAAAGTCTACGGCTTTGTCTCCTGAGCCTTCCATGTCTTCGCCTTCCACAGCTTTGCCTTCCACGGCTCCGCCTCCCGAGTCTTCCACGGCTCCGCCTCCAGAGCCTTCCACATTTCCTGAGCCTTCCACAGCTCCGCCTCCCAAGTCTTCCACGGCTCCGCCTCCTGAGCCTTCCATGGCTCCAGAGCCTTCCACGTCTCCAGAGCCTTCGACGGCTCCGCCTCCAGAGACTTCCACGGCTCCTGAGCCTTCCACGGCTCCACCTACCACGGCTCTGATTCCTGAACCTTTCCATGGCTCCTCCTTCTGAGCCTTCCACGGCTCCACCCCCGGAGTCCTCCATGGCTCCCTCTTCCACGGCTCTGCCCCCGGGGTCCTCCATGGCTCAACCTTCCATGGCTCTGCCCCAGAGGCCTCCATGATTCCACCTTCTATGGCTCCGCAGCCAGAGTCTGCTCCATGCCACGTCGCAGCCAAGCCTCAACCTGCTTGATGTCATGGCTCAACCGAACCACAGTCTGTTCCTGACCCTGTCCTGTGGCCTCCTCCCAGGCCAACTGACCCTGTCCTGTGGCCTCCTCCCAGGCCTCCCGACCCTGTCCTGTGGCCTCTTCTCAGGCCCCCTGACCCAGTCCCGGTCCTGTGGCTGCCACCCAGGTCTCCTGACCCTGTCCCTGTCTTGTGGCCGCCTCCCAGGCCTCCTGACCCAGTCCTCGTCTTGTGGCTGCCTCCCAGGCCTCCTGACCCAGTCTCTGTCTTGTGGCCACCTCCTAGAATTCCTGACCCTGTCCTATCCTGTGGCCTCCTCCCAGGCCTCCCGACCCTGTCCTGTGGCCTCTTCTCAGGCCCCCTGACTCAGTCCCCATCCTGTGGCTGCCACCCAGGTCTCCTGACCCAGTCCCCATCTTGTGGCCGCCTCCCAGGATCCTGACCCAGTCCCCGTCCTGTGGCTGCCACCCAGGCCTCCTGACCCAGTCCCCATCTTGTGGCTGCCTCCCAGGCCTCCTGACCCAGTCCTCGTCTTGTGGCCACCTCGCAGGCCTACTGACCCAGTCTCTGTCCTGTGGCCACCTCCTAGAATTCCTGACCCTGTCCTGTCCTGTGGCCTCCTCCCAGGCCTCCCGACCCTGTCCTGTGGCCTCTTCTCAGGCCCCCTGACTCAGTCCCCATCCTGTGGCTGCCACCCAGGCCTCCTGACCCAGTCCCTGTCTTGTGGCCGCCTCCCAGGATCCTGACCCAGTCCCCGTCCTGTGGCTGCCACCCAGGCCTCCTGACCCAGTCCCCATCCTGTGGCCGCCTCCCAGGCCTCCTGACCCAGTCCCCGTCCTGTGGCCTCCTCCCAGGCCTCCCGACCCTGTCCTGTGGCCTCCTCTCAGGCTCCCTAACCCAGTCCCTGTCCTGTGGCTGCCACCCAGGCCTTCTGACCCAGTCCCCATCTTGTGGCCACCTCCCAGGCCTCCTGACCCTGTCCTGTGGCCTCTTCCCAGAACTCCTGACCCTGTCCTGTGGCCTCTTCCCAGGCCCCCTGACCCTGTCCTGTCCTGCGGCCTCCTTCCAGGCCCCCTGACCCAGTCCCCCATCCTGTGCCCACCTCCCAGGCTTCCCGACCCTGTCCTGTGGCCTCTTCCCAGGCCCCCTGACCCTGTCCTGTCCTGCGGCCTCCTTCCAGGCCCCCTGGCCCAGTCCCTGTCCTGTGGCCTCCTCCCAGGCCTCCTGACCCAGTCCCCATCCTGTGGCCGCCTCCCAGGCCTCCTGACCCAGTCCCCGTCTTGTGGCCGCCTCCCAGGCCTCCTGACCCAGTCCTCGTCTTGAGGCCACTTCCCAGGTCTCCTGACCCAGTCTCCGTCCTGTGGCTGCCTCCCAGGCCCCCTGACCCAGTCCCTGTCCTATGGATGCCTCCTAGGCCTCCTGATCCTCTCCTTGTCCACCTCCCACGCCTCTTGATCCTGGCCATCCGCCTGGTCAGCTCTGGTCTCCAGTCCATCTGTCTGATCTGCTCCCTAACCTTGCCATGTTCCACTACTCTCCTTACCCCTTGTGCCCCCTTGAACTGCCTGTTTGTAGTCCTTTGTATTTTTAGTTTTTATTGGTTTTCCCATGATTGGTTCTCATTCCCTAATTGTTTCCCCAGGTGTTCCTTGTTTCCCTTGTGTATTTAAGCCTTTGTTTTCCCCAGTTTATTTGTCAGTTCTTGCATGTTTTGTGCTAGGTTTCCTGTTATTTCTTTATTCCGAGTTTTTTGTTCTTTTATTAAAGCTGCACTTAGATCCTCATTCTTTGCCTGCTTTGTCACACTTTCGACCAAGAACCAAGCACCACAAAGAATGCAAGGAAACACCACTACACGCAAGTACATTTCCAATATTGTGCTCAAAGTGCTGATATATTTGTTAAAATTCTTTGGGTAATCCGTTAGCAAATCGATGTAGACTCAAATAAGGTTAAATGGTTCTTAAGGCATTGTCAACAGACTCAAGTTCATTTTCTCTGTATTGATAATTTATTTCAAATTCTGTCATTCTTCTCACCAACCCATCCCATGTAAATATGTGTTAGATTAGATTTATGTTTAGAATAGCAAAAACAATTCTGTATTCATAGTTGATTTGACTGTGGTATATTTTGATAAATAATCTCATCCCTGTTTCTAAAAGATTTCACTTCAAGCTGCACTTAAATAAGTGTGACATTATTTTCAGTAAGCCATTAGAATAATATTACTCCAATAAGAGAATGAATCAGAATTCCCTTATTAAAGCTAATTCCTTACGGTAGAAATTGTGAGCAGACACAACGAGATGTTGCATTACGATTTTAATGGTGGAGAATTTTATTCAGACAAATAATCTAGTTATTTGTCATTTATCTCATTTATAATGGTTGTCGAACATGACTATTTCCATTATAACTTTCATTACATAATAATGTAGAATAAGGACAGTTTAATTTAGTTCATAGCTCACATATTTCAAGAACCTATATTCCCTTACATATAATGGTGTGAGAATAAGGGCACTCTAATGGGTCCTGTCTAAATTTAGCATATTAAATACCCTACAATAGGAATCCATTTTTTATATTCAAAATGTTCATTGTGGCAAGAAATCACAGCAAAAATTTGTGTTTGGATTGAAAAAGCTCTAGTTCACCCAAAAATGAAAATGTTCACTCATTTACTCACCCTAATGACATCTAAGACATGTATTCTTCTGTTAAACCCAAACAAAGATTTCAGAAGATTATCTCAGCTTTACAGGTCCATACAATGCAAGTGATAGGATAGGAAGTTTACCCAAGCTTGAAATCATGATCGACAAGGAGATCATGTGCAGGGAAAAGGGAGTTAAGGGAGTTTTGGTCTGTTCTCTACCAAAACTGACTGGATCGCTTCAGCCTCAGTGAGTTTTTTTAATAAATATACATATATATATATATATATATATATATATATATATATATATATATATATATATATATATATATATATATATATATACACATACATTATTTTTTATCTTGCCTCCTGCCATTCAAGCTTAGCATCCCACATATTTCAATCTGCACAATGATGCCAATATCATGTATAAGTTTACATGAAATTGACAGCAAAATATTGAGTCAGAAACATGAATCGACTAATCTGCGTCCGGTCATTCACTTCTGGAGTAGAGTGAGTTAAACCGGAAGACATTTACCAGTTAACACTGCGCTGAAAACGTCTCGGGTTACCCTTGTACCCTGAAAAAAGCGGAACGAGATGCTGCGCTTGCTAAAAGCACTATGGCAACGATCTTGCATTGTGACCAACTGTGAATATGTGTGTAACACGTCAATGAACATTGAACGGAAATTTATAGCCTCGTTTGGTGAGCTCATTGGATGCACCTGTGGCTGGGCTATAAATAGAGGCGTCACCAGCGTGTTCGTCAGATACTTTTTTCTGAGGAGCAGTCCTGGGACATCCCAGTGCGGCAAAGAAGCGCAGCATCTCGTTCCACTTTTTTCAGGGAACAAGGGTTACATATGTAACCCAAGACGTTCCCTTTACAAAAAGCTTCACTATGATGCTGCGCTTGCTAAAAGCGCTATGGTAACGAAATACCCACACTGCCGCACTGGGGCTGTCCGGACCCCTACAGTTGTGAAATGTGCTCACAAGAACGCGAGAGGTCTCAGATATGAGCTTGAGATGTCGACTCAAGGGCGTAAAACCCGGAGTAGCAAGAACATCTAAACCACAAAATTGATGAATGTGTGCGGAGAGGACCAGCCTGCCGCGTCACAGACTTGGTTATACATGAGCTTCAGATGTCAACTCAGGGACGTAAAAGCCCAGTGTAGCATGAACATCCAAACCAGAGCCTGAAGAATGTGTGCGGAGAGGACCAGCCTGCCGGATCACAAACTTGTTCAGGCATGAGCTTAGCTGTAGACCCAAGGACATAAGAGCCCAGGGTAACATGAACATCTAGTAACATGACCATAAAACCAGATGAATGTGTGCGAAGAGGACCAGCCTGCCGCATCACAAACTTGTAGAGACATGAGTTAGAGATGTCGACTCAAGGATGTAAGAGCCTGGAGTAGCATTAACATCTAAACTATAAAATCTGATGAATGTGTGCGGAGATGACCAGCCTGCTGCATCACAAACTTGCTGCAGAGGGACCCCTCTAGCCAAGGCTTTAGAGGAGGTGACCCCTCGGTGGAGTGAGCCTGACACCTACTGGCGAAGCTTGACCGTGCGCCTCATAGGACAGGGCAATAGCATCCCTCCCCCAATGCGACATAGTCTGTTTGGTAGCAGACAAATAATTTCCCGGACTTATGTCCACCGCATTAGCCAGTGGCGTAAGTCTGAAGGGCATGGACTGGGCAGAGTCTGTGAAGTCTTTCTTGCTCCGGCGTTAAAAACGGCGGGGAGCAGAAGGCTTCCAGAGTGACAGGATGTAGTGTCGAAAAAGGCACCTTAGGGAGGTAGTCAGGATGCGGATGCAGAATAGCTTTGGCCATACCTGGGGCAAATTATAAACAGGCCAGCAAAACAGACAGAGCCTGTAGATCCCCAATCCTCTTAAGAGAGGTAATCGCCATAAGAAAGACCATCTTGAGAGTCAGAAGTCTGTCAGAAGCTGACTTTTGAGGTTCAAGCGGGGTCTCAACCAGACCCTCCAGGACTATTGCTAAGTCCCATGAAGGAGTTCTGGTCCTAACAGGGGGCCTCAGTTGCATGGCTCCACGAATGAAGCGAGCGAGTAGAGGATGTTTCCCCATAGGTACCCTTCAGGGGCCAAGCATGAAGTTTCCACAATTCGGGCCGGGGATGAAATATCGTCCCCTGTGTCTGAGACAGAAGGTCCCTCCTGTCCGGAATCACCCAAGGCGAGCCGTCGAGGAGAGATATCAGCTCTGAGAACCAAATCCTGTTCGGCCAGTAAGACGCTATCAGTAAGAGGCAAGACCCTTGCTAGTGAACTATGGCCAAGACTCCTGGGAGCAGAGAAACCAGAGGAAACGCATACAGACACAGTCAGGGCCATGTATGCGCCATCGCGTTCAGAGCCAGGGGGGCTGGGTGACTCAGAGAGAAGTAGAGGGGACATTGCGCAGTCTCTTGAGAGGCGAAGAGGTCCACTTCTGCTCTGTAAAATCTCTCCCAAATTTGTTGTACTATGTCGGGGTGGAGTTTCCACTCGCCCATCGGTATGTTTTGTCTGGACAGAAAATCTGCTCACACATTTAGGCGTCCAGGGATATAAATCGCCCAGAGTGACAGGAGCTTGCCTGGGCCCAAAGGAGGATCCGACATGCCAGAAAATTCAGGTGGCGAGAGCGTAGACCTCCTTGATGATTTATGTAGGAGACTGCTGCTGTGTTGTCCACCTGCACAAGGACATGGCAGCCTCCCAGATGTCGGAGGAAGTATTTCAGGGCCAGAAATACCGCCATCAGCTCGAGGCAGTTGATGTGCCAATCGAGCTGATGACTGTCCCATTCTCCTTGGGCTGGACGACCACTTAAGGCCGCACCCCAACCCGTCAGAGAGGCGTCTGGCGTTAGCATCTTGCGACGGCATGACACACCCAGAGTGGGACCCAAGGTAAGAAACCGGGGTCTGAACCACATACAAAGGGAACAAAGAGCTCGGCGCGTAACCCTTATTTGCCTTGGGGGACTGGCCCTTGGATGAAATCCCCTGGCTTTTAGCCACAGCTGAAACGGTCTCATATGGAGAAGGCCCAAAGGAATCACCGTGGACGCAAACACCATGAGACCTAGTATTTGTTGATACTGGAAAACAGTGCAACCTTGACCGCCCGCCCTCTGAGTGCGACGAGGAAGAAACTGCCCAAAGGCCTCCTCGTGGCTTTTTTGCCTCCTGGAATCTGGAGATGACCATATTCGTGGCATCTCCGAAGAGACCGGAAGGCGAAACCGGGGCATCGAGTAAGAAAACTCTGTCTTTATCCCTGATGCCTGAAAGGTTAAGCCAAAAATGCCTCTCCGTACTAACCAAAGCAGACATAGACTGGCCAATGGCACGGGCTGACTGCTTGGTCGCACAGAGAGACAAATCTGTAGCCTGACGAAGTTCTGAAAAGGCTTCTTCGTCGAGCGTTTCACCCGCGCTCAGGTCTTTTAGCAGGTCAGCCTGGTAAGCCTGTAACACAGCCATGATGTGCAGCGCCACACCAGCTTGACCTGCCGTTTGATAAGCCCTCCCCACTAGCATGGAGGTGGTTCTGCATGGCTTAGAGGGGAGAGCAGGTCTTTTTAATGATGATGCCGAACCCGGCGAGAGATAACCCGCAAGTGTCTCTTCGACCGGTGGCATCATTGAATACCTCGCACCTCAGCACCCATGATAGTCGAGGGCACATGAACACGCGAGGTATAAGACTTTCTCCACGAACGAGCAAGCTCATCATGGAAGATCATCAAAGAAGGGAAGGGACTGATGAGGCGTTCCCTTCCCTTGGCAACCAGACAGAAATCTGTCCTCTAACTTGGAGCATTTGGGGGTTTCTTGGTCACGTGGCCAGTCTAATTGAAGTCTGGCCACTGCATGAGTAATCACATCGAATAACTCTTCATAGGATTTGGAATCGTGCTTTGAGTGCTCTGATGTGGGTAACTCGAAATCTGTAGACCCAAGAGAAACGAGGTCCTCCCCGTGAACTGAAGAGGCGCCGGAGCGCACTTCAAGATCACGTGAAGGACCACCCGGATCTGGGGAGAGAGCGAGTGAAAGGGACAACCCGTCTCACGCTCCTCAGCCAGATCCATATGAGAGCCCCAAGAATGAAGTGTGGGTGCCGGCTCTCGGAAGTAAGCAAGGCAAGCGCGAAGCATTCTGACCGAAAGTAGGTCGCCCCACCCCAACGCAAGAGCAGCGTGCTCTTCACCCAAACAAACAAAGCAAAACTCATGCATGTCCTTGTCAGTCATTGAATGTTGACAAGGAAACACGCACCGTTTGCCCTGTTTCTCCAACATTTTCTCTGCTTTTTTTTCTTCTATATATATATATATATATATATATATATATATATATATATATATATATATATATATATATAAAATTTTATTTTTTTCTCTTTTTTCTTTTAAAGATCAGAGAGAGTAGGAAAGAAAGAAAGTTCTGCGCACTGCCTACCGATTTCTAACTCCTAACCAAGGGAAGAAAGTTTTTTGCAGGCTTGTGAGACACGCAGCACAGTATGCTCTGAAGAAAAGAGATCTGATGAACACACTGGTGACGCCTCTATTTATAGCCCGGCCACAGGTGCATCCAATGATCTCACCAACCGAGGCTATAAATTTCCGGTCAATGTTCATTGACGTGTTACACACATATTCACAGCTGGTCACAACGCAAGATCGTTCCCATAGCGCTTTTAGCAAGCGCAGCATCATAGTGAAGCTTTTTGTAAAGGGAACAATAAATGCAGTATTGCAAGATTAGCTCTTTAGATGACATGAAAGTGAAAAACTGATTGGAGCAATTTTAGCTTGAATGATGCAGGCTGGGTTTACACAGTTCGCATTAATTTATCATAATCTCACAGCCCTCATTTTGATTTCACTCCTGTGTGAGAGTGAGTGAGTGAGTGAGTGAGTGAGTGAGTGAGAGAGAGAGAGAGAGAGAAGCTTCTCAAATCTCATGCTTTCAGATTTAACCTGTGTTGAATGTGGCACACATGTGGTTCATATTGAATTTGCACCATTAAGAGGCATCCCCTTTATTTTAAGATGAGCTGTAAAGCACTGCCTGTGAGCTCTCATGCAGAATTGTTGAAATTAAAGTTTGATAATCATTTATGTAATGGTGCTAATGAGGCGGCACTTCCTGTAATAGCGTCAACAATGTACGTGTAATGTGAGGAGCACTGAGCACACCAAAACACTACAATCCAGACAGCCTGTGAGTGTGTGTGTGTGTGTGTGTGTGTGTGTGTGACATCATAGATTGCACAGGGTTAGCTGGAAATGTAATGAAAGTCTGATTTTAATCTTGACTCTGAATTAATCATTTCAATTTCTAAAAAAATAAATCGTTCAATAGAGCATTAAACCCCATGTGAAAAAATAAATTATGTCATTCTCTAAAACTCACACCTGCAGTCCTTAGAGAAATTACAATGGGCCCTAAAAGTCTGAGACCGCTTTTATTTAGCACTTATATATTACTGGGGGGTTTTAATTAGTAATGTATTACACATTATATTATCAGCATAACAATTTGAATGACAAACTGATAAACAATACAAATTAAGAGAGTATTTGGTATGTCCCTCCTTTGTTTTAATGGGAGCATGCCAATGAGCTGGCATAAACTTATTTTGTGCAAAACTTGATGATCCATGTTATCATGTTAGCATATTTCTGAAACGTTGGATAGCAAGGGAAAACTCATTCATATTAATGAGGAAAGTCTGTGTCATGTGTATTCTGTTGGTTCATGTTTTCATGTCTTTTATTTTTTTAAATCTAGCTCCTGTTTTATGATTCCTTTTTCCTTCATGTGATCTTGTCATGTGTTTCCCGTTCATGTGTCTTGAACACGACTAATTCCGTTATACATTTTCCCCACCTAACAGGGAACGTTCCAACAACTTTGGCTAACATTATTTAAAGGTTTGGGGGGAAAAAAATTATATAAAACGTTAATGGAACATCCTTATAACGTTATTAACCTTAAAAAACGTTCTACTAATGTTAAGAAAACTGGACATTTTCATGTTCCCACAACCAAATACTAACGTTAGGAAAACGTTCTTAGAACATAAAATTGTTAGCTGGGTCCTTTCCTAATAAGGACAGTTCATAGCTCACATATTTCGTGACCCTAAATTCCCTCCTATATGTGTAGAGTAATTTGCATGCATGCTACATTATGATGGTAAAATTAGTGCAAAATACACATTTTAACTGATTCAGTCCACATGGAACCAATGATCTGCAGGGTGAGGTCAATATATTGGGCCAGTTTGAGGGGACTGTGACTGCCAAGCATCAAGGAGGAGATGGGCTCCTTAAGTCTCACCCGAAAAATCTCCTTGAGGGCGACCTCATTAAAGCCCACCTTGCTGGCCAGATTGCAGAAATCCTCTACGTATTCCTCCAGAGGACGATACCCCTGCTGTAGGCTGAGCTGAACTGCTGGGTTAATTGTTGTCGGTCAGGTATTCTGTAATGTTGCTGGCAAAGTCGAAGACGATGACATGAAGTCTAGAACCCAAGTGCAGTTTATTTTTCCAAACGTGATAACAAGTAACCCTAATATAAAACATGAACTAAACAAAACATTAACATGAACAATTAACATAAACTTGACTTGACTAAACTTGGCTATGAATTGACTAGGACTTGAATGAAACAACAGTGTTACATTATCAATACCTGACAAAACACAATGACAAACATGAGGGCTTAGTTACAAGGACATTAACAAGTAAACAAGACAACCAATCACAAGACTAAACTATAAACAAGATAACAAGACTAAATGAACTTAAACCAATGAAAAGACAATACTAATAACAAAGTAATCAACCAATGAACCAATGAAAACATGACGCATGAACAGGGCAAACACATGACAAGGCCACTTGAGGGAAACAGGAATCACATGACATAAAACAGGAAATAGATTTAAAAAACAAAAGACATGAAAACATGAACCAAAAGAATAAACATGACAATCTCCTTTTTAAATGGTAAGGTTTAGGGGTTGGGTTCTCTGAACATTCAGGTAGCGCTTTCCTGACAAATATTACTGAATTTTCCAATCACTTTATTCATGAATATAAATAACACTTCCTTTGCCATCCTACATTTCGAAAGCTTGCCAGCTTGTCTGTAAGCATATGGCACTGCACTAAAAGAGCGATGTGTGCTGAAATGTGATAAAGATGACACAAAGTGGCTGTGGGGACAAGCCTTTTGCACATCGGAAAGGAGGAAATGGGAACCAGGTTATCAACCAAAAATAATTGTAATAAACAAAACACAGACATAAAACGTCTAGTTTACGTATGTAACCTCCGTTCCCTGAGGGAGGGAACGAGACGTCGTGTTGAAGAAGCGACACTAGGGGTCTCTTTTGAGCGCCGAATATGCCTCTGATGCATGAAAAAAGGCCAATGAGAAGTTGGCAGACAGTATTTGCATACCTGGACATACGGGTATAATACAAGGAAATACTATGAGTTCATTCAGGATTTTTCTGAGGAGTGTCCGGCCATCGCTCAGCGATGTGGCCGTTCCATCAGGGAACGGAGGTTACATACGTAAACTAGACATTCCCCGTCTGTCACTCACTTCGACGTCATGTCGAAGGAGCGACACTAGGGGTCCACTTCAAATCACGCCATGCGCTGAGCCATGTGCGTGTACTGCTGCCACAGGACCGGGCAGGTCTTTCATGTGCCAGGACGACCAACTGTGTCAGACTGCACGTACCCTTCCCCAATGCCCCATAAAAGACGTTGGAATCCTTATAGTTACCCGAGCAGGGGAACAAGGCGACGCTTGCCAACCTGGGACGGGCCGAGTCTAGCCAGGCCTCTTTTCACTCTATGTTTCTCTCATAGAGCCAAACGGCTGGGGCCCTTATCGCATCGTGGGAAGGGGGTCTTACCCATTTTCCTATTCTTTCAGGGAGAAAAGACCCTGCGGAGACAACACCTGACCAGGAAGGGGGAGGTACCATGGCAAAATACATCACATGGCCTCTTTGGTCACATGTGGGAAAGAATGGCACGGTGGTAGATCCAGCCTCAAAGAGGCAGGAGTTGCTACAACACGGCGACCGGAGGGCAGCGGGAACTGCCTAAGGGAGACGTGGGTCAGTTCATTAGGTGACCATACCGTGGAAAATACACACAGGAGGAGTCTGCGTAGGAGGCCTGATCTGTGGACCACCTTTCCCAGTGCAGGGTAGATTTGAGATACCCGCAGTGGATTGGGTCGGCGAATTCCTACGCTGAATTGCGGACCCACAGGGCTAGGGAGGAGTCATCCAGGGAGCTGAGTGAGTGGGATCTCCTGGGAGGGAAAAGTGCACTGTTTTACCTTTGCCGAGGGAAAGGGCGCTGGACGCAAGCGATTCACCTGGTCAGATGTCAGCGTGTACCGAGTTCTACCGGCTCGGACCTGAGAAAACACGGGACGAGACTGACAAAACCCTGATGTTGTAAAACCTCACAAAGGTATTGGGTGTTGCCCAACCCGCAGCTGTCTGCCAGAGAGGCGCCCCGAGCCAGTGCCCATGAGAACGCAGCACTTCCTGTTGAGTGCCCGCAAGGGGGGGGGGGGGGGGGCACGGCCTGGGTGTGGTAGGCCAACAGGATGGCGTCCACCAGCCAGTGGGAGATCCTCTGTTTGGAGACAGCATTCCCTTGCTCAGAACGCCTGAAGTCGTGCGTGCGGTCCAGGTAGGTGCGTAAGGGGACGAAGCAACGAAGGGGCTGGGCCTGCCTCCTCCCGGGGCAGCGCTTGCAGGTTCACTACGTGGTCCTAAAGGGTGTGGTAGGAACCTTGGGCACATAGCAGGTGGGGGTGACTATCACACTGTGCGTGCCACGGTGCCATGCTCGTCTTGGGACTCGAGTCTGAAGCCAGTGCTGAAGCGGTCTCATATGCATCAACCCTAGTGGCGCGACTGCCGCAGAGGATGCTATATGTCCCAGGAGCCTCTGGAAAAGTTTTAAAGGAACCTCTGCACCCGGCCTGAAGGAGGCGAGGCATTTCAACACTGACTGAGCACGCTCGTTGGTGAGTCGTGCCGACATTGAGACCAAGTCTAACTGCATGCCGAGAAAAGAGATGCTCTGAACTGTGGTGAGCTTTCTCTTTTCCCAGTTGACCTGAAGCCCCAAACGGCTGAGGTGCCTGAGTGCCTGGTCTCTGAGAGCATAACAACTCTCGGGAGTGGGCCAGGATGAGCCAGTCGTCGAGGTAATTGAGTATGCGGATGCCGGCTTCTCGGAGCGGGGCAAGGGCTGCCTCTGCGACTTTGGTGAAGATGCGAGGGGACAGAGACATGCCGAAGGGAAGGACCTTGTACTGATATGCTTGGCCCTCGAACGCGAACCGATGGAAGGGTCGGTGTCGAGGCAATATTGAGACGTGGAAGTACACATCCTTCAGGTCTACTGCTGCGAACCAATCTAGATGCTGGACGCAAGTTAAGATATGTTTTTGCGTGAGCATTTTGAACGTGAATTTGTGCAAAGCCTGGTTGAAAACGCTCAAGACCAAGATCGGTCGTAAGCCGCCGCCTTTCTTGGGAGGCCTGGCAAACCAAAATTGCGTAACCGAGTCGGATGGTCAAGGCCAGCCAGCATGACGGATTGGGAAGTGAAAGCCACGCATCCAAGTTCCGTGCTAGGGGCACCCAAGGGATTATTATTTTTGATGTACTCGGCGGGGCAGAGCAGTGGGGCAGAGCAGGTGTTACAGCGTTGGGAGGCGATGACGTGTCCCGAGGCACTGGTGCTGAGAAAAGACTCAAAGCACTTACCTTGCTCCGTGCACCCGGCAGGGGGCGGGTTCGTGACTGAGGAGGAGGGCTGGTAGAGTCGTCCTCTGGACTCGTCCGAACTGGCCAGCCAGGGAACAGTCGTGGGGCTGAGGGCGGAGTGTCCGCATCCAGCACGCCGGGACTGTTGAGGTGTGGCGGCAGAGTGCCGTGAGAACTGCATTTGCGGGCCAGGTGATCCAGAGACAAAGGAAATAGCTCTCTTATTGAGAATGTGGGCGGGAAAATGAAATATATTCAACAAAGGATTCTCCTCCCGGCCCTCCACCAGGGAACGGAGTGGTCTGCTTACCAGCTCCGGAGCTAACGTCTTGGTCCCTGGGTCGTCCGTCTCTGGAACGCCTGGGAGCCTTCTGGGTCCTCGAGGGGGTCCTTGTGACGGGGGGCATCTGCATCCTGTGGGGCGCTCGACGCGTGGGCTGAGAGCTGGGCCCAGGTTGAGGTGGAGCAGCCTGGTGTTTCTTCGCAGGGGGACGCCCTCGGCGAGCAGACGGGGCATGGCCCATGGCAGCAGGCTGCTGTCCCCAGATCGCTTCCAGCACCAGCGGCATCATCCTCAATCCCGTGGGAAGAAGGAGCGATGCGGGGGGCGGCTGGAGTAGCGTGCTTTCTGTTGAAAGCGAGCCGTGACCGCAACGTTGCCATGGTCATGCTCTTGCAGTGAGAGCATGAACCATCCACAAACGCTGCCTCGATGTGATCGCAACCCAGACACACAAGACAATGCCTGTGGCCGTCTGAAGTGGAGAGCACTCTACCGCATCCACAAACTACACATGGCATCTTCATAAAGATGCGTCCTGAAAAGGACGTTCAACGACGCTATGTATTG
Organism: Moxostoma hubbsi; assembly: GCA_032164185.1. Classification (NCBI taxonomy): domain Eukaryota; kingdom Metazoa; phylum Chordata; class Actinopteri; order Cypriniformes; family Catostomidae; genus Moxostoma; species Moxostoma hubbsi. The sequence goes on along the minus strand of JAVLUX010000014.1, from coordinate 44,786,520 downwards.
CTCTTTTAGAGGAAAATACTCTTTTACAGAGAAAATCACTCTTTTAAGAATTAAAACTTTTTTAGTTTTGCATTGTCGAAGTGCCCAGGGGCAAACTGCATTGCCGTGCAGAGAAGGAGAAAAGCCACTGATGTGCGCCATAGATTCAACAGCAAGCAAAGCATCAGAGGAACAGGAACAGGTGTGTAACTCGCAGCTGACTGCTGACACGACCATGGCTCAGAAGAAAATTTATGAATGAACTCATAGTATTTCCTCGCCTTTATACCCATATGTCTGGGGGCAGGGTATGCAAATACTGTCTGCCAACTTCTCATTGGCCTTTTTTCATGCATCAGAGGCATATTCAGCACTCGAGAGACCCCTAGTGTCGCTTCTTCGACACAACGTCGAAGTGAGCGACAGATGGGGAACTGCTTTTCAACATAACCAAAACGTGCGCACACAAAAACACTGCTGCGTGTCTCTCTCTCTCCAGCTTGTTGTCTGGCTCCTCCTCATCTCTCTTCCACTGATTGGGGAAACTCAGCACCAGGTGTCCATCATCACGGCACGGCCACGTCCTCCTCTTCATCACATACTCCCAATGCCCAATTCAGGCCTAAGAATCAAACAGTTCCTTCTCCACCAGATAGTGTATCCTCTGCGTTATGATCCTCCATCAGCAGCAAGGGCTCTCTGACGGTGCGTGTTCCTCCAATCCCGGGTTTCAGCACCAACTTCAGAAAGGTGGAAGCCGGAACCGGGTTATCAACTAAAAGGACTTTTAATCACAATTTCCAATATACAATATACGGGGTGCTTTCCAGCACCATATAAAATATGCACTGCTTTTCAACCAGCTACATCAAACAAATTAACATACAGACTGCTGCGTGCATCTCTCTCCTACTCCAACTGGCATCTCCAGCTCCTTATCTCTCTCCCACTCATTCAGGCAGCTCAGCACCAGGCATCTATCGTCACGCCCTCCTCCTCGTCACATTGGCCTTTAAATATAACAGAAATTGTATTGATGCACATAATCATTTAAAAAGGCCCATTAGCGCAAGTTAGTAATTTTTAGCATGATCGGCACAACTTTTTTTGTCATAAAAACACTTGAAGTATGGTGACTGGAGTGAACTCCAGGTAGATTGCTATTTTTTTAATTACACGACTAGTCAAATTTGACTTTACTAATGGGTTTGAATAGTTGACTGTTAAAAATCAGCAGTCGTGCATTCATGATTTCTTAATGAAAATTACTATTAATTGTTACCAAGAAAATCCTTCTTGTTTCTACATAGAGGGTTCCAAGTTTGGCATAGAATCTAAGTGGAGTGTCCCTTGTTCTTTTCACAACACAAATAGTTTCAAAGCAGCTTTACAGAAAATCATGTTTTAATTAGGGGTGTAACGATTCATAGATCTGGATCGATGCATCAATCCAATAACCAACGATCCAATGTTATTGATACAATGCGTAAATATTGATATAGATTTTTGTGTATGTCAACTAGTCTTCCCGTAAAACATGAGCTCCAGACAGGATCAATGGGAGCATATCAACTGGGTGCTCCTTAAAATATGAGATCTCGTAGCAAACACAGAGCAGCTCACATGCTCGATTAATTTGGTCTTCCATTGATATTGTTGCGCATATGACCAATTTGAATTTGACATGAGAATTTGCCATTTAAAAGCATGGAGCAGTTCATGGAGAACTGCAAAGGGTGGTGCGAACTGCCAGAAACATCATCGGAGATGAGCTTCCCTCCCTCCAGGATATATATAACAGGCGGTGTGTGAAAAAAGCTCGTAGGATCATCAGAGACTCCAACCACCCGAGTCATGGGCTGCTCTCACTGCTTCCATCAGGCAGGCGGTATCGCAACATCAGGACCCGCACCAGCCGACTACATGACAGCTTCTTCCCCCAAGCAATAAGACTTCTGAACATATGATCTCTCACGATCAGCAATCAGCACTGCACTTTATTAATCTCCATTCTGTCAAATATATTCTCCCCAATTCAATTAGTGTATATATATATATATATTTATATACCCTTATCTAGTGTATGTGTATTCTATATTGTGTGTATTGTTTACTGTACATTGTATATCAGTACTATGTTGTGTAATTGTGTGTACATTTGTTATGTAAATTGTGTTGTGTAAATATGTTGTTTATTGTAAAGTGGTTTATGTCTTGTCACTGTCATGACTGCAATGTTGCTCGGAACTGCACACAAGACTTTCACCTACTGTTGCACTCGTGTACACAGTAGTGTGACAATAAAGTGATTTGATTTGATTTGATTCAACCATCACGTGAAACGTACTGACAACACTGAGATTCTGAACAGTACTAATGAGGGAAAGAGAAATCCCCTGCTGCCCAGCACTGGCATCAGTTATAAGACTTTACAAATCTACACATCAACACCCTTACTAACATTTATCCCAGTTAACTGTAACAGAATTTTTCCATTACAACTGTAAAGTTGTAACCAAGAAAACTGTGGATAGCACCGATAGTTGGAAACAAGTCATGGGTAAGTACTTGGAATTAGATTAAACTGATAAAATAAGCTGTAATCAAATGATTTATGACCACTTGTGTGTGATGTTATTTTTTATATTATTATGGGCCAAGCACCGAAGGTGCGTTGGCACCTATTGTGTTTGTTAGTGCTCTTTTTAGGGGTTCAAGCCCAAAGGGGTTGACAAAAAATGACAAAGGGTGATAAAAAAAAACTAGAGGGTGTATATATATATATATATATATATATATATATATATATATATACACACTCACCTAAAGGATTATTAGGAACACCTGTTCAATTTCTCATTAATGCAATTATCTAATCAACCAATCACATGGCAGTTGCTTCAATGCATTTAGGGGTGTGGTCCTGGTCAAGACAATCTCCTGAACTCCAAACTGAATGTCAGAATGGGAAAGAAAGGTGATTTAAGCAATTTTGAGTGTGGCATGGTTGTTGGTGCCAGACGGGCCGGTCTGAGTATTTCACAATCTGCTCAGTTACTGGGATTTTCACGCACAACCATTTCTAGGGTTTACAAAGAATGGTGTGAAAAGGGAAAAACATCCAGTATGCGGCAGTCCTGTGGGTGAAAATGCCTTGTTGATGCTAGAGGTCAGAGGAGAATGGGCCGACTGATTCAAGCTGATAGAAGAGCAACTTTGACTGAAATAACCACTCGTTACAACCGAGGTATGCAGCAAAGCATTTGTGAAGCCACAATACGCACAACCTTGAGGCGGATGGGCTACAACAGCAAAAGACCCCACCGGGTACCACTCATCTCCACTACAAATAGGAAAAAGAGGCTACAATTTGCAAGAGCTCACCAAAATTGGACAGTTGAAGACTGGAAAAATGTTGCCTGGTCTGATGAGTCTCGATTTCTGTTGAGACATTCAGATGGTAGAGTCAGAATTTGGCGTAAACAGAATGAGAACATGGATCCATCATGCCTTGTTACCACTGTGCAGGCTGGTGGTGGTGGTGTAATGGTGTGGGGGATGTTTTCTTGGCACACTTTAGGCCCCTTAGTGCCAATTGGGCATCGTTTAAATGCCACGGCCTACCTGAGCATTGTTTCTGACCATGTCCATCCCTTTATGGCCACCATGTACCCATCCTCTGATGGCTACTTCCAGCAGGATAATGCACCATGTCACAAAGCTCGAATCATTTCAAATTGGTTTCTTGAACATGACAATGAGTTCACTGTACTAAAATGGCCCCCACAGTCACCAGACCTCAACCCAATAGAGCATCTTTGGGATGTGGTGGAACGGGAGCTTCGTGCCCTGGATGTGCATCCCACAAATCTCCATCAACTGCAAGATGCTATCCTATTAATATGGGCCAACATTTCTAAAGAATGCTTTCAGCACCTTGTTGAATCAATGCCACGTAGAATTAAGGCAGTTCTGAAGGCGAAAGGAGGTCAAACACAGTATTAGTATGGTGTTCCTAATAATCCTTTAGGTGAGTGTATGTATATATATATATAAACTCGTGATTGATAAGGGAATCAGGAACAGGTGAGAAAGATTGGGAACAGATGGCTGTGAGGGCAGTGGAACATGGGAAATTTAGTTTGGGGCAAACTAATGACAGAAGACAAAAACCATAACAAAATAAGAGTCCTTATGAACATAACGGTGACTAACTGTGACAGCTAGAAACCCAATTTTTCATAAGGATTTTTTATATTATTATTATTATTATTATTATTATTATTATAATTAGGGATTAAATCCCGAAGGGCTAGAAACATATTGTTTTTGTTAGGATTATTATTATTATTATTATTATTATTATTATTATTAGGGTTTCAAGCCCAAAGGGCTAGAAACCTATTGTTTTTGGTAGAATTTTTATTATTAGGGGTTCAAGCTTGAAGGGGTAGAAAGCAATTGTAATTGTTAAGATTTTTAGTATTATAATAATAATAATAATAATAATAATAATAATAATAAATATAGCTGCAAGCAGCAATGACGGGCCCAACATCATGGGTCCATTTCCACTCGGTGGCTTTCGGTAAACAAAGCATGATGGACACAGCAACAACTCAACATTAATGTAAACATGGACCCTAAACATACAATGTCTAATAGATATATGCCACCATTCCAGTTTGACTACAACTTCATGTAATTTAATCCACTGCCATGACAACACTAATAAAGTGACACACTTCCTTCCACCAGTTGGTGGTGCTACAGTTTAGGACGAGCTCCCACCCCTGACAGTTTGTAAAGCTGAACAACACTCACAATATCATATTGGAGGTTGACCGCACAGCCTGATGCACGCTAACTAGGTAAATACAGAATTGACGGCTAGGATTAAATGTGAATTGATGTCAGAGTATAAGGGATAAGAAACATGGTGCGTTCAGACCAGAGGCGTCTAGAGCTTCAAATCGACCGGAAGTCATTCATTTTCTATGGCAGCCAGCATCTCTGAGCGGCGAGAGATGGCGGTGTAGCCGTCAGAGGAAAGTTCAAGTGCAGGCAACATTATGGTAATGAGCTGTGATGTGGTTCGGCGGCAACCTATTGGAATACAGAAGTGCTCCACTCTAGCGAAGTCTAGAGAAAACAACTGTGTAAACTTTGGTTCCCTCCAAACATTAGTTCCGAAAACAAAATGGAGGAGAAACTGATTATTGCCGTGGTGGGTTTTCCCGTAATATTTGATCTGTCCCTGTTTGCTTATAGGGATTTAAATACAAAAAAAAAATAACTATATGGGGGGTAGGCTCCTCGCCCCTGCCTCCTATCTCCGGCAGGATATGACAGTTCCGAGTACAACTCCCTTGGACCGCCAGACGGAGCCTAAGCCAAAGAGAGACATTACTTTTCTGTTTTACATTCATCAAATAAATGGCATCTTAAACCTCCCTCAAGCCTGCATGTCTTCCCGATAGAAAAACAAAGCTGTCTAATCAGCATAATAAATTAATTATTTACACAGCGTCTATGCCTCGATTAGAATGGGAGCGTTTTAGAGCGTTTTAACACTACGAACAGAGGTGGAACATAAAGCATTAGTATCAGTTGTCATTACTGATAGGACGGACGACTAATCTATGTGGCTCTGATTGCCCATTGCCCAGTGATTGGTTTCATTGCTCAACGGACATGTTAGTGATTGGTTAGAATACTCAACTGCTGCAAAAATAAATCGAATCGAGTAAATAGAAAACATCGATGCAACAGGAGCAGACTTAAACTGAATGCTGTAATCGTCAGTTTCCAATTGGTAGCCAACAGTGTTCTTCACAAAGCCATACACTGAATAGTCACCAAAAAGGTTTGCAGACTAACCAGAATGTCCAACTGCAAACAGCCATCTCTCACACAACAGGGCTCCAGTCTAACCTCTTTTACTAGGAGCACTGTAGCCCCTAAATGAAAATTATAGGGGCACAGGCAGAAAACACCTTAAATCGACCTGCAACGCTATTATTCACATTTTCGCCATTTTAACTATATTACTGATAAATTCTTTGGTAATAAATACAGAAGCTAAAATATGCCATTTTATTTTAGTTCACATTCACATTTTAACTGAATGGTGCTTAACAAATGCACATTCCGAAATGTAAACAAAGTAGTTATTACAGCGCAAAAATCAAAACAAATATATTAAAATTTAAACATGATTTTTATAAGCTGCTTTTGTGCTTCATTAAGGTGTCATGTTTAAACTGTGTGGTGCTTGTTGCCTCGGCAAATTTGGTTTCCCCCGCATGTTGTGGCCACTTCTAGTGCAGTAGACACAGTTCATGGTTTTGGTGTTTTTGCAGGGTTTCTGCCATTTCAAAGGAATGAAATTTAAAACTTTTTAAGGCTAAATAGAAGAAAAATGTAAGACCATTTTCACAATAATAATAATTTAAAAAAAAACATTCTGTAATTCTTTAGCTGGTAAATACAAAACCACTGAGACTACTTGGATGTCTGTGGACAAGTTTTTTATATTTTATTGTGCATTTGTGTTTCTTTTTTGAAATAAGTTACTACAACATTAAATCTCTAAATTAATTAATTAAGAATGCATGTAGCCTAAAGTATGTAGCCAATATTGTGACCCTTCTCTTTAGTCACTTTACAGCAAGACATGACACAATAGACCAATGCTTTGGCAACATCACCGCTTAAGTCAAACACTGAAGTGGTGGCAAAAACCATGTGCAAAAAATAACAATTTTATTGGATTATGTTGTTGAAAAATTATTCTGAGGGCTCTAGTTGACTGCTGTTCAAGATCATCAAACAGAGCTGACTGGACGGAGATCATTTCAACAAAAAAAAAACTTTTCAGCAAAAATTTATAGCGAACATGATTACATGTTATTTATTAACTCATTTTATTATAGTAATTGTATCACTAAGAATATGTTTGTATTTATGCTGGTTTTGTGTCATTTGCCTAATTTTAATTTAATCTAATCTGTCAAATCTGCCACCACTTACTGCGCATGCGATGACATTTTTTGTAAATAAGAGGATTTGTCTATAGACTTTATTCAGAGTAGTGCCATGTTTGATTATTAATGGTAATGGAAACGAGACTGTTAGGGATAGACTTACCATCCCTTCAATGGCATGCATGGGTTAAATCTGTAAAAAGCTCCAATATCCCATCTGATTTTCCACAACTCATGTTGTCTGGAGTTTTTTGTCTACTGAGTGCTCTTGAAAAGAGATTTTTTTTCAATGTTTTGTCTGCGGAACGATCCAAAAACACTTTAATCAGCAGTACAGCCCATAGAAAAGACTGTACATCTATCCCGCACAGCCTTGTTGTCACTGTCATGAAAAACAAATAAATAGATACAGCTGTAGTGAATAAGGTCTAGCATGTGCTGAATAACATTCATATTTGTTTTCTTGGCAGATACCTTTAACAAATACTTTAACAGGGCAATTCATTTAAAAATTAAATTTGTCATCACTGCTCACCCTTAAGTCTGAATGAGTTTTTCACTGCCATGGAACAAAAGAGATGTTTAGTCTCAGTCACAGTCAATGCATCTTTTTATCATTCAATGTAAGTGAATAATAATGGCTGAACCTTCCTAATATCTCCTTTTGATATCAACTGAAATAAGAATGTTATACTGGTTTGCAACAGCATAACCGTTTAAATGTTTGTGTGAAAATTAAAAACTCATCAGTTACCTTAAAACTGGCTGTTTAAAGTTGACAATATGTTTTAAAATGTTAACAGATTAAATTATGAAAGAGAATAAGGAAGCGCCAAGATTTGTAAAACGTGAAAAGACAGATCCAACTTTGCGCGCTTGCAAATTGTCCCGTTTGACAGCTTTGTCGATTACAAGCAGGATCGAGAGACATAAAATAATGGCATTTGCGTTTCGGATTAACGGGTTTATGAAGGTTTATGCGTGTACAATCTTAAATTCCGTAAAATGTGCTTCCCTGCATGTGCTCACATTAAACTCAACCATCAGCTGCTAAATGCACGAGAGAGAGAGAGACATGATTTTGACACTGGTGTTTTAAGTGTCTCCTCTATTCACGCCCCAAAATGTAAGACCTCAGCAAATGAAATTTAACACTTCTTGTGGCCTTACATTTAAATTCAATTTAAGACATTTTAAGGACCTGCGGAAACCCTGTTTTGCTAACTCTAAGCCATTTAAACTCCCTCAGCCATTCCTATCGGAAACAGTGTTCTTGCCTTTATCGCCACGGTCTCTTCTAACTCGTCGTCCTCTACAATTTGCTGCTCTGAAGGGTCTGGAGGAGGAGCCGTAGATGGAAAAAAAAAATGCATCAGTGGTTCGATTCGCCATTGTTGACTTTTATGGATGATAAGTGAGATGCCATGAAGCAAGACACACAAGTGTAGATGACGTTACCGACGCAGTTGACTCACGGACCACCTAACTCTGGCAGACTCACTCCCTTCTAATTTTTTAACATGAAATAAAAAAAATCGTAAAATTTGCAGGTTGCACATGTGCGAGCAGTTGAAAAAAAAATACTCACACTGTCTCAAAAAATAGTCGCAAAATGCGAACATTTGGTCGCGGTCTGGAGCCCTGCACAAGCTTAAATCATGTCTATGTGTTGGATGGGTAAGGATATCAGCTAAACTACAGAAATATATCTACAATATTTGTTTTAATTGCTTGAGTAAATCAACAAGCTAGCTAACATATCTAACAAGCAGGCCAGTTTCCAGGGTGGTCTGAGCAGCTTAAAGAAAAAAAGAATGTCTGAACAGCATCAAAAAAAAAAAGAAAAAGGTCTGAACAGCGTCTGCTCTCTGCCTCACCTTACTTCAGGTGGATCTTGCACAAGTGACAACATTGGCAAAATAAAGTTATTGATATTTAGTTAAAAATGTACATATTATTGCTAGCTAATGTTTATTTAGCAAGTTTCACATAAATTTGCTTAAAAAAAGAGGCTACCTGCCTATCAGATGAACACAGACGGTCATGTCATTTTTCTAGAAATAACTAGCGTTATTCCTACAAATAAATGCTTTGTAACTAAAACATTTTGACTTTCAATAGACAATATTGACAACACATGTCTTACCTTGAAACCAGTTTTCAATTTGAAGCAGTAAGTCCAACACTGGATGAAATCTCCCAGGATATCCCCTCTGTCTCCACCCAGGGATGTGAAGGATGACGATGATGATGATACATTTATTATTCAAGTGCTTAGCGCTGAAACCCTATTGTAATTGTTACGATTATTATTATTAGGGATTCAAGCACTTAGCACTGAAACCCCATTGTAATTGTTAAGATTTGTATTATGTAGTATTATAAATGCAGAAGAATTGAAACGATATGACTTGAATCCAGGATTTTCAACCTTTGTAATCATGGAATCCTTCACAGTCATAAATCAAATGGCCCAGGCATCCTCATTGGTCAGAAAGGCCCCTCTGAAGCCTGACCTTATGATCTTCCACACAGAGTTAAAGCAGACTTCTCTTTGAAAAGCTTCTAAAAGATCATCAGATTTGCACGAATCGAGTACTAAGACATTCCATAATCCAGAAACATCTCACACAAAGTCACAGTACTTTGCTGAATCAACGTTCAAAAATGTACAGAATGCATTTAAATCCACAGCTCATACAATACCTAGTCTTGCTAGGCATTCTGACAATTGCTTTGAACTGTGGTAACTTGTATAACTGACAAATTAATGATTATAGCTGTGTGTAGTAATGTGCAATCACCTGTAATTGATAAATATAATATTTAATTTTCTATGATTCATCTCATTCTACTAAGAATGGTAACTATAAGGCTTGATAAAATGCAATGATGTGTAAGACCAAAATGAAAAAATTTAATATTTGGTATGCAAGCATTTGTTTGGTTACATAGAGAAAGCTGATGATAACGAATATCATGTCTCTTCTACCTTTTGCAAGATATCATGATTCATGATTAAATATGCACAATTTTTTAGCAGGAAAATGTGCTGGTGTTGTTGGTGTATTAATTAAATAATTTGGGTAATCCAATAGCAAATCATCTGCCATCGGCCTTTATCCCTCTGGGAGGCTTAATTAGCCTGATAAGGGACCGGGTGTGTATAATCACAACCCCGCCCTCCGCCCTGCCACATTATATAATACCCTACAATTATTATTATAATTATTAGGGGTTCAAGCGCTTAGCACTGAAACCATATTGTAATTGTTGAGATTTTTATTATTAGGGGTTCAAGCGCTTAGCACTGAAACCATATTGTAATTTTTAAGATTTTTATTATTATTATTATGATTAGGGGATCAAGCACTTAGCTCTGAAACCCTATTGTACTTGTTAAGATTTGTATTATTATTAGGAGTTCAAGTGCTTAGCTCTGAACTAAAATAATACATTTTAGTAATAAAAAACGTGGCCGCCAGCAGTCAATCATATTTAATTAAAATGGCTGTATAAATGGTGTGTACATTTTTGTAAATGATCCAAAGTTACCTGCTATTGTGAACTACATGTAAGACTCCCTAGGTCAATAATTATAAAAGAAAAGTTGAACTTCAGTTATTTGTTTAGTTATTTAAGGGTTGCATTTATCATGTAGGTTTGACCAAGTGTATCCAAAAGCCTATAATTCCTAAAATAAATAAAACCTTTTAGGAGATTGATGCTTTGTGACTGTTATAAAACAGTTAAAAAGTAAAAAAAAACAAGAAAGAAAATTACCACCATAACAATTATCCTGTTTCATTATCCTAAACACAAGACATAAGTCATATTTAACACCAGTTTGCAAATTCAGCAACTTACAAAGTACATATACAAATACATTCCTTTTTTGCATACTTAGAAAATTCTTAAAAGCTTGCACCATGTTATTTGCTGCTTGCAGCTATATTTATTATTATTATTAGGGGTTCAAGCCTGAAGGGCTAGAAAGCTATTGTAATTGTTAAGATTATTATTATTCCTCCATAAAACTGATCCGATTTAATTTATGTCTATAAAAACTTTATGCCATCTTGGAATTTTCATAAAACCTACTTTTGCAAACTAGTCCTAGGTTTTTCGTCCGATCGGGACCAATATCAATATCAAAAGTTATCAAAAAAAGTTACAAAAGATATTTGAACTTTCGACTAAATGGCTATAACTCTTGAAGGAAATTAGATATCTTCATCAAATTAGCATGCTTATGTAAGAGGTCAATTTTTGATTGCCCAGAAAAGTTGGTGTGGTTTTGACATGGTGGCACTATAATAACAAAAAAACATGACATTGGCTGTAACTATGCAACCTTTAGTCTGATTGAGATGAAAATAACCATGCAGTGTCTTTGTCCAAGGTGCCATGACTGTCTATGAGGACATTGGCGTATCTCAAAAAACATGGCCGCCATTGGCCAATGAAATTTGAGCACTTATTAGACAAGGTTATCCAAGGCCAATCGGCACAAAACTCGTTGGTCATGTTTGATTCCTCGCCTTAGATGTCTGTGAGAATTTTGAAAGAAATCAGACACTGAGTGATGTTAACAAGTTTTAAGCCTCAGTAATCACGCTGATTTTCACACAGAGACAGAATATGTTAGACCTCCTCATTCTGAACGACTTTGCCTCTTTTCCTCATGAAGCACTGCTGTCAATAAAATCATTCAATATATATTCACGATTATGTAAAAAAAACCTACTTTTGCGAACTAGTCCTATGTTTTAGCTACCAAGAAACAAATCAAATATCCCTGCTCCAGAACATGGTAGAGAATTCTGTGTTGACTTATTTCACTCAGGATGACAAGGAGCCTTGATAAGAATCACCTTAGTAACTGCTTAGCAACCAGATGGGGTTACCCTATCAACAAGTAACAAATCTCTGCACCAGAACATCGTAGAGACATCAGGTTGACATATTTCACTCATGATGGCAAAGAGGCTTTGTAAATATCACCCTGGTAACAGCATAGCATCCAGATGGAGTTACCCTAGCAACCAAGTAACACATGACGTATCCATGCACCAGAAAATCGTAGAGAATACCGGGTTGACTTAACAAGGCTTTTAGCAACCAGATGGGGTTACCCTATCAACCAAGTAACAAATCAAATACCTTTTCATCAGAACATCGTAGAGACTTCTGGGTTGACTTATTTCACTCAGGATAGCAAGGAGCCTTGATAAGTATCACCCAGGTAACTGCCAAGCAACCAGATGGGTTTACCCTAGCAACCAAGTAACAAATTACATATATCTGAATCAGAACATTGTAGAGATTTCCGGGTTGACTTATTTCACTTGGATGGCAAGGAGCCTTGATAAGTATCACCCAGGTAACTGCCTAGCAACCAGATGGGTTTATCCTAGCAACCAAGTAATAAATCACATATCTCTGCACCAGAACAACATTAAGACTTCTGGTTTCGTTCATGGGACTCAGGGTAGCAAGGATCTATCTATCTATCTGACTGAATGGTCTTATAAGTTTTAGTAATTTTCAAAGTTTAAAGATTATAACTAAACTAAAAACCTTCAAACTTTAAGCTTTTACAACTACTTCAAACTTTCATGATAGGCTTTGTCAAGCCAACCTAAAGTTGGTACTCAAACCTTTTAATCTAGTTACATCGTAGAGATTCCAGGTTGACTTATTTTACTCAGGATGGAAAAGAAGCTTGATAAGTATCACCCTGGTAACTGCATAGCAACCAGATGGGGTTACCCTAGCTACCAAGTAACAAATCCCATATCTCTGCACCAGAATATCTTTGCAACAAAACATAGTAGAGACTTCCAGGTTGACTTATTTAAATAAGTATGACAAAGAGTCTTTTGAGTATCACCTTGGTAACCATAGCAACCATATGGGGTTACCCTAGCAACCAAGTAACAAATCCCATATCTCTGCACCAGAATATCTTTGCAACAAAACATAGTAGAGACTTCCAGGTTGACTTATTTAAATAAGTATGACAAGGAGTCTTTTGAGTATCACCTTGGTAACCATAGCAACCATATGGGGTTACCCTAGCAACCAAGTAACAAATCACATTCACAATCACAGAGATTCTGCACCAGAAAATCATAGAAAAGTCTGGGTTGACTTATTTCAGTCATAGAAAGTAGCCTTGATAAATATCACACTGGTAACTGCCTAGTGTAGTGTGCACTGGTTGTTTAGATCAGTTTTACTATCAAATATAACTAATAATTAATGATTATTAATTAATAATTAAATTAAATAATAGAATTTAACTCGTTAAATTCTATCCTCGGGGCACCACTCTTTGACGAGACAAATGATAGTAAGTGACTGATCAAGTCTCAAAATTCTACCCGGAAGGTTGAGAATTCTGATTAATAACCAAAATAATCAAAAAGGGAAGAAGCTAGTCAAATTATTGCCAAACGAATCCAACAATAATCCGGTTACAGCTGGCTTCTAACAACAACAATTTAACAATACTGAAGTAATAGGGGTGTTCTTGACGTGGCAGAGGCTGGCTTCAACACAATATTCAAACAAACAACCAGGAGTACTTATTATAATATAACAAGATGCATTATAATCAAACAGCAATGAACACTTCCGAATAATATATGAATATAACACAAAAACATAAAATGGAAATCCTAACTAAATTGTGGAGCTATATGCTAGTGTATGTATGTGTGTATCTAGATTCGGTAACAAAGACACAAAATGGCGGATTACACTCCACATGGGGAACTAGTTTCAAAATGGAGGATCGGTTTCAACATTGAGAACTAGGTTCAAAATGGCGAACAGAATTCAAAATGGAAACTAGTTTCAAAATGGAGGATTAGATCATTGCCTTCTGTGTTTCACCTTGGCAAGTGCCTAGCAACCAGATGGGGTTACCCTGGCAACCAAGTAACAAATCACATATCTCTGCACCAGAACGTCGCTGAGACTTCCAGGTTGACTTATTTCACTCAGGATGGCAAGGAGCCTTGAAAATTATCACCCTGGTAATTGCCAAGCAACCAAGTAACAAATCAAATATTTCTGCACCAGAACATCGTATAGACATCCAGGTTGACATATTTCACTCAGGATGTCAAGGAGCCTTTAGAGTATAACTTTGGTAACTGCCTAGCAACCAGACTGGGATACCCTAGCAACCAAGTATCAAATCACATTTCTCTGCACCAGAACATCGTAGAGAATTAAGGGTTGACTTATTTTACTTAGGATGTCAAGGAGCCTTTTGTGTATCACCCTGGTAACTGCCTAACAACCAGATGTGTTTACCCTATCAACCAAGAAACATATCACATATCTCTGCACCAGAGATACTTCCGAGTAGTTTTATTTCACTCAGGATGGCAAGGAGCCTGTTGTGTATCACCTTGGGAACCACCTAGCAACCAGATGGGGTTACCGTAGCAACCAAGTAACAAATAACATATCTCTGCACCAGAGCATAGTAGAGAATTATGGGTTGATTTATTTCACTCAGGATGGCAGTCACATACTTCCAGGGGTTTCAGTACAGTGTAATAATGTTATGTGGTAGTGTAGGCTTTCTCCTAATTCAAAATTTGCATAGGTCACCGATCATGCACACAAAAAGTGTATGAGGATAACCCACATCACTAACTGTTGAATTATTTTCCTTTTTTGGTGCAAATAGAAACAGATGTTTAAATGTAATATGTCAGTTTGGCAAAGTAGATGAATTCAAAATCACACGCTAAAATATAATACAATAGCGCTATTTAAACCATCTAAATTCATGGAATACTAAAAGATCTGCGGTTACAGGGGTTTCGAGCGATATACCTGTCCCCACTGAATTACACGTGCATGAAACACCTGTCTGTGTTTACTGGGGTTTCGAGCGATATACCTGTCCCCACTGAATTACACGTGCATGAAACACCTGTCTGTCTTTACAGGGGTTTCGAGCGATATAACTATTCTAAGATAATGTCAATAGAAATCTGCAGTTAAACATTTGTTCATACTAAACTAGTTTCCACTGCAATTCTAAGAAACAAATGGACAACTAGGTGTTCATACTCTAATTTATTACAAAAAAAGAAAAAGTAAAAAGATAAATTGTTGACAGCAGGCAGAACAAGAAGGCATGACTTCACCATCACCATCAATTAATAAACATTAATTATTTATTATATCTGATAGTAAAACTGATCTAAACAACCTGTGTACCCTACATAAATTGGTGCCCCATGTGAGGCCATGATAATTGTTGGCTTTGTGTTAATGGTTGCTAGTTTGGTACTAATTCACTACTCCTTTTAATTTGTTTGGTGTGAAAGATTCAGTCACTAGATACTAACAAAGTAGTCTGATGTACTGATACAGTGAGTGTTAACACCTAATTAGTGTAACAGTTTATAATACAAAGAAGTTGCTCTTGAGTGACAGGTAAGTGGTCCTGCCCTGTGCATTCTTTCCCAAGGATAACGACTAGTGCGTCAGTGTTTTCCACAGAGCAACAGGTGTCATCAATCTTCACCATCAAAACTCCACTCAAGCATCACATTTTTGAACTCTCAAAGAGTTACTATAGGGGTCCACTGTACGTCACCCTCTCACCTGCCTAACCACTGAGATGAATTCCCAGTCCCCATCAGCGTCCGGAGCAAAAGCTCCTTGGTCAAGTGAGGAAACCTCACTGTCCAACTGGGTCGCTGATCTCCTCCTTGTCTCTCGAGAACAAAGGGGGAGCTTAACAGCTACACACAATCCCAGTGTGATGCTGAAATGGCCGCCGTGGTTGATAGGGCACACGATCCTAAAGGGAAGGTACCCACTATCCAGGAAGCAGTTGGCAGACTCTTCCTGCTCTACCACCACAAGGCCCAGTTGCAGATAGCATCACTCAAGGGTGAGGTAAGGACACTTACCGCCCATGGGAGTCAGCTTGATGCACGCAATCGTGCCTTACACCAAGACCTCCAGACCACGAATACGATGCTGGAGGAGTGTGTAGGAAGACTTCAGTCGGCTGAAACAGATAGCCGAGAAGCTGCGGACGACCGAGTCCGGCAGGAAAGCCGAGACACATGGGCCAAGGCTCAAGAAGTGCTCCGCTACTCCACCTCTGACAAGAGTGGGGCAGAAGACTCCGAGACCGGTACTACGGCAAAATACCCCACCCCAGGTTCAGGTAGTATTCAAAAACCATCGTACCAACTCCTGGAGCTAGAGCGCATTCCTATTCCGGACAGGAGTCCACCACGTTCTGGGGGTAAGACCCCATTCCTGCAATCCTCCCCTTAGGCATCTGTCAGACCCCGCCCCAGCATGGCGCCTCCCTCACCAGGAGGAGGAAGTGGTCTCAACCAATGCCATGGTAATGAGGGCAGGCACTGGTACTCATCCTCTAACGAGTCAGATGGACACCAGCGGGACAAAGCCACAGGTCTGCGCATGCGCCAGCTTGACTCCTTTGCAAAGGACATAGAATGCTTCGACCCAGCAAGCCAAGATTCAAATGTCAACGATTACCTCAGGGAAATCGAACATTGTCTTGCCGACTTGCCTCATGCTTCAGGACATGAGAAATTGAAGCTTATCTGACAAACAACTTCCAGAAGTGTCCACGCTTTCATCGAGACTCAACCGCCGCGCATTTGGGACAGTTACCCAAGGCTTTGTAGGGTTCTGAGTGAGGAGTACTCGCCATACACTGATGAAACATCAGCCACCCTCAGTGCCATCCGCATCCAACAGAAGCGTTTGGAGGCTCCCAGGGAGTATTACCGGCATTTAAGGAATGCATACTTCCAAGGAAGTCATGAGCCAGGTCTGGAAGAAGAACGAGGTTTCAGATCTCTCTTCCTCCATAATCTCCACCCCTGCATGCGAACCCACGTTACACTGATGTGTAAGCCATGTAAACAGACCATGCAGGAGATTAGGAACATGGCCCAGATGACATGGGAAACAGTCGTGCGTCCGACTGATAAACAAGACGACAATGTCAGAGTCCTGGACATCCAGTTTTCAGAGAGAGCAGACTTAGTACACAGCAAAGCAGCAGTCCCGAAACGCGTGCCCAACCACCCACAAGGGGGTTGGAGGAACAAAGGGAACGACCACAAGGGTCACTCCCAGGTTCAGCAAGAGCCCCAAAAACATTATCCCTTTCCAAAGAAAAGGAATGTCGGGTTTGAGAAAAACCCCAGACAAAGGTAATTGTTCTGGGCCTCCCAAAGAGTGGGATCTGGAGCAGAAGGTCAGCCTCCTCCAGAAACAACTAGCGGACGTGATGAAGCACCTCGATGCTTCTCGCCGTCCCCCCAAAGGGCAGACAATGACCACAAGGGGGCCAATGGTGACAGTCCACCTAAATGACTAGGCCAGACCCTTCCCCCCTCAACTGCCAGAGTCTACTTCGTAGGCTGGGGGAAGAACACAGGGAAGACTCCAACACTCCCAGTGAAGGTCATACCAAAAACCCATGCTCCGCTCATTATATTTTTGGGAGACCTTGTCCACAAGGTTAATGCCAGATGCGTATACACCTCAGTGCTGGTAGGGAGAGGTATAGACTTCCATGCGTTACTGGACACTGGGTCTGAAATCAGCCTAAGATGCAAGAAGGCTTTAGCAAAAGTCGCCAGGGCAATGCTCTCTCTTGGTAAACCACTACAGACCGAGCCCTGTGATGTGAGCCTTGTCAGCTACACACAAAACAGGCCCCTTTCTGAGCTCCTCCAGAAGGACATGGTATTTGAAAGGGAAGACCCGCAAGAGCAGGCTTTCAGAGAACCAAAAGCCAAGATCTGTTCAGCCCCCTTCCTTGTCTGCCCAGACAAGGATTTGGAGATTCGCATCAAGGCAAGCTTCGCCTCCCACTGCTTCAGCGCCGCCCTGGCACAGAGGTATGACAAAGAACGGGGAAAATCCCCAAAGCTGCCTACAGACTGTGAAACTGGGTCAACAACCGGGCAATGCAGACTTGAGAGTCATGCAGAAACAGAACCCGGTGATCAAGACAATCCGACAGCAGTTGATGGAACCTCAGACACACAAGTTCCTAACACCCTCTCTACAGGACTCAAAAGAGCTAAAAGCTCTCTGTCAGGTACAACAACACCTGAAACTTGAGAGAGTCCTTTTGAGCCATGTTCCCCATGGTCCAGGTCCACCCTGGCGGGTCGTTCAGACTGGCCATAAGGGGGGTGATGCTGCTACATGCCCACGATGCTCCCTTTGGAGGTCACAGGAGCTACAAAGCTACCTACCACACACTCCAACAGGTTGCATACTGGCCATTTATGATGTACCGTCCGGAAGACGTCAGTTTTGCAACCGCGTATACTGCACATCAGTACTTGACCACTGTACACAGACACCACTGCACAAGTGGGTCCAGTCAAACCAGACCAAACCCTTTGAACAGTCTGCACTCCAAATCGGGGTGGACCCACCACAATAGTGTCCACCATAGTTAAGCGTAGCATGCTTTACTCACAACATTAGCATGCACTAACACTAATACCACTCAACACAAGGTAATGAAACTCCTGTTCTAATATGAACAATTACAGGGCTGGACAAAACCCTGCCGGGTAACATACTGTATACATGCATTCTGCTATAACGCTTGAATAACGCTTTGCATGCTTTGGATGACTTGTCAAAAGTTGTGAGATCAGACATAACATGTGTAAGTGGTAAGAGATCTAATGCATGACCTTGTGAGGGAAATCAGCACTTCAGTTAACAGCCTGAGTGATGGAAGGATCCCGACCTACTTGGTTCCCCTAAACATGGCTGAACAAATCCTTATATCTGCCACTACCACCATTGTGCAATCTTCTCAGATACATCTGGCATACAGCCTTGGCAGTGACTAAATAGATAAATTAAGATTTATTCTTAACTTGTCCAGAAGGAAGGAACAGGAACTAGGGTAGAAAGGGCGGGTAATCGATGGCTTGTCAACACACCAGCCACCGAAGGCCTACTGTCATATGACCGCCATGATACAGCCACTAAACTGAGGCTACCAAACTGTGTTCTTAACGGTTCCCCAAGGAGCCACCGTGCACATTGACGATATTGTCCTCCATCAGCTCAATGTCGACAAACATGACGCAGAAATTGAGATCATGGACGCATTTAGAGGTCACAACCTCACCATGACACCCTTCGACAGCAGCTCCATGCTGAAGGGAAGAAATTAGTAAAGTTCAGTCTCAAACTGACTGGCTTGACAACTATATTTCTAGGTCATAAGCAAATCGTCATCGTACCAAGAACACTACACCGGTTTAATTGCCCTCGGGCTCCTCCTTTAGTGGTTGGAACATCATGGCAGGTATTGCACACATCCAAACACTACATACTAGACTGGATGCAATGACACTCATTCCACAGCATTTCAAAACCCTGTCTACCACTCTACCACTAACTGTTCCTAACTCACCCCAAGAAAAGCCTTACTAACAGTAACAATCTCTTCCAGTTTCCTTTTCATAATCATTGAAAACTCAGGGATAACAAAGGGTTGTTGCAGTGTTTGAAGTGTTACCGATGTGAAATGCTATGTTGTGATAAAGTTATGTTAGTTAGCCCAGTTAGAATTCATCTGCCCTGATGTTGTCTACCATGACTGCCCAGATGTCAAAAGTCTTTATGAACTGTTAATACTTCCAGGAACTAAGCTCTTGCGAACTCAGGACACATGGACTGAACAACTTTCGGGTTGTTCTCAGGGACTTGGGAACTGTTCAACTGTTGGGTTGCTCTCAAGGACTGTGGTAGGAACCCCAACCTTAAGACCAAAAGGGGGGATGTAGGGCCTTGCCCCACTGAAAACGGCAGCAGAGACAGCATGGCCCTTTTTTCTATGATCAAAGGTGAAACATTGAACTCGGTTTCCCAGAATGCTTCACAGCCGGACGGAAGTCCCGCCCATGGACTCAATCTCAAACGTCACTGATCAAAAGCGACCTATGACCGATGACGTCATCTTCTTAACAAAACTAGTGCTCAGATTTGATTTCTCTCTCTCTGCTACAGCTTCGCTGCTTACAACTGCTCGAGCTGTGCTCTAAAGAGATGCATCTACACAAAGGAATCCTCCTTCTGGACAAAGAGAGACCATGTTTTTCTAACCTCACCATTTGGCCACGGTAGAGTAAGATTAACTTAGCTTTGTTCCAGTCGTGTAGTATTACAACCGGTTCATTTCATTTTCACCGTGAAACATCAGTGAATTTGTTTAGAATATGGAAAAGGCAACCAGCTTCCCTTTTCAATCGTTTTCTATCAACGTTGATCATTGCCTGCATTTCTCTCCATCACCAGACCCGAGAAATAATGCAGAGACGAGTCTTTTCGCTGACGAGCGTAAGACAAAGGAGCGAATCCAGATCGATTCCTCCTGACTGCTCAATGCAACAGGAATTCAAACAGACAACCCTGCTGAAATCACACAGAATTTCCCAAGTAAGGCTTGATATCTGGGCAGATTTAGTTTAGAAACTGTGACTTTTCTTGTAAAACTAAATCCTATATATGTATTTGATTGCTGAATGTTTGATGTTTTTGTTTACATTTGTATGTTAAACTACGATCACTGATTGCTGTGTTGATTCATGAGATAGTCATTTTTGGGTGAAATGTTATTTGATTGAGTGATCTGAACTAACGATTCAATCGTGCTGTTACCAGCGTGTATCCTCTGTTAAATTCCATGAGCCCCTGTTTGTTCGCTCCTTCTCACACTCACTGAAATTCACAGAGCGAGCAGCACCACGGTTTGTTCGAATCAGGCTGGTGTTTTCCAAATTCTCCCGCCTGTTTCGTTCAGTTTTTTGTGTGTCTGCTCATATACCACCCACACGTGGTAAAAGCTCTGTTGTTCTAAAACTGATCCAGCCATCATTCTGTCCCCACACCTTCAAATGATCGTTGACTCCACCCCTTTCGGTCTAATCCTCCATTTGGGAAACTAGTTTCCATTTTGAATTCAGTTCGCCATTTTGGAACTTAGGTCTCAATTTTGGAACTGATCCTCCATTTTGAAACTTGCCCACACATGGAGTTTAGTCCGCCATTTTGTGTCTTTGTTACCGAGCCTAGACACAAACACACACACATACACTAGCACATAGCTCCACAATTTAGTTAGGATTTCCATTTTATGTTTTTGTATTATATTCATCTAGTATTGGCAGTGTTCATTGCCGTTTGTTTATAATAAATCTTGTTATATTATAATAAATACTCCTAGTTGTTCTGTTTGAATATTGTGTTGAAGCCAGCCTCTGCCACGTCAAGAACTCCCATATCACTTCAGGATCGTTAAATTGTTGTTGTTAGAAGCCAACTGTAACCAGATTACTGTTGGATACATATGGCAATAATTTGATTAGCTTCTTCCCATTTTTGATTATTTTGCTTATCAATCAAAATACTCAATCTTCAGGGTAGAATTTAATGAGACTTGATCAGTCACCTACTATCATTTTTCTCTTGTAAAAGAGTGGTGCCCCAAGGATAGAATTTAACTAATTAAATTATATTATTTAATTTAATGATTAATTAATAATTAATAAACATTAATTATTAATTATATCTGATAGTAAAACTGATCTAAACAACCTGTGTACCCTACACTGTCTTTAGACTTTTTATGGAAATACCCATCCTCTGATAAGGAAATGGAAAGAATATGAAACAGAATAAATAAACAAAGCATAGAGAAAACACAGCATTTGTATAGCACATACTGTACAGACCTGTTCAACAATTAACTATTAAAAGGTTGCCAAATGCCAACACGAGGCATGTGTACTATACAAAAAATTGACAAGTCAACAAAACAAAACAGGAAAGTAAATATTACATAATCTACTAAATACTTTGGCAAACATTGTATAGCAATGTATTGCTACAAGAAAACAAGTGCCAAAATGGTTTATTTTTTTTATTTAAATACAGTTTTTACCATTGCATTGTAATAAAACAAACCTTCATTTGCAACTGCCATCACTCTCATTTTGCATTTTCAGGCAGGTTTTTGTTTGGCCTTTTTGCAGCAACTTTGTAAAGCCAAGGTTTTTCTTGACAGCTTCTTCCTGCTGGAGAATTAGGCCATGATCCTTGGGTAAACTGGATTTAAGTGTTTTAAAAAGGTCATGAACAACACAAGATGCATTCTGAATTGCCTCCTTGTCAGTGCACAGATATGATACATCATGTAAATGTCTGAGCTCTTCACGTAGCTCTGAACAGCTGCTATACCAGTTGACTGTGGCACACTGTTGTGTGTCTGCTTCCTTGGGCAAGGGAGAGGACTAACACAAAAGTCAGTAGAGATGTCTTCTTGAGTGCTGTTTCAGTGATTGGTGGATTGGTTAGAGCAGCACTGAAATCCAGAGTTATATATGGGCTTCGGCAGTACACTGGGCTAAGGTCTCCCCATG
Organism: Moxostoma hubbsi; assembly: GCA_032164185.1. Lineage (NCBI taxonomy): Eukaryota > Metazoa > Chordata > Actinopteri > Cypriniformes > Catostomidae > Moxostoma > Moxostoma hubbsi. Next base: position 44,764,067 of record JAVLUX010000014.1, on the reverse strand, counting down.
TTTTGTCAGAGTGACTTAAAACGGCAAAGAAATGCTTGCATGGTAAGAACGTTGTTTTGAAGGACAAGTTGAGTACCTTTCAGAGTCACCGAGTTCGACTCTGTACCACACTTCGACTCTTGTTTCACTCTTTACCTTTACCTTTCCAAGTACCTCAACAACTTTTGAATAGATGGAAGCTGCTTGGATACCGTTTAAGCAATGTTTGACAAAACTCCTGGGTCTGTCTCTGAGGAACTTTGGAAATCTTGATTGTATGCATTCACTACTGTAGATGAAGTTGAGTCTACTGTAGGATAGCAACTGCTCTGGGATGAACTCGCATATCATAGTTTCAAGCAGAGATGAAAGACTTCCTGTTGCAGAAAATTTGAGGTAGAAGCTCTTCAATGATTTATTGAGTGCCTCAAGTCCCTTGTTGGTGGTAACTGCCACAGAGAATCCCTGTGGCACATAGGCCCTATACCACCGCTGTAAAACAAAAGAACATATTACTTTGATGAAGGTAGTTGATGCAGAAATAATGGAACATTACACACTGTCTACACTGGATGCATAAAGTGAACATCCTAAATCAGTCCATTTGTCTTGCTGGCAGGACTAGATACATTTACTGTCGGCTCAGCACTAATAACATATCAAGTGTAGACTGAATCAGCAACGATAATGACTTGCTTTTGTTGTGTCATCTGTTGTTGACAGGGTTTAGAGAGAACTAAATGCTGGCCTGTACTGTTATATCAATCTAAATGTACTGTACGCAGAACATGTCCAGTGCAGTACCTCACCTCCCGAATACATAGCCACCTTGTATCAACATAATGCCTCAATTCAAATGACTTGTAAACTTTTTCCTTCAGTCTGTCAACCTCCCTTCACAAGATGATTCACTTGGGGCACTGGCTATCTCACGAAGGTGTCCAAGAAGTTAATTTTGCTCTGTGTGTGACAACTTGTTCTTGGCTGCCAGAAAGAGAGTATATGGGATATTTCCTAGATGTTTCAGATTACCAATTTACAGTACAAATGAAAAGTAAATATAAATGAAACAACTAAACACTACCCACTGAGAAAAATATGTAATAGTTTAGTGAAAGTACTTTTGGAAAACTAATGTAATTTTAAGGCTGTATTGGTTTACTTCTAATGGGAAATAAAATTAACACAAAACATACATTATCACACATAACCAGGATTAAAATTAAAAACAGAGTAAGAAGATAATCTGGTATCAAATAAAACACAAAAAAATTAATTCACTTCAACTGGACCGTACCTTGTCTTGTCCATCGTATCCAAGCTTGCTCACAATGGAATGAGCATAAATACTTGTGTGCATTTGGAAATATATTGTCCAGCGCTTGGTATTCCTGTTGTGAATAATCAAGCATGAAGTACTTCGGCTGCCAAGGCAGATTCCACTGTTTCAAGATGTTAAAAGCTTCAGCTATTGCTGTGGTTGTCTCATTTTCACATATAAACTCAGCAACGGGTTTGTAGCCAACATTAGTTCGAACAACAATGAGAAACAGGGGTAGTGTACATTTGGTGGTTCTGTAAGTTGCATCAAGTTGGACCATATCTCCATAATGCTCAAGTAACTGCTGCTGTTATATGTTTTGATGAATAAACAAGAATGTTTCTTGTGATGAGGTGCTCTCTGATGTGTGTTTATCCTCAAAATCAGAGGATTCAGTGACTGGAAATCCATTTCTTTGTGCATTCACTTCAACATGTATTTCTATCTGATGTCTGTAGTTCCCCGTCAGTCGCTCACTTCGACGTCGTGTCGAAGAAGCGACACTAGGGGGTCTCTCTTGAGCACCGAAAGATGCCTCTGATCTATGAAAAAAGGCCAATGAGAGTTGGCGAACAGTATTTGCATACCCCGCCCCCGGACATATGGGTATAAAGGCTGAGGGAAATACGCTCGTTCATTCAGTAATTTTCTTCGGAGCCGATGGTTGTGTGTATGCAGTCAGCTGCGAATGACACAACTGATCCTGCTTCTATCCTCTGACGCTCTGCTTTGCTGTTGGATCTACGGCGTACTTCAGCAGCTTTTCTCTTCACTGCCGGCGTGCAGTTTGCCCCTGGGCGCTTCGACAGCGCAGAGTTAAAAGAGTTGAAAGAGTGATTTTCTCTGTAAAAGAGTTTATTTCTCTGAAAGAGCATGACACAGCGGCTTGAACGTCCTTTTCAGGACGCGTCTTTATAAAGATGTCATTTCCGCCCCTGTGTAGTTTCTGGATGCGGTGATTTCTCCCCACCTCTCTCAGTCATAAAAAGCTGTCTCGCATGCCTGGGCTGCTATCACACGCAGGCAGCATTTTATGAATGGTTCATGTTCTCAGTGCGAGAACATAGCCATGGCAACATTGCGGTCGTGCGGCTTTCTTTTGAATGAGACAAAGCCACCCCCCCGCGCCTCGCCTCCTTCCTACAGGATTGACGCAGGTGCCGCGGGCGATGAAGGCGATTTGGGGACAATGACGGGCTCTGTTCGCCGGGTAAACCCCCCTCGAACCACCCGCCTCCCCAGCATGCTTGTTTGCTTCCGTCTGAGCCCGGGATGAGCGATTCTCTCCAATGGTTCATCTTCTCAGTGTGAGAACATGTCCGTTATAGCATTGTGGTCACGCGGCTTTCTTTTGTAATGAGAGAAAGCCACTTCAGCCGCCCCACGCGCTTCGCCTCCTTCCTACGCGATTGGCGCTGCGGGCGCTGCGGGCGATGAAGGAGATTTGGGGACAATGACGGGCTCTGTTCGCCGGGTAAACCCCCTCGAACCGCCCGCCTCCCCAGCACGCTTGCTTGCTTCAGAATTGGATGACATAACCGCTGCATCAGAGAGCGTTACAGCGGCGTCGGATGCTGATCACTCGCCTGAGCCGCCACCTTCGGGTCTGCCACCCAGCCTGAGCCTGACGCACGGAGACCCACTCTGCTTTCCTGGGCTACTTGATCGGTCCTGCAGGCAGGTAAGCCGCTCACAGCCACCCCCCGTCCCAGACCGCTTCAACCCTGCACACCACGGCCCTTCCTGCAACCAACGCCAGGCCAAGGCACTTCAAACTTGCACCTTGAGTAGTCCTGTTCTTGATGTGCTGCAGGAACTGCGCTGGATGACCAACCGCGCCCCCGGGCCACGGAGGTCAGAAGCGCCGGCACTCGAATAGGCGATGGCCACCCTTTGTGGTCCAGAAACGCATCTGTGGACTGGACCTGGTCGAAAAGCGGGAGGTAGACAAGGCACGCCTTCTCCCACACCCCCGCCTCCCAGCTCCATCCATTCGGTGCCACCGTTGACGACTCTGCCCAGCAGTCCTCAGCGGTGAAGCAGATGGAGGCCGTCTCACATCCTGCCCCGCCGCAAGCATGGGCCATGCCCTGTCTGCTCGCCGACGGTGTCCTCCTGCGGCTACGAAACACCCTGCTCCGCCTTAACCTGGGCCCAGCTCTCAGCCCCAGCGTTGAGCACTCCACAGGAAGCAGACGCCCCCGTCTCATGGACCCCCTCGAGGACCCGGAAGGCTCCCATGTGGCCCATAGACGCTCAACCCAGGGACCAAGATGTTAGCTCCGGAGGTAGTAAGACCGCTCCGTCCCCGGTGGAGGGCCGGGAGGAGAATTTTCTTGTTGAATTAGTTTTCACATTCTCATATTCTCTGTAACAAGCTTTTTCCTTTTGTCTCTGGGTCACCTGGCCCGCACGGCACTCTGCCACCAGATCTCAACAGTCCCGGCATCCTGGACGCGGACCACCTGCCTCCAGCCCCCACGACTGTTCCCCAGCCGGCCGGTTCTGACGAGTCTAGAGCCTCAAAACTGGACCTCCTCCTGCTCAGTCGCTAACCCGCCCCCCTGCCAGGTGTGTGGAGCAAGGTAAGTGCTTTGAGTCTTTTCTCAGCACCCCAGCTGCGGGTCGCCCTGTCGCCGCCCAACGCTGACCTACCTGCTCCGCCCCGCTGCTTCCGACGAGACTAGAGGACGCCTCAAAACTGGACCTCCTCCTCCGTCGCTAACCCGCCCCCTGCCGGGTGTGCGGAGCAAGGTAAGTGCTTTGAGTCTTTTCTCAGCACCCCAGATGCGGGTCGCCCTGTCGCCGCCCAACACTGCCCTACCTGCTCCGCCCAGCTGCGAAGCCCCGCCGGGTATGTCAAAATAGTCATCCCCTTTTTTTTTTTTTTTTTTTTTTTTATATACACATCTTTTTCTCTTGTTTGTGTGTAGTCTGAGCCAGGGTTGTTTGCTTTATTTTAAAGGACTTTTCAAGTTAAAACACAAAGTATTAAAAAAAAAAAACTGGGTTGACCCTGAAACGGCGTCTGTTCGTGAATTGGTGTTCTTCCTGGGCAGAAGACCCACAGAGGTGCGCAGTTAGGTCAGTGCTCCTGTTCCTACAGGAGGGGTTGGAGGGGAGGCTGTCCCCGTCCACCTTGAAGGTGTATGTCGCCGCTGGCGCAGCTCACCACGACCCAGTAGACGGCAAGTCCCTGGGTAAGCACGACTTAATCGTCAGGTTCCTAAGAGGTGCCCGGAGGCTAAATCCCTCCCGGCCAAACCTGTTCCCCTCCTGGGATCTCTCGGAGGCCCTCACCGGTCTTCAGAGATCCCCCTCCAAGCCGTTAGAATCAGTTGGCTCAGGGCCCTCTCTTCAAAAGACGGCCCTACTGATTGCGCTCGCTTCCATCAAGAGGGTCAGGGACCTGCAAGCGTTCTCTACTAACGACACTTGCCTGGAGTTTGGTCCGGCAGACACACATGTGATCCTAAGACCTCGACCGGGCTATGTGCCCAAGGTTCCTACCACGCCCTTCAGAAGATCAGGTAGTGAACCTGCAAGCGCTGCCCCGGGAGGAGGCAGACCCAGCCCCCTCACTGCTGTGTCCGGTACGTGCTTTGCGTCCCTACCTGGAACGCACCCAGAGCTTCAGACGCTCTGAGCAGCTCTTTGTCTGCTTTGGGCGACAGCAGAAAGGGAACGCTGTCTCCAAACAGAGGCTGTCCCACTGGGCCATTCAGTTGGCCTATCACACCCAGGCCGTGCCCCCCCAAAAGCGGGTCCGAGCCCACTCCACCAGGAGTGTGGCATCCTCTGGGCACTGGCTAGGGGCACCTCGCTAGCAGACATTTGCAGAGCTGCGGGCTGGGCAACACCTAACACCTTTGTGAGATCTTACAATCTCAGGGTTGAGTCAGTCTCGTCTTGTGTTTTCTCAGGTCCGAGCCCGTAGAACTCGGTACACGTTGACAGTCTGACCGGGTGAATCGCTTGCGTCCAGCGCCCTTTCCTCTGTCGAGGTAAAACAGTGTGCCTTCTTCCCAGGAGAACCCTTTTAGGATTTTTGGTTGATTCCTCCCTAGCCCTTTTGGGTCCGCAACAGATCAGCGGAGGAACTTGCCGGCCCAGTCCACTATGGGTACCCCAGGCTACCCCTACTGGAATAGGTGCTCCACAGGTTAGGCCTCCTACGCGGACTCCTCCTGTGTGTACTTCCGCGGTACGGTCACCTTACGAGCTGACTCGCGTCTCCCTTAGGCAGTCCTTCGCTGCCCTCCGGTCGCCGTATTGTAGCAACTCCCGCCTCTTCGAGGTTGGATCTACCACCGTGTCATTTTTCCCACATGTGACCCAAGAGGCCATGTGATGTATTTTGCCACCTCTACCTCCCCTTTCGGGTGGGTGTGGCCTCCGCAGGGTCTTTTCCCCCTGAAAGAATAGGAATTCGGGTAAGACCCCCTTCCCTCGATGCGGTAAGGGCCCCGGCTGCTCTTGCTTTATGCCGAGAAAACATAGAGAGAAAAGAGGCCCAGCCAGGCTTGGCCCGTTCCCTAGTTGGGAGCGTCACCTTGTTCCCCCCCCTAGGGTAACCAAAAGGATTCTGACTACTTTTTTGGGGCATTGGGGAAGAGTACGTGCAGCCTGAACACAGTTGGTCGCTTGTGCACGTAGGATACCTGCCCGCTTCTGTGTCAGCCGTACACATACACGGCTCAGTGCATGGCGAGTTTTGAAGTGGACCCCTAGTGTCGCTTCTTCGACACGACGTCGAAGTGAGCGACAGACAGGGAACGTCTCGGTTACGTATGTAACCTCCGTTCCCTGATGGAGGGAACGAGACGTCGTGTCTTCCCGGCCACGTCGCTGAGCCGAGCCGCTGAGGTGCCCGGAACACTCCCGGCTCCTCAGAAAAATCCTGAATGAACGAGCGTATTTCCCTCGCCTTTATACCCGTATGTCCGGGTTCGGGGTATGCAAATACTGTTCGCCAACTCTCATTGGCCTTTTTTCATAGATCAGAGGTATCTTTCAGCGCTCAAGAGAGACCCCCTAGTGTCGCTTCTTCGACACGAAGTCTCGTTCCCTCCATCAGGGAACGGAGGTTACACACGTAACCGAGACGTTCTCTGGGCACTTCCTAAAGAAAAACTGGGCACCTGAATCTGTTAATTACCATTCATAAATTTTTTTTCCAGTTGCAGTTGATCAAAGCCACAAGTAAGGCCTGATGCACATGGTTTTGAATAGCATGGCTTGATGGGTAGTATAATGGGTCCTGTGGATGTGGTAGAACACTTCCCATGCATGAAAGTTTTTTCTGGGCAAAGGTTTTCAGAACCTTCTTCAGGAAAGGGACAGATGTTATTCCAAGTGAAACATATTCATGTATTTTGTCACGTACCGTGAGATGGATCTTATTGGACAAATGACAGTTTTGTGAAATGTTGTGGTTTTTGTGTGCTTCTGCCAAAGGTATTTTCACATGAATTACTTCAGAAGTGGCAGTGGGGTTCTCTTTTATTGACTCCAGAACCCCCTTTATAGCTGCCTTTCAGAGCAAAGTGATCATATCTGTCAAGAACAACGTACCATAATGAGTATCTGTCTGAAAAATATCCAGTTAAGTTGTCCCCATCTAATATTTTTAAACACCCTTACATGAGACATAAATAATGAGTGGACTTCTTCACCATTACCTTTATAATGGTAATAAAGTTATACATTTTACTGCAGTGGTTCACAACTAGTAGGCTACATGCCTGTAATCAGGCTATGGATGGTGGGTGGGGGTGATATTAAATACAAATAAAGTTAAACCACATAATTGAACATATTTAGAAAAGCGAAATAAGGCTTATAAACTTTTAAAAGGGAAGAGAAAATATTTTTAAATAAATAGTTTTCTTTTAAATTAAACTGATAAATAGAAAATGTAAGACATCTATGACTTAATGTGATCTGTAAAGTTGCATTGAAACCATGTATATTCTGAAAACCACTATACAAATAAAAGTAACATGATTAAAAGAGTTCAGTTAAACTATGACATTTTACCTCCCACTTAGTAATATGACCAAGTTGTAAATGCATTCATGCATTTCATTTATAATGAAATACCTTGCTTGCATAAGTATTTACCCCCTGTGCTGTGGAAGCTGCCAGGTTACACAGATGAAAGAAATTGCCCTAAAGAGGACACAATTACTTTACCACTGACATCAAACTGTGAATCATTAAAGCAGCAATCACATTTTCTGGATAAAAAAAAAAAAATTGTTGAAGGATCATTGGTCAGGCTGTGAATCTAAAGACCTAAGAGCATTCCACAGAAGTTAGAGATAAAGTAATAAAAATGCATAGATTAGGGAAAGGGTACAAAAATAATATCCAAATGTTTGGATATCCCAGTGAGCACAGTTGGATCAATAATTACACCACCCAAGCACTGTCAAGAAAAGGTCTCAACTCAGCACTCTAACTAAAAGGAGACTTGTGAGAGAAGCCAAAGAGAGCCAACAATAACTTTGCAGGAGCTACAGAGTTTAGAGGCTGGGAAGGGAGTAATGGTGCACCAGTCAATCATATTAAGAGCACTGCATAACACTGGCCAACCTGGAGCAAATCTGTTAAGAATGAGCAAAAATCACTGTCACTGCGTGCAAAGCTGGTACATATGTACCCCAAAACACTTAAAGCAGTTATTGGAGCAAAAGGTGGCTCGACCAAATATTAATGTGTGGGGGATGAATATTTATGCAAACAAGATATTTAATTGTTTTATTTTTCATAAAAAATATTTCCCAACAAAAAAAAAGTGTCACCTTACAGTGATTGAGTAAGTGTTAAAATAAATAAAAATAAAATATCAATCAGAATGAAATTTCAGTGTACCATTTGTAATTCTGTAATATGAGAGAATTGGTCAGGGGTCTGAATACTTTTGCAAGGCACTGAATATATTTGTCACTCACCCCAATCATGACCCTTAAATGTAATTTGGTTGATGTAACCTAATGTAGTCAGGATGATTCACCACTTTGTCAAATGCATATACGGGGTCCTTAAGCAAAACCATTTGAGAACCATTGCACAAAGTTGAGCAGATATTTGTATTCTACATATTAGATGTATTGTAATAATTAAAAATAATTGCATTAAATGAAAATTACCTTAATGTGCATAACTTTTAATGAGTAATGACCTTTGTTTGACAGACCTGAATCTCTTATGAAATATGGGATTTTCCAGTCTCTATGCATAACATTACATATTGTGAGCATTTATATATACCATGACCATGTCAGATTTACCTCAATACATATCTGACAAATAGTTTTGCTGGGTAATCAACTTTCTTGCTGCTATGAATGTGAAATCTCCTTCTGCTTATATATTCATGTTCAGTATGCTGTAAATTGAAAGACAAATAATTTATACAATCACTACATTTCATTTCTAGGTCCAGGCCCTAAATCAGACAACAAATAGTAATTTGGGACTTAACAAACATTGTCATATAGCATAGTGGATGTACATCTAATTGTATATTATACAAGTATTCTTCCAACTTTAACTAAAAAGTGAAGCACCAATTTACACTGGATACAATCAATTCTGGAAGTATTTCTAGACAACAGGCCGGTCGGTGAAACTGTCACTGTTGCATCTTTGCTAAGTGTGGGATTCATTGATCTTGTAAATGGGTTTTTGTGCCTTCCGATGCAAACAAATGAATTTCTATAAAGTGTTTAACTTGTTGCAAAATCCGCTTAACTTTAGATTATCCACAAAGTAACGTTATCTAGCTGAATATTTATGTATTTTTCAAAATTGAGTATCAGTGAGTGTCATCAGTAGTGCTGAAGTTTGAAAATTACTGACGCATGAAGTAATGACCCGCTTCAGACATTAACAATTAAAACTTAATGTTAAACCCTGTCAGAGCACTGCATATTATGAAATGTCATATTCGCTAGAGGACATGGTTATTATTTAAAACCTTTAAATCACAATTTCAAAATACCTTTATATTTCTAGGGTTTCAATGACTGTGGGTACCCTGCTAACTGATTTTGTTTAACATGTTCTTAAAAACCTCCCGAGCTAAAGGTTTATACATTAATGCTTGAAATTCATTTTTCATAGAAATTGAGGATTTGCACCAGATGGATTAAAAAGCATATCATGACATTGCTTGTGAATGAACAGTGTGTACATAGCTGGAATCTAGACAAAAGTTATAAAGTTGTTATTTGCTTATTGATTATTTTTGTTCACTAGTTCTGTACTACCATTTTTTTCATAGTTTTAATGACTTCAGTATTAATCTATAATGTACAAAATAATAAAAAAAATAGGTGTGCCTAATCTTTTGTCTATAAGTAAACATATATTTTGCCACTCTCATACAAAATACATTACGCTCAATGTGTGCATTAGGAACATACCAGCTCATCAGTTTTTGGTGTCTTTTTGTAGTTTTTTTCCATGCTGGCAATGTGTTCTGAATGGTCTTCCACTTTCCAGAGAAATCTGGGTGTCACTTTTTTTTTTTTTTTTGACCATCATCCGACCTGTCACCAGGAAATAAATAAAAGAAAAAAGGCATTTAACACTTATTTAAAACTCATTGCATATTCCCTTTCTTTTACTTGCTCATAATTCATACAAATAGTGTTCAATTATGATCAAACTGCAAATAAAGCATTGTTTAATGAATGTAGCTGTCTTATGTGCAATGTGCATGTGTATACAACTCAACACAAATGTTCCTCATAAGCACATGCAAAAGACAACAACAAAAAACACCACAAATAAACATTCAGATAATTTAGAAACTGATAAATTACCAAATGGCGTAAGATGTGCCAGTTGCCCGTTTGTGGCTTTCCAGAAAGTGTTTTAGCTCTTCTTCTGAAGAAACTATGCCTGTGATGTACTCTTCTGAAGGTGTACATATTTGAAAATATGATGGAAGCCAGTCTGGTGGGAAACAGCAACCAGAGTATATTAATTTAAAGTACTTTAGTCTACATTTTTCTTTTTTTTAATTGTTTATTCATTCGTAGTTCATAGACTTGATTTAGATGTGCTCATTTGCACATATCACACAATGGGGAAAGGCATCTCGCTCGAAACCCGTTAACACACAAACAGGTGTTTCATGCACGTGTAATTCAGTGGGGACAGGTGTAACAGAGGTATTTTTCATTATGGGAACTTTTATTTTGACGGGTTTCTTTTCTTTCTGCGGCGTGTTTGCGGGAGATGAAAAGACGTCTGGGAAGAAGAAGAGTGAGCAGTGTGACGAGAGACACGCCATGATCGCGGTGTGAGAGATCGACAGCTTGTTCGCTGAAACTGTAACGTAAGGCGCACAGCCAGATTAAGTTAACTGGTTTGGAGTACATTGATATTGTTTTGTGAAACGGATGACGAAGTTAAAGCAAAAATTCGGTCGATTGCGTCATTGAACAAAGGACGGTGTTGGAGACTGGCCAAGAGCGCGAGAGAGAAATTGCTGGAGCGATGAGTTTCGTTCAGAACACTGAGTGTTTTTGCCGTAATTCTGACTGTAGGAACTTTTGAGAGTCATACGTTGCCTGAGTCATCCATTAACCTTTGTCGGAGCGAGAGACATTGATTTTTTTTTTGTCGGTGAATCATTTAAGTGCACTTGTTAGTGCGCGAGAATGAGTTCGTAAGCTGAACAATCGGTTTTGAAGGAGTGATTCGTTTTTTTTTTTTTTTTTTTTTTTTTTTAGAGACTAGGATCGAGATTTGTTTTGAGATTTTTTTTTTTGTTTGTTTGTTTTGTAGTCAGATCGTTTGGTCTATGCGTGCAGCGTGCGAGCTGCGCCATTTTGTTCCGGAAAGTTCCTGAGTTTTCTGGGCCGCGCTGAAACTTTTCTTGTGTTTTTTATTATACCCTGCCATCCTTATGACATCTCATTGACCTGTCCCAGCAGCTGTTACTAAAGTCATCGCATCAAAGTTGTCCTTACCACGGACTGGTACAACAGTTGTTACACACACACACACACACACACACACACACATATGAACACTTTCCTGATATAAAGTGAACTGAGTGTTTGAACAATCTGAAGGTTTCAATTGTCGATGTGAACTGTGTTGATGATAATTGTCAATTGGAAGCTGAAACATTTCTTAGGTGTTAAGTGTTTTAGAGTAACCATTTATTTTTGTCACTGTTTGTTATTTTCTTGTACTGAAATAAGTCCTTTTTGAAACATATAATTTACTATAAGAAGAAAATAAATGACTAATTGTTAAAGTTAAAATACTTTACAGTTTTTTTTGTGAACTTACCTTGGGGTAGGGGCATCTCACTTACACTATTGAGGTTAGGTGGGTGGGGATGTGAATTTTAGTTTTTCACTACATGCACTTCAGGAAGCCACCGTATAGACATAGTTGCCTGAAGCCTACACTACTTATTCCTCCAGTATATTCTAAAATAGTGTAAGATAAATCATATATACATAACGTGCGTACTGAGACTCAAAGCACTGGAGTGGGGACTAAGATCCTTTCACTCTTAAGTCTTCCAGGGTAACGTTTTAATTTTCCCCTACGAGGCGAGACTTACAGTCCCGTTACACAGGTATATCACTCGAAACCCCTGTAAAGACAGACAGGTGTTTCATGCACGTGTAATTCAGTGGGGACAGGCATCTCGCTCGAAACCCCTGTTAACACACAGACAGGTGTTTCATGCAGGTGTAATTCAGTGGGGACAGGTATATCGCTCAAAACCCCTGTAAAGACAGACAAGTCTTGCATGCACGTGTAATTCTGTGGGGAAAGGTATATCGCTCTAAACCCCTGTAAAGACAGACAGGTGTTTCATGCACATGTAATTCAGTTCCATCAGTTTGCTGTTGCTGTTATGAAAAACCTGTGATGAAAAGCCTGTGGAAAGAAGGCCCTATTATGTGCATGTGCATGGGCGTGGACCTGAAATATTTTTTATGTCATGGCCACGCCCCGTGTGTGTCACTGTACTGAAACCCCTGTACTTTAGTGAATGCTGATGGCAAGGTGTCTTTTGAGTATCACCTTGGTAACTGCCTAGCAACCAGATGGGGTTACCCTAGCAACTAAGTAACAAATCACATATCTCTGAACCAGAACATATCTGTCTATCTATCTATCTATCTGATAGAATGAATGTTCTTATAATCTTTTTAAACTTTGAATTTTGGAAACTACTACTTAAACTTGTAACTACTTCAAACTTAAAACCTTCAAACTACAAGCTTTTACAACTACTTAAAACTTTCAGGCTAGGCTTTTTCAAGCTAACCTAAAGTTTGTACTCAAACTTTTAATCTAGTAATTATTATTCTTATGAGACTAAAATTTCTGACTATCTCCTCCTAGAGATTTTAAGTGTAGGGTATTACATATATAATTTAGAGATGAGGATGGGATCAGTTAAAATGGGGTATTTTGCACGCATTCTACCACGACTATATGTAAGGATATTTGGTATGCTAAATTTAGAAGGGAAATTAGGGTCTTGAAATATGTGAGCTATGAACTAAATTAAACCATTATAAATTAGATAAATTACAAATAACTAGACAATTTGTCTTAATAGATTCTCCACCATTGAAAATTGTAATAACATTTAGTTGTATCAGCTCACAATCTTTTAGAAACGGGGATGAGATTATTTATCAAAATATTTATAAAATATACCAGTCACGTTGTCTTTGAACACGGACAAACTTTATTACTATTCTAAACATAAATCTAATCTAAAACATACATAAAACAGGTTGGTGAAAAGAGTGACAGAATGTGAAATGAATGATCAGTACAGTGAAAATGAACTTTATGGAGTGTGTTGACAATAACTTAAGAACCATTTGTCAGATTACCCAAATTATTTAATTAAACACCAGCACTTTGAGCACAATATTGGAGATGTACTTGCGTGTCTTTGGTGTTTCCTTGCATTCTTTGTGGAAAGTTTGTTCCATCGATGCTTTAATCTCTGTATGATCAAAGTTTATTGTCTTTATGAATGGTGAGGTTAGCTGTGAAGCGAGGCCTTCTCGGGACGTTGAGTCCCGAACTTCCTTGGATCTCACATGGGGAAGAGTCAGAGCGAAGTCTGAGCAGTCAGCGGAGCAGAAGATGAAGCTTATGAATGCAGAAGAGAAGAGACCGGAGAAGAGACAAGAGAGAACACGTTCTTCCTGTTTGGAACTATTTGAACTGAAAAAGGTGTCCTGTGCCAATCAAGAAGTGACTTTTCAGAGTCACATGGTCAACTGAACTGTCTTTTCCTATAGTTGAGTTATGGTCCTTTGTTTTAGACTCTTAAAAATGTCCCACTCAAAAATAGTGCATATTTAATCATGAGCTTTTATATCTTGAGAATGGTACAAGAGACATGATATTCATTGTCATCAGCTTTCTCTTCATATAACAGCGAACGCTTACATACTAAACATTAAATTTTTTCATGAATGTTATACGTGTAGGTAACAAAACATGAAAATCTTTGAAAAGCATGAAAAGCATTTTAACAATTTAAGCCTTATAGTTACCATTCTTAGTATAATGAGATGAAGCTTACAAAATTAAAGATTATATTTATCAATTATAGGTGATTGCAAATTGCTACACACATTTTAAAGAGGTTCATCAGTCTATAATCATTAATTTGTGAGGTACAAACGATACCACAGTTCAAAGCGACTTTCAGCAATATCTAGCCAGGCTAGATTAAAATGAAATGTCTTAGAGTTGTGCAAATTAGATGGTCCTTGTAAATTTACAAAAGAGAAGTCTGCTTTAACTCTGTGTGGAAGATCAGGAGATCAGGTGGCAGAGGGGCCTTTCTGACCAATGAGGACGCCTGGGTCATTTGATTTATGACGTGGAAACATTCCAAACTGAAAGGCTGGGTTTTTCTTGTTTCAAATCATGTTGGAGGAATTCTTCTGCATATATATAATCTTACATAAGCTACATGCACCAAACTCAGCACAGAGCTTCAGACTAATCCTGAATAGTGTGTTATATCTTTTCTAATTTATCAGAATTCTGGTATTCATTTATTGGACTTCAGAACAGGACTGATATTCCATTGACTACCATTCAAGGTGTGAAAACATTTTCCTGTAATAACTCCTTTAGAGGATTCAATCTACTTCCTATCACTCCACCATTCATACTTTTTATCTATCACTCCATCACATCATCTTTTCTATCTGTACATCACTCTTTTTATTCTTTCTTTCACTCTATCACTTTAACACCCTAGCAACTGCATACAACTTAGCAACCATTTAGTGCACACTAGCAACCAAAACCCTTTGACTTCAATTCAAAAAGGCTGAGTGTGATATCTTCAGATCAGAATGTCATACAGACATGAGAGTTGACTTGTTTGAATTGGGTGAGCAATCAGTCTTCAAGTATCATCATGGAAACTTCTTAGCCATGCCCTAGCAACCATTTAGAGCACCCTAGCAAACAAAGTCAAGTCAAGTCAATTTTATTTGTATATCGCCTTTCACAACACACATAGTTTCAAAGCAGCTTTACAGAAGATCAGGCATTAACGGACAATAAAACTATAATGTCTATAATGTCAACGAATCTTCATTGTGTAATTAGATAAAATACGATTGTTAATCATGTTTAAAAATAAGTAATTCATTAATAATTGTATTAATAACCCCAGTGAGCAAGCTGAAAGCGATTGCGGCAAGGAAAACAAAACTCCATAAGATGTTGATTAATGGAGAAAAATAACCTTGGGAGAAACCAGACTGACTGTGGGGGCCAGTTCCCCTCTGGCTAACATCATGAATATAATGTAAATATTAATTATGTATAGTTAAAGTCATGGTTTAAAACTATTAAACTAAGTAAGTGTTAAGGGTCAGTGTTTAAACATCGATTTTGTTTGAACCGTAAGATTAATGACCAATGTCTTTGAAGTCCATCCTGGATTAACCGCAGAAGTTCACATACTGTAGATGCAATTGTCCTTGTTAATTGGCTGATGAAGGCTTTTGTTTGCAATTGTTAGTCTATGCATTCCATTTCAAGGTCGTAGTCCATCAATAGGCCGAGGTAATGCAGGCAGAGATCAGGGATGTGAAACGCAGTTCAAACTGGCAGGTTATTTTGGTGAGGTTCTGTGTGGTCCATCCTAAATCCAAGGTTCAGACAATGGCATATGAAATTTCCCATGTCTTATGGTTGGAGTTGGCATCAGTTCATCCTCTGAAGTCCATCATAATAGACTGAAGTGATGTTTGGCTGGCACCGGCTGCATTTAGTCATCATCGTTCAGTGACACGTAGCTGTGGAGTCCAACACGAAGCAGGAATGGAGCTGGATCCAGCCGGTTTTGGTGACCTCAGGATAGGAGTCCCGAGGTTGAGACAGGGAAACAAATAAAATAATGTTAGCTTAGATGCCATTCAATTTATTGCAGAGTTATAAATAATGATCAATATTTCTGGTTTCTGGTTCCGGCAGACCCAACTAAAACAGCCTAATTTTTGGTTGGAGGATAAATTAGGTGTATGCCTGGCTAAATAGATGAGTCTTTAGTCTAGACTTAAACTGAGTGAGTGTGTCTGCATCTCGAACAGTGTTAGGGAGACTATTCCATAGTTTAGGAGCCAAATATGAAAAGGATCTACCTCCTTTTGTGGATTATGATATTCTAGGACCTATTAACAGGCCAGAATTTTGCGATCATAATGAACGCGATGGAATATATCGTGGTAGAAGGTCGCTTAAGTTCTGTGGAGCTAGACCATTCAAAGCGTTGTACGTAGTTAACAGAATTTTAAAATACGTTATTTAACAGTTAGCCAATGTAACGATGATAAAATGGGACTAATATGATAATATTTCTTGGTTCTCGTTAGCACTCTGGCTCCTGATTTTTGAACCAATTGAAGTTTATTTATTGATCTTGCTGGACATCCTCCCAGTAATGCATTACAATGATCTAGTCTTGAGGTTATGAACGCATTCATTCATTTTTTGACATCAGCAACAGAGAGCATGTGCCTTAATTTAGCAATATTTCTTAGGTGGAAGAATGCGGTTCTACAAACATTGGTAATTTGATTTTCAAAGGACAGATTGGTATCAAATATAACATCTAAGTTCTTCGCTGTTGAAGATGATGTAACAGTACATCCATCGAGAGTCAAATGATATTTTAGTGGCTTATTTTTAGAGTTTTTTGGTCCAATGATTAGTACCTCGCTTTTTTCAGAATTGAGTAGAAGGAAATTTCTGGCCATCCAATCTTTTATTTCATTGATACACTCTGCTAATTTCGAGAATTGTGGAAGCAGTGGAAACTTATTCCACGATTCCTGATAATATCTGCCAGGGGAAAAATATACATGGAGAAATGCAGAGGCCCTAAAACTGATACCTGTGGTACTCTATATTTTAATTTTGTTTGACAATTCCTCATTTACATAGACAAAGTGGTAGCGGTCTGCTAAATATGACCTAAACCATGCCAATGCAACTCCAGAAATGCCAACATAATTCTCTAGCCTATTCAAGAGAATGTCGTGATCTATTGTGTCGAATGCAGCACTAAGATCTAAAAGCACTAGAAGAGAAATGCAGCCGCGATCAGATAATAAGAACAAGTAATTTGTAACTCTGATAAGTGCATTCTCTGTACTGTGATGAGGCCTAAATCCTGACTGAAATTCTTTGTATATACTATTTCTCTGTAGAAATGAACATATTTGGGAGGATACTACCTTTTCTAGTATTTTTGACATTAATGGGAGATTTGAAATTGGCCAGTTCTCCAGGATCAAGTTGTGGTTTCTTAATAAGCAGTTTGATAACTGCCATTTTAAAGTTTCTTGGGACATGTCCTAAGCATAGCGAGGAGTTAATAATATTAAGAAGAGGTTTTGAAATTACAGGAGATACCTCTTTTAAAAGCTTAGTTGTTATCGGATATAACAAACATGTTGTGGCTTTTGATGTTTCGATAAGTTTTGTTAGCTCTTCATGACCTATGACAGAGAAGGATTGAAGTTGCACGTGAGGAAAATTATTAGACACTGTTTTCTGAGGTGCGATGATTGCATAATTCCAATTTTATTTCTGATTATTTAAATTTTATCTGTAAAGAAATTCATGAAGTCATTACTCTTGTGCTGTGACATAATATCTGGTTCTGTTGAGGCTTTATTCCTAACCAATTTAGCCACAGTACTGATTAAACACCTTGGATTGTTGTTGTTATTTTCTATGAGTTTACTAAAATATGCTGACCTAGCAGCTTTAAGTGCCTGTCTGTATCTACAGACACTATCCTTCCATGCACCATGAAATACTTCTAATTTTGTATTTTTCCACATGCGCTCAACTCCATATGACAAAATTAAATCTAACATATGATTATGATGATGAGTTGGTCCCGTTACATTTTGTCTGACTCCAAGAGAGTTGAGAATATCGATAAATGCTAATCCCAATGTGTCATTTTCATTATCTATGTGAATGTCACATAGTCACCAACAATTAAAGCTCTATCTACGTTAACTACAAGATCTGATAAAAAATTAGCAAATTCACCAAGGAAATCAGAATAAAGCCTGGGTGATCTATATATTGAAGCAAGTGTATAAGACAACATAGTTTTTTTATTTACATCTGTTGATGTCACATTAAGCATTATTAGTTCAAAATACTACATTTATATCCTGTCCTCTGAGTAACACCAACAACTTCACTGTAAATTGTAGCAACACCTCCTATTCGACCCTTCAGTCAAGGCTCATGTTTATAACAATAACCTGGGGGAGTAGATTCATTTAAACTAATATATTCATCTGGTTTAAGACAGGTTTCAGTCAAACAGAGCGCATCCAATCTCTGATCTGTAATCATGTCATTAACAATTAGTGCTTTGGTAGAAAGAAAGCTAATGTTTAGTAGCCCTATTTTTATATGATGTGTATTTTTAATTTGTTTGTTTTGTTCAAGTTTGACCTTAATCAAATTTTTTCTAAATTATTTGGTGAGGGTATTGTATTTGGTAGTTCGGGAAACAGACACAGCCTCTATGAAATATCTAGGTGATACAGTCTCTATGTGTTGTAGTGTATGTGACCTGTGTAATGTCTCAAGGCAGCTCGCAGATGTTCGGATTAACCAGTTTGTCTGCTTACTGACCTGGGCCCCAGTTAGTCAAATACTATCATTATTAAGACTATGAGCCAAATTACTAGACAGGAGAGCAGCACCTTCCCTGGAGGGATGGAGTCCATCTCTCTTTAGCAGGTCAGGTCTACCCCAAAAACTCTTCCAATTGTCTATAAATCCTATTTTATTCTTCAGACACCACTCAGACATCCAGCAATTCAGTGACACTAATGTACTATAAACCTCCTCATCATGATGAACAGGGAGGGGACCAGAGCATTTTACAGTGTCTGACATCGTTTTTGCAAATTCGCACACCTCTTTAACATTATCTTTAGTGATATTCGACTGGCGAAGCCAGATATCGTTAGTGCCGACATTGATAACCTTTAGAAAATCTAAGTTTAGCATTAGCCAGAACTTGTAAATTTGATTTGATGTCAGACGCTTTGGCCCCCGAAATGCAATTAACAATAGAAGCTGGAGTCTCTATTTCCACGTTCCTTACAATAGAATCGCCAATAACAAGGGCTCTTTCAACATGATTCTCAGTGGGTGTATCACTGAGTGGGGAGAATCGATTGGAAACCCTAACAGGAACAGGAGAGGGGTGTCTCTTTGCTGAGCGAGTATGCCGCCGAGACGTCACCCAAATGCCCTGCTGCAGGGGCTCTACTGTCGGAACCAAAGTGTGTTTATTGCTCTCTGTTCTACTCGCATCCGAAACAGTATCTACCGGCTTCTCTTTCTCTCTGACCTCCACTAGCATACGGATGCGAGTCTCTCACTCATTAACCTTCTCCGTCAGCCTGACTAATTCCTTACATTTATCACATGTGAATCCCTCACTGCTGATGGAGGAGGCTATTGTAAACATGTGACATGCAATGCAGGAAGAAATAACATGAGCGGATGTCATGTCTTACCCCAAATTGTTTATTGTTGGTTGTTCCTGAGCGGTGAGGGTTGATGTGAATCCCTCACAAAATTGTTGGTTGTTCTTGATAAGTGGTGCTTTGAGATCGATGCATTAATCTGTGTACCGCAGAGGAGAAAAAATGGGTGCACGCCGAAAAAATGCGTGCAGTTTAATTGTGATATAAATAGAACGTGGATGCGGGTGGAATATGCGCGCAGTTGAATCATGATAAGAGAATAATATGAGGGAAAACCCGATGTGTGCTTAAAAATGGCAGATGTTAAGGATTAAAGGCTGAAAGCAGATATATAAGCAATGCTAAAAACTAGCATGCAACAAACACAGACTTTAGCTTGGTGCCAGCAGCAACAGGTAAAATACACACAGATGAAACAGTAGAAAAGCAGAAAAACCTGAAACGCGGTAAAATGACAAAGGATATAACGATGAACGATGAATATAATGATGAATGTTTGAGAATAAGAATAAGCAATGCTAAGCTTTCTAAGCAGGCTACAAACAAACTCTCGTGCAGCGTCCCGTCAGCAACAGGATGTCCAGTGACGTCAGAATCAGTCTTCAATGAATGGAAGTCAAACCCCTTTGACTTCCATTCAAAAAGGCTGAGTTTGATAGACATGAGATTTGGCTTGTTTTAATTGGGTGAGCAATCAGTCTTCAAGTATCATCATGGAAACTACTTAGCCATGCCTTAGTAACCATGTAGAGCAACCAAACCCCATTGCCATCAATTTAAAATTGCTTAGATGGGTATCTCAGGATCAGAATGTCGTAGAGACTTCACTGTTGGCTTGTATGACTCAGAACAGCAAGCAGCCTTCTTTGTATCACACTGGCTACTGCCTATTAGCCAGTGCCTATTAGACTTCTGGGTTGACTTATTTCACTCAGGATGGAAAGGAGGCTTAATAAGTATTGTGGTAACTTCTTAGCAACCAGATGGTGTTACCCTAGCAACCAAATAACAAATCACAAATCTCTGCACCAGAATATCGAAGAGACTTCCAAGTTGACTTATTTCACTCAGGATAAAAAAGGAGGCTTGATAAGAATCACCCTGGTAGCTGCTTAGCAACCAGATGGGGTTACCCTAGCAACCAAATAACAAATCAGATATCTTTGCACCAGAACATCATAGAGACTTCTGGGTTGAATTATTTCACACAGGATGGCATGGAACCTTGTTATGTATCACCTTGGTAATTGCCTAGCAAGCAAATTATCTATCTATCTATCTATCTATCTGATAGTCTGAATCTGAATAGTCTTATCATCTTTATAAGTTTAAGTAGTTTTAAAGTTAAATTTTTAACTACTTCAAACTTTAAACCTTCAAACTTAAAGCTTTTACAACTACTTCAAACTTTCAGGTTAGGCTTTCTCAAGCCAACATCAAATTTTGTCTTGACGACAATCACGACTATGATCTAGTTAATTTTATATAATTTTTTAACGTGCAATTTACAGTCATGTTTTTTTTTATTAAACTTCCCTATTATGACTAAGACTATTACTATATTATAGTTTATTTTCCAGTTAAAGCTTAATTTTCTGTAAAGCTACTTTGAAATGTGCTTTATAATTAAAAACTACTTGACAATTATTCGGCATATTATGTAATTAGATTTAATATTCTAATTTATTGACAGCCCTAAAATAATTACATCATTAATTTTGTCGAATTGTGCCTTTTTATAAACTGATATGTACAATTAAATGCTGAACTGCACCCAGCTCTGTTGTCTGCAGATATCATGCCCTTTGAAGTTTGCTTGTTCTGACTTCACTACTCTAGACAGGGATAATGGAATGTCATTCTGTCAGGTTTGGCCCTGATTAGCAATTGTTTGTTATTTATTGATTGTCTTTCACAAATTCTCTATGCACAGGTCAGCATCAGCATTTCTGAATGGAGCATCCCACTCCCCCACCCACACCAAAATCAATGAAAGCAAATAAAATAGATTTTTAAAAATGGGGGAGAAATTAGCAAACATATAAACATGGACGGTACATGCATATGTTAGTATAACACTGCAGCTTAGTCATGTACATCCAGACCTAACAAAATGTCTTAATTCCCTTGTTAAATGTGGCTTTAAATGTTTCTATTTAGAACTGAAATCAGAATGTCTAGTTACATTATGCAGTGACAAAGTGACCTTAAATTGTCCCATGCACTGTGATGGGGGATAGGGGTTGGGGACACACTAAAAGGTACTCTTATGGTATTGCCTACTCATTAAGCCAGGGGGAGAAGTGCACACCCAAAAAATGTTGTCCTGGCCTTGGTGTGTACAACATACTGTGAACTAACCATGTGGTGCTAACAGGAGAGTCTCTCCTTGGGTGTAGATTGGTTGATCTGAGAGAATTCAGGAGGACCCTTGTTTATTAGATAACAACATTTTCTCACTATGGGATTGTACTTTGCTGTTTGCTTGATCATTTCTTCTTTGGATCCTAGATGAGGAGCATTTCATTTGGTCTGTGCAGATGATGATGTGGTGCTCATGCTCGGATCCCACTTTGCATTGACTTCCTGTCAACACCTTCAGTTAGGTACTTTGTCTTTAACCATGTACAATAGAATTAAGAAATAAGTCATATTTGATTTGGACTTATTATTTGATAAGCAGATAAATACCGTTGTAAAAGGAAGCTTTTTTTCATCTAAGGTCCACTGCTAAATTGAAACAGTGGGACAGAAGGACTTGGAAATAGTGATTCATGCTCTTTATTATATCCCGGCTGGATTACTGCAATGCCTTATATGTGGGTCTGTCTCAATCTTCTTTTCACGTCTGCAAGTAGTCCAAAATGCAGCAGCTAGACTTCTAACAGGTACCAAGAAAAGAGAGCATATTTCCCCTGTTCTCGCTTCCCTACACTGGCTTCCAGTTAGCTACAGAGTTAAATTCAAGGTTCTGCTGTAGGTTTATAAGGTCTTGCATGGTCTAGCCACTCAGTACATTGCTGATATACTTCAAATACATTCTGCACCTAGGTCTCTTCGATTATCAAATCAGTTACTCCTCTCTGTTCCTCGCTCCCATTTGAAAACCAAAGGTGATCGGGCGTTTGTAGTTGTGGCCCCCAGGTTGTGGATTGCACTCTCATTTGTTGTTAGGTCTTCTTCCTCATTGCCCATATTTAAATCTAGATTGAAGACACATTTTTTTCTCTTTAGCCTATAATTTTGTTTGAGAATTATAGGAGTTTTATGTGTAGGTTTTATAATGTTATATTAGTTAGTTCTTTTTAACATTTTGGAAGTTCTATTTAATTCTGGTATTACTGTTTGTAAAAAAAAGTGTACAGCTCTTTGGTTACAACATTTGTTGCTTTTAAGTTTGCTTTATAAACAAACTTGAACCTTCAGATTATTGTTTGTGAGTTTGATAAGAAACATATGAATCTACTGCTCACACTGATAATTACACCTAATGAAACATTCTGTCTCCATGGCAACATGCATTAGTTTCAACTGACCTCAGAGAGATTGTGTTGTATGTGATTTTATTTAATTATCTACACAACCTGTTGCAGAATAGTAGATGATGTAGCTTTGTTACTGCTGTTTTTTGGCTTTCACATCATAGAAACCTAGACATTTTCAAACTAGATCCCCAATCCCATGTCACTTATGCAAAGTGTGGTTGTTTGTATGTTCAGTGTGTATGCATGTTAATAATGCCCAGTTGCAAACACTTCAACCAGGCTCTGCCCATCCCACATCGAAGACTATAAGGCCCCATCCATCCAACACGTAAGCGCATAAGGCTTCACCCATGCCTCCTGGATTCAGTCAGCTCAGGGTTTCTAGGCTGAACACAGTTTCTTCATGATTGAACACCTGCCTCTCTGTCTGTTTTATCAAGGGGGTGTGATTGATTACTGATGAGAGGTTTCTAAAAATATGGAGTGGAATGAAATAATAAAAAAATAATCAAGTGGAAACAATAAAGAGTAGGTTGAAGTAGGTCGAGTCCAAGTCAAGACAGAGAACAGAAGCGGCCTATTCTGGGACAAGACGCTTAATCAATTATGTAAATGTAGTTAAAGTTTAAACAATTACTGACTAGGCTTATATATCAAATTTACCTCATATATTATTCGCTTAAGCTTATGTCAGTTAAACAATATTACTAGTCGAGAATAAAAGTGAAATAAATGCCACATCCTAAATTAAATTAACACAACTGTATCACAATTATGACATTTTAGTGTTAAAAATAGGCCTATGTCAGTAGAAAAACTCTTAAAGGTGCAAGTTGCCTATGTGGCTTTGCAATGCAAAACAACCTACTAGCTTCAGTGTACTATTATTATTTAATTCATTGTAAAGTAAACATTTCTGCTATACAAAATACAGTATTAATGTACAATAACTAAGATGTATAATAATAATAATGTATTAAAAATGACATACATGGGTAAGTAAGCATTTCTGCTTAACTCCGCCGGCAGGATTTCATCTCGGAGTAAGAACAGAAACCTCAATTCATTTATATTATTTTTTATTCTAATGGCATTTAGAAATCTTAAAAAATGTTCTTCAGTATGTGTAGCATTCATTTAACTAATGGCTAAAGCATATGTAAAAGACATCACATGCCAATGTGTTCAAACAGAACACATTGCAATGAATAGAGCAGAACACCATTTTTAAGTTCTTTTTAAAAAAATGCTTTAAAAAATGTTGTGGCACTTCTGCGACACCTGAAACAGCAATATGTGGCACAATAAAAGAACGATGACAAACAAGGAGCTTGGATGGACACAAAAATGTGATTGGAGTGAACTGCCTCTTATTCACATGATTTCTAAAGTTCATTCTGAAAAAAAAGTAGCTTTATGTTTCAAATAATTGTATGTATATATCCACTTCACCCACTTTGATATCTGTGTTCTTAAATGTCCTGATACTGTTATACTGAGAGAGATGTCAATAGTCTCTGAAATATGTGTCGTTAGTGGGAATTCCTACTGCTGTCAATCTAAAGTTATTGGTCAGCAGCACAACTGGCCATAGCTTTAGAATCCACATCCTGTTGCCAATGGTAGCTGTCGCTCATGTTGCCGGAAGTGGCCAGATCTCATTGAAAATTAATGCTCTCCTGTCACATCCAGTGACAAAATCATGTCAGATAAGTCAGAAGAGCTCATTGTACATTATTTGAAGGGACTCCACTGGTCTCAGGGTAAGACTACAAGAGTCTACATTTGTTTGAGTCAAGAGTCCAAATGCTGCACAATCCATGACCAACACTAAGACCAAAAAAAGTCTTGAGTACTACAATAAGGTTAAGAAATACGGACATTATATACAGTAATATACATACATAAATTCAATATCCTCAAACATCTCTGTGCACAAAATTGGAAAACATTTGGCAAAGAAATTCATCAATAAAGTAAATTGTGTTTTTTAAGTCTACAAATACATTATGTTCTTTTAAGGTTAGGTTAGTCTGTAGCCAATATAATTAGGTTTATATAAAAAATATTTGTCTATGGAATGTCCCTATTTACAAACAAGTTTATGTTTGTGTGGTGGGTTGTTGTGTGTAGGACAAGGGCGCGCACACACACACACATCCATCAGCAGGAACACAGTCGCCTAACAAGGTGTCATTGTGAATTTGTGGTCTGTATGAAATGGTAACTGGCTCAAAGACATTTAGGATTGCATTATTTGAGCTTATATGAAACTGCCATGCCTGATTTCTGCAGTGTTGTCATGAAAGTGATGAGGTAGTCAACTCTGTCTACTCCTGGAGCAAATGGTTCCTGTTCAATACAGAGCACACAAACCAGAGTGACAGTCAATGCAAGAACAGAGTTTTAACATGGTCATTTCAAAGACAATAGGACAATATCACGCAAACGTACAATACACAGTTCTACATGTAAAATTGAATTATTTTGTTTTGCATTCTGTCTTGCCTGAATTAGACCAGCATTTACCACAAAGCTCACACCTTATGGCGTAGTGGGCTAAAGCACATAACTGTTAATCAGAAGGTCACTGGTTCGATCCTCGCAGCCACCATTATTGTGTCCTTGAGTAAGGCAGTTAACTCCAGGTTACTCTGGGGGGGATTGTCCCTGTAATAAATGCACTGTAAGTCACGTTGGATAAAAGTGTCAGCCAAATGTGTAAATGTACATGTATTATGCCTAGCTCTGTGCTGTGCTAATTGCAAAATGTTGAAATTGTAGGCAAGAGTGATAGTCTGACACAGGATATCGATATACACACATTTTAATTTAATTTAATTGCCCAATTGTCACACATTATACATACATTTCTGCATATATACAGTGAAATTATTTATTTTTCACATATCAGAGTGCAGGGTCAGCCATGATTCGGCACCCCTGGAGCAGATAGGATCAAGGGCCTTGCTCAAGGGCCACACAGTGGTGTCTTGGTGGTGCTGGGGCTTGAACCCCCAACCTTCTGGTCAGTAATCCAGAGCCTTAACCGCTGAGCCACCACTGCCCCAAATTTATGTTACAACCCTTATGTTCCGCTAAAACGTCTTTTGACTATTATTCATGAAGAAACACATATTTATTATATGAATATGTTCAATCTATTAGTCTGGATTAAAGGATAAATCAGTCAGATATCAAGAGTTTCAAGTCCATGAGAAAAAAAGTTTATGGTAGGGTAATGTAATTTAAAATTATATAATGAATATTGTAAGATATTAACAATGCACTAACAAGATTCATTTATGTATCTTAATGAAAGAAAATAATAGATTCAAGTAATTCAGTCATAGTATGTTGGGGATTTCCCCGCTTGAGCTGCATGAGCTGAAAACCTGGAAACCTCAGTAAACCCCAAAACCTAGAAGAACTTGATGAAATAACAGAAAATATAAAAACAGTCATCTCTAGCACTCTTGATAGGTGCATGGAATGATAGTGTCTGTGCAAAAATATGCTACAGCTACAGTAGCTAAACACATAGAAAATAACCACAACATTTATCTTCTAGTGCTTTTAGATCTCAGTGCAGCATTCAACATGATAGATCACATCATTCTCTTGAATAGGCTAGAGAATTATATTGGCATTTGTGAAGTTGCATTAGCATGGTTTAGGTCCTATTTAGCAGACCGCTACCACTTTGTCTATGTAAATGCGGATTTGTCAAACCAAACAAAAGAAAAGTATGGAGTGCCACCGGGATCAGTTTTGGGGCCTCTGCTTTCCTACTTGTATGCTTCCCCTGAGAGATATTATCAGGAATCATGGAATAAGTTTCCACTGTTATGCCGACGATACCCAACTATTTCTTCAAAACCTGATGAAATCCTCCAAATTAGCAGAGTGTATCAATGAGATAAAAGATTGGATGGCCAGACATTTCCGTCTACTCAATTCCGACAAAATAATTATTGGAACAAAAATCTTACAAAAATAAGCCTCTAAAATATAATTTGACTCTCAATGTATGTACTGTTATATCATTTTCAACAGCAAAGAATTTAGGCATATATTTGATACCAATCTGTCCTTTGAAAATCAAATTACCAATATTTGTAGAACAGCATTCTTCCACCTAAGAAATATTGCTAAATTAATTCACATACTCTCTGTTGCTGATGCCAAAAAACAAATTAATGCGTTCATGACCTCAAGTCTAGATTATTGTAATGCATTATGGGAGGACGTCCAGCAAGATCAATAAATAAACTTCAAATTGTTCAAAATGCAGCAGCCACAGTGCTGACAAGAACCAAGAAATATGATCATATTAGCCCCATTTTATCATCGTTACATTAGCTACCAGTTAAATTTCATATTAATTTTTAAAATTCTGTTAACTACATACATAGATGTTCTAGCTCCACAGTACTTAAGTGACCTTTTACCATGCTATATTCCATCACATTCATTACGATCGCAAAATTCTGACCTGTTAATAGACCCTAGAATATCAAAATCTCAAATTGGATATAGATCCTTTTCATATATGGCTCCAAAACTATGGAATAGTCTTCCTAACACTGTTCGAGATGCAGACACACTCACTCAGTTTAAGCCTAGACTAAAGACTCAAATATTTAGCCAGGCAAACACCTAATGTATCCCTCAATTCACAATTAGGCTGCCTTAGTTAGGTCTGCCAAAACCAGAAACCCGAAAAATTGATCATGATCTATAACTCTGCAATAAATTGAATGGCATCTATGCTAATATAATTTTATTTGTTTCCCTGTCTCAACCACGGGACTCTATCCTGAGGTCACCAGACCTGGCTGGATCCAGCTCCATTCCTGCTTTGTGTTGGACGCCACTGCTACGTGTTGCTGTGTGATGATGACTACTAGCAGCCGGTGCCAGCCAAACATCACTTCAGTCTATTACGATGGACTTCAGAGGATGAACTGATTCCAACTCCAACCATAAGACATGGGATACTTCATATGCCATTGCCTCAACCTTGGACTTAGGATAGACCTCACCAAAATTACTGGCCAGTTTGAACTGAGATGCACCTAACTGATCTCTGCCTGCATCACCTCAGTCTAATGATGGACTGCACTCTTGAAATGTAATACATAGACTATCAGCCAACTAACAAGGACAACTGCATCTATGTGAACTTCTGCAGTAAATCCAGGATGGACTTCAAAGACATTAGTCATTAATTTTACAGTTCATACAAAATCTTTGTTTAAACACTGACCCTTAACACTTACGTAGTTGAATAATTATACACCATGACTTGTACTATACATAAGAAATACTGGCATTATTATTTATGATGTTAGCCAGAGGGGAACTGCCCCCCACAGTGAGTCTGGTTTCTCCCAAGGTTATTTTTCTCCATTAATCAACATCTTATGGAGTTTTGTGTTCCTTGGCTTAGTCACCTTCGGCTTGCTCACTGGGTTTCTAAATACATTTATTATTTTATTACATATTTTTAGACACATTTCACAATCATATTTTATCAAACTACACAATGATGACTCTAAGACATTATAGATATTACAGCTTCATTTTCTGTTAATGCATGATTTTCTGTAAAGCTGCTTTGAATCCAAACAGGTTAATATGGGATAAGAATCCTGCCATGATTCAAAACTGAAAATCAAGTTCTGAAAGGTTGAAACTAAGTGTTCAAAAACTCAAAATCTTACAAAAAAAAGTTTTGCAAGATCGAAAAATAAGATTTGCAAGCTTGCAAAATGTAAAAAAATAAAAATATCTCTGCAAACGTTGTTTTTGAGATTTCCTTCTTCAGAACTGCAACATTTTTTTTACGATGTTGCGCAAACAATTTTTCAGAGTTTCAAATTTGTCAGTGTTCTCCCACTGTATTAGTTTGTTTTCCAGGTTTGAAACCTTGTAAATGGTGATCTGAAAACTGGTGTGCGAATGTGTGAAAAAAAGTTTTGAAACTCTGAAAACAGAGTTTTGCAGGCTTGCAAAGTGGTAAAAAAAATAAAATCTCTGCAAACATAATTTTGTTTTTGAGTTTTCCTTCTTCAGAAGTGCAACACTCTTTTTTACGGTGTTGCGCAATCATTTTTTCAGAGTTTCGAATTTGTCACTGTTCTCCCAGTGTATTAGTTTGTTTTCCAGATTTGAAACCTTGTAAATGGTGATCTGAAAACTGGTGTGCGAATAGGTGAAAAAAGTTTTGAAACTCTGAAAACAGGTTCGAAAGGGCGAAAATTATTACATTACATTACATTTGCACTCCTATTGCAGACTATTTTTTCAGAGCTGAGTTTACAACACCCACTTTGCAGAGATACGCCCACACAGTTGCGAGCTTGCGACTCATGTGATTTGTGGCAGCGTTGTCACGCAGCTCTGCTCTGAAACTCTGAAATTCAGACTGAGCGAAAATGAAGCTTCGCAACCTCGCAACTTAAAAAAAAAGCCTGGAGGGAGGGCCTTCTGCTCTTGGCCAATGCTTTGCTGTCTGCTGACGTACAGTCCAATCACAAATCGTATTTACTGGAAAGGTGGGATTGACCGACTGCTCCGCCAATGACGAAAGCGCACAGGATACGCAAACAGGATGCACGGCTCTCTGGCCAAAAGGCGGTCCCGTCTAGAGCTGCAAGAACCACGTACCTGCGTGAAGTTGGCCCCCCACCCAACGCAAAACGTCGGCAAAATAGTCTCAATCGTTTGTGCTTCGTTTGTGCCGGTAAAGTTTTCGTTTGTGCTGCTTTGGTTTTTAAAATATTAGACACTGAATTACAGGCGAATTATAAATGCTTTTATTTGTTGAATACAATACTGACATAATAAAATGGATCACTTAATGATCACAAAAATCAAATATAATTTAGTAGCAGTCTCGGTCATTCTGATTACTATAGTAATCAGAATGACCGAGACTGCTACTAAAATATATATATTATATATTTCTAAAATAGATCTATCTTGTTTTGTGTGTAGACAGTACGATTTATGAGCAGTGAGCATTTTATTTTGGGTTTGTCATTTAAATCTCTTGCCAAAATGTTGGATGAAGATGTTTTAATACAACAACAACCCCTTATCAATGTTTTTGTAGTCGCTATGGTGTTTATTAAAACCGTATTGGTGTTCAGACAGCAGCAGCAGCTCAGTATTCATCTGGTGTCTGTCAGACTCTTTCTGTCACTCACTTTCAGCTCTGGACACGATAACAAAAGCGCAAATCACCTCGATGTGAACACACTTTTTGAGTCGAATTGTCGAAGAATTTCTGTGAAGACTAATCACATAATTTGTTCAATAAACAATTATCTTTACTTCATTCACTAGTGTTTCCTGATTGAACTTTTTATTTATTTACATGGAGTATCATCTGCTACACTTCACTGCCACCACTATGTCAAGTGACACTTCTGTTCAAGATGCTCTTGTGGAAATTAGTGTAGAGTTACTAGGGAAAAAGTAGTTACTAAATTAAATTTCTGTACAATGTTTTAACACTGCCAGTTACAATAGTATTTATTAACTTCAAGAACAATTGTACACAATTCAAGAGAGTTAAGATTGTCAATGTTTATTGAACAGAATACTCATTGCTAATACAAATACATGCTAAAGTTTTACATGTGACCCATGTTATTTTTTTGAATACATTGTGCATCTTGGGTTCAACATTACCATATTGGTCCTAATATAAGATATATTATCCTTATACATTATTACTATATTATCCTTATAGTCAGACCATTACAGTAATGAAAACAAGTTTATACTGAACATGACATTTTTGAGTCAGGATTATTTAAGTGGGTAATTATGTTTAGCTTATACCCGATGTCCAAGAAACCAGCAGTTGACAGAGTTTCCATTTTCACAGAACACCATTTTGGTGTTCATCAAAAAATAAGTCCAAAATCCTAATCAAAATCCTAACTACTCCTAATCAGAGCATCTGGACAGAGCTTAGTAAGCAGCTAGAAAACAAGATCACTGCAAAGGCTCTATACACTTTTGTTAAATTAAATAGACACAACATCTGGACTGCTTTAGGGTTTACTCATGAAACAAATGGCAGTAATGATGACACTGATTTTGAGCCAGGGTCCCTTTCACCCAGACCAAAAGATTGCGGGACTTTTGATGTTGAAGTTCCATTTCAGCAATGGATTGAATTCATGCCTGAAACGGTTAAATACAGCAAGTTCTCTGAAACATCAAAAAGGGAATACACAATTTTGAAGCCTGGCATCTGGACACGTGATAAATAATCAGATATTGCAAGAAGTGAAATGCCCCTGCACATTTGCATTTAAAAGAGCCGAGGTCTATCCAACAGCCACAGAGAAATACATAGAAATCAGAGGCAACTGTAAGGAATGTCGTGGCCACATTCACAAAAATTTGACAAAGCGCCTGAAATTAACAGCCCAACAGGGCTCAAGTGTTTAATTAAAAACACTGATGACTCCCTGCACACTGGCTGTTCCAAGCGTGCGATGTCTGGTAACTTGCGTGTGCAGATAGCCAAAGAACTGTGTGAGGGTAGAATGGATCCCCATGTATGGAGGGCTTCAGAGGCAACAAAGCTGATGGATTTTGGAGATCCTGAGCCAAGTCATCTGCCTAATTTGGCCACCCTGCACAAAGCAAAGTAAGAGAGAAATGATTTAGAATTAGGCGACAAGGTTCCCATTGTTTCACTGCAGATGTTAACCCCCCCCCCCCCCCATATCAGAAAGGTGCAAGAAATACCTGAAAGCCAGAATTGCAGAAGTGAGTGTCATCATTCCAGATGTAGAGGGTGAGGACCTGGAAGTGGATCCATGTGACCAAACACAGACAGACCTAGGACAGTGGGTAACAGACATATGTGAGGAGAACAGGTCACTTGCCGTAGGTAATGGGGATCATGATAATATTCCTCCCTGAGATTATTCCCAATAAAATCTGGCTTGCAAGTTACATACCACTCTGGACAGGGGTAATGATCCCTCACTTTCGAAGCACCAACATCACCGCAAGTTCAGCCAATGTTGATGCAGAGTTCAAAAACATCAAAGTGGCCTTTTCCAAGCATGAAAACTTGCCTATTCTGGTGGATAGATTCATTGCAATATGCCAATTTGTTCAGCAAAACAAAAAGGTGAGGAAAAAAATGAAGAGGATGCAGCTGTTGCAACAGTGATCATCACAGGAGCCAATCCACTACCCACCACAACTTGCAGCGTAGATGGAAAACCATAAATGGATGCTTCCTGTTCTGGGACATATGAAGACGAATTCATACCTCTCTCCTTGTCCTGAATGGCTCCATGCAAATCCATCTGTGAGGGGAACATACATGTGTTTCCTTCACAAAACAGTGCTCCTCACAGTATTGTGGTCTCAGCACACAAGTCACCCAGGAAGTTCCATTTGTTTGTACTTCTGTTGCTGTACTGCAGGCTTCTGGCATGGCTCATTTCAGGCCACAGTGGAAGAAGGCCTTACCCTTCTGGAGTCCCCCTGCCTCAGGCCAATACAAAGTCTGTCACAGTGTCCCTCTGCATTCAAGACAGATACCTCAGGAAAAGTGCTCAGTTACAGTCTGGGATAACTTCTGACCTGGTGTCTGATTGACACTGACCATAGACAGTACGATTTATGAGCAGTGAGCATTTTATTTTGGGTTTGTCATTTAAATCTCTTGCCAAAATGTTCGTGCAAAATATATATATAGCACAACTGTTTTCAACTGATAATAATAATGAATTTTTCTTGAGCAGCATATTAGAATGATTTCTGAAAGATCATGTGACACTGAAGTAATGATGCTGAAAATTCAGCTTTGATCACAGGAATAAATTAAAGACATATAACATATTCAGATAGAAAACAACTGTTTTACATTGGAATCATATTTCACACTATTAGTGTTTTACTGAATTTTAAATCAAATAAATGCAGCCTTGGTGAGCAGAAGAGACTTCTTTCACAAACATAAAAAAATCTGAATTTTTTCAAACTTTTGAATACTTATATTGAATACTATATATATATCACTGCACTTCTCAGGTTGTCATACATCTCCCAGACACATGGAGACCTCCTGCAGTAGGCCACATAATGTCCAAGAGCTTCCTGAGTTAAGGCTCTTTTGAAGGCAATGATTGTCCTTAAAGCAAATCTCTCTCCTTGGAGCATCAGATTGGAGGGACATTCACACAAAGGAAATTCTGTGGAGTTGCTTCCCAGGTCAGTGTCAATCAGACACCAGGTCAGAAGTTATCCCAGACTGTAACTGAGCACTTTTCCTGAGGTATCTGTCTTGAATGCAGAGGGACACTGTGACAGACTTTGTATTGGCCTGAGGCAGGGGGACTCCAGAAGGGTAAGGCCTTCTTCCACTGTGGCCTGAAATGAGCCATGCCAGAAGCCTGCAGTACAGCAACAGAAGTACAAACAAATGGAACTTCCTGGGTGACTTGTGTGCTGAGACCACAATACTGTGAGGAGCACTGTTTTGTGAAGGAAACACATGTATGTTCCCCTCACAGATGGATCTGCATGGAGCCATTCAGGACAAGGAGAGAGGTATGAATTCGTCTTCATATGTCCCAGAACAGGAAGCATCCATTTATGGTTTTCCATCTACGCTGCAAGTTGTGGTGGGTAGTGGATTGGCTCCTGTGATGATCACTGTTGCAACAGCTGCATCCTCTTCATATTTTTCCTCACCTTTTTGTTTTGCTGAACAAATTGGCATATTGCAATGAATCTATCCACCAGAATAGGCAAGTTTTCATGCTTGGAAAAGGCCACTTTGATGTTTTTGAACTCTGCATCAACATTGGCTGAACTTGCGGTGATGTTGGTGCTTCGAAAGTGAGGGATCATTACCCCTGTCCAGAGTGGTATGTAACTTGCAAGCCAGATTTTATTGGGAATAATCTCAGGGAGGAATATTATCATGATCCCCATTACCTACGGCAAGTGACCTGTTCTCCTCACATATGTCTGTTACCCACTGTCCTAGGTCTGTCTGTGTTTGGTCACATGGATCCACTTCCAGGTCCTCACCCTCTACATCTGGAATGATGACACTCACTTCTGCAATTCTGGCTTTCAGGTATTTCTTGCACCTTTCTGATATGGGGGGGGGGGGGGGGGGGGGGGGGGGGGTTAACATCTGCAGTGAAACAATGGGAACCTTGTCGCCTAATTCTAAATCATTTCTCTCTTACTTTGCTTTGTGCAGGGTGGCCAAATTAGGCAGATGACTTGGCTCAGGATCTCCAAAATCCATCAGCTTTGTTGCCTCTGAAGCCCTCCATACATGGGGATCCATTCTACCCTCACACAGTTCTTTGGCTATCTGCACACGCAAGTTACCAGACATCGCACGCTTGGAACAGCCAGTGTGCAGGGAGTCATCAGTGTTTTTAATTAAACACTTGAGCCCTGTTGGGCTGTTAATTTCAGGCGCTTTGTCAAATTTTTGTGAATGTGGCCACGACATTCCTTACAGTTGCCTCTGATTTCTATGTATTTCTCTGTGGCTGTTGGATAGACCTCGGCTCTTTTAAATGCAAATGTGCAGGGGCATTTCACTTCTTGCAATATCTGATTATTTATCACGTGTCCAGATGCCAGGCTTCAAAATTGTGTATTCCCTTTTTGATGTTTCAGAGAACTTGCTGTATTTAACCGTTTCAGGCATGAATTCAATCCATTGCTGAAATGGAACAAAAGTCCCGCAATCTTTTGGTCTGGGTG
The DNA here is from genome assembly GCA_032164185.1 of Moxostoma hubbsi. Lineage (NCBI taxonomy): Eukaryota > Metazoa > Chordata > Actinopteri > Cypriniformes > Catostomidae > Moxostoma > Moxostoma hubbsi. Next base: position 44,729,430 of record JAVLUX010000014.1, on the reverse strand, counting down.
AAAGGGACCCTGGCTCAAAATCAGTGTCATCATTACTGCCATTTGTTTCATGAGTAAACCCTAAAGCAGTCCAGATGTTGTGTCTATTTAATTTAACAAAAGTGTATAGAGCCTTTGCAGTGATCTTGTTTTCTAGCTGCTTACTAAGCTCTGTCCAGATGCTCTGATTAGGAGTAGTTAGGATTTTGATTAGGATTTTGGACTTATTTTTTGATGAACACCAAAATGGTGTTCTGTGAAAATGGAAACTCTGTCAACTGCTGGTTTCTTGGACATCGGGTATAAGCTAAACATAATTACCCACTTAAATAATCCTGACTCAAAAATGTCATGTTCAGTATAAACTTGTTTTCATTACTGTAATGGTCTGACTATAAGGATAATATAGTAATAATGTATAAGGATAATATATCTTATATTAGGACCAATATGGTAATGTTGAACCCAAGATGCACAATGTATTCAAAAAAATAACATGGGTCACATGTAAAACTTTAGCATGTATTTGTATTAGCAATGAGTATTCTGTTCAATAAACATTGACAATCTTAACTCTCTTGAATTGTGTACAATTGTTCTTGAAGTTAATAAATACTATTGTAACTGGCAGTGTTAAAACATTGTACAGAAATTTAATTTAGTAACTACTTTTTCCCTAGTAACTCTACACTAATTTCCACAAGAGCATCTTGAACAGAAGTGTCACTTGACATAGTGGTGGCAGTGAAGTGTAGCAGATGATACTCCATGTAAATAAATAAAAAGTTCAATCAGGAAACACTAGTGAATGAAGTAAAGATAATTGTTTATTGAACAAATTATGTGATTAGTCTTCACAGAAATTCTTCGACAATTCGACTCAAAAAGTGTGTTCACATCGAGGTGATTTGCGCTTTTGTTATCGTGTCCAGAGCTGAAAGTGAGTGACAGAAAGAGTCTGACAGACACCAGATGAATACTGAGCTGCTGCTGCTGTCTGAACACCAATACGGTTTTAATAAATACCATAGCGACTACAAAAACATTGATAAGGGGTTGTTGTTGTATTAAAACATCTTCATCCAACATTTTGGCAAGAGATTTAAATGACAAACCCAAAATAAAATGCTCACTGCTCATAAATCGTACTGTCTACACACAAAACAAGATAGATCTATTTTAGAAATATATAATATATATATTTTAGTAGCAGTCTCGGTCATTCTGATTACTATAGTAATCAGAATGACCGAGACTGCTACTAAATTATATTTGATTTTTGTGATCATTAAGTGATCCATTTTATTATGTCAGTATTGTATTCAACAAATAAAAGCATTTATAATTCGCCTGTAATTCAGTGTCTAATATTTTAAAAACCAAAGCAGCACAAACGAAAACTTTACCGGCACAAACGAAGCACAAACGATTGAGACTATTTTGCCGACGTTTTGCGTTGGGTGGGGGGCCAACTTCACGCAGGTACGCGGTTCTTGCAGCTCTAGACGGGACCGCCTTGTGGCCAGAGAGCCGTGCATCCTGTTTGCGTATCCTGTGCGCTTTCGTCATTGGCGGAGCAGTCGGTCAATCCCACCTTTCCAGTAAATACGACTTGTGATTGGACTGTACGTCAGCAGACAGCAAAGCATTGGCCAAGAGCAGAAGGCCCTCCCTCCAGGCTTTTTTTTTAAGTTGCGAGGTTGCGAAGCTTCATTTTCGCTTAGTCTGAATTTCAGAGTTTCAGAGCAGAGCTGCGTGACAACGCTGCCACAAATCACGTCTCATAAGTCGCAAGCTCGCAACTGTGTGGGCGTATCTCCGCAAAGTGGGTGTTGTAAACTCAGCTCTGAAAAAATAGTCTGCAATAGGAGTGCAAATGTAATGTAATGTAATAATTTTTGCCCTTTCGAACCTCTGTTTTCAGAGTTTCAAAACTTTTTTCACCTATTCGCACACCAGTTTTCAGATCACCATTTACAAGGTTTCAAACCTGGAAAACAAACTAATACAGTGGGAGAACACTTGACAAAATTGTTTGCGCAACATCGTAAAAAAAATGTTGCAGTTCTGAAGAAGGAAATCTCAAAAACAACGTTTGCAGAGATATTTTTATTTTTTTACATTTTGCAAGCTTGCAAATCTTATTTTTCGATCTTGCAAAACTTTTTTTTGTAATAGTTTGAGTTTTCGAACACTTAGTTTCAACCTTTCAGAACTTGATTTTCAGTTTTGAATCATGGCAGGATTCTTATCCCATAGGTTAACAGTTTTATATATATATATATATAATTTTATAATAAAATAATTATATAATTCTCATTTTTGAGTTTCCTTTAACAAATGATGAATTTAATATTTTTGTTTTGTGCTATCTCAAAGGCTAGCTGTTCTAGTGACAGGAGTGCTGGGTCAATTAAACAACTCAAAACAGCCACATCAGCCCATAGAAAGCTACGGAGGTTGCTAAACAAAAGCAGCGAGCAGAGTGCTGGAATTGCCTACTGTTATGGTCAACCATGATTTCACATGTAAGTAATGTTTTCAGAGTCACAGATTATATGTTGTCCTCGGCTCAATTGACAGTTATTGTCTGAGAGCAAAAAATAGAGACTGCACAACAACACATCATCCAAAACTGGGAGGAGGTGTCGTACAAATTCACTTCAGCATAAAAAGTTTGATTTGATCAATGCTGCATAATGATTACTGTATTGGCATCATATTAGGCCACTTAACTGTTAAATGATTAAATATTAAATATTGGGTGGATAAAACTGTGGTCATTAGCAAGCACTTACATTTATGGCACTTTAATTAATTTGAACCTTACCCAAAGTCCAATACTTCCACATGGGAAAACATAAAAGCTCTCTCTTACAAACCACAGCCACTCAGCCAGTTTGATCTATTTACAGACTGATTGACAAGTATAGAGCTGCAGCCACACTCCCAAGAAGAAACACCAAAAATAGATTATTCTGCTCTTATTTGTGGAGATAAGCTAGTGGTTATTGCAGGTGATACAATTTACTGTCTTTTATCGTGTGTATTTTTTCTGTACACAGTGTCTGTGTTTTTAAGCAACTGATTCACTAAAGGAATTGTGCAAATCATGAAATAGACTGGGGAATAGATATCTTGGGAGTCCTAATCCCTGTGCTCGTTTGTGGAGGATGCAGCAGACTACCACAATTTGGTATACTTTACTGGGACTGTACAGCATCACTCCACCACTGTATCAAGTGAATTGGCTGTTAAAATGGCGAAAGTGCACTCGAATACACTTTGATGGAGAAGATCACTATAACTGGGCATATATTCACACACATTTGATGTAATACTGCTGCCATGAAAATGCAGCTAAAAAAAACTATACAAACATCTCTTTTTAATAAAATGTTATTTACCGCCTACTTTCTGCTTTTCATAATCATGACATACTGTAATGCACAAAAACTCAGACATGAGTATATATATATATATATATATATATATATATATATATATATATATATATATATATATATATATGTCACTCCAGTACAACACAACAGGACACTTACTGTTGAGGACAGGATGGAGGGGAGGGGTGTGGAAATGGATTAGAGGAATATAACTGTGTACAGACTCAAGTTCCCATAATGACACAAGCTAGATTGATTATTGTTGAGCAAGTCATAATTATCCATGCACTCACCATGCTCTGGTTTTCAGCTCATGAATCAATATACATATTCATCTGTGATGCATTGAAGCATGTATTAACTTCTTAATTTTCACCATTATCTGGAAATGAGACATAAAGTAGTAGTTTAATTTTTCCATTTTGTCCGGTCTGGCCTGAACCCAGACTAATGAGATATCAATGTGCACCCAGCGTGTAATGTATCTGTAATACATTATTTTAAGTCATTATAATCTGCTATAATACTGTCCTACATTATTCAAAAGATCTGTCACACAAGTTTTTTCTGTCATATTTCTGAAGCCTCTTGATATAAATCCCTTTCTGTAAGAGGCTTAGGATTAACATGCACCTGTCACTATGACCCAGGTAACATCATAAGTTTATTCTATTCATTTTCTTGTAGCTGTGTTTGTCATATCTCTGTACTAAGACATAACTTAATAAGTCTGAAGATATGTCAGGATATAAGGATACAATGATACTGATATCAGGTTCAATATTGTGCATATACCATGACACAAACTGTATCATATATGCAGGGTTACATTTGGGATTTTTTTAGGAGAGGGACCCTAACAACAGTAGAAGTAGGAACCCTGTGGTCTTGCCTCCTCTTCTGTGTACACCCCATTTCCATACACATACACGGTGTGGAATGCACCAGCATGGGGAATAAATACCAAACATATTATATCCTGTGTTGTATGGAATAGCCAACAATACTGGCAAATTAACAAAAGTAAACGTCATGTATTCTTCATAAAATGTGTATTATGTACTAACTCTGTCAAACATATTTTAACATAAATATTGTGGTACTGGCATGATAAAGTGGAAGGATTTTTATCCACAAGAGGTGAAATTGAAAATGCAATTGAGTCTTAAATATATGTTACGTTTAGAGCTTTATTAATCCCCATGGGGCAATTCATTCAGACTGTCATGGTGCTTCACATATACAGACAACACTGAATACACGTACATACAAAAAAATCAAAATACATAAAATATATAAAGAAAAAATAATATTAATAATAAATAAATAAATAAATAATAAAATAGTCAGTTATGTTTGTTACATAAACTAATTGCTTCAGGCACAAAAGTAAATTTGTAATGGTTTGTGAAAGACCTGATTGTCCTTAAACACTGCCCAAGGGTCAATCGCTCAAAGTAAAGGTTCAAAGGGTGTGTGCTATCTCCCATTATTTTATGTGCCATCCTCAACACTAGGCTGTTCATAATAAAATGTTAAACTACGTAAAGAAACACCCATAAATTTTGAGCACATGTTTACAATACCTTGCAGACGATTTTTGTTCTTAATGGACAATGAAGTAAACCAACATAAGAAAGAAAATGACAGAATACTTTCAACAAATTAATTATAAAAATGCCCACAATGCCATTTAGTAAAAGTGGTTTATTCAACCAAAATTCACGGTATTTGTAATTTAAATTGTGGTAATAAAGTTATATATTATAGTTAATATAATTATTTTTTTTCTGGAAAAATAAAAAATAAAATAAAAAAGGCTTTATATATTAAATTATGTGGTAATACACATTTTTGGATAATCCTTTGAGTGAATTAAATACTTTAGACATACAACTTGGTTTAAGTTACCCTACCTTACCTTGCCATAACAATTAATTTCAAGAAACAAGAAACTGCTGTTTTATGTAATTCATCTCTACCTCATAAGACTGGAAAGTCAGAGGGAATCTTAATACCTTGATATAAACATAACTTTTAGATTAAAACTGCACTATATCTGATGTTATATTGATTAAGAACATAAACAATCAGTGTTCAAAACAATGTCCTTACCTCCCCCAGATTCATTTCAGTAAGCCTATAGAAAAAAGGGTATTCTGAGCTGTCTGGTCAGATTTGGCATGAAATCGCTGGCTAAAGTCATTCCTTTTTGCATCATGATGTCATGTCCATAAACACATTTTGGAACCGGACAGAAGCAAATGAACATGAACCATCCACAAACGCTGCCTCAGTGCGATCGCTGCCCAGACACGTGAGGAAGCGCCCGTGGCCATTGAAAGTGGAGAGATAACGACCGCATCCAGGAATCACACAATGACGTAAAGGTATCTTTATAAAGACACGTCTTTATAAAGATGCTCAACATGTGTGGTCTAATAGAGAAAATATACTCTTTACCAGGAATATACACTCTTTAGCAGGAATATACACTCTTTAGCGCTTTTGATGCACCCAGGGCCGAAATCTGCACTCGTCGTGCAGAAGGAGAGTAAGCCGCTGGAAATGCAGCATATATTCAACAGCATATGCTTCTTAAGAGGTGAATAGAACAGCAATAGAAGTCAGCTCACTGAAAGTACAGCCACTCGGCTCCAAAGAGAAAATCTAAATGGAGTGGGCATTCGAGCTCCTTTAATACCCGTATGTCCAGGGGATTGTCATGCAAATTCCACATGCCAATTTTCATTGGCCTTTTCTCAAAGAATGGGAGGTAATCGGGGCTCTCAAAAGAGACCCCTAGTGTCACTACATCAACACAATGTCTTGTTCCCTCCATCAGGGAACGGAGGTTATGACAGTAACCATGACATTTTTCCTAGTATGTCAAAGGAGATGTATGACATAAGCTCCACTGCCTTTTCTCCCATTAGTAGTTGCTTCTGAATGCTGCTTGTAATTTGCATAAAGTTAAAACTTTCTCAACTGTGTTGAGTCGCTCGCCACACCCACATCTCGCCAATGTTCACTGTTGCTCGTGTTGCCGAAAGTTTTGTTTGTAATTGCCGTTGGGGACAGGGATTAATGAGAATAATCTTTGGTCTATAGTAACAAAATACAAACACTAAAACATACAAAAGAGGGAGAGATTACAGTATAAGAAACAAGTTACTCAACATTGTTTTAACTTTTCTCAATAATCCATTCCAATTTGATGTTTACAAAACAGAATCAATAGTGAGGGAGATTACTTTTTGATTGGCTTTGATTTCTCTCTCAGTCCAAATCAGTGTTTCCTCTTCTTGATCTGAGAGTTTCCATGGCATTTTGTTGTAAACTATTAATACAAAATGTGCTATGAAAATATAAAGAGTCGGCCAACTAATTTCTTTAAGTGAGATTCTAAGGTCAATGTTCAGAACTTCAAATTTAAATTGAATTTGAATCTTTATTGTCCACTGACATGGAAACTTGTCTTTATCTCCTCAAAATTTACCTGTAACAACAGTAAAAAAAAAAAAAAAAGAGTCAGTATACAGTTAATTAATAAATACATTTAAATTAAAATAGGTAACAAATAAATATCAAAACTATGAGAGAAAGAAAAAAAGTGACAAACTAATAAGATTACAATAAGATCCATGATCCGCGAATTAATTATGCAGTAAACAATAGAAGACTGAATATCTCTTAAAAATATTCTTAGTGGCTCTGTGCACAAAAGAGCATCTTCCTGTTGGCAATTTTTCAAACGTATGATGGATCAGTGGGTGTGATGGATCATTACCTATCAGTTTTGCATTCCTTCTAGTCTGTATTGTGTGAACTGTATTCCAGAGATTGTTCTCTGGGATTTTCCCTTTATTTTACTTGCCATATTTATTATTCTTATTCATTTGTTCTTGTTCCTGGCTCCTAGATTAACATACCAACATGTCATTTTAAACATCAGGATACTCTCTATAAGACTTGTATAAACTATTTCCAGAACCTCTTTGCTCACATAAAATCTGTTCAACTTCCTTAGAAGCTACAGTTGTTGCATTGCCTTCTTATAAATGTGATAAGTATTTGAAGAGAAGTTAAAATAGTTATGTATCTAATTACTGATTTTTAAACTTTTTTAATGACAGCCTGAGATACTGGCATACTGGCTGCAGTCTCCCTTTATAGTCAATAATGAGTTCTTTTGTCTTATTGTCATTTATCAACAAAGCACTTTCTTGACACCGATGCAACATACTACTAATGAAATTCTTGTACAGTAGAAACTATCCATTTAACCCAACCAATGCCATGTGATATGCATACTTAAACAGAATTTACTCTTTAAAAATCTTTGTTCATAATTTGCCACAAAGTTGAGCTCATTCTTGGTCATCTGCTTGGTTATGTTTAACACACACACACACACACACACACACACACACACACTGTCATATTCTGTTGACTTTTGTTCTGTGCTTTTATGTTGAAATTCGGTTTCCTGTTTGGTTTTTGTAGTTCCTTGAAGTTCCATTTTTTGATTGGTTTTCCCCTGATTGTCATTCCAAGGCTCCGCCTCCCGAGCCTCCCAGGGCTGAGCCTCCCAGGGCTCCGCCTCCCGAGCCTCCCAGGGCTCCACCCCCTGTGTCCTTCATGGCTCTGCTTTCCACGGCTCCGCCTGCTCCGCATTCCACAGCTCCGCCTGCTCCGCATTCCACGACTCTGCCTGCTCCGCCTTCCAGGGCCCCGCCTCCCGAGTCTTCAAGGGCTCCGCCTCCCGAGCCTCCCAGGGCTCCACCTCCCAGGGCTCCGCCTCCCAAGCCTTCCATGGCTCCGCCTCCCAGGGCTCCACACCCCGAGCCTTCCACGTCTCCTAAACCTCCCACGGCACTGTCTCCAGAGCCTCCCACGCCTCCTGAGCCTCCCACGCCTCCTGAGCCTTCCATGGCTACACCCCCTGAGTCCTCCATGACTCCGCCTTCCACGGCTCCGCAGCCAGACACTGCCACTGCCCTGTGGCCTCCTCCCAGGCCTCCTGATCCGATCCCTGTCCTGTGGCCTCCTCCCCGGCCTCCTGACCCGGTCCCTGTCCTGTGGCCTCCTCCCAGGCCTCCTGACCTGACCCCTGTCCTGTGGCCTCCTCCCAGGCCTCCTGACCTGACCCCTGTCCTGTGGCCTCCTCCCAGGCCTCCTGACCCGTTCCTTGTCCTGTGGCCTCCTCCCAGGCCTCCTGACCCGTTCCCTGTCCTGCTGCCTCCTGACCCGTTCCCTGTCCCGTGGCCTCCATCCAGGCCTCCTGACCTGGTCCCTGTCCTGTGGCCTTCTGACCCGGTCCCTGTCATGTGTCCACCTCCCAGACTCCCTGACCCTACCCATCCTCTGCTCCCCTTGTGCTCACTTGAACTGCCTTTTTGCCCCTGGTGCCCCCTTGAACTACCTGTTTGCCCCGTGCTCCATGGTCAATGTTTTTTTTTTTTTTTTTTTTTTGGAGCTTCTGGAATCCACTCCTTAAAGGGGGGGCTCTGTCACATTCTGTTGACTTTTGTTCTGTGCTTTTATGTTGAAATTCCTGTTTAGTTCCTGTTTGGTTTTTGTAGTTCCTTGTAGTTCCATTTTTTTGATTGGTTTTCCCCTGATTGTCTCCCATTCCCTGATTGTTTCTCCAGGTGTTCCTAGTTTTCCCTTGTATATTTAAGCCCTTGTTTCCCCCGTCTATTTGTCTGTTATTTCATGTTCAGTATGTTTTGTGCTAAGTTCCCCGTGGTTTTCTTTGTTCCTAGTTTTCTTGCTTTTGGTTTAAATAAAGAGCTGCACTTAGATCCTCTCTCATTGCCTGTCGTCACACACACACAATCGAGAGAAAGTAATTCTTAGTTGTTGTTTTTTTACCATATGACTGGTAAATAGGACTGGATAGGGCATAGTGTAATTTAAAGAACATTACACAAAAAGTTGTCTCCTGCCATATCATTTACTCACTAGTGTTTACAGAAATAGAAATAAAACTAAATATATTGATAGACTAAAATAAAATGAAAATTTCAATTAAAAAAAAAAACCTAAACTAAAACTGACAAACACAGTTTGTAAAATAACTGAAACTAAATTAATATAGCAATTCTGCAACAGAATGATGACATCTCAGATTATTAACATGTCTCTTATATTCTGCACTTAGCAAAGGTCACTCAATATATGCCGCGTTATCATTTGTGTAGAACTATTATTTCGATCAATGTTTGTAGAACAGCATTCTTCCACCTAAGAAATATTGCAATGTTACGACACATGCTCTCTGTTGCTGATGCTGAAAAACAAATTCATACATTCATGACCTCAAGATTATGGTAATGCATTACTGGATGTCCAGAAAGTTCAATATATAAACTTCAATTGGTTCAAAATGCTGCAGCCAGAGTGCTGACAAGAACCAAGAAATATGGTAATATTAGCCACATTGTAACATCGTTACATTGGCTACATGTTAAATTTTGTATACATTTTTTAATTCTGTTAACCACATACAAAGTTTGGAATGTTCTAGCTCCACAGTACTTAAGTGACTTTCTACAATGCTATATTATATAATGTTCGTTATGATTGCAAAACTCTGGCCTGTTAATAGTTCCTAGAATATAAAAATCCACAGAAGGAGGTAAATCCTTTCCCTATTTGGCTCTTAGATTATGGAATAGTCTCCCTATCACTTTTTGGAATGCAGACACACTTACTCAGTTTAAGACTAGACTAAAGAGTTAAGACTCATCAATTTAGCCAGACATGCACCTAATGTGTTCTTTACCACACAATTAGGCTGCTTTAGTTAGGTCTGCTGGAACCTGAAACATTGATCATGATCTATAACTCTGCAAACAATTTAATGGCATATACACTAATATTATTATATATGTTTCCTTGTCTCAACCTTGGGACTTCTATACCGAGGTCACCAGAACTGACTGGAATGAGATCCATTTCTGCTTGGTATTGGACTCTCCAGCTACATGTCACTTAAATGCAGCTGTTGCCAGCCAGACATCACTTCAGTCTATTACGCTGAACCTCAGCAGATGAACTGATGCCAACTCCAACCACAAGACATGGGATACTTCATATGTCATTGCCTGAGTCTTGGATTTAGGACTGACCTCACCAAATTGACCGGCCATTTGAACTGCAAAGCACCTCACTGATCTCGGCCAGCATCACCTTGGTTTAATGATGGACTACACTAAAAATGGAATACATAGACTATCAATAAATTGCCAACAATAGCCTTCATCAGCCAACTAACAAAGGACAATGCATCTATATGAACTTCAGCAGTTTATCCAGGATGAACCTCAAATACATTAGTCATTAATCGTACAGCTCTTACAAAATCTATGTTTAAACACCTTAACACTTACTTAGCTTAGAATTTTAAACCATGACTTGCACTGCATATAAATAAGTAATATTGGCATTATATTCATGTTGTTACACAGGGGAACTGGCCCCCACAGTGAGCCTGGTCCCTTGCCACAGTCGCCTTCGGCTTGCTCACTGAGTTTCTAAATACAATTATTATATCATTACTTTTTTTATACACACTTCATAATGGTATAAAATCATCATTAAACTACATAATTATGACTCTAAGACTTTATTAATATTACGGTTTCATTTCTGTAAAGCTGCTTTGAAATAACTTGTGTTGTGAAAGGAGCAATACAAATAAAAATGACTTGAATTGACCACTAAAGACAGATTCACTAAGAAACCTCCAGATTTGTCTTAAATAATCTGTTAAACAAAATATTTAGAAGAACTTCACGTAATCACAGAAAATATAAATACAGTATTCTTTAGCACTCTTGATAGTGTTGCCCTCCTTTGATCAAAGAAAATTAAAGAGTAAAGCCAAGAGAAAGAGAAATGTAAGGGCTTAATTCGCAGACCTCACTGTCCAAGTCCATCATCTCCAGTCTCCTCCTGATTTTGAACCATCTCCCTCTGAAGCTTTGTGCCGTGACCCTCCAGCCCAACCAGTCCTCAAGCTTTGAGTGACTTTTCATGCCTGTAAACACTGAATATAGCATGAGCCAATTCCATTCGAGTGTGGGCTGTGAAGCAGCATATCATTGGTTTTACCCACTGAACGAATACACCCTTTACTGAACCAGTTGTGTTGGTAATTTAAATATGAACAAGATGAGATGTCTCATTCATGAATGCACAGAATGGACTGGTATACTCGTTCACAAAATGAATGACTCACTCAGTCATCTTGTTTGTGAATGAGGATCTGCTGACTGACTGACATCATGTTAATCATGTGAGTCATTGAGTCACTCGTTCAAAAGGTGGAGAAAGTGTTGAAATGCACTAAGACAGCGTTTCTCAAACTGGGGTCCGCGGACCCCTAGTGGTCCTTTTCAAAAGTCAGGGGTCTGTGGAAATAGCCTGGGGTCTGTGGAAAATCCCTGAATTGTGAATATTGTGTTGCAATGTTGTAATCAAATAAGGAATAAAAAAATATTGTCTAAAATTTTGACTAGTATAAAAATACAAAATAGCAGAAATTTAGAACAATTTAGAAAACAAAAAAGGTTCTGGAACGCAAATTGTGGAAATCCACTTTTTCCCATGGTAACAACCACAGCGACTTCTATGATTCGTGAATTAATCTCACTTCAAAATGACTCTTTTTACATGCGCTATTTCTGTGAATGTCATTGGATAATATCCATCATAAATTGAGATACGGAGCTGTTTGTATGTGAAAATCCCAGAAGATCAGCAGTTACAGAAATACTCAAATCAGCCCATCTGGCACCAACAATCATGCTATGGTCCAAATCACTGAGATCACATTTTTCCCCATTCTGATGGTTGATGTGAACATTAACATTATCTGCATTATTTTATGCACTGCACTGCTGCCAGATGGGCTGGTTTGAGTATTTCTGTAACTGCTGATCTCCTGGGATTTTCATGCACAACAGTCTCTAGAATTTACTCAGAATGGTGGCAAAAACAAATAACATCCAGTGAGTGGCAGTTCTGCAGATGGAAATGCCTTGTTGATGAGAGAGGTCAATAGAGAATGGCCAAAGTCAACTGACAAAGTCTACAGTAACTACAGATAACTGCTCTTTACAATTGTGGTGAGAAGAATAGCATCTCAGAATGCTATTCTGAGATGCAGGATGGCACTAATTTAATTTTTAATTTAATTGCCCAATTGTCACACATTATACATACATTTCTGCATATATACAGTGAAATTATTTATTTTTCACATATCCCAGCTATGCTGGGGTCAGAGTGCAGGGTCATCCATGATTCGGCGCCCCTGGAGCAGATAGGATCAAGGGCCATGCTCAAGGGCCACACAGTGGTGTCTTGGCGGTGCTGGGGCTTGAACCCCCAACCTTCTGGTCAGTAATCCAGAGCCTTAACCGCTGAGCCACCACTAGGGGGACCTACACAATATCAGGCATCTGGTTTTAATGTTGTGGCTGATCGGTGTATAATTTTCCACTTCAGTATAACTGTCATTTATGTAAATATAAATAATGTCCCGTTCACTGTCGAATGGAAGGAGAGCCTTAATAATGTAGGAAAACTTATGAGGACTTTTTATTCTTCAGTGTAGACTAAAATGCTGTACATTAAGTGTACATCAAACACAATAATACAATCTTAATTTATTTTTTAAAAACACAATGGAATAAAACATTTCCAAACCTAAAACCAAATGTAATATCTTTGAAACACTGCACACAGAAGCCTTACACAACAGGACAGCAGTGCTTGGGTGTTCTGCAAGCTTCATATGGATTAAGATTTATTGGAACTCATTAATGAGATAATTTTTATACTTTTAGTAAATAATATCATAATTGTCATGATGGTACATGGGGGCGGGGGTCCGCAAAGAATTTGGGGTTATGAAAGGGGTCCTTGGTTAAAAAAGACTAAGAAACCCTGCACTAACACAACATTAAAGGTTTGCACATATCCCTCAATTAATGAATGCAAATTCCAATTGATGTTGATTTGTTCTGCTTTTAAAAACTGTAAAGCAGAACAAATCAACATCAATTGGAATTTGCATGTCTACAAATGTACAAACTTACCAAAACTGTTTTCACTACAAATTACAGAAAACGGGTCTTATTTTTCTTCTATTTTGGCAAATGCTTAGCTTCATTATTATCAAGTTCAAGAAAAGCCTAAATATCTAACACTGTACACAAAATACATTTCCAGTTATAATTCATTTCATTTTAACTTTATTGTCCTCTGTACTTTTTACAGATTCATTAATTGAGGGATATGTGCAAACCTTTTAATGTTGTGCAGGGTTTCTCAGTCTTTTTACCATCATGACAATTATGATATAATTTACTAAAAGTATAAAAATGATCTCATTAATGAGTTCCAATAAATCTTAATCCATATGCCAATAGTATTCAAGTGCGGGCATGTGAGGGAACAAACAGTGGTTTGAACCACTGAATTATTTTATTTTTATTTAACTAATAGTCGGGCATTTTGAGACGGAACAAGACATATCATTCCTGAACAAAACTAATAAATCAGTCAACTCGTTCATGAATGAGAATCTGCTGTCTTAACAAGAGACGAGATTGGATTGGCAAATTGTTCATTCAGTTTAGCAATCTCGTTCAACAAGAAAGCCATACATATTTAAATGATATACGGACATAATTGAAACTCATAATTCGTTTTTGTATAGCTTAAAAGTGTTGTGCTTAGCTCTTCACAATATGATATATATATACTTTGTTGTCATTTGTAGGAGAACATTTTTTATTATGCTTAGAAATTCTGCAGTAACTGTAAGATTAATGATTAATTGTCTTGGAACAGGCTGTAGTTAGTAGTCATAATCATTAATCACTGTGCATGTCACTGAACTGCCTTTTCCTGTTGGCACATTGCAAGAGTGTTTGTAGCCTGCTTAGCATTGCTTATTCTTATTGTCATATGTTCGTCTTTTTATCCTTTGTCATTTGACTGTGTGCTTTGGGTTTCATCTGTTTCATCTGTGTGTATTTTACCTGTTGCTGCTGGCGCCTAGCTCGAATCTGTGTTTGTAGCAGGCTAGCTTTTTTTAGCATCACTTATATATCTGTTTTCAGCCTTTAATCCTTAACATCTGCCATTTTTCATCACACATCTGGTCCCCCCCCCCCCCCCCCCCGCATTATTCTCTTATCGTGATTAAACTCATTTTCCACGTGCATCCACTTTCTATTTTTATCGCTATTAAACTGCGTGTATTTTACAGCGCACACCCATTTTTCTTTGTGTTACATGGATTATTGCATCGATCTCAGAGCACCGCTTATCAAGAACAACCAACAACAACAAACAATTGCGTGAGTGATTCAAATTGATCTCAAACCCTAACCACTCAGGAACAATCAACAACATACAATTGCGGGAAGTCATGGCATCCGCTCATGTTATTTCTTCCTGCACTAATGATGTCCTGCTTCGCCAGTCGGAAATCATAAAATGGCAGTTATCAAACCGCTTATTTAGACTAAAGATTAGATAAGATTAAACTTGATCCTGGAGAACTGACTAACTATAGACTGATTTAAAATCTCCCATTTATGTTGAAAAAAATAGAAAAACTAGTATCCTCCCAAATATGTACATTTCTACAGAGAAATAGTATATATGAACAATTTCAGTCAGGATTTAGGCCTCATCACAGTACAGAGTTTGCACTTATCAGTTACAAATGACTTGCTCTTATCATCTAATTGCAGCTGCATTTCATTCCTAGTACTTTTAGATCTTAGTGCTGTGTTCAACACGATAGATCACAACATTCTCTTGAATAGGCTAGAGAATTATGTTGGCATTTGTGGAGTTGCATTAGCATTGCTTAGGTCCTATTTAGCTACTGCTACCACTTTGTCTATGTAAATGAGTATTTGTCAAACCAAACAAAAGTAAAGTATGGAGTGCCACAGGGATCAGTTTTAGAGCCTCTGCTTTTCTCCTTGTATATGTGTAAAGCAGAGGAGGGCGGGGCCGGGCTGGAACAATGCATGACGTGTCCCCAATCAGCCTGATGGGGCGTGCAAGGGATAAAGGCAACCAGTGACGAGAGAGAGAGAGAGAGAGAATGACATGCAGCTGGGTTGTCTCTCGCACAAGGAACACTTACGGAACAACATCTGCAAAGATGCGAACACATAAGTGACTCTTTAAGATATTATATAAATATGTATACAGTATATGTTTATATAATTTATATTTATATCACACAAATACATTTTCATTTTAAAGGAATGCCAATTCCTGCCGACCCACTGTGGAGAATAAGGATGCTGAAGTCAGTTCATCAGCGAAGCATCAATCGGCAAGGTGGAGAGTTGTTCGCCGGAACACTGCAGGGAGATTCCATCTGCTGACTCGTGTGTATTGAAGGCGAATGGTACAGGGCTTTGTGATGATCGCTGTCTTGAAGGGAGAAATTCTAAGGAAATGGTGTCTGTGCACCTGTTTTTATAGCGGTCAGTTTTGCACCAAGACCTCAAACACCATAGCCAATATTAGAATATTGGTGTTATTATAGAGTGGTTTCAAATAGGTTGTGTATGAAGACACTCCCCATATGCGGACTGTCATGTGGACTGAGCCGTAAGGGAACTATTGATTTTAAATTATGCTGCATCCAAGCTGCTAAGTGTCAGTGTAAGTCCAAGATGACATAAAGACAAAATTTACTGAGTGTAACTTTAAAGAAGATTAATGAAATATGTTTCCGGGGTTTGCCTAATGCAGAATAACTATGGTTTGAGGGATAAATTAGGTGTGTCCATGGCTAAAGATATGAGTCTTTAATCTAGACTTAACCTGATAGAGTGTGTCCAAGTCCACAGTGTGTCTACAGCCTCTAGCATCAGTCGCTACTGTGCCTCTTGAGGCCAAGGGAGTGTGGATAACATACTGCACAGCTACCTACCAGCTTACTTCTGTTACATAGGCACTATCAACAGGTTGGAATTTTGCAATCGTAATGAACGTGATGGATTATAGCATGACAGAATGTTGCATAAGTACTGAGGACCTAGAACAGTGGTCACCAATTAGCAGACCGCAGTCTTGGTCCAGACTCCGGATTGAAAAGGAGGCTTGATAAGTATCACCCTGGAAACTGCATAGCAACCAGACAGGGTTACCCTAGCAACCAAGTAACAAATCACGTATCTTAGAACCAGAACATCGTAGAGACTTCCGGGTTGACTTATTTAACTCAGGATGGCAAGGAGTCTTTTGAGTATCACCTTGGTAACTGCCTAGAAACCAGATTGGGTTACCCTAGCAACCAAGTAACAAATAATATATCTATCTATCTGTCAGTCTATCTATATGAGGATCAATATCTATCTATCTATCTATCTATCTATCTATCTATCTATCTGAGGGTCAATATCTATCTATCTATCTGAGGGTCAATATCTATCTGTCAATCTATCTATCTATCTATCTATCTGAGGGTCAATAACTATCTATCTATCTATCTATCTATCTATCTATCTATCTATTTGAGGGTCAATATCTATCTATCTATCTGAGTGTCAATAACTATCTATCTATCTATCTATCCATCTGAGGGTCAATATCTATCTATCTATCTATCTGAGGGTCAATTTCTATTTATCTATCTATCTATCTGTGGGTCATACTCTATCTATCTATCTATCTATCTATCTATCTATCTATCTATCTATCTATCTATCTATCTATCTATCTGAGGGTCAATAACTATCTATCTATCTATCTGTGGGTCATACTCTATCTATCTATCAATCTATCTGAGGGTCATTGACTATCTATCTATCTATCTGACTATCTATCTATCTATCTATCTATCTATCTATCTATCTATCTGAGGGTCAATATCGATCTATCTATCTATCTAGCTAGCTAGCTAGCTAGCTATCTATCTGAGGGTCAATATCTATCTATCTATCTATCTATCTATCTATCTATCTATCTGTCAATCTATCTATCTATCTGAGGGTCAATATCTATCTATCTATCAATCTATCTGAGGGTCAATGACTATCTATCTATCTACCTATCTATCTATCTATCTATCTATCTATCTAGCTAGCTAGCTAGCTAGCTATCTGAGGGTCAATATCTATCTATCTGAGGTTCAATATCTATCTATCTATCTGAGGTTCAATATCTATCTATCTATCTATCTATCTATCTATCTGAGGGTCAATATCTATCTATCTATCTATCTATCTATCTATCTATCTGAGGGTCAATATCTATCTATCTATCTATCTATCTATCTATCTATCTATCTATCTGAGGGTCAATATCTATCTATCTATCTATCTGAGGGTCAATATCTGTCTATCTATCTATCTATCTATCTATCTATCTATCTATCTATCTATCTATCTATCTATCTATCTATCTATCTATCTATCTAATCTATTTGATAGACTGAATGGTCTTAAAATCTTTAAACTTTGAACTTTGAAAACTACTAATACTTATAATTACATCAAACTAAAAACCTTAAATCTTCAAACTTTTATGCTAGGCTTTCTCAGGCCAACCTAAAGTTTGTACTCAAACTTTTTAATCTAGTTAGGTTGGCTTGAGAAAGCCAACTTACTGAAATCCTACAGACTAAAATTATCAAGACTAACTCCTCCTAGAGCTTTTAAGCTACATGCACCAAACTCGGCACAGACCTTCAGACTAATCCCGAATAGTGTGCTATATCTTTTTTAAGCGATCGGGTGTACGATGTTCGCACAGCGGACGAAAAAGCGTCCAAAAAAGTCCCATTGACTTAACATTGTGGAATTTTCAGAAATTTAAATCCCGACCGACGTTTTCACACACACAGACACAAAAGGGCCTGTCAACCCTGCGTCCCTCCCTCTCTCTCTCCCTCAGAGGATTTATATTATCAAGCAGCCAATAAGTAATGACCTAAAATCTTCATAGCCACAGTATAATAGCTTCCTGGTTGAATTTATTCACTCAGGATGGAAAGGAGGCTTGATAAGTATTACCTTGGTATCTGCCTAGCAACCAGATGGGGTTACCCTAGCAACCAAATAACAAACCACATATCTCTGCACCAGAAAATCATAGAGACTTCCTGTTTGACATATTTCACTCAGAATGGAAAGTAGCCTTGGTATGTATAACTCTGGTAACTGCCTAGCAACCAGATATGGTTACCCTAGCAACCAAGTAACAAAAAACATATCTCTGCAACAGAAAATCGTAGAGACTTCTGGGTTGACTTAATTCACTCAGGATGGAAAGGAGGCTTGAAAAGTATTACCCTGGTAACTGCCTAGCAACCAGCCAGGGTTAACCTAGCAACCAAGTAACAAATCACATATCTTGAAACTAGAACATTGTAGAGACTTAGGAGTTGACATATTTTACACAGGATTGCAAGGAGCCTTATGAGTATCACTTTGGTAACTGCCTAGCAACCAGATGGGGTTACCTAGCAACCATGTAACAAATCACATATCTATGCACCAGTTAATATTAGAGATTTCCGAGCTGACTTTATTCACTCAGTATGGAAAGGAGGCTTGATAAGTATCACCCTGGTAACTGCATAGCAACCAGATAGAGTTACCCTAGCAACCAAGTAACAAATAACATATCTCTGCACCAGAACATTATAGAGACTTCTGGGTTGACTTATTTCACTCAGGATAGCAAGGAGTCTTGAAAAGTATCACTCTGGTAACTGCCTAGCAATGCCATGGGCTTACCCTAGCAACCAAGTAACAAATCACATATCTTGAAACTAGAACATCGTAGAGACTTAGGAGTTGACATATTTCAATCAGGATAGCAAGGAGTCTTGAAAAGTATCACTCTGGTAACTGCCTAGCAATGACATGGGCTTACCCTAGCAACCAAGTAACAAATAAAATAACTCTGCACCAGAAAATCATAGAGACTTCTGGGATGACTTATTTCACTCAGGACATCAAACTAAAAACCTTCAATCTTCAAACTTTTACAACTACAAACATTCATGCTAGGCTTTCTCAAGCCAACCTAAAGTTTGTTCACAAACTTTTTAATCTAGTTAGTGGTGCTTGCCAAAGGCAAAGCATCACTAGTGTTCTCTTGCATACTTATTAGTGGTGCTTGCCAAAGGCAAAGCATCACTAGTGTTCTCTTGCATACTTATTATTATTAGTGGTGCTTGCAAAGCAACACTATTGTAATCTCACATACTTATTTTTCTTCTTCTTCCGTACAAAACTTCGGCACCTAACTCGTCCCGCACCTTTTGGTGTAGACCCACGAATGAGGTGTCAAATCGAACGGCCTGTTGAGGACACCTGTGCTATGACTTTTCTAAGAGATCGGGTGTACGATGTTTGCACAGCGGACGAAAAAGCGGCCAAAAAAGTCCCATTGACTTTACATTGCGGAATGTTCAGAAATTTAAATCCCAACTGACATTTTCACACACACACAGACACAAAAGGGCCTGTCAGCCCTGCGTCTCTCCCTCTCTCTCTCCCTCAGATGATTTATATTATCAAGCAGCCAATAAGTAATGCCATAAAATTTCGTAAAGACATGTGGGTGGACTCATTTAAAGTGGCCTAGCAAGCAGTTGTGGAGCATGACATGAGTTTGGGGGTAAGAGACCCTGAGGGGTAAAACGGGCCCAAATATGCCCCATAGGCATACTATGGCAAGGGTCTCGCACATGAAAGCAATTGTTTTTTCCTTAATATGACAAGACACCGTATTTTGTTGGATCATATCTCCCAATCAAAATGTCATAGAAACATGGGGGCAGGCTCATTTCACTCAGGCTACCAATCAGTCTTTAACTATCACCTTGGAAATTATGTAGCCATGCCCTAGCAATCATTTACAACACCCTAGCAACAGCCCCCATACACTTCCATTCAAAATGGCTCAGTTGGATATCTTCAGAACACAATATTATAGAAACTTGTGGATTGACTCTATTGAGTCAGGATAGTAAGCAGCCAATAAGAATCACTCTGTTCGTTGGCTAGCCACACCCTAGCAACAATTTAGAGCACCCTAGCAACCAGATTTATTGATTTCAATTACAGAAAGATATCTTCGGATCAGAATGTACTAGAGACATGATAGTTGCATTGTTTTAATTGGGTGAGTAATCAGTCTTCAGCTTTCATCATGGGAAGTACTTAGCCACGCCCTAGCAACCATTTAAAGCACCCTAGCAACAAAACACCATTGACATCCATTCAAAATCACTAAGATGTGTATCTTAGGATCAGAATGTCGTAGAGACTTCCGGGTTGACTTATTTCACTCAGGATGGCAAGGAGCATTGTTGGCTGGCACCTTTGAAACTGCCAAGCAACCAGATGGGGTTACCCTAGCAACAAAGTAACAAATCACATATCTCTGTACTAGAAAATCGTAGAGACTTCCGGGTTGACTTATTTCACTCAGGATGGCAAGGAGCATTGTTGGCAGTCACCTTGGTAACTGCCTAGCAACCAGATGGGTTACCCTAGTAACCATTGAACATTACCAATATCTCTGCACCAGAACATCCTACTGTCATGGGGGTGGCCTCTTTCAACTTTGGGAAGCAGGTGAGACATTGTGGAAAGAAATTTTGCCACGGCAAGCACCACTCACATTTTCTTCAGGAAATGTACCTATCTAGTTAGTGGTGCTTGCAAAGCAACACTATTGTAATCTCACATGCTTATTAGTGGTGCTTGCAAAGCAACACTATTGTAATCTCACATACTTATTAGTGGTTATTGCCAAAGGCAAGGCAACACTATTGTTATTGCTCATACTTATTATTATTTTTATTATTATTATTATTCCGGACAAAAGTTTGGCGCTACTCCTCCCGCAGCTTTTGTCACAGACCCACGAATGAGGCGTCAAATCGTGCGGATTATTTGGGAATGGTGTGCTATGACTTTTATAAGCGATCGGGGGTACGGTGTTCGCCTCAGGGGCAAAAAATTGGGCAAAAAATCCCATTGACTTAACATTGCGCCGAACTTTGACGAGTCATAGCTCAGAGCGAGGATTTCGCAGAGACGTGTGATTTACCACATTTGAAGAGGCTGACAGGCTCTGTAAGAACATACCTCACAATGGGGTAAAAGTTGCACCCCTGGGGGGCAGGAGCTGCCCAAAGTTGCCCCAATGTTAAGTCTATGGTGTAGGACGGCCCATGAAATGTCATGTTGTATTGAACATAACTCTGGATCACAGTGTCTTAGAGACAAGGGGGCGGGCTCATTTTACTCAGACGACCAATCAGTCTCTCAGGATCATTGTGAAGCTATCAAGCCACGCCCTAGCAACCATTTAGAGCACCTTAGCAACAAGTCCCATAGACTTCCATTGAAAGAGATCAAAGGGATATCTCCGGACTGAATTATCATAGAAACACGAGGGTGGTCTCGTTTGACTTGGGGCAGTAAAACAGCCAATCATGAATCCCCTCAACACTTCCTAGACCCTCCCTAGCAACCATTTTCGAGCACCTTAGCAACCAAAATCCAAAGAGAGATATCTTCCATTCTGAATGTCACAGAGGCATGGGAGTTGGTTTATATCATTCATACTGACAAGCAGCCTTTGGAGATTCATCATTGGCAGCTGCCAAGCCACTCCCTAGCAACAATTTAGAGCACCCTAGCAACCACATTTATTGATTTCAATTACAGTAAGATATCTTCAGATCAGAATGTCCTAGAGACATGATAGTTGCTTTGTTTTAATTGGGTGAGTAATCAGTCTTCATCTTTCATCATGTGAACTACTTAGCCACGCCCTAGCAACCATTTAAAGCACCCTAGCAACAAAACACCATTGACATCCATTCAAAATCACTAAGATGTGTATCTTAGGATCAGAATGTCGTAGAGACTTCCGGGTTGACTTATTTCACTCAGGATGGAAAGTAGACTTGATAAATATCACCCTGGTAACTGCCTAGCAACCAGATGGGGTTACCCTAGCAACCAAGTAACAAATCACATATCTCTGTACTGTAAAATCTTAGAGACTTCCGGGTTGACTTATTTTACTCAGGATGGCAAGTAGCATTGGTGGCTGTCACCTTAGTAACTGCATATCAACCAGATGGGTTTCCCTAGCAACCATGGAACAACACCAATATCTCTGCACAAGAAAATCACAGAGACTTCCGGGTTGACTTATTTCACTCAGGATGGCAAGGAGCATTGTTGGCTTGCCCCTTGGTAACTGCCTAGCAACCAGATGGGGTTACCCTAGCAACCAAGTAACAAATCAAATATCTCTGTACTAGAAAATCGTAGAGACTTCCGGGTTGACTTATTTTACTCAGGATGGCAAGTAGCTTTGGTGGCTGTCACCTTAGTAACTGCATATCAACCAGATGGGTTTCCCTAGCAACCATGGAACAACACCTATATCTCTGCACCAGAACATCCTACTGTCATGGGGGTGGCCTCTTTCAACTTTGGGCAGTAGGTGGGACATTGTGGTAAGAAATTTTGCCACGGCAAGCACCACTCACATTTTCTTCAGGAAATGTACATTCTAGTTAGTGGTGCTTGCAAAGCAACACTATTGTAATCTCACATACTTATTAGTGGTGCTTGCAAAGCAACACTATTGTAATCTCACATACTTATTTTTCTTCTTCTTCTTCTTCTTCTTCTTCTTCCGTACAAAACTTCGGCGCCTATCTCGTCCCGCACCTTTTGGCGTAGACCCATGAATGAGGTGTCAAATCGTGCGGCTCATTGAGGAGAGGTGTGCTATGACTTTTATAAGCGATCGGGGGTACGGTGTTTGCCCCAGGGGCAAAAAATTGGGCAAAAAATCCCATTGACTTAACATTGAGCCGAACTTTGACGAGTCATAGCTCAGAGCGAGGATTTCGCAGAGACGTGTGATTTACCACATTTGAAGAGGCTGACAGGCTCTGTGAGAACATACCTCACAATGGGGTAAAAGTTGCACCCCTGGGGGGCAGGAGCTGCCCAAAGTTGCCCCAATGTAAGTCAATGGAATTTTTTTCAAAATTTTTTGGTCGCAGACCCACAAATGAGGCGTCAAATCGTGCGGATTATTTGGGAATGGTGTGCTATGACTTTTATAAGTGATCGGGGGTACGGTGATTGCCCCAGGGGCAAAAAATTGGGCAAAAAATCCCATTGACTTAACATTGCGCCGAACTTTGACGAGTCATAGCTCAGAGCGAGGATTTCGCAGAGACGTGTGATTTACCACATTTGAAGAGGCTGACAGGCTCTGTGAGAACATACCTCACAATGGGGTAAAAGTTGCACCCCTGGGGGGCATGAGCTGCCCAAAGTTGCCCCAATGTTAAGTCTATGGTAGATTTTGTATTGAACATAACTCTGGATCACAGTGTCTTAGAGACAAGGGGGCGGGCTCATTTTACTCAGACGACCAATCAGTCTCTCAGGATCATTGTGAAGCTATCAAGCCACGCCCTAGCAACCATTTAGAGCACCTTAGCAACAACTCCCATAGACTTCCATTGAAAGAGATCAAAGGGATATCTCCGGACTAAGTTATCATAGAAACACGAGGGTGGTCTCGTTTGACTTGGGGCAGTAAAACAGCCAATCATGAATCCCCTCAACACTTCCTAGCCCCTCCCTAGCAACCATTTTCGAGCACCTTAGCAACCAAAATCCAAAGAGAGATATCTTCCATTCTGAATGTCACAGAGGCATGGGAGTTGGTTTGTATCATTCATATTGACAAGCAGCCTTTGGAGATTCATCATTGGCAGCTGCCAAGCCACTCCCTAGCAACAATTTAGAGCACCCTAGCAACCACATTTATTGATTTCAATTACAGTAAGATATCTTCAGATCAGAATGTCCTAGAGACATGATAGTTGCTTTGTTTTAATTGGGTGAGTAATCAGTCTTCATCTTTCATCATGTGAACTACTTAGCCATGCCCTAGCAACCATTTAAAGCACCCTAGCAACAAAGAACC
The DNA here is from genome assembly GCA_032164185.1 of Moxostoma hubbsi. Taxonomy (NCBI): domain Eukaryota; kingdom Metazoa; phylum Chordata; class Actinopteri; order Cypriniformes; family Catostomidae; genus Moxostoma; species Moxostoma hubbsi. The sequence continues at coordinate 44,705,002 of JAVLUX010000014.1, read as the reverse complement.
ATTGACATCCATTCAAAATCACTAAGATGTGTATCTTAGGATCAGAATGACGTAGAGACTTCCGGGTTGACTTATTTCACTCAGGATGGAAAGTAGACTTGATAAATATCACCCTGGTAACTGCCTAGCAACCAAGTGGGGTTACCCTAGCAACCAAGAAACAAATAGCATATCTCTGCACAAGAAAATCACAGAGACTTCCGGGTTGACTTATTTCACTCAGGATGGCAAGGAGCATTGTTGGCTGTCACCTTGGTAACTGCCTAGCAACCAGATGGGGTTACACTAGCAACCAAGAAACAAATCACATATCTCTGCACAAGAAAATCACAGAGACTTATGGGTTGACTTGTTTCACTCAGGATGGCAAGGAGCATTGTTGCCTGTCACCTTGGTAACTGCCTAGCAACCAGATGGGGTTACCCTAGCAACCAAGAAACAAATCAAATATCTCTGCACAAGAAAATCACAGAGACTTCCGGGTTGACTTATTTCACTCAGGATGGCAAGGAGCATTGTTGGCTGTCACATTAGTAACTGCCTAGCAACCAGATGGGGTTACCCTAGCAACCAAGAAACAAATCACATATCTCTGTACTAGAAAATCACAGAGAAATCTGGGTTGACTTATTTCACTCAGGATGGCAAGGAGCATTGTTGGCTGTCACCTTGGTAACTGCCTAGCGACCAGATGGGGTTACCCTAGCAACCAAGAAACAAATTACATATCTCTGTACTAGAAAATCACAGAGACTTCCGGGTTGACTTATTTCACTCAGGATGGCAAGGAGCATTGTTGGTTGTCACCTTGGTAACTGCCTAGCAACAAGATGGGGTTACCCTAGCAACCAAGAAACAAATCACATATCTCTGCACAAGAAAATCACAGAGACTTCCGGGTTGACTTATTTCACTCAGGATGGCAAGGAGCATTGTTGTCTGTCACCTTGGTAACTGCCTAGCAACCAGATGGGGTTACCCTAGCAACCAAGAAACAAATCACATATCTCTGCACAAGAAAATCACAGACACTTCCGGGTTGACTTATTTCACTCAGGATGGCAAGCAGCATTGTTGGCTGTCACCTTGGTAACTGCCTAGCAACCAGATGGGGTTACCCTAGCAACCAAGTAACAAATCACATATCTCTGAACCAGAAAATTGTACAGATTCCGGGTTTACTTATTTCATTCAGGATGGCAAGGAGTATTGTTGGCTTGCCCCTTGTTAACTGCCTAGCAACCAGATGGGGTTACCCTAGCAACCAAGTAACAAATCACATATCTCTGTACTAGAAAATCGTAGAGACTTCCGGGTTGACTTATTTTACTCAGGATGGCAAGTAGCATTAGTGGCTGTCACCTTAGTAACTGCATATCAACCAGATGGGTTTCCCTAGCAACCATGGAACAACACCAATATCTCTGCACCAGAACATCCTACTGTCATGGGGGTGGCCTCTTTCAACTTTGGGCAGTAGGTGGGACATTGTGGTAAGAAATTTTGCCACGGCAAGCACCACTCACATTTTCTTCAGGAAATGTACATTCTAGTTAGTGGTGCTTGCAAAGCAACACTATTGTAATCTCACATACTTATTTTTCTTCTTCTTCTTCTTCTTCTTCTTCTTCCGTACAAAACTTCGGCGCGTAACTCGTCCCGCACCTTTTGGCGTAGACCCATGAATGAGGTGTCAAATCGTGCGGCTCATTGAGGAGAGGTGTGCTATGACTTTTATAAGCGATCGGGGGTACGGTGTTTGCCCCAGGGGCAAAAAATTGGGCAAAAAATCCCATTGACTTAACATTGAGCTGAACTTTGACGAGTCATAGCTCAGAGCGAGGATTTCGCAGAGACGTGTGATTTACCACATTTGAAGAGGCTGACAGGCTCTGTGAGAACATACCTCACAATGGGGTAAAACTTTTACCCCTGGGGGGCAGGAGCTGCCCAAAGTTGCCCCAATGTAAGTCAATGGAATTTTTGGCAAAATTTTTTGGTCACAGACCCACGAATGAGGCATCAAATCGTGCGGATTATTTGGGAATGGTGTGCTATGACTTTTATAAGTGATCGGGGGTACGGTATTTGCCCCAGGGGCAAAAAATTGGGCAAAAAATCCCATTGACTTAACATTGCGCCGAACTTTGACGAGTCATAGCTCAGAGCAAGGATTTCACAGAGACGTGTGATTTACCACATTTGAAGAGGCTTACAGGCTCTGTGAGAACATACCTCACAATGGGGTAAAAGTTGCACCCCTTGGGGGCAGGAGCTGCCCAAATTTGCCCCAATGTTAAGTCTATGGTAGATTTTGTATTGAACATAACTCTGGATCACAGTGTCTTAGAGACAAGGGGGCAGGCTCATTTTACTCAGACGACCAATCAGTCTCTCAGGATCATTGTGAAGCTATCAAGCCACGCCCTAGCAACCATTTACAGTACCTTAGCAACAAGTCCCATAGACTTCCATTGAAAGAGATCAAAGGGATTTTTCTGGACTGAATTACCATAGAAACACAAGGGTGGTCTCGTTTGACTTGGGCCAGTAAAACAGCCAATCATGAATCCCCTCAACACTTCCTAGCCCCTCCCTAGCAACCATTTTCGAGCACCTTAGCAACCAATATCCAAAGAGAGATATCTTCCATTCTGAATGTCACAGAGGCATGGGAGTTGGTTTATATCATTCATACTGACAAGCAGCCTTTGGAGATTCATCATTGGCAGCTGCCAAGCCACTCCCTAGCAACAATTTAGAGCACCCTAGCAACCACATTTATTGATTTCAATTACAGTAAGATATCTTCAGATCAGAATGTCCTAGAGACATGATAGTTGCTTTGTTTTAATTGGGTGAGTAATCAGTCTTCAGCTTGCATCATGTGAACTACTTAGCCACGCCCTAGCAACCATTTAAAGCACCCTAGCAACAAAGAACCATTGACATCCATTCAAAATCACTAAGATGTGTATCTTGGGATCAGAATGACGTAGAGACTTCCGGGTTGACTTATTTCACTCAGGATGGCAAGGAGCATTGTTCCCTGTCACCTTGATAACTGCCTAGCAACCAGATGGGGTTACCCTAGCAACCAAGTAACAAATCAAATATCTTTGAACCAGAACATCGTAGAGACATAGGGGTTGAAATATTTCTCACAGGATTGCAAGGGGCCTTATGAGTATCACGTAGGTAACTGCCTAGCAACCAGATGGGGTTACCCTAGCAACCAAGAAAGAAATCGCATATCTCTGCACAAGAAAATCACAGAGACTTCTGGGTTGACTTATTTCACTCAGGATGGCAAGGAGCATTGTTGGCTGTCACCTTGGTAACTGCCTAGCAACCAAATGGGGTTACCCTAGCAACCAAGAAACAAATCATATATCTCTGCACAAGAAAATCACAGAGACTTGCAGGTTGACTTATTTCACTCAGGATGGCAAGGAACATTGTTGGCTGTCACCTTGGTAACTGCCTAGCGACCAGATGGGGTTACACTAGCAACCAAGAAACAAATCACATATCTCTGTACTAGAAAATCACAGAGACTTCTGGGTTGACTTATTTCACTCAGGATGGCAAGGAGCATTGTTGGCTGTCACCTTGGTAACTGCCTAGCAACCAGATGGGGTTACCCTAGCAACCAAGAAACAAATCACATATCTCTGCACAAGAAAATCACAGAGATTTCCGGGTTGACTTATTTCACTCAGGATGGCAAGGAGCATTGTTGGCTTGCCCCTTGTTAACTGCCTAGCAACCAGATGGGGTTACCCTAGCAACCAAATAACAAATCACATATCTCTCTACTAGAAAATCGTAAAGACTTCCGGGTTGACTTATTTTACTCAGGATGGCAAGTAGCATTGGTGGCTGTCACCTTAGTAACTGCATATCAACCAGATGGGTTTTCCTAGCAACCATGGAACAACACCAATATCTTTGCACCAGAACATCCTACTGTCATGGGGGTGGCCTCTTTCAACTTTGGGCAGTAGGTGGGACATTATGGTAAGAAATTTTGCCACGGCAAGCACCACTCACATTTTCTTCAGGAAATGTACATTCTAGTTAGTGGTGCTTGCAAAGCAACACTATTGTAATCTCACATACTTATTAGTGGTGCTTGCAAAGCAACACTATTGTAATCTCACATACTTATTTTTCTTCTTCTTCTTCTTCTTCTTCTTCCGTACAAAACTTCGGCACCTAACTTGTCCCGCACCTTTTGGCGTAGACCCATGAATGAGGTGTCAAATCGTGCGGCTCATTGAGGAGAGGTGTGCTATGACTTTTATAAGCGATCGGGGGTACGGTGTTTGCCCCAGGGGCAAAAAATTGGGCAAAAAATCCCATTGACTTAACATTGCGCCGAACTTTGACGAGTCATAGCTCAAAGCGAGGATTTCGCAGAGACATGTGATTTACCACATTTGAAGAGGCTGACAGGCTCTGTGAGAACATACCTCACAATGGGGTAAAAGTTGCACCCCTGGGGGGCAGGAGCTGCCCAAAGTTGCCCCAATGTAAGTCAATGGAATTTTTTTCAAAATTTTTTGGTCGAAAACCCACAAATGAGGCGTCAAATCGTGCGGATTATTTGGGAATGGTGTCCTATGACTTTTATAATCGATCGGGGGTACGGTGATTGCCCCAGGGGCAAAAAATTGGGCAAAAAATCCCATTGACTTAACATTGCGCCGAACTTTGACGAGTCATAGCTCAGATCGAGGATTTCACAGAGACGTGTGATTAACCACATTTGAAGAGGCTGACAGGCTCTGTGAGAACATACCTCACAATGGGGTAAAAGTTGCACCCCTGGGGGGCATGAGCTGCCCAAAGTTGCCCCAATGTTAAGTCTATGGTAGATTTTGTATTGAACATAACTCTGGATCACAGTGTCTTAGAGACAAGGGGGCGGGCTCATTTTACTCAGATGACCAATCAGTCTCTCAGGATCATTGTGAAGCTATCAAGCCACGCCCTAGCAACCATTTAGAGCACCTTAGCAACAACTCCCATAGACTTCCATTGAAAGAGATCAAAGGGATATCTCCGGACTGAATTATCATAGAAACACGAGGGTGGTCTCGTTTGACTTGGGGCAGTAAAACAGCCAATCATGAATCCCCTCAACACTTCCTAGCCCCTCCCTAGCAACCATTTTCGAGCACCTTAGCAACCAAAATCCAAAGAGAGATATCTTCCATTCTGAATGTCACAGAGGCATGGGAGTTGGTTTGTATCATTCATACTGACAAGCAGCCATTGGATATTCATCATTGGCAGCTGCCAAGCCACTCCCTAGCAACAATTTGGAGCACCCTAGCAACCACATTTATTGATTTCAATTGAAGTAAGATATCTTCAGATCAGAATGTCCTAGAGACATGATAGTTGCTTTGTTTTAATTGGGTGAGTAATCAGTCTTCATCTTTCATCATGTGAACTACTTAGCCACGCCCTAGCAACCATTTAAAGCACCCTAGCAACAAAACACCATTGACATCCATTCAATATCACTAAGATGTGTATCTTAGGATCAGAATGTCGTAGAGACTTCCGGGTTGACTTATTTCACTCAGGATGGAAAGTAGACTTGATAAATATCACCCTGGTAACTGCCTAGCAACCAAATGGGGTTACCCTAGCAACCAATAAACAAATCACATATCTCTGCACAAGAAAATCACAGAGACTTCCGGGTTGACTTATTTCACTCAGGATGGCACGGAGCATTGTTTGCTGTCACCTTGGTAACTGCCTAGCAACCAGATGGGGTTACCCTAGCAACCAAGAAATAAATCACATATCTCTGCACAAGAAAATCACAGAGACTTCCGGGTTGACTTATTTCACTCAGGATGGCAAGGAGCATTGTTGCCTGTCACCTTGGTAACTGCCTAGCAACCAGATGGGGTTACCCTAGCAACCAAGAAACAAATCACACATCTCTGCTCAAGAAAATCACAGAGACTACCGGGTTGACTTATTTCACTCAGGATGGCAAGGAGCATTGTTGGCTGTCACCTTGGTAACTGCCTAGCAACCAGATGGGGTTACCCTAGCAACCAATTAACAAATCACGTATCTCTGAACCAGAAAATCGTAGAGATTCCAGGTTGACTTATTTCAGTCAGGATGGCAAGGAGCATTCTTGGCTGTCACCTTGGTAACTGCCTAGCAACCAGATGGGGTTACCCTAGCAACCAAGAAACAAATCACATATCTCTGTACTAGAAAATCACAGAGACTTCCGGGTTGACTTATTTCAGTCAGGATGGCAAGGAGCATTGTTGCCTGTCACCTTGGTAACTGCCTAGTAACCAGATGGGGTTACCCTAGCAACCAATAAACAAATCACATATCGCTGCACAAGAAAATCACAGAGACTTCCGGGTTGACTTATTTCACTCAGGAGAGCAAGGAGCATTGTTGGCTGTCACCTTGGTAACTGCCTAGCAACCAGATGGGGTTACCCTAGCAACCAAGAAACAAATCACATATCTCTGTACTACAAAATCGTAGAGACTTCCGGATTGACTTATTTTACTCAGGATGGTAAGTAGCATTGGTGGCTGTCACCTTAGTAACTGCATATCAACCAGATGGGTTTCCCTAGCAACCATGGAACAACACCAATATCTCTGCACCAGAACATCCTACTGTCATGGGGGTGGCCTCTTTCAACTTTGGGCAGTAGGTGGGACATTGTGGTAAGAAATTTTGCCACGGCAAGCACCACTCACATTTTCTTCAGGAAATGTACATTCTAGTTTTTCTTCTTCTTCTTCTTCTTCTTCTTCCGTACAAAACTTCGGCACCTAACTCGTCCCGCACCTTTTGGCGTAGACCCATGAATGAGGTGTCATATCGAGCGGCTCATTGAGGAGAGGTGTGCTATGACTTTTCTAAGCGATCGAGTGTACGATGTTCGCACAGCGGATGAAAAAGCGGCCAAAAAAGTCCCATTGACTTTACATTGCGGAATGTTCAGAAATTTAAATCCCAACTGACGTTTTCACACACACAGACAAAAAAGGGCCTGTCAGCCCTGCGTCTCTCTCTCTCTCTCTGTCTCCCTCAGAGGATTTCTTTTATTGAGCATGCAATAAGTAATTACCTAAAATTTTGTACATACATGTGAGTGGACACATTTAATGTGATTTAATGTGGCCTAGCAAGCAGTTGTGCAGCATGACATGAGTTTGGGGGTAAGATTTAACCCTGAGGGGTAAAACGGGCACAAATATGCCCCATAGGCATACTATTGCCCATGAAAGCAATTGTTTTTTCCTTAAAGTGAAAATACACAGTATTTTGTTGGATCATATCTCCCAATCAAAATGTTGTAGAAAAGTGGGGGCAGGCTCATTTCACTCAGGCTACCAATCAGTCAGCTTTAACTGTCAGCTTGGAAATGAAGTAGCCACACCCTAGCAACCATTTACAACACCCTAGCAACAGCCCCCATACACTTCCATTCAAAATGCCTCAGATGGATATCTTAAGAACACAATATTATAGAAACTTGGGAATTGACTCTTGAGTCAGGATAGTAAGCAGCCAATAAGAATCACTCTGTTCATTGGCTAGCCATGCCCTAGCAACAATTTAGAGCAACCTAGCAACCATATTTATTGATTTCAATTACAGTAAGATATCTTCAGATCAGAATGTCCTAGAGACATGATAGTTGCTTTGTTTTAATTGGGTGAGTAATCAGTCTTCAGCTTTTATCATGTGAACTACTTAGCCACGCCCTAGCAACCATTTAAAGCCCCCTAGCAACGAAGAACCATTGACATCCATTCAAAATCACTAAGATGTGTATCTTAGGATCAGAATGACGTAGAGACTTCCGGGTTGACTTATTTCACTCAGGATGGAAAGTAGACTTCATAAATATCACCCTGGTAACTGCCTAGCAACCAAATGGGGTTACCCTAGCAACCAAGAAACAAATCACATATCTCTTTACAAGAAAATCACAGAGACTTCCGGGTTGACTTATTTCACTCAGGATGGCAAGGAGCATTGTTGGTTGTCACCTTGGCAACTGCCTAGCAACCAGATGGGGTTACCCTAGCAACCAAGAAACAAATCACATATCTCTGCACAAGAAAATCACAGAGACTTCCGGGTTGACTTATTTCACTCAGGATGGCAAGGAGCATTGTTGGCTTGCCCCTTGGTAACTGCCTAGCAACCAGATAGGGTTTCCCTAGCAACCAAGTAACAAATCACATATCTCTGTACTAGAAAATCGTACAGACTTCCGGGTTGACTTATTTCACTCAGGATGGCAATGAGCATTGTTGGCTGTCACCTTGGTGACTGCCTAGCAACCAGATGGGGTTACCCTAGCAACCAAGTAACAAATCACATATCTCTGCACTACAAAATCGAAGAGACTTCCGGTTTGACTTTTTTCACTCGGGATGGCAAGTAGAATTGTTGCCTGTCAAATTGGTATCTGCCTAGCAACCAGATGGGGTTACCCTAGCAACCAAGTAACAAATCCCAAATCTCTGCACCAGAACACCCTACTGTCATGTTGCTGGCCTCTTTCAACTTTGGGCAGTAGGTGGGACATTGAGGTACGAAATTTTGCCACGGCAAGCACCACTCACATTTTCTTCAGGAAATGTACATTCTAGTTTTTCTTCTTCTTCTTCTTCTTCTTCCGTACAAAACTTCGGCGCGTAACTCGTCCCGCACCTTTTGGCCTAGACCCATGAATGAGGTGTCAAATCGTGCGGCTCATTGAGGAGAGGTGTGCTATGACTTTTATAAGCGATCGGGTGTACGATGTTCGCACAGCGGACGAAAAAGTGGCCAAAAAAGTCCAATTGACTTTGCATTGCGGAATGTTCCGAAATTTAAATCCCAACTGACATTTTCACACACACAGACAAAAAAGGGCCTGTCAGCCCTGCGTCTCTCTCTCTCTCTCCCTCAGAGGATTTCTTTTATCAAGCAGCCAATAAAAATCTTCATAGCCACAAAATAAAACATGCTAAAAATGTGCTAGCATCATGCTAACATATGCTGGCATCGCCTAGCGAAGTGCTAAAACATGCTAAAAACATGCTAGCAACATGCTAAAACATATTAGTATTGCATAGCAAAGTGCTAAAACATGCTAAAAACATGCTAGCAACATGCTAAAACATACTAGTATCGCCTAGCAAAGTGCTAAAACATGCTAAAAACGTGCTAGCATCATGCTAACACATTCTGGCATCGCCTAGCGAAGTGCTAAAACATGCTAAAAACATGCTAGCAACATGCTAAAACATACTAGTATCGCATAGGGAAGTACTAAAACATGCTAAAAACGTGCTAGCATCATGCTAACACATGCAAGTATCGCCTAGCAAAGTGCTAAAACATGCTAAAAACGTGCTAGCATCATGCTAACACATGTTGGCATCGCCTAGCGAAGTGCTAAAACATGCTAAAAACGTGCTAACAACATGCTAACACATGCTAGTATCGCATAGTGAAGTACTAAAACATGCTAAAAATGTGCTAGCATCATGCTAACACATGCTAGTATCGCCTAGCAAAGTGCTAAAACATGCTAAAAACGTGCTAGCATCATGCTAAAACATGCTTGCATCGCCTAGCGAAGTGCTAAAACATGCTAAAAACATGCTAGCAACAAGCTAAAACATACTAGTATCGCATAAGGAAGTACTAAAACATGCTAAAAACGTGCTAGCATCATGCTAACACATGCAAGTATCGCCTAGTAAAGTGCTAAAACATGCTAAAAACGTGCTAGCATCATGCTAACACATGTTGGCATCGCCTAGCGAAGTGCTAAAACATGCTAAAAACGTGCTAACAACATGCTAACACATGCTAGTATCGCCTAGTAAAGTGCTAAAACATGCTAAAAACGTGATAGCATTATTCTAACACATACTGGCATCGCCTAGCGAAGTGCTAAAACATGCTAAAAACATGCTAGCAACATGCTAACACATGATAACATCGCCTAACGAAGTGTTAAAACATGCTAAAAACATGCTAGCATTATGCTAACACATGCTAGCATCGCCTAGCGAACTGTTAAAACATGCTAGTATTATGCTAACACATGTTAGCATTGCCTAGGGAATTGCTAAAACATGCTAAAAACGTGCTAACATCGCCAAACAAAGTGCTAAAACATGTTAAAAACGTGCTAGTATCATGTTAACACATGCTAGCATCGCCTAGCAAAGTGCTAAAACATTCTAAAAACGTGCTACCATCATGAAAAACACATGCTAGCAACATTCTATGGCCTTTATTTTAGTGCTTAGAAACAAGTTAGAAAATGATATTTGACGAGTTTTGCCACGGCAAGCACCACTCACATTTTCTTCAGGAAATGTACAATCTAGTTAGTGGTGCTTGCCAAAGGCAAGGCATCACTATTGTTATTGCTCATACTTATTATTATTATTGTTATTAGTGGTGCTTGCCAAAGGCAAGGCATCACTATTGTTATTGCTCATATTTATTATTAGTGGTGCTTGCCAAAGGCAAGGCATCACTATTGTTATTGCTCATACTTATTATTAGGTTGGCTTGAGAAAGCCAACTTACTGAAATCCTATTTAAAATTATTATTAGGTTGGCTTGAGAAAGCCAACTTACTGAAATCCTATTTAAACTTATTATTATTAATATTATTAGGTTGGCATGAGAAAGCCAACTTACTGAAATCCTATTTAAACTTATTATTATTATTATTATTATTATTATTCTGAGACTAAATTTCTAAATGTAACTCCTCCTAGAGCTTTTAAGCTACATGCACCAAACTCGGCACAGACCTTCAGACTAATCCCGAATAGTGTGCTATATCTTTTCTAACTGATCGGACTTACGGTTTTCCTAAAAATGACGATCAAAACTCAGAAAAAATCCCATTGATTAACATTGCGGAATGTTCAGAAATTTAAATCCCAACTGACGTTTTCACACACACAGATGAAAAAGGGCCTGTCAGCCCTGCGTCTCTCCCTCTCTCTCTCCCTCAGAGGATTTCTTTTATCAAGCAGCCAATAAGTAATGACCTAAAATCTTCATAGCCACAGTATAGTAGCTTCCAGGTTGACTTGATTCACTCAGTATGGAAAGGAGGCTTGATAAGTATCACCCTGGTAACTGCATAGCAACCAGACAGGGTTACCCTAGCAACCAAATAACAAATCACATATTTCTGCACCAGAAAATCATACAGACATCCTGTTTCACTTATTTCACTCAGGATGGAAAGTAGCCTTGATATGTATCACTCTGGTAACTGCCTAGCAACCAGATGGGGTTACCCTAGCAACCAAGTTACAAATCACATATCTCTGCACCAGAAAATCATACAGACTTCCTGTTTCACTTATTTCACTCAGGATGGAAAGTAGCCTTGATATGTATCACTCTGGTAACTGCCTAGCAACCAGATGGGGTTACCCTAGCAACCAAGTAACAAATCATATATCTCTGCACCAGAAAATCGTAGTGACTTCCTGTTTCACTTATTTCACTCAAGATGGAAAGTAGCCTTGATATGTATCACTCTGGTAACTGCCTAGCAACCAGATGTGATTACCCTAGCAACCAAGTAACAAATCACATATCTCTGCAACAGAAAATCAGAGAGACTTCCGGGTTGACTTATTTCACTCAGGATGGAAAGTAGCCTTGATATGTATCACTCTGGTAACTGCCTAGCAACCAGATGTGATTACCCTAGCAACCAAGTAACAAATCACATATCTCTGCAACAGAAAATCAGAGAGACTTCCGGGTTGACTTATTTCACTCAGGATGGAAAGTAGCCTTGATATGTATCACTCTGGTAACTGCCTAGCAACCAGATGTGATTACCCTAGCAACCAAGTAACAAATCACATATCTCTGCAACAGAAAATCAGAGAGACTTCCGGGTTGACTTATTTCACTCAGGATGGAAAGTAGCCTTGATATGTATCACTCTGGTAACTGCCTAGCAACCAGATGCGGTTACCCTAGCAACCAAGTAACAAATCACATATCTTTGAACCAGAACATCGTAGAGACTTAGGGGTTGACATATTTCACACAGGATTGCAAGGAGCCTTATGAGTATCACTTTGGTAACTGCCTAGCAACCAGATGTGTTTACCCTAGCAACCAAGTAACAAATCACATATCTCTGCACCAGAAAATCATAGAGACTTCCTGTTTCACTTATTTCACTCAGGATGGAAAGTAGCCTTGATATGTATCCCTCTGGTAACTGCCTAGCAACCAGATGCGGTTACCCTAGCAACCAAGTAACAAATCACATATCTTTGAACCAGAACATCGTAGAGACTTAGGGGTTGACATATTTCACACAGGATTGCAAGGAGCCTTATGAGTATCACCTTAGTAACTGCCTAGCAACGACAAGGGGTTACCCTAGCAACCAAGTAACAAATCACATAACTCTGCACCAGAAAATCGTAGAGACTTCCGGGTTGACATAATTCACTCAAGATGGAAAGTAGCCTTGATATATATCACTCTGGTAACTGCCTATCAACCAGATATGGTTACCCTAGCAACCAAGTAACAAATCACATATCTATGCAACAGAAAATCATAGAGACTTCCGGGTTGACTTTATTCACTCAGAATGAAAAGGAGGCTTGATAAGGATCACCCTGGAAACTGCCTAGCAACCAGATTGGGTTACCCTAGCAACCAAGTAAAAAATTATATATCTATCTGTCTATCTGTCTATCTATCTATCTATCTATCTATCTATCTATCTTTCTGATGGTCAATATCTATCTATCTATCTATCTATCTATCTGAGGGTCAATATCTATCTATCTATCTATCTAACTATCTGCGGGTCAATAACTATCTATCTATCTATCTGTGGGTCATACTCTATCTATCTATATCTCAGGGTCAATGACTATCTGTCTATCTATATATCTGACGGTCAATATCTATCTATCTATCTAAGGGTCAATGACCTATCTATCTATCTATCTATCTATCTATCTATCTATCTATCTATCTATCTATCTGAGGGTCAATATCTATCTATCTATCTGAGGATCAATATCTATCTATCTCTATCTATCTATCTAATGGTCAATATCTATCTATCTATCTATCTGATGGTCAATAACTATCTATCTATCTATCTATCTATCTGATGGTCAATAACTATCTATCTATCTATCTATCTATCTATCTATCTATCTGAGGGTCAATATCTATCTATCTATCTATCTATGGGTCATACTCTACCTATCTATCTATCTATCTGAGGGTCAATATCTATCTATCTATCTATCTATCTAACTATCTGCGGGTCAATAACTATCTATCTATCTATCTATCTATCTGTGTTTCATACTCTATCTATCTATATCTCAGGGTCAATGACTATCTATCTATCTATATATCTGAAGGTCAATATCTATCTATCTATCTAAGGGTCAATGACTATCAATCTGTCTTTCTATCTTTCTATCTATCTATCTATCTATCTATCTATCTAAGGGTCAATGACCTATCTATCTATCTATCTATCTATCTATCTATCTATCTATCTATCTATCTATCTATCTGAGGGTCAATATCTATCTATCTATCTGAGGATCAATATCTATCTATCTCTATCTATCTATCTAATGGTCAATATCTATCTATCTATCTATCTGATGGTCAATAACTATCTATCTATCTATCTATCTATCTGATGGTCAATAACTATCTATCTATCTATCTATCTATCTATCTATCTATCTGAGGGTCAATATCTATCTATCTATCTATCTATGGGTCATACTCTACCTATCTATCTATCTATCTGAGGGTCAATATCTATCTATCTATCTATCTATCTAACTATCTGCGGGTCAATAACTATCTATCTATCTATCTATCTATCTGTGTTTCATACTCTATCTATCTATATCTCAGGGTCAATGACTATCTATCTATCTATATATCTGAAGGTCAATATCTATCTATCTATCTAAGGGTCAATGACTATCAATCTGTCTTTCTATCTTTCTATCTATCTATCTATCTATCTATCATCTGAGGGTCAATATCTATCTATCTATCTGAGGATCAATATCTATCTATCTATCTAATGGTCAATATCTATCTATCTATCTATCTATCTATCTATCTATCTATCTGATGGTCAATAACTATCTATCTATCTATCTATCTATCTATCTATCTATCTATCTATCTGATGGTCAATAACTATCTATCTATCTATCTATCTGAGGGTCAATATCTATCTATCTATCTATCTATCTATCTATGGGTCATACTCTATCTATCTATCTATCTATCTATCTATCTATCTATCTATCTGAGGGTCAATATCTATCTATCTATCTATCTATCTGAGGGTCAATATCTATCTATCTATCTATCTATCTATCTATCTATCTATCTATCTATCTATCTAATCTAGGCTTTCTCAAGCCAACCTAAAGTTTGTACTCAAACTTTTTAATCTAGTTATTATTATTATTATTCTGAGACTAAATTTCTAAATGTAACTCCTCCTAGAGCTTTTAAGCTACATGCACCAAACTCGGCACAGACCTTCAGACTAATCCCGAATAGTGTGCTATATCTTTTCTAACTGATCGGACTTACGGTTTTCCTAAAAATGACGATCAAAACTCGGAAAAACTCCCATTGATTAACATTGCGGAATGTTCAGAAATTTAAATCCCAACTGACGTTTTCACACACACAGACAAAAAAGGGCCTGTCAGCCCTGCGTCTCTCCCTCTCTCTCTCCCTCAGAGGATTTCTTTTATCAAGCAGCCAATAAGTAATGACCTAAAATCTTCATAGCCACAGTATAGTAGCTTCCAGGTTGACTTGATTCACTCAGTATGGAAAGGAGGCTTGATAAGTATCACCCTGGTAACTGGCTATCAACCAGATGGGGTTACCCTAGCAACCAAATAACAAATCACATATCTCTGCACCAGAAAATCATAGAGACTTCCTGTTTCACTTATTTCACTCAGGATGGAAAGTAGCCTTGATATGTATCACTCTGGTAACTGCCTAGCAACCAGATGTGATTACCCTAGCAACCAAGTAACAAATCACATATCTCTGCAACAGAAAATCAGAGAGACTTCCGGGTTGACTTATTTCACTCAGGATGGAAAGTAGCCTTGATATGTATCACTCTGGTAACTGCCTAGCAACCAGATGTGGTTACCATAGCAACCAAGTAACAAATCACATATCTTTGAACCGGAACATCATAGAGACTTAGGGGTTGACATATTTCACACAGGATTGCAAGGAGCCTTATGAGTATCACCTTGGTAACTGCCTAGCAACCAGATGGGGTTACCCTAGCAACCAACTAACAAATCACATATCTCTGCACCAGAAAATCGTAGAGACTTCCTGTTTCACTTATTTCACTCAGGATGGAAAGTAGCCTTGATATGCATCACTCTGGTAACTGCCTAGCAACCAGATTGGGTTACCCTAGCAACCAAGTAACAAATCATATATTTCTGCTCCAGAAAATCGTAGAGACATCTGGGTTGACTTAATTCACTCAGGATGGAAAGGAGGCTTGATAAGTATCACCCTGGTAACTGCATAGCAACCAGACAGGGTTACCCTAGCAACCAAATAACAAATCACATATCTCAGCACCAGAAAATCATACAGACTTGCGGGTTGACTTTATTCACTCAGGATGGAAAGGAGGCTTGACAAGTTATCACCCTGGTAACTGCATAGCAACCAGACAAGGTTACCCTAGCAACCAAGTAATAAATCACATATCTTTGAACCAGAACATCGTAGAGACTTAGGGGTTGACATATTTCACACAGGATTGCAAGGAGCCTTATGAGTATCACCTTAGTAACTGCCTAGCAACCAGATGGGGTTACCCTAGCAACCAACTAACAAATCACATATCTCTGCACCAGAAAATCGTAGAGACTTCCGGGTTGACATAATTCACTCAGGATGGAAAGGAGGCTTGATAAGTATCACTCTGGTAACTGCCTAGCAACGACAAGGGCTTACCCTAGCAACCAAGTAACAAATCACATAACTCTGCACCAGAAAATCGTAGAGACTTCCTGTTTCACTTATTTTACTCAAGATGGAAAGTAGCCTTGATATATATCACTCTGGTAACTGCCTATCAACCAGATATGGTTACCCTAGCAACCAAGTAACAAATCACATATCTATGCAACAGAAAATCATAGAGACTTCCGGGTTGACTTTATTCACTCAGAATGAAAAGGAAGCTTGATAAGGATCACCCTGGAAACTGCCTAGCAACCAGATTGGGTTACCCTAGCAACCAAGTAAAAAATGATATATCTATCTATCTATCTATCTATCTATCTATCTTTCTGATGGTCAATAACTATCTATCTATCTATCTGTGGGTCATACTCTATCTATCTATATCTCAGGGTCAATGACTATCTGTCTATCTATATATCTGACGGTCAATATCTATCTATCTAAGGGTCAATGACTATCTATCTATCTATCTATCTATCTGAGGGTCAATATCTATCTATCTATCTAGCTAGCTATCTGTGGGTCAATAACTATCTATCTATCTATCTATCTGTGGTTCATACTCTATCTATCTATATCTCAGGGTCAATGACTATCTATCTATCTATATATCTGACGGTCAATATCTATCTATCTATCTAAGGGTCAATGACTATCAATCTATCTTTCTGTCTTTCTATCTTTCTATCTTTCTATCTATCTATCTATCTATCTATCTGAGGGTCAATATCTATCTATCTATCTGAGGATCAATATCTATCTATCTAATGGTCAATATCTGTCTATCTATCTATCTATCTATCTGATGGTCAATAACTATCTATCTATCTATCTATCTATCTGATGGTCAATAACTATCTATCTATCTATCTATCTATCTATCTATCTGAGGGTCAATATCTATCTATCTATCTATCTATCTATCTATCTATCTATCTATCTATCTATCTATCTATCTATCTATCTGAGGGTCAATATCTATCTATCTATCTATCTGAGGGTCAATATCTATCTATCTATCTATCTATCTATCTAATCTATTTGATAGACTGAATGGTTTTATAATCTCTAAACTTTGAACTTTGAAAACTACTACTTATAATTACATCAAACTAGAAACCGTAAATCTTCAAACTTTTACAACTACTTCAAACTTTATGCTAGGCTTTCTCAAGCCAACCTAAAGTTTGTACTCAAAATTTTTAATCTAGTTATTATTATTAGGTTGGCTTGAGAAAGCCAACTTACTGAAATCCTATTTAAACTTATTATTATTATTATTATTAGTGGTGCTTGCCATAGGCAAAGCATCACTATTGTTCTCTTGCATACTTATTATTATTATTAGTGGTGCTTGCCATAGGCAAAGCATCACTATTGTTCTCTTGCATACTTATTATTTTTATTATTATAATTATTATTATTTTTCCACACATAGTTTGGCGCGCTACTCCTCCCGCAGCTTTTGTCACAGACCTCTGAGTGAGGCATCAAATCGTGCGGCTCATTGAGGAGAGGTGTGCTATATCTTTTCTAAGCGATCGGGGGTACGGTGTTTGCCCCAGGGGCAAAAAATTGGGCAAAAAAATCCCATTGACTTAACATTGAGCCAAAATTTGACGAGTTATAGCTCAGAGCGAGGATTTCACAGAGACGTGTGATTTACCACATTTGAAGAGGCTGAAAGGCTCTCTGAGAACATACCTCACAATGGGGTAAAAGTTTTACCCCTGGGGGGCAGTAGCTGCCCAAAATTGCCCCAATGTAAGTCAATGGAATTTTTGAAAATTTTTTTGGGTCGCACACCCACAAATGAGGCGTCAAATCGTGCGGATTATTTGGGAATGGTGTGCTTTGACTTCTATAAGTGATCGGGGGTACGGTATTTGCCCCAGGGGCAAAAAATTGTGCAAAACATCCCATTGACTTAACATTGAGCCAAATTTGACAAGTCATAGCTCAGAGCATGGATTTCACAGACACGTGTGATTTGCCACATTTGAAGAGGCTGACAGGCTCTGTGAGAACATACCTCACAATGGGGTAAAAGTTGCACCCCTTGGGGGCATGAGCTGCCCAAATTTGCCCCAATGTTAAGTCTATGGTACATCTTGTATTGAACATAACTCTGGATCACAGTGTCTTAGAGACAAAGGGGCGGGCTCATTTTACTCAGACGACCAATCAGTCTCTCAGGATCATTGTGAAGCTATCAAGCCACGCCCTAGCAACCATTTACAGCACCTTAGCAACAAGTCCCATAGACTTCCATTGAAAGAGATCAAAGGGATTTCTCCAGACTGAATTATCATAGAAACACGAGGGTGGTATCGTTTGACTTGGGGCAGTAAAACAGCCAATCATGAATCCCCTCAACACTTCCTAGCCCCTCCCTAGTAACCATTTTCAAGCACCTTAGCAACCAAAATACAAAGAGAGATATCTTCCATTCTTAATGTCACAGAGGCATGGGAGTTGGTTTATATCATTCATACTGACAAGCAGCCTTTGGAGATTCATCATTGGCAGCTGCCAAGCCACTCCCTAGCAACAATTTAGAGCACCCTAGCAACCACATTTATTGATTTCAATTACAGTAAGATATCTTCAGATCAGAATGTCCTAGAGACATGATAGTTGCTTTGTTTTAATTGGGTGAGTAATCAGTCTTCAGCTTTCATCATGTGAACTACTTAGCCACGCCCTAGCAACCATTTAACGCACCCTAGCAACAAAGAACCATTGACATCCATTCAAAATCACTAAGATGTGTATCTTAGGATCAGAATGACGTAGAGACTTCCGGGTTGACTTATTTCACTCAGGATGGCAAGGAGCATTGTTCCCTGTCACCTTGATAACTGCCTAGCAACCAGATGGGGTTACCCTAGCAACCAAGAAACAAATCAAATATCTCTGCACAAGAAAATCACAGAGACTTCCGGGTTGACTTATTTCACTCAGGATGGCAAGGAGCATTGTTGGCTGTCACCTTGGTAACTGCCTAGCAACCAGATGGGGTTACCCTAGTAACCAAGTAACAAATCACATATCTTTCAACCAGAACATCGTAGAGACATAGGGGTTGAAATATTTCTCACAGGATTGCAAGGGGCCTTATGAGTATCACGTAGGTAACTGCCTAGCAACCAGATGGGGTTACCCTAGCAACCAAGAATGAAATCGCATATCTCTGCACAAGAAAATCACAGAGACTTCCGGGTTGACTTATTTTACTCAGGATGGCAAGGAGCATTGTTGCCTGTCACCTAGGTAACTGCCTAGCAACCAGATGGGCTTACCCTAGCAACCAAGAAACAAATCACATATCTCTGCACAAGAAAATCACAGAGACTTCCGGGTTGACTTATTTCACTCAGGATGGCCAGTAGCATTGTTGGCTGTCACCTTGGTAACTGCCTAGCAACCAGATGGGGTTACCCTAGCAACCAAGAAACAAATCACATATCTCTGCACAAGAAAATCACAGAGACTTCCGGGTTGACTTATTTCACTCAGGATGGAATGTAGACTTGATAAATATCACCCTGGTAACTGCCTAGCAACCAGATGGGGTTATCCTAGCAACCAAGTAACAAATCACATATCTCTGCACAAGAAAATCACAGAGACTTCCGGGTTTACTTATTTCACTCAGGATGGCAAGGAGCATTGTTGGCTGTCACCTTGGTAACTGCCTAGCAACCAGATGGGGTTACCCTAGCAACCATGGAACAACACCAATATCTCTGCACCAGAACATCCTACTGTCATGGGGGTGGCCTCTTTCAACTTTGGGCAGTAGGTGGGACATTGTGGTAAGAAATTTTGCCACGGCAAGCACCACTCACATTTTCTTCAGGAAATGTACATTCTAGTTATAATTATTATTATTCCACACATAGTTTGGCACGCTACTCCTCCCGCAGCTTTTGTCACAGACCCCTGAGTGAGGCATCAAATCGTGCGGCTCATTGAGGAGAGGTGTGCTATATCTTTTCTAAGCGATCGGGTGTACGATGTTCGAACAGCGGACGAAAAAGCGGCCAAAAAAGTCCCATTGACTTTACATTGCGGAATGTTCAGAAATTTAAATCCCAACTGACATTTCCACACACACAGACAAAAAAGGGCCTGTCAGCCCTGCGTCTCTCTCTCTCTCCCTCAGAGGATTTCTTTTATCAAGCAGCCAATAAAAATCTTCATAGCCACACCCTGAAACATGCTAAAAATGTGCTAGCATCATGCTAACATATGCTGGCATCACCTAGCGAAGTGCTAAAACATGCTATAAACGTGTTAGCAACATGCTAACACATGCTGGCATCGCCTAGCGAAGTGCTAAAACATGCTAAAAACGTGCTCGCAACATGGTAACACATGTTGGCATCGCCTAGCGAAGTGCTAAAACATGCTAAAAACGTGATAACAACATGCTAACACATGCTAGTATTGTCTAGCGAAGTGTTAAAACATGCTAAAAACGTGCTAGCATCATGCTAACACATGCTGGCATCGCCTAGCGAAGTGCTAAAACATGTTAAAACGTGCTAGCATTATGCTAATGCACGTTAGCATTGCTTAGGGGATTGCTAAAACATGTTAAAAACGTGCTAGCATCATGCTAACACATGTTAGCATCGCTTAGCAAAGTGCTAAAACCTGCAAAAAACGTGCTAGTATCATGCTAACACATGCTAGCTTCACCTAGCGAAGTGTTAAAACATGTTAAAACGTGCTAGCATTATGCTAATGCATGTTAGCATTGCTTAGGGGATTGCTAAAACATGTTAAAAATCGTGTTAGCATCATGCTAACACATCTTAGCATCGCCAAACGAAGTGCTAAAACATGCTAAAAACGTGCTAGTATCATGCTAACACATGCTAGCTTCACCTAGCGAAGTGCTAAAACATGTTAAAACGTGCTAGCATTATGCTAATGCATGTTAGCATTGCTTAGGGGATTGCTAAAACATGTTAAAAACGTGCTAGCATCATGCTAACACATGTTAGCATCGCCAAACGAAGTGCTAAAACATGCAAAAAACGTGCTAGTATCATGCTAACACATGCTAGCTTCACCTAGCGAAGTGCTAAAACATGTTAAAACGTGCTACCATCATGAAAAACACGTGTTAGCAACATTCTGTGACCTTTATTTTAGTGCTTAGACACAAGTTAGAAAATCCTATTTGACGAGTTTTGCCACGGCAAGCACCACTCACATTTTCTTCAGGAAATGTACATTCTAGTTAGGTTGGCTTGAGAAAGCCAACTTACTGAAATCCTATTTAAACTTATTATTATTAGGTTGGCTTGAGAAAGCCAACTTACTGAAATCCTATTTAAACTTATTATTATTATTATTCTTCTGAGACTAAATTTCTAAATGTAACTCCTCCTAGAGCTTTTAAGCTACATGCACCAAACTCGGCACAGACCTTCAGACTAATCCCGAATAGTGTGCTATATCTTTTCTAACAGATCGGACTTACGGTTTTCCTAAAAATGACGATCAAAACTCGGAAAAACTCCCATTGATTAACATTGCGGAATGTTCAGAAATTTAAATCCCAACTGACGTTTTCACACACACAGACGAAAAAGGGCCTGTCAGCCCTGCGTCTCTCCCTCTCTCTCTCCCTCAGAGGATTTCTTTTATCAAGCAGCCAATAAGTAATGACCTAAAATCTTCATAGCCACAGTATAGTAGCTTCCAGGTTGACTTGATTCACTCAGTATGGAAAGGAGGCTTGATAAGTATCACCCTGGTAACTGCATAGCAACCAGACAGGGTTACCCTAGCAACCAAATAACAAATCACATATTTCTGCACCAGAAAATCATACAGACATCCTGTTTCACTTATTTCACTCAGGATGGAAAGTAGCCTTGATATGTATCACTCTGGTAACTGCCTAGCAACCAGATGGGGTTACCCTAGCAACCAAGTAACAAATCACATATCTCTGCACCAGAAAATCATACAGACTTCCTGTTTCACTTATTTCACTCAGGATGGAAAGTAGCCTTGATATGTATCACTCTGGTAACTGCCTAGCAACCAGATGGGGTTACCCTAGCAACCAAGTAACAAATCACATATCTCTGCAACAGAAAATCAAAGAGACTTCCGGGTTGACTTATTTCACTCAGGATGGAAAGCAGCCTTGATATGTATCACTCTGGTAACTGCCTAGCAACCAGATGTGATTACCCTAGCAACCAAGTAACAAATCACATATCTCTGCAACAGAAAATCATAGAGACTTCCGGGTTGACTTAATTCACTCAGGATGGAAAGTAGCCTTGATATGTATCACTCTGGTAACTGCCTAGCAACCAGACGGGGTTACCCTAGCAACCAAGTAACAAATCACATATCTCTGCACCAGAAAATCGTAGAGACTACCTGTTTCACTTATTTCACTCAGGATGGAAAGTAGCCTTGATATGTATCACTCTGGTAACTGCATAGCAACCAGACAGGGTTACCTTAGCAACCAAGTAACAAATCACATATCTTTGAACCAGAACATCGTAGACACTTAGGGGTTGTATGTATCACTCTGGTAACTGCCTAGCAACCAGACGGGGTTACCCTAGCAACCAAGTAACAAATCACATATCTCTGCACCAGAAAATCGTAGAGACTACCTGTTTCACTTATTTCACTCAGGATGGAAAGTAGCCTTGATATGTATCACTCTGGTAACTGCATAGCAACCAGACAGGGTTACCTTAGCAACCAAGTAACAAATCACATATCTTTGAACCAGAACATCGTAGACACTTAGGGGTTGACATATTTCACACAGGATTGCAAGGAGCCTTATGAGTATCACTTTGGTAACTGCCTAGCAACCAGATGTGTTTACCCTAGCAACCAAGTAACAAATCACATATCTCTGCACCAGAAAATCATAGAGACTTCCTGTTTCACTTATTTCACTCAGGATGGAAAGTAGCCTTGATATGTATCCCTCTGGTAACTGCCTAGCAACCAGATGCGATTACCCTAGCAACCAAGTAACAAATCACATATCTTTGAACCAGAACATCGTAGAGACTTAGGGGTTAACATATTTCACACAGGATTGCAAGGAGCCTTGATATGTATCACTCTGGTAACTGCCTAGCAACCAGACGGGGTTACCCTAGCAACCAAGTAACAAATCACATATATCTGCACCAGAAAATCATAGAGACTTCCTGTTTCACTTATTTCACTCAGGATGGAAAGTAGCCTTGATATGTATCACTCTGGTAACTGCCTAGCAACCAGATGTGATTACCCTAGCAACCAAGTAACAAATCACATATCTCTGCAACAGAAAATCAGAGAGACTTCCGGGTTGACTTATTTCACTCAGGATGGAAAGTAGCCTTGATATGTATCACTCTGGTAACCGCATAGCAACCAGATGTGATTACCCTAGCAACCAAGTAACAAATCACATATCTCTGCATCAGAAAATCATAGAGACTTCCGGGTTGACTTGATTCACTCAGGATGGAAAGTAGCCTTGATATGTATCACTCTGGTAACTGCCTAGCAACCAGACGGGGTTACCCTAGCAACCAAGTAACAAATCACATATATCTGCACCAGTATATCGTAGAGACTACCTGTTTCACTTATTTCACTCAGGATGGAAAGTAGCCTTGATATGTATCACTCTGGTAACTGCATAGCAACCAGACAGGGTTACCTTAGCAACCAAGTAACAAATCACATATCTTTGAACCAGAACATCGTAGAGACTTAGGGGTTGACATATTTCACACAGGATTGCAAGGAGCCTTATGAGTATCACTTTGGTAACTGCCTAGTAACCAGATGTGTTTACCCTAGCAACCAAGTAACAAGTCACATATCTCTGCACCAGAAAATCATAGAGACATCCTGTTTCACTTATTTCACTCAAGATGGAAAGTAGCCTTGATATATATCACTCTGGTAACTGCCTATCAACCAGATATGGTTACCCTAGCAACCAAGTAACAAATCACATATCTATGCAACAGAAAATCATAGAGACTTCCGGGTTGACTTTATTCACTCAGAATGAAAAGGAGGCTTGATAAGGATCACCCTGGAAACTGCCTAGCAACCAGATTGGGTTACCCTAGCAACCAAGTAAAAAATGATATATCTATCTATCTACCTATCTATCTATCTATCTGATGGTCAATATCTATCTATCTATCTATCTGAGGGTCAATATCTATCTATCTATCTATCTAACTATCTGCGGGTCAATAACTATCTATCTATCTATCTATCTGTGGGTCATACTCTATCTATCTATATCTCAGGGTCAATGACTATCTGTCTATCTATATATCTGACGGTCAATATCTATCTATCTAAGGGTCAATGACTATCTATCTATCTATCTATCTATCTGAGGGTCAATATCTATCTATCTATCTATCTAGCTATCTGCGGGTCAATAACTATCTATCTATCTATCTACCTATCTGTGGTTCATACTCTATCTATCTATATCTCAGGGTCAATGACTATCTATCTATCTATATATCTGACGGTCAATATCTATCTATCTATCTAAGGGTCAATGACTATCAATCTATCTTTCTATCTTTCTATCTATCTATCTATCTATCTATCTGAGGGTCAATATCTATCTATCTATCTGAGGATCAATATCTATCTATCTATCTATCTATCTAATGGTCAATATCTGTCTATCTATCTATCTATCTATCTATCTATCTATCTGATGGTCAATAACAATCTATCTATATATCTATCTGATGGTCAATAACTATCTATCTATCTATCTATCTATCTATCTATCTATCTATCTATCTGAGGGTCAATATCTATCTATCTATCTATCTATCTATCTATGGGTCATACTCTATCTATCTATCTATCTATCTATCTATCTATCTATCTATCTATCTATCTATCTGAGGGTCAATATCTATCTATCTATCTGAGGGTCAATATCTATCTATCTATCTATCTATCTATCTATCTATCTATCTATCTATCTATCTATCTATCTATCTATCTATCTAATCTATTTGATAGACTGAATGGTTTTATAATCTCTAAACTTTGAACTTTGAAAACTACTACTTATAATTACATCAAACTAGAAACCGTAAATCTTCAAACTTTTACAACTACTTCAAACTTTATGCTAGGCTTTCTCAAGCCAACCTAAAGTTTGTACTCAAACTTTTTAATCTAGTTAGTGGTGCTTGCCATAGGCAAAGCATCACTATTGTTCTCTTGCATACTTATTATTATTATAATTATTATTATTTTTCCACACAAAGTTTGGCGCGCTACTCCTCCTGCAGCTTTTGTCACAGACCATTTATCTATCTATCTATCTATCTATCTATCTATAGATAGATTTATCTATCTATCTATCTATCTATCTGAGGGTCAATAACTATCTATCTATCTATCTGTTGGTCATACTCTATCTATCTATATCTCAGGGTCAATGAATATCTATCTATCTATATATATGACGGTCAATATCTATCTATCTATCTAAGGGTCAATGACTATCTATCTATCTATCTATCTATCTATCTATCTATCTATCTATCTGAGGGTCAATATCTATCTATCTATCTATCTGAGGATCAATATCTATCTATCTATCTATCTATCTATCTATCTATCTATCTATCTATCTATCTATCTATCTGATGGTCAATAACTATCTATCTATCTATCTATCTATCTATCTATCTATCTATCTATCTATCTATCTATCTATCTATCTATCTATCTATCTGATGGTCAATATCTATCTATTTATCTATCTATCTATCTATCTGTGGGTCATACTCTATCTATCTATCTATCTATCTATCTATCTATCTATCTATCTATCTATCTATCTATCTAAGGGTCAATGACTATCTATCTATCTATCTATCTATCTATCTGAGGGTCAATATCTATCTATCTATCTATCTGAGGATCAATATCTATCTATCTATCTATCGATCTATCTATCGATCTATCTATCAATCTATCTATCTGATGGTCAATATCTATCTATCTATCTATCTATCTATCTATCTATCTATCTATCTATCTATCTATCTATCTATCTGTGGGTCATACTCTATCTATCTATCTATCTATCTATCTATCTATCTATCTATCTATCTATCTATCTGTGGGTCATACTCTATCTATCGATCGATCTATCTATTGATCTATCTATCTGATGGTCAATATCTATCTATCTATCAACCAGACGGGGTTACCCTAGCAACCAAGTAACAAATCACATATCTCTGCACCAGAAAATCGTAGAGACTACCTGTTTCACTTATTTCACTCAGGATGGAAAGTAGCCTTGATATGTATCACTCTGGTAACTGCATAGCAACCAGACAGGGTTACCTTAGCAACCAAGTAACAAATCACATATCTTTGAACCAGAACATCGTAGACACTTAGGGGTTGACATATTTCACACAGGATTGCAAGGAGCCTTATGAGTATCACTTTGGTAACTGCCTAGCAACCAGATGTGTTTACCCTAGCAACCAAGTAACAAATCACATATATATCGTAGAGTATATCGTAAAATCACAGTAAATCACAGTATATCGTAGAGACTACCTGTTTCACTTATTTCACTCAGGATGGAAAGTAGCCTTGATATGTATCATTCTGGTAACTGCATAGCAACCAGACAGGGTTACCTTAGCAACCAAGTAACAAATCACATATCTTTGAACCAGAACATCGTAGAGACTTAGGGGTTGACATATTTCACACAGGATTGCAAGGAGCCTTATGAGTATCACTTTGGTAACTGCCTAGCAACCAGATGTGTTTACCCTAGCAACCAAGTAACAAGTCACATATCTCTGCACCAGGAAATCATAGAGACTTCCTGTTTCACTTATTTCACTCAGGATGGAAAGTAGCCTTGATATGTATCCCTCTGGTAACTGCCTAGCAACCAGATGCGGTTACCCTAGCAACCAAGTAACAAATAACATATCTTTGAACCAGAACATCGTAGAGACTTAGGGGTTGACATATTTCACACAGGATTGCAAGGAGCCTTATGAGTATCACCTTAGTAACTGCCTAGCAACCAGATGGGGTTACCCTAGCAACCAACTAACAAATCACATATCTCTGCACCAGAAAATCGTAGAGAATTCCGGGTTGACATAATTTATTCAGGATGGAAAGGAGGCTTGATAAGTATCACTCTGGTAACTGCCTAGCAATGACAAGGGCTTACCCTAGCAACCAAATAACAAATCACATAACTCTGCACCAGAAAATCGTAGAGACTTCCTGTTTCACTTATTTTACTCAAGATGGAAAGTAGACTTGATATATATCACTCTGGTAACTGCCTATCAACCAGATATGGTTACCCTAGCAACCAAGTAACAAATCACATATCTATGCAACAGAAAATCATAGAGACTTCCGGGTTGACTTTATTCACTCAGAATGAAAAGGAGGCTTGATAAGGATCACCCTGGAAACTGCCTAGCAACCAGATTGGGTTACCCTAGCAACCAAGTAAAAAATGATATATCTATCTGTATATCTATCTATCTATCTATCTTTCTGATGGTCAATATCTATCTATCTATCTATCTATCTATCTATCTATCTGAGGGTCAATATCTATCTATCTATCTATCTAACTATCTGCGGGTCAATAACTATCTATCTATCTATCTGTGGGTCATACTCTATCTATCTATATCTCAGGGTCAATGACTATCTGTCTATCTATATATCTGACGGTCAATATCTATCTATCCATCTAAGAGTCAATGACTATCTATCTATCTATCTATCTATCTATCTATCTGAGGGTCAATATCTATCTATCTATCTATCTATCTAACTATCTGCGGGTCAATAACTATCTATCTATCTATCTGTGGTTCATACTCTATCTATCTATATCTCAGGGTCAATGACTATCTATCTATCTATATATCTGACGTTCAATATCTATCTATCTATCTATCTAAGGGTCAATGACTATCAATCTATCTTTCTATCTTTCTATCTATCTATCTATCTATCTGAGGGTCAATATCTATCTATCTATCTGAGGATCAATATCTATCTATCTATCTAATGGTCAATATCTATCTATCTATCTATCTATCTGATGGTCAATAACTATCTATCTATCTATCTATCTATCTGATGGTCAATAACTATCTATCTATCTGAGGGTCAATATCTATCTATCTATCTATCTATCTATCTATCTATCTATCTATGGGTCATACTCTATCTATCTATCTATCTATCTATCTATCTATCTATCTATCTATCTGAGGGTCAATATCTATCTATCTATCTATCTATCTATCTATCTATCTATCTATCTATCTAATCTATTTGATAGACTGAATGGTTTTATAATCTCTAAACTTTGAACTTTGAAAACTACTACTTATAATTACATCAAACTAGAAACCGTAAATCTTCAAACTTTTACAACTACTTCAAACTTTATGCTAGGCTTTCTCAAGCCAACCTAAAGTTTGTACTCAAACTTTTTAATCTAGTTATTATTATTATTCTTCTGAGACTAAATTTCTAAATCTAACTCCTCCTAGAGCTTTTAAGCTACATGCACCAAACTTGGCACAGACCTTCAGACTAATCCCGAATAGTGTGCTATATCTTTTCTAACTGATCGGACTTACGGTTTTCCTAAAAATGACGATCAAAACTCGGAAAAACTCCCATTGACTTAACATTGCGGAATGTTCAGAAATTTAAATCCCAACTGACGTTTTCACACACACAGACAAAAAAAGGGCCTGTCAGCCCTGCGTCTCTCTCTCTCTCTCTCTCCCTCAGAGGATTTCTTTTATCAAGCAGCCAATAAGTAATGACCTAAAATCTTCATAGCCACAGTATAGTAGCTTCCAGGTTGACTTGATTCACTCAGTATGGAAAGGAGGCTTGATAAGTATCACCCTGGTAACTGCATAGCAACCAGACAGGGTTACCCTAGCAACCAAATAACAAATCACATATCTCTGCACCAGAAAATCATACAGACTTCCTGTTTCACTTATTTCACTCAGGATGGAAAGTAGCCTTGATATGTATCACTCTGGTAACTGCCTAGCAACCAGATGGGGTTACCCTAGCAACCAAGTAACAAATCACATATCTCTGCACCAGAAAATCGTAGTGACTTCCTGTTTCACTTATTTCACTCAGGATGGAAAGTAGCCTTGATATGTATCACTCTGGTAACTGCCTAGCAACCAGATGTGATTACCCTAGCAACCAAGTAACAAATCACATATCTCTGCAACAGAAAATCAGAGAGACTTCCGGGTTGACTTATTTCACTCAGGATGGAAAGTAGCCTTGATATGTATCACTCTGGTAACTGCCTAGCAACCAGATGTGATAACCCTAGCAACCAAATAACAAATCACATATCTCTGCACCAGAAAATCGTAGAGACTACCTGTTTCACTTAATTCACTCAGGATGGAAAGTAGCCTTGATATGTATCACTCTGGTAACTGCCTAGCAACCAGATGCGGTTACCCTAGCAACCAAGTAACAAATCACATATCTTTGAACCAGAACATCGTAGAGACTTAGGGGTTGACATATTTCACACAGGATTGCAAGGAGCCTTATGAGTATCACTTTGGTAACTGCCTAGCAACCAGATGCGGTTACCCTAGCAACCAAGTAACAAATCACATATCTCTGCACCAGAAAATCGTAGAGACTTCCGGGTTGACATAATTCACTCAGGATGGAAAGGAGGCTTGATAAGTATCACCCTGGTAACTGCATAGCAACCAGACAGGGATACCCTAGCAACCAAGTAACAAATCACATATCTCTGCAACAGAAAATCGTAGAGACTTCCGTGTTGACATAATTCACTCAGGATGGAAAGGAGGCTTGATAAGTATCACCCTGGTAACTGCATAGCAACCAGATGGGGTTACCCTAGCAACCAAGTAACAAATAATATATCTCTTCACCAGAACATCGTAAACACTTCCTGTTTGACTTATTTCACTCAGGATAGCAAGGAGTCTTGAAAAGTATCACTCTGGTAACTGCCTAGCAACGACAAGGGCTTACCCTAGCAACCAAGTAACAAATCACATAACTCTGCACCAGAAAATCGTAAAGACTTCCTGTTTCACTTATTTTACTCAAGATGGAAAGTAGCCTTGATATATATCACTCTGGTAACTGCCTATCAACCAGATATGGTTACCCTAGCAACCAAGTAACAAATCACATATCAATGCAACAGAAAATCATAGAGACTTCCGGGTTGACTTTATTCACTCAGAATGAAAAGGAGGCTTGATAAGGATCACCCTGGAAACTGCCTAGCAACCAGATTGGGTTACCCTAGCAACCAAGTAAAAAATGATCTATCTATCTATCTATCTATCTATCTATCTATCTATCTATCTATCTATCTATCTATCTTTCTGAGGGTCAATATCTATATCTATCTATCTATATCTAAGGGTCAATGACTATCAATCTATCTTTCTATCTTTCTATCTATCTATCTATCTATCTGAGGGTCAATATCTATCTATCTATCTGAGGATCAATATCTATCTATCTATCTATCTATCTAATGGTCAATATCTATCTATCTATCTATCTATCTGATGGTCAATAACTATCTATCTATCTGAGGGTCAATATCTATCTATCTATCTATCTATCTATCTATCTATCTATCTATCTATCTATCTATCTATGGGTCATACTCTATCTATCTATCTATCTATCTATCTATGGGTCATACTCTATCTATCTATCTATCTATCTATCTATCTATCTATCTATCTATCTATCTATCTATCTGAGGGTCAATATCTATCTATCTATCTATCTATCTATCTATCTATCTATCTATCTATCTAATCTATTTGATAGACTGAATGGTTTTATAATCTCTAAACTTTGAACTTTGAAAACTACTACTTATAATTACATCAAACTAGAAACCGTAAATCTTCAAACTTTTACAACTACTTCAAACTTTATGCTAGGCTTTCTCAAGCCAACCTAAAGTTTGTACTCAAACTTTTCAATCTAGTTATTATTATTATTCTGAGACTAAATTTCTAAATGTAACTCCTCCTAGAGCTTTTAAGCTACATGCACCAAACTCGGCACAGACCTTCAGACTAATCCCGAATAGTGTGCTATATCTTTTCTAACTGATCGGACTTACGGTTTTCCTAAAAATGACGATCAAAACTCGGAAAAACTCCCATTGATTAACATTGCGGAATGCTCAGAAATTTAAATCCCAACTGACGTTTTCACACACACAGACAAAAAAGGGCCTGTCAGCCCTGCGTCTCTCCCTCTCTCTCTCCCTCAGAGGATTACTTTAATCAAGCAGCCAATAAGTAATGACCTAAAATCTTCATAGCCACAGTATAGTAGCTTCCAGGTTGACTTGATTCACTCAGTATGGAAAGGAGGCTTGATAAGTATCACCCTGGTAACTGCCTAGCAACCAGATGGGGTTACCCTAGCAACCAAATAACAAATCACATATCTCTGCACCAGAAAATCATAGAGACTTCCTGTTTCACTTATTTCACTCAGGATGGAAAGTAGCCTTGATATGTATCACTCTGGTAACTGCCTAGCAACCAGATGTGATTACCCTAGCAACCAAGTAACAAATCACATATCTCTGCAACAGAAAATCAGAGAGACTTCCGGGTTGACTTATTTCACTCAGGATGGAAAGTAGCCTTGATATGTATCACTCTGGTAACTGCCTAGCAACCAGATGTGATTACCCTAGCAACCAAGTAACAAATCACATATCTCTGCACCAAAAAATCATAGAGACTTCCGGGTTGACTTGATTCACTCAGGATGGAAAGTAGCCTTGATATGTATCACTCTGGTAACTGCCTAGCAACCAGACGGGGTTACCCTAGCAACCAAGTAACAAATCACATATCTCTGCAACAGAAAATCAGAGAGACTTCCGGGTTGACTTATTTCACTCAGGATGGAAAGTAGCCTTGATATGTATCACTCTGGTAACTGCCTAGCAACCAGATGTGATTACCCTAGCAACCAAGTAACAAATCACATATCTCTGCAACAGAAAATCATAGAGGCTTCTGGGTTGACTTGATTCACTCAGGATGGAAAGGAGGCTTAATAAGTATCACCCTGGTAACTGCATAGCAACCAGATGGGGTTACCCTAGCAACCAAGTAACAAATAATATATCTCTTCACCAGAAAATCGTAGAGACTTCCTGTTTGACTTATTTCACTCAGGATAGCAAGGAGTCTTGAAAAGTATCACTCTGGTAACTGCCTAGCAACGACAAGGGCTTACCCTAGCAACCAAGTAACAAATCACATAACTCTGCAACAGAAAATCAGAGAGACTTCCGGGTTGACTTATTTCACTCAGGATGGAAAGTAGCCTTGATATGTATCACTCTGGTAACTGCCTAGCAACCAGATGTGATTACCCTAGCAACCAAGTAACAAATCACATATCTCTGCCACAGAAAATCATAGAGACTTCCGGGTTGACTTTATTCACTCAGGATGAAAAGTAGCCTTGATATGTATCACTCTGGTAACTGCCTAGCAACCAGATGGGGTTACCCTAGCAACCAAGTAACAAATCACATATCTCTGCACCAGAAAATCGTAGAGACTACCTGTTTCACTTATTTCACTCAGGATGGAAAGTAGCCTTGATATGTATCACTCTGGTAACTGCATAGCAACCAGATGTGGTTACCCTAGCAACCAAGTAACAAATCACATATCTTTGAACCAGAACATCGTAGAGACTTAGGGGTTGACATATTTCACTCAGGATTGCAAGGAGCCTTATGAGTATCACTTTGGTAACTGCCTAGCAACCAGATGGGGTTACCCTAGCAACCAAGTAACAAATCACATATCTCTGCACCAGAAAATCGTAGAGACTTCCTGTTTCACATATTTCACTCAGGATTGCAAGGAGCCTTGATATGTATCACCCTGGTAAATGCATAGCAACCAGACAGGGTTACCCTAGCAACCAAGTAACAAATAATATATCTCTGCACCAGAAAATCGTAGAGACTTCCTGTTTCACTTATTTTACTCAAGATGTAAAGTAGCCTTGATATATATCACTCTGGTAACTGCCTAGCAACCAGATGCGGTTACCCTAGCAACCAAGTAACAAATCACATATCTTTGAACCATAAAATCGTAGAGACTTAGGGGTTGACATATTTCACACAGTATTGCAAGGAGCCTTATGAGTATCACTTTGGTAACTGCCTAGCAACCAGATGGGGTTACCCTAGCAACCAAGTAACAAATCACATATCTCTGCACAAGAAAATCACAGAGAGTTCCGGGTTGACTTATTTCACTCAGGATCTATCTATCTATCTATCTATCTATCTGAGGGTCATTCTCTGTCTATCTATCTATCTATCTGAGGGTCATTCTCTATCTATCTCTCTATCTCTCTCTATCTATCTATCTGTCTATCTATCTATCTATCTATCTATCTGAGGGTCATTCTCTGTCTATCTATCTATCTATCTATCTATCTATCTATCTATCTATCTGAGGGTCATTCTCTGTCTATCTATCTATCTATCTATCTATCTATCTATCTATCTATCTATCTATCTATCTGAGGGTCATTCTCTGTCTATCTATCTATCTATCTATCTATCTATCTATCTATCTATCTATCTATCTATCTATCTGAGGGTCATTCTCTGTCTATCTATCTATCTATCTGAGGGTCATTCTCTATCTATCTCTCTATCTCTCTCTCTATCTATCTATCTATCTATCTATCTATCTGAGGGTCATTCTCTGTCTATCTATCTATCTATCTATCTATCTATCTATCTATCTATCTGAGGGTCATTCTCTGTCTATCTATCTATCTATCTATCTATCTATCTATCTATCTATCTATCTGAGGGTCACTCTCTATCTATCTATCTATCTATCTATCTGAGGGTCATTCTCTGTCTATCTATCTATCTATCTGAGGGTCATTCTCTATCTATCTCTCTATCTCTCTCTATCTATCTATCTATCTATCTATCTATCTGAGGGTCATTCTCTGTCTATCTATCTATCTATCTATCTATCTATCTATCTATCTATCTATCTATCTATCTATCTATCTATCTATCTATCTATCTATCTGAGGGTCATTCTCTGTCTATCTATCTATCTATCTATCTATCTATCTATCTATCTATCTATCTATCTGAGGGTCATTCTCTGTCTATCTATCTATCTATCTATCTATCTATCTATCTATCTATCTATCTGAGGGTCATTCTCTGTCTATCTATCTATCAATCTATCTATCTATCTGAGGGTCATTCTCTATCTATCTATCTATCTGAGGGTCATTCTCTATCTATCTATCTCTCTATCTATCTATCTATCTATCTGAGGGTCATTCTCTATCTATCTATCTATCTATCTATCTATCTATCTATCTGAGGGTCATTCTCTGTCTATCTATCTATCAATCTATCTATCTATCTGAGGGTCATTCTCTATCTATCTATCTATCTGAGGGTCATTCTCTATCTATCTATCTCTCTATCTATCTATCTATCTATCTGAGGGTCATTATCTATCTATCTATCTATCTATCTATCTATCTATCTATCTGAGGGTCATTCTCTATCTATCTATCTATCTATCTATCTATCTGAGGGTCATTCTCTATCTATCTATCTATCTATCTATCTATCTATCTATCTATCTATCTATCTATCATATTTGATAGACTGAATGGTCTTATAATCTTTGAACTTTGAGAACTACTAAAATTAATAACTACATCAAACTAAACCTTCAATCTTCAAGCTTTTACAACTACTTCAAACTTTATGCTAGGCTTTCTCAAGCCAACCTAAAGTTTGTACTCAAACTTTTTAATCTAGTTATTTTTATTATTATTATTATTCCGGACAAAATTTTGGCGCGCTACTCCTCCCGCAGCTTTTGTCACAGACCCACGAATGAGGCGTCAAATCGTGCGGATTATTTGGGAATGGTGTGCTATGACTTTTATAAGCAATCGGGGGTACGGTGTTTGCCCCAGGGGCAAAAAATTGGGCAAAAAATCCCATTGACTTAACATTGCGCCGAACTTTGATGAGTCATAGCTCAGAGCGAACATTTCGCAGAGACGTGTGATTTACCACATTTGAAGAAGCTGACAGGCTCTGTGAGAACATACCTCACAATGGGGTAAAAGTTTTACCACAGGGGGGCAGGGGCTGCCCAAAGTTGCCCCAATGTAAGTCAATGGAATTTTTTGCAAAATTTTTTGGTCGCAGACCCACGAATGAGGCGTCAAATCGTGCGGATTATTTGGGAATGGTGTGCTATGACTTTTATAAGCAATCGGGGGTACGGTGTTTGCCCCAGGGGCAAAAAATTGGGCAAAAAAATCCCATTGACTTAACATTGCGCCGAACTTTGATGAGTCATAGCTCAGAGCGAACATTTCGCAGAGATGTGTGATTTACCACATTTGAAGAGGCTGACAGACTTTGTGAGAACATACCTAACAATGGGGTAAAAGTTTTACCCCTGGGGGGCAGGAGCTGCCCAAAGTTGCCCCAATTTAAGTCAATGGAATTTTTTGCAAAATTTTTTGGTCGCAGACGCACGAATGAGGCGTCAAATCGTGCGGATTATTTGGGAATGGTGTGCTATGACTTTTATAAGCAATCGGGGGTACGGTGTTTGCCCCAGGGGCAAAAAATTGGGCAAAAAATCCCATTGATTTAACATTGAGCCGAACTTTGACGAGTCATAGCTCAGAGCGAGGATTTCACAGAGACGTGTGATTTACCTCATTTGAAGAGGCTGACAGGCTCTGTGAGAACATACCTCACAATGGGGTAAAAGTTGCACCCCTGGGGGGCAGGAGCTGCCCAAATTTGCCCCAATGTTAAGTCAATGGTAGATTTTGTATTGAACATAACTCTGGATCACAGTGTCTTAGAGACAAGGGGGCGGGCTCATTTTACTCAGACGACCAATCAGTCTCTCAGGAT
The DNA here is from genome assembly GCA_032164185.1 of Moxostoma hubbsi. NCBI lineage: Eukaryota > Metazoa > Chordata > Actinopteri > Cypriniformes > Catostomidae > Moxostoma > Moxostoma hubbsi. The sequence continues at coordinate 44,668,779 of JAVLUX010000014.1, read as the reverse complement.
CATTGTGAAGCTATCAAGCCACGCCCTAGCAACCATTTACAGCACCTTAGCAACAAGACTTCCATTGAAAGAGATCAAAGGGATTTCTCCGGACTGAATTATCATAGAAACACGAGGGTGGTCTCGTTTGACTTGGGGCAGTAAAACAGCCAATCATGAATCCCCTCAACACTTCCTAGCCCCTCCCTAGTAACCATTTTCGAGCACCTTAGCAACCAAAATCCAAAGAGAGATATCTTCCATTCTGAATGTCACAGAAGCATGGGAGTTGGTTTATATCATTCATACTGACCAGCAGCCTTTGGAGATTCATCATTGGCAGCTGCCAAGCCACTCCCTAGCAACAATTTAGAGCACCCTAGCAACCACATTTATTGATTTCAATTACAGTAAGATATCTTCAGATCAGAATGTCCTAGAGACATGATAGTTGCTTTGTTTTAATTGGGTGAGTAATCAGTCTTCATCTTTCATCATGTGAACTACTTAGCCATGCCCTAGCAACCATTTAAAGCACCCTAGCAACAAAACACCATTGACATCCATTCAAAATCACAGATGTGTATCTTAGGATCAGAATGATGTAGAGACTTCTGGGTTGACTTATTTCACTCAGGATGGAAAGTAGACTTGATAAATATCACCCTGGTAACTGCCTAGCAACCAAATGGGGTTATCCTAGCAACCAAGAAACAAATAGCATATCTCTGCACAAGAAAATCACAGAGACTTCCGGGTTGACTTATTTCACTCAGGATGGCAAGGAGCATTGTTGGCTGTCACCTTGGTAACTGCCTAGCAACCAGATGGGGTTACCCTAGCAACCAAGAAACAAATCACATATCTCTGCACAAGAAAATCACAGAGACTTACGGGTTGACTTATTTCACTCAGGATGGCAAGGAGCATTGTTGCCTGTCACCTTGGTAACTGCCTAGCAACCAGATGGGGTTACCCTAGCAACCAAGAAACAAATCAAATATCTCTGCACAAGAAAATCACAGAGAATTCCGGGTTGACTTATTTCACTCAGGATGGCAAGGAGCATTGTTGGCTGTCACCTTGGTAACTGCCTAGCAACCAGATGGGGTTACCCTAGCAACCAATTAACAAATCACATATCTCTGAACCAGAAAATAGTAGAGATTCCGGGTTGACTTATTTCATTCAGGATGGCAAGGAGCATTGTTGGCTTGCCCCTTGTTAACTGCCTAGCAACCAGATGGGGTTACCCTAGTAACCAAGTAACAAATCACATATCTATGTACTAGAAAATCGTAGAGACTTCCGGGTTGACTTATTTTACTCAGGATGGCAAGTAGCGTTGGTGGCTGTCACCTTAGTAACTGCATATCAACCAGATGGTTTTCCCTAGCAACCATGGAACAACACCTATATCTCTGCACCAGAACATCCTACTGTCATGGGGGTGGCCTCTTTCAACTTTGGGCAGTAGGTGGGACATTGTGGTAAGAAATTTTGCCACGGCAAGCACCACTCACATTTTCTTCAGGAAATGTACATTCTAGTTAGTGGTGCTTGCAAAGCAACACTATTGTAATCTCACATACTTATTATTTTTCTTTTTCTTCTTCTTCCGTACAAAACTTCGGCGAGTAACTCGTCCCACACCTTTTGGCGTAGACCCATGAATGAGGTGTCAAATCGTGCGGCTCATTGAGGAGAGGTGTGCTATGACTTTTATAAGCGATCGGGGGTACGGAGTTTGCCCCAGGGGCAAAAAATTGGGTAAAAAATCCCATTGACTTAACATTGAGCCAAAATTTGACGAGTCATAGCTCAGAGCGAGGATTTCGCAGAGACGTGTGATTTACCACATTTGAAGAGGCTGACAGGCTCTGTGAGAACATACCTCACAATGGGTTAAAAGTTGCACCCCTGGGGGGCAGGAGCTGCCCAAAGTTGCCCCAATGTAAGTGAATGGAATTATTTGCAAAATTTTTTGGTCACAGACCCACAAATGAGGCGTCAAATCGTGCGGATTATTTGGGAATGGTGTGCTATGAGTTTTATAAGCGATCAGGGGTATGGTGTTTGCCCCAGGGGCAAAAAATTGGGCAAAAAATCCCATTGACTTAACATTGCGCCGAACTTTGACGAGTCATAGCTCAGAGCGAGGATTTCACAGATGTGTGATTTACCACATTTGAAGAGGCTGACAGGCTCTGTGAGAACATACCTCACAATGGGGTAAAAGTTGCACACCTGGGGGGCAGGAGCTGCCCAAAGTTGCCCAAATGTTAAGTCTATGGTAGATTTTGTATTGAACATAACTCTGGATCACAGTGTCTTAGAGACAGGGGGACGGGCTCATTTTACTCAGACGACCAATAGTCTCTCAGGATCATTGTGAAGCTATCAAGACACACCCTAGCAACCATTTACAGCACCTTAGCAACAAGTCCCCTAGACTTCCATTGAAAGAGATCAAAGGGATTTCTCCGGACTGAATTATCATAGAAACACGAGGGTGGTCTCGTTTGACTTGGGGCAGTAAAACAGCCAATCACGAATCCCCTCAACACTTCCTAGCCCCTCCCTAGCAACCATTTTCGAGCACCTTAGCAACCAAAATCCAAAGAGAGATATCTTCCATTCTGAATGTCACAGAGGCATGGGAGTTGGTTTGTATCATTCATACTGACAAGCAGCCTTTGGAGATTCATCATTGGCAGCTGCCAAGCCACTCCCTAGCAACAATTTTGAGCACCCTAGCAACCACATTTATTGATTTCAATTACAGTAAGATATCTTCAGATCAGAATGTCCTAGAGACATGATAGTTGCTTTGTTTTAATTGGGTGAGTAATCAGTCTTCATCTTTCATCATGTGAACTACTTAGCCATGCCCTAGCAACCATTTAAAGCACCCTAGCAACAAAACACCATTGACATCCATTCAAAATCACTAAGATGTGTATCTTAGGATCAGAATGTCGTAGAGCTTCCGGGTTGACTTATTTCACTCAGGATGGAAAGTAGACTTGATAAATATCACCCTGGTAACTGCCTAGCAACCAAATGGGGTTACCCTAGCAACCAAGGAACAAATCACATATCTCTGCACAAGAAAATCACAAAGACTTCCGGGTTGACTTATTTCACTCAGGATGGCAAGGAGCATTGTTTGCTGTCACCTTGGTAACTGCCTAGCAACCAGATGGGGTTACCCTAGCAACCAAGAAATAAATCACATATCTCTGCACAAGAAAATCACAGAGACTTCCGGGTTGACGTATTTCACTCAGGATGGCAAGGAGCATTGTTGCCTGTCACCTTGGTAACTGCCTAGCAACCAGATGGGGTTACCCTAGCAACCAAGAAACAAATCACATATCTCTGAACCAGAAAACCGTAGAGATTCCAGGTTGACTTATTTCATTCAGGATGGCAAGGAGCATTGTTGGCTTGCCCCTTGTTAACTGCCTAGCAACCAGATGGGGTTACCCTAGTAACCAAGTAACAAATCACATATCTATGTACTAGAAAATCGTAGAGACTTCCGGGTTGACTTATTTTACTCAGGATGGCAAGTAGCGTTGGTGGCTGTCACCTTAGTAACTGCATATCAACCAGATGGTTTTCCCTAGCAACCATGGAACAACACCTATATCTCTGCACCAGAACATCCTACTGTCATGGGGGTGGCCTCTTTTAACTTTTGCAGTAGGTGGGACATTGTGGTAAGAAATTTTGCCATGGCAAGCACCACTCACATTTTCTTCAGGAAATGTACATTCTAGTTTTTCTTCTTCTTCTTCTTCTTCTTCCGTACAAAACTTCGGCGCCTAACTCGTCCCACACCTTTTGGCGTAGACCCATGAATGAGGCATCAAATCGAGCGGCTCATTGAGGAGAGGTGTGCTATAACTTTTCTAAGCGATCGGGTGTACGATGTTCGCACAGCGGACGAAAAAGCGGCCAAAAAAGTCCCATTGACTTAACATTGTGGAATGTTCAGAAATTTAAATCCCAACTGACGTTTTCACACACACAGACACAAAAGGGCTTGTCAGCCCTGCGTCTCTCTCTCTCTCCCTCAGAGGATTTATATTATCAAGCAGCTAATAAGTAATGCCATAAAATTTTGTAAAGACATGTGGGTGGACTCATTTAATGTGGCCTAGCAAGCAGTTGTGGAGCATGACATGAGTTTGAGGGTAAGATTTAACCCTGAGGTGTAAAACGGGCACAAATATGCCCCATAGGCATACTATCGCCCATGAAAGCAATTGTTTTTTCCTTAATGTATTTTTGTTGGATCATATCTCCCAATCAAAATGTTGTAGAAACATGGGGGCAGGCTCATTTCACTCAGGTTACAAATCAGTCTTTAACTATCAGCTTGGAAATTAACTATCCACGCCCTAGCAACCATTTACAACACCCTAGCAACCACATTTATTGATTTCAATTACAGTAAGATATCTTCAGATCAGAATGTCCTAGAGACATGATAGTTGCTTTGTTTTAATTGGGTGAGTAATCAGTCTTCAGCTTTCATCATGGGAACTACTTAGCCACGCCCTAGCAACCATTTAAAGCACCATAGCAACAAAACACCATTGACATCAATTCAAAATCACTAAGATGAGTATCTTAGGATCAGATTGTCGTAGAGACTTCCGGGTTGACTTATTTCACTCAGGGTGGAAAGTAGACTTGATAAATATCACCCTGGGAACTGCCTAGCAACCAGAAGGGTTTACCATAGCAACCAAGTAACAAATCTCATATCTTTGCACTACAAAATCGTAGAGACTTCCAAGTTGACATATTTCACTCAAGATGTCAAGGAGCATTGTTTGATGTTACTTTGGTAAAAGCCTAGCAACCAGATGGGGTTACCCTAGCAACCAAGAAACAAATCACATATCTCTGCACAAGAAAATCACAGAGAGTTCCGGGTTGACTTATTTCACTCAGGATGGCAAGGAGCATTGTTGGCTGTCACCTTGGTAACTGCCTAGCAACCAAATGGGGTTACCCTAGCAACCAAGAAACAAATCACATATCTCTGTACTAGAAAATCACAGAGACTTCCGGGTTGACTTATTTCACTCAGGATGGCAAGGAGCATTGTAGGCTGTCGACTTGGTAACTGCCAAGCAACCAGATGGAGTTACCCTTGCAACCAAGTAACAAATCACATATCTCTGAACCAGAAAACTGTAGAGATTCCGGGTTGACTTATTTCATTCAGGATGGCAAGGAGCATTGTTGGCTTGCCCCTTGTTAACTGCCTAGCAACCAGATGGGGTTACCCTAGCAACCAAGTAACAAATCACATATCTCTGTACTAGAAAATCGTAGAGACTTCCGGGTTGACTTATTTTACTCAGGATGGCAAGTAGCATTGGTGGCTGTCACCTTAGTAACTGCATATCAACCAAATGGGTTTCCCTAGCAACCATGGAACAACACCAATATCTCTGCAACAGAACATCCTACTGTCATGGGGGTGGCCTCTTTCAACTTTGGGCAGTAGGTCGGACATTGTGGTAAGAAATTTTGCCACGGCAAGCACCACTCACATTATCTTCAGGAAATGTACATTCTAGTTTTTCTTTTTCTTCTTCTTCTTCCGTACAAAATTTCGGCGCGTAACTCGTCCTGCACCTTTTGGCGTAGACCCATGAATGATTGTCAAATCATGCAGCTCATTGAGGAGAGGTGTGCTATGACTTTTATAAGCGATCGGGGGTACGGTGTTCGCCCCAGGGGCAAAAAATTGGGCAAAAAATCCCATTGACTTAACATTGCGCCAAACTTTGACGAGTCATAGCTCAGAGCGAGGATTTCGCAGAGACGTGTGATTTACCACATTTGAAGAGGCTGACAGGCTCTGTGAGAACATACCTCACAATGGGGTAAAAGTTGCACCCCTGGGGGGCAGGAGCTGCCCAAAGTTGCCCAAAGTTGCCCCAATGTTAAGTCTATGGTGTAGGATGGCCCATGAAATGGGCTGACCTACCCGATTTTGTATTGAACATAACTCTGGATCACAGTGTCTTAGAGACAAGGGGGCAGGCTCATTTTACTCAGACGACCAATCAGTCTCTCAGGATCATTGTGAAGCTATCAAGCCACGCCCTAGCAACCATTTAGAGCACCTTAGCAACAAGTCCCATAGACTTCCATTGAAAGAGATCAAAGGGATATCTCCGGACTGAATTATCATAGAAACACGAGGGTGGTCTCGTTTGACTTGGGGCAGTAAAACAGCTAATCATGAATCCCCTCAACACTTCCTAGACCCTCCCTAGCAACCATTTTCGAGCACCTTAGCAACCTAAATCCAAAGAGAGATATCTTCCATTCTGAATGTCACAGAGGCATGGGAGTTGGTTTATATCATTCATACTGACAAGCAGCCTTTGGAGATTCATCATTGGCAGCTGCCAAGCCACTCCCTAGTAACAATTTAGAGCACCCTAGCAACCACATTTACTGATTTCAATTACAGTAAGATATCTTCAGATCAGAATGTCCTAGAGACATGATAGTTGCTTTGTTTTAATTGGGTGAGTAATCAGTCTTCAGCTTTCATCATGTGAACTACTTAGCCACGCCCTAGCAACCATTTAAAGAACCCTAGCAACAAAAAACCATTGACATCCATTCAAAATCACTAAGATGTGTATCTTAGGATCAGATTGTCGTAGAGACTTCCAGGTTGACTTATTTCACTCAGGATGGAAAGTAGACTTGATAAATATCTCCCTGGTAACTGCCTAGCAACCAGAAGGGTTTACCATAGCAACCAAGTAACAAATCTCATATCTTTGCACTACAAAATCTTAGAGACTTCCGAGTTGACATATTTCACTCAAGATGGCAAGGAGCATTGTTGGATGTTACTTTTATAACTGCCTAGCAACCAAATGGGCTTACCCTAGCAACCAAGAAACAAATCGCATATCTCTGCACAAGAAAATCACAGAGACTTCCGGGTTGACTTATTTCACTCAGGATGGCAAGGAGCATTGTTGGCTGTCACCTTGGTAACTGCCTAGCAACCAGATGGGGTTACCCTAGCAACCAAGAAACAAATAACATATCTCTGTACTAGAAAATCACAGAGACTTCCGGGTTGACTTATTTCACTCAGGATGGTAAGGAGCATTGTTGGCTGTCACCTTGGTAACTGCCTAGCAACCAGATGGGGTTACCCTAGCAACCAAGAAACAAATCACATATCTCTGTACTAGAAAATCACAGAGACTTCCGTGTTGACTTATTTCACTCAGGATGGCAAGGAGCATTGTTGGCTGTCGACTTGGTAACTGTCTAGCAACCAGATGGGTTTCCCTAGCAACCATGGAACAACACCTATATCTCTGCACCAGAACATCCTACTGTCATGGGGGTGGCCTCTTTCAACTTTGGGCAGTAGGTGGGACATTGTGGTAAGAAATTTTGCCACGGCAAGCACCACTCACATTTTCTTCAGGAAATGTACATTCTAGTTAGTGGTGCTTGCCATAGGCAAAGCATCACTATTGTTCTCTTGCATACTTATTCTTATTCTTATTTTTCCACACAAAGTTTGGCGCGCTACTCCTCCCGCAACTTTTGTCACATACCCCTGAGTGAGGCATCAAATCGTGCGGCTCATTGAGGAGAGGTGTGCTATATCTTTTCTAAGCGATCGAGGGTACGGTGTTTGCCCCAGGGGCAAAAAATTGGGCAAAAAATCCCATTGACTTAACATTGAGCCGAACTTTGACGAGTCAAAGCTCAGAGCAAGGATTTTGCAGAGATGTGTGATTTACCACATTTGAAGAGGCTGATAGGCTCTGTGAGAACATACCTCACAATGGGGTAAAAGTTGTACCCCTGGGGGGCAGGAGCTGCCCAAAGTTGCCCCAATGTAAGTCAATGGAATTTTTTGCTAAATTTTTTGGTCGCAGACCCACAAATGAGGCGTCAAATCGTGCGAATTATTTGGGAATGGTGTGCTATGACATTTATAAGCAATCAGGGGTACGGTGTTTGCCCCAGGGGTAAAAAATTGGGCAAAAAATCCCATTGACTTAAAATTGCGCCGAACTTTGACGAGTCATAGCTCAGAGCGAGGATTTCACAGAGACGTGTGATTTACCACATTTGAAGAGGCTGACAGGCTCTGTGAGCACATACCTCACAATGGGGTAAAAGTTGCACCCCTGGGGAGCAGGAGCTGCCCAAATTTGCCCCAATGTTAAGTCTATGGTGTAGGACGGCCCATGAAATGTCATTTTGTATTGAACATAACTCTGGATCACAGTGTCTTAGAGACAAGGGGGCGGGCTCATTTTACTCAGACGACCAATCAGTCTCTCAGGATCATTGTGAAGCTATCAAGCCACGCCCTAGCAACCATTTAGAGCACCTTAGCAACAAGTCCCATAGACATCCACTGAAAGAGTTCAAAGGGATATCTCCGGACTGAATTATCATAGAAACACATAACAAGGGTGGTCTTGTTTGACTTGGGGCAGTAAAACAGCCAATCATGAATCCCCTCAACACTTCCTAGACCCTCCCTAGCAACCATTTTCGAGCACCTTAGCAACCTAAATCCAAAGAGAGATATCTTCCATTCTGAATGTCGCAGAGGCATGGGAGTTGGTTTATATCATTCATACTGACAAGCAGCCTTTGGAGATTCATCATTGGCAGCTGCCAAGCCACTCCCTAGTAACAATTTAGAGCACCCTAGCAACCACATTTACTGATTTCAATTACAGTAAGATATCTTCAGATCAGAATGTCCTAGAAACATGATAGTTGCTTTGTTTTAATTGGGTGAGTAATCAGTCTTCAGCTTTCATCATGTGAACTACTTAGCCACACCCTAGCAACCATTTAAAGCACCCTAGCAACAAAACACCTTTGACATCCATTCAAAATCACTAAGATGTGTATCTTAGGATCAGATTGTAGTAGAGACTTTCGGGTTGACTTATTTCACTCAGGATGGAAAGTAGACTTGATAAATATCACCCTGGTAACTGCCTAGCAACCAGAAGTGTTTACCATAGCAACCAAGTAACAAATCTCATATCTTTGTACTACAAAATCTTAGAGACTTCCGAGTTGACATATTTCACTCAAGATGGCAAGGAGCATTGTTGGATGTTACCTTGGTAACTGCCTAGCAACCAGATTGGGTTACCCTAGCAACCAAGAAACAAATCACATATCTCTGCACAAGAAAATCACAGAGACTTCCGTGTTGACTTATTTCACTCAGGATGGCAAGGAGCATTGTTGGCTGTCACCTTGGTAACTGCCTAGCAACCAGATGGGGTTACCCTAGCAACCAAGTAACAAATCACATATCTCTGAACCAGAAAATCGTAGAGATTCCGGGTTGACTCATTTCATTCAGGATGGCAAGGAGCATTGTTGGCTTGCCCCTTGTTAACTGCCTAGCAACCAGATGGGGTTACCCTAGCAACCAAGTAACAAATCACATATCTCTGTACTAGAAAATCGTAGAGACTTCCGGGTTGACTTATTTTACTCAGGATGGCAAGTAGCGTTGGTGGCTGTCACCATAGTAACTGCAAATCAACCAGATGGGTTTCCCTAGCAACCATGGAACAACACCAATATCTCTGCACCAGAACATCCTACTGTCATGGGGGTGGCCTCTTTCAACTTTGGGCAGTAGGTGGGACATTGTGGTAAGAAATTTTGCCACGGCAAGCACCACTCACATTTTCTTCAGGAAATGTACATTCTAGTTAGGCTGGCTTGAGAAAGCCAACTTACTGAAATCCTATTTAAACTTTTTATTATTATTATTATTATTATTATTATTCTGAGACTAAATTTCTAAATCTAATTCCTCCTAGAGCTTTTAAGCTACATGCACCAAACTCGGCACAGACCTTCAGACTAATCCCGAATAGTGTGCTATATCTTTTCTAACTGATCGGACTTACGGTTTTCCTAAAAATGACGATCAAAACTCGGAAAAACTCCCATTGACTTAACATTGCGGAATGTTCAGAAATTTAAATCCCAACTGACGTTTTCACACACACAGACAAAAAAGGGCCTGTCAGCCCTGCGTCTCTCCCTCTCTCTCTCCCTCAGAGGATTTATTTTATCAAGCAGCCAATAAGTAATGACCTAAAATCTTCATAGCCACAGTATAGTAGCTTCCAGGTTGACTTGATTCACTCAGTATGGAAAGGAGGCTTGATAAGTATCACCCTGGTAACTGTATAGCAACCAGACAGGGTTACCCTAGCAACCAAATAACAAATCACATATTTCTGCACCAGAAAATCATACAGACTTCCTGTTTCACTTATTTCACTCAGGATGGAAAGTAGCCTTGATATGTATCACTCTGGTAACTGCCTAGCAACCAGATGGGGTTACCCTAGCAACCAAGTAACAAATCACATATCTCTGCACCAGAAAATCATAGTGACGTCCTGTTTCACTTATTTCACTCAGGATGGAAAGTAGCCTTTATATGTATCACTCTGGTAACTGCCTAGCAACCAGATGTGATTGCCCTAGCAACCAAGTAACAAATCACATATCTCTGCAACAGAAAATCATAGAGACTTCTGGGTTGACTTATTTCACTAAGGATGGAAAGTAGCCTTGATATGTATCACTCTGGTAACTGCATAGCAACCAGACAGGGTACCCTAGCAACCAAGTAACAAATCACATATCTTTGAACCAGAACATCGTAGAGACTTATGGTGCGTTCACGTGCTATGGTAAATATGATATTTTCCACTTGTGAACTGGTATTTACCAGTGTGTTGCGTTCAAGTGCTTTTGTTGTCGTAATGTGGTAAAAAGATGGAGATACACACACACAATTGCAATCTTGACATCGCAGCCTGTTCATTATGCTGCGTTCACACCAAACGCGAATAGAGCGTAATTTATCGCTATTTAGAGTTTTATTTATTTTTATAACGTGTATTCTCCGTGTAAATTCGTGCACCGGACCGCGCCGTTTCGATTCAATACGAATGTACCGTTCCACCCCTAGCTAACAGTAGCAAAAAAGGTTTGGTTTTGTACAATGTTTACCATTCAACACTCTCGCGATGCTCTCCGCCATTTTGAAAAGGTCAAAGGTTATCTCATCTCGGCAACTCGGGCATCAAAATATTCTACGAGTTGCCCAGTGGAAAATACCACATGAGGGGGTGATCATGTGCATTTTCCACGTCGGCTTTTGGTATTTACCATAATTACCATAGCACGTGAACGCACCATTAGGGGTTGACATATTTCACACAGGATTGCAAGGAGCCTTATGAGTATCACTTTGGTAACTGCCTAGCAACCAGATGTGTTTACCCTAGCAACCAAGTAACAAATCACATATCTCTGCACCAGAAAATCATAGAGACTTCCTGTTTCACTTATTTCACTCAGGATGGAAAGTAGCCTTGATATGTATCACTCTGGTAACTGCCTAGCAACCAGATGCGGTTACCCTAGCAACCAAGTAACAAATCACATATCTCTGCAACAGAAAATCGTAGAGACTTCCGGGTTGACATAATTCACTCAGGATGGAAAGGAGGCTTGATAAGTATCACCCTAGTAACTGCATAGCAACCAGATGGGGTTACCCTAGCAACCAAGTAACAAATAACATATCTCTTCACCAGAAAATCGTAGAGACTTCCTGTTTGAATTAATTCGCTCAGGATGGGAAGTAGCCTTGATATGTATCACTCTGGTAACTACCTAGCAACCAGATATGGTTACCCTAGCAACCAAATAACAAATCACATATCTCTGCAACAGAAAATCGCGGAGACTTCCGGGTTGACTTTTTTCATTCAGGATGGAAAGGAGGCTTGATAAGTATCACCCTGGTAACTGCATAGCAACCAGATGTGGTTACCCTAGCAACCAAGTAACAAATCACATATCTTTGAACCAGAACATCATAAAGACTTAGGGGTTGACATATTTCACACAGGATTGCAAGGAGCCTTATGAGTAACACTTTGGTAACTGCCTAGCAACCAGATAGGGTTACCCTAGCAACCAAGTAACAAATCACATATCTCTGCACCAGAAAATCGTATAGACTTCCTGTTTGAATTATTTCACTCAGAATCGATAGTAGCCTTGATATGTATCACTCTGGTAACTGCCTATCAACCAGATATGGTTACCCTAGCAACCAAGTAACAAATCACATATCTATGCAAAAGATAATCGTAGAGACTTCTGGGTTGACTTTATTCACTCAGAATTGAAAGAAGGCTTGATAAGGATCACCCTGGAAACTGCCTAGCAACCAATTAAAAAATAATATATATATCTATCTGTCTATCTGTGGGTCATACTCTATCTATCTATCTAAGGGTCAATGACTATCTATCTTTCTATCTATCTATCTATCTATCTATCTATCTGAGGATCAATATCTATCTATCTATCTATCTGAGGGTCAAAAACTATCTATCTGTCTATCTATCTATCTATCTATCTATCTATGGGTCAATGACTATCTATCTATCTATCTATGGGTCAATGACTATCTATCTATCTATCTATCTATCTATCTATCTATCTATCTATCTATCTATCTGAGTTTCAATATCTATCTATCTATCTATCTATCTGAGGGTCAATATCTATCTATCTATCTATCTATCTATCTATCTATCTATCTATCTATCTATCTATCTATCTATCTATCTATCTATCAAATCTATTTGATAGACTGAATGGTCTTATAATCTCTGAACTTTGAAAACTACTACTTATAATTACATCAAACTAAAAACTACTTCAAACTTTCATGCTAGGCTTTCTCAAGCCAACCTAAAGTTTGTACTCAAACTTTTTAATCTAGTTAGTGGTGCTTGCCATAGGCAAAGCATCACTATTGTTCTCTTGCATACTTATTAGTGGTGCTTGCAAAGCAACACTATTGTAATCTCACATACTTATTTTTCTTCTTCTTCTTCTTCTTCTTCTTCTTCCGTACAAAACTTCGGCGCCTAACTCGTCCCGCACCTTTTGGCGTAGACCCATGAATGAGGTGTCAAATCGTGCGGCTCATTGAGGAGAGGTGTGCTATGACTTTTATAAGCGATCGGGGGTATGGTGTTTGCCCCAGGGGCAAAAAATTGGGCAAAAAATCCCATTGACTTAACATTGAGCCGAACTTTGACGAGTCATAGCTCAGAGCGAGGATTTCGCAGAGACGTGTGATTTACCACATTTGAAGAGGCTGACAGGCTCTGTGAGAACATACCTCACAATGGGGTAAAAGTTGCACCCCTGGGGGGCAGGAGCTGCCCAAAGTTGCCCCAATGTAAGTCAATGGAATTTTTTTCAAAATTTTTTGGTCGCAGACCCACAAATGAGGCGTCAAATCGTGCGGATTATTTGGGAATGGTGTGCTATGACTTTTATAAGCGATCGGGGGCACGGTGATTGCCCCAGGGGCAAATAATTGGGCAAAAAATCCCATTGACTTAACATTGCGCCGAACTTTGACGAGTCATAGCTCAGAGCGAGGATTTCGCAGAGACGTGTGATTTACCACATTTGAAGAGGCTGACAGGCTCTGTGAGAACATACCTCACAATGGGGTAAAAGTTGCACCCCTGGGGGGCATGAGCTGCCCAAATTTGCCCCAATGTTAAGTCTATGGTAGATTTTGTATTGAACATAACTCTGGATCACAGTGTCTTAGAGACAAGGGGGCGGGCTCATTTTACTCAGACGACCAATCAGTCTCTCAGGATCATTGTGAAGCTATCAAGCCACGCCCTAGCAACCATTTAGAGCACCTTAGCAACAAGTCCCATAGACTTCCATTGAAAGAGATCAAAGGGATATCTCCGGACTGAATTATCATAGAAACACGAGGGTGGTCTCGTTTGACTTGGGGCAGTAAAACAGCCAATCATGAATCCCCTCAACACTTCCTAGCCCCTCCCTAGCAACCACATTTATTGATTTCAATTACAGTAAGATATCTTCAGATCAGAATGTCCTAGAGACATGATAGTTGCTTTGTTTTAATTGGGTGAGTAATCAGTCTTCATCTTTCATCATGTGAACTACTTAGCCACGCCCTAGCAACCATTTAAAGCACCCTAGCAACAAAACACCATTGAAATCCATTCAAAATCACTAAGATGTGTATCTTAGGATCAGAATGTCGTAGAGACTTCCGGGTTGACTTATTTCACTCAGGATGGAAAGTAGACTTGATAAATATCACCCTGGTAACTGCTAAGCAACCAAATGGGGTTACCCTAGCAACCAAGTAACAAATCACATATCTCTGCACAAGAAAATCACAGAGACTTCCGGGTTGACTTATTTCACTCAGGATGGCAAGGAGCATTGTTGGCTGTCACCTTGGTTAACTGCCTAGCAACCAGATGGGGTTACCCTAGCAACAAATTAACAAATCACATATCTCTGAACCAGAAAACCGTAGAGATTCCGGGTTGACTTATTTCATTCAGGATGGCAAGGAGCATTGTTGGCTTGCCCCTTGTTAACTGCCTAGCAACCAGATGGGGTTACCCTAGCAACCAAGTAACAAATCACATATCTATGTACTAGAAAATCGTAGAGACTTCCGGGTTGACTTATTTTACTCAGGATGGCAAGTAGCGTTGGTGGCTGTCACCTTAGTAACTGCATATCAACCAGATGGTATTCCCTAGCAACGATGGAACAACACCAATATCTCTGCACCAGAGCATCCTACTGTCATGGGTTTGGCCTCTTTCAACTTTGGGCAGTAGGTGGGACATTGTGGTAAGAAATTTTGCCACGGCAAGCACCACTCACATTTTCTTCAGGAAATGTACCTATCTAGTTAGTGGTGCTTGCCATAGGCAAAGCATCACTATTGTTCTCTTGCATACTTATTATTATTATTATAATTATTATTATTCCACACATAGTTTGGCGCGCTACTCCTACCGCAGCTTTTGTCACAGACCCCTGAGTGAGGCATCAAATTGTGCGGCTCATTGAGGAGAGGTGTGCTATATCTTTTCTAAGCGATCGGGGGTACGTTGTTTGCCCCAGGGGCAAAAAATTGGGCAAAAAATCCCATTGACTTAACATTGAGCCGAACTTTGACGAGTTATAGCTCAGAGCGAGGATTTCACAGAGACGTGTGATTTACCACTTTTGAAGAGGCTGACAGGCTCTCTGAGAACATACCTCACAATGGGGTAAAAGTTTTACCCCTGGGGGGCAGGAGCTGCCCAAAGTTGCCCCAATGTAAGTCAATGGAATTTTTTGAAAATTTTTTTGCTCGCAGACCCACAAATGAGGCGTCAAATCGTGCGGATTATTTGGGAATGGTGTGCTATGACTTCTATAAGTGATCGGGGGTACAGTATTTGCCCCAGGGGCAAAAAATTGTGCAAAAAATCCCATTGACTTAACATTGCGCCAAACTTTGACAAGTCATAGCTCAGAGCGAGGATTTCACAGACACGTGTGATTTACCACATTTGAAGAGGCTGACAGGCTCTGTGAGAACATACCTCACAATGGGGTAAAAGTTGCACCCCTTGGGGGCAGGAGCTGCCCAAATTTGCCCCAATGTTAAGTCTATGGTAGATTTTGTATTGAACATAACTCTGGATCACAGTGTCTTAGAGACAAGGGGGCGGGCTCATTTTACTCAGACGACCAATCAGTCTCTCAGGATCATTGTGAAGCTATCAAGCCACGCCCTAGCAACCATTTACAGTACCTTAGCAACAAGTCCCATAGACTTCCATTGAAAGAGATCAAAGGGATTTCTCTGGACTGAATTATCATAGAAACACAAGGGTGGTCTCGTTTGACTTTGGGCAGTAAATTAGCCAATCATGAATCCCCTCAACACTTCCTAGCCCCTCCCTAGCAACCATTTTCGAGCACCTTAGCAACCAAAATCCAAAGAGAGATATCTTCCATTCTGAATGTCACAGAGGCATGGGAGTTGGTTTATATCATTCATACTGACAAGCAGCCTTTGGAGATTCATCATTGGCAGCTGTCAAGCCACTCCCTAGCAACAATTTAGAGCACCCTAGCAACCACATTTATTCATTTCAATTACAGTAAGATATCTTCAGATCAGAATGTCCTAGAGACATGATAGTTGCTTTGTTTTAATTGGGTGAGTAATCAGTCTTCAGCTTTCATCATGTGAACTACTTAGCCACGCCCTAGCAACCATTGAAAGCACCCTAGCAACAAAGAACCATTGACATCCATTCAAAATCACTAAGATGTGTATCTTAGGATCAGAATGACGTAGAGACTTCCGGGTTGACTTATTTCACTCAGGATGGCAAGGAGCATTGTTCCCTGTCACCTTGATAACTGCCTAGCAACCAGATGGGGTTACCCTAGCAACCAAGTAACAAATCACATATCTTTGAACCAGAACATCGTAGAGACATAGGGGTTGAAATATTTCTCACAGGATTGCAAGGGGCCTTATGAGTATCACGTAGGTAACTGCCTAGCAACCAGATGGTGTTACCCTAGCAACCAAGAAAGAAATCGCATATCTCTGCACAAGAAAATCACAGAGACTTCCGGGTTGACTTATTTCACTCAAGATGGCAAGGAGCATTGTTGGCTGTCACCTTGGTAACTGCCTAGCAACCAGATGGAGTTACCCTAGCAACCAAGAAAAAAATCACATATCTCTACACAAGAAAATCACAGAGACTTCCGGGTTGACTTATTTCACTCAGGATGGCAAGGAGCATTGTTGCCTGTCACCTTGGCAACTGCCTAGCAACCACATGGGGTTACCCTAGCAACCAAGAAACAAATCACATATCTCTGCACAAGAAAATCACAGAGACTTCCGGGTTGACTTATTTCACTCAGGATGGCAAGGAGCATTGTTGGCTGTCACCTTGTTCACTGCCTAGCAACCAGATGGGGTTACCCTAGCAACCAAGAAACAAATCACATATCTCTGCACAAGAAAATCACAGAGACTTCCGGGTTGACTTATTTCACTCAGGATGGCAAGGAGCATTGTTTGCTGTCACCTTGGTAGTTGCCTAGCAACCAGATGGGGTTACCCTAGCAACCAAGAAACAAATCACATATCTCTGCACAAGAAAATCACAGAGACTTCCGGGTTGACTTATTTCACTCAGGATTGCAAGGAGCATTGTTGGCTGTCACCTTGGTAACTGCCTAGCAACCAGATGGGGTTACCCTAACAACCAAGAAACAAATCACATACCTCTGCACAAGAAAATCACAGAGACTTCCGGGTTGACTTATTTCACTCAGGATGGCAAGGAGCATTGTTGGCTTGCCCCTTGGTAACTGCCTAGCAACCAGATGGGGTTACCCTAGCAACCAAGTAACAAATCACATATCTCTGTACTAGAAAATTGTAGAGACTTCCGGGTTGACTTATTTTACTCAGGATGGCGAGTAGCGTTGGTGGCTGTCACCTTAGTAACTGCATATCAACCAGATGGGTTTCCCTAGCAACCATGGAACAACACCAATATCTCTGCACCAGAACATCCTACTGTGATGGGGGTGGGCTCTTTCAACTTTGGGCAGTAGGTGGGACATTGTGGTAAGAAATTTTGCCACGGCAAGCACCACTCACATTTTCTTCAGGAAATGTACATTCTAGTTCTTATTCTTATTTTTCCACACAAAGTTTGGCGCGCTACTCCTCCCGCAGCTTTTGTCACAGATCCCTGAGTGAGGCATCAAATCGTGCGGCTCATTGAGGAGAGGTGTGCTATATCTTTTCTAAGCGATCGGGGGTACGGTGTTTGCCCCAGGGGCAAAAAATTGGGCAAAAAATCCCATTGACTTAACATTGAGCCGAACTTTGACGAGTCATAGCTCAGAGTGAGGATTTTGCAGAGATGTGTGATTTACCACATTTGAAGAGGCTGACAGGCTCTGTGAGAACATACCTCACAATGGGGTAAAAGTTGTACCCCTGGGGGGCAGGAGCTGCCCAAAGTTGCCCCAATGTAAGTCAATGGAATTTTTTGCAAAATTTTTTGGTCGCAGACCCACAAATGAGGCGTCAAATCGTGCGGATTATTTGGGAATGGTGTGCTATGACTTTTTTAAGCGATCAGGGGTACGGTGTTTGCCCCAGGGGCAAAACATTGGGCAAAAAATCCCATTGACTTAACATTGCGCCGAACTTTGACGAGTCATAGCTCAGAGCGAGGATTTCACAGAGACGTGATTTACCACATTTGAAGAGGCTGACAGGCTCTGTGAGAACATACCTCACAATGGGGTAAAAGTTGGACCCCTGGGGGGCAGGAGCTGCCCAAAGTTGCCCCAATGTTAAGTCTATGGTGTAGGACGGCCCATGAAATGTCATTTTGTATTGAACATAACTCTGGATCACAGTGTCTTAGAGACAAGGGGGCGGGCTTATTTTACTCAGACGACCAATCAGTCTCTCAGGATCATTGTGAAGCTATCAAGCCACGCCCTAGCAACCATTTAGAGCACCTTAGCAACAAGTCCCATAGACATCCACTGAAAGAGATCAAAGGGATATCTCCGGACTGAATTATCATAGAAACACAAGGGTGGTCTCGTTTGACTTGGGGCAGTAAAACAGCCAATCATGAATCCCCTCAACACTTCCTAGACCCTCCCTAGCAACCATTTTCGAGCACCTTAGCAACCTAAATCAAAAGAGAGATATCTTACATTCTGAATGTCACAGAGGCATGGGAGTTGGTTTATATCATTCATACTGACAAGCAGCCTTTGGAGATTCATCATTGGCAGCTGCCAAGCCACTCCCTAGTAACAATTTTGAGCACCCTAGCAACCACATTTACTGATTTCAATTACAGTAAGATATCTTCAGATCAGAATGTCCTAGAGACATGATAGTTGCTTTGTTTTAATTGGGTGAGTAATCAGTCTTCAGCTTTCATCATGTGAACTAATTAGCCACGCCCTAGCAACCATTTAAAGCACCCTAGCAACAAAACACCATTGACACCCATTCAAAATCACTAAGATGTGTATCTTAGGATCAGATTGTCGTAGAGACTTCCGGGTTGACTTATTTCACTCAGGATGGAAAGTAGACTTGATAAATATCACCCTGGTAACTCCCTAGCAACCAGAAGGGTTTACCATAGCAACCAAATAACAAATCTCATATCTTTGCACTACAAAATCTTAGAGACTTCCGAGTTGACATATTTCACTCAAGATGGCAAGGAGAATTGTTGGATGTTACTTTGGTAACTGCCTAGCAACCAAATGGGGTTACCCTAGCAACCAAGAAACAAATCACATATCTCTGCACAAGAAAATCACAGAGACTTCCGGGTTGACTTATTTCACTCAGGATGGCAAGGAGCATTGTTGGCTGTCACCTTGGTAACTGCCTAGCAACCAGATGGGGTTACCCTAGCAACCAATTAACAAATCACATTTCTCTTCACCAGAAAATAGTAGAGAATTCCAGGTTGACTTATTTCACTCAGGATGGCAAGGAGCCTTGTTGGCTGTCACCTTGGTAACTGCTTAGTAAACAGATGGGGTTACCCTAGCAACCAAGTAACAAATCACATATCTCTGCACCAGAAAATCGTGGAGACTTCTGTGTTGACTTATTTCACTCAGGATTGCAAGGAGCATTGCTGGCTGTCACCTTGGTAACTACTAAGCATGCAGATGGGGTTACCCTAGCAACCAAGTAACAAATCACATATCTCTGCACCAGAAAATCGTAGAGACTACCGGGTTGACCTATTTCACTCAGGATGGCAAGGAGCCTTGATATTATCACCCTGGTAACTGCCTAGCAACCAGATTGGTTTACCCTAGTAACCAAGTAACAAATCACATATCTCTGCACCAGAAAATAGTATAGAATTACAGGTTGACTTATTTCACTAAGGATGGCAAGGAGCATTGTTGGCTGTCACCTTGGTAACTGCCTAGCAACCAGATGGTGATTTGGTTGAAAATAGCCTTGATAAGTATCACCCTGGTAACTGCCTAGCAACCAGATGGGGTAATCCTAGCAACCAAGTAACAAATCACATATCTCTGCACCAGAAATTCGTAGAGACTTCCGGGTTGACTTATTTCACTCAGGATGGCAAGGAGCCATGAAAAGTATCACCCAGGTAACTGTCTAGCAACCAGATGGGGTTACCCTAGTAAACATGTAACAAATCACATATCTTTGCACCAGAACATTGTAGAGACTTCCGGGTTGACTTATTTAACTCAGTAAGGCAAGGAGTCTTTTGAGTACCAACTTTGTAACTGCCTAGCAACCAGATGGGGTTACACTAGCAACCAAGTAACAAATCACATATCTCTGCTCCAGAACATCGTAGAGACTTCCAGGTTGACTTATTTCACTCAGGATGGAAAGGAGCCTTTTTTGCACTGCATTGCACATCACCCTAAAAACACTATAGCAACAGTGAAGTTTGGAGGTGAAAGCATCATGGTGTGGGGTTGTTTTTCATTGCTTGCTACTGGCACACTTCATATAATTGAAGAAACGATGAATGGAGCCCTTTACCCTGATATCCTTGAGAAGAATCTGCTCTCAGTATGATGAAGATGAGATGTGGGTGGACCTTCCAGCAAGACAACGATCCAAAGCCTACGAAGGAAACTCTCAATTTGTTTCAGAGAAAAAAAAAATAAGTTGTTAGAATGGCCCAGTCAATCACCTGATTTGTATCCAGTTGAACATTTGTGGAAAGAGTTAATGATCAAGGTTCAAAAGACGGCCCCCTGGAATCTTAAAGATTTAAAGACAATATGTATATAATAATGGGCCAAAATCACACCTGAATACTGCGGCCAATGAATTTCTTCATAAAGGAAGCGTCTTGAATCTGTCATTACAAACAAAGGCTTCTCCACTAAGTATTAAATCAATTTCAGTTAGCGTGTTCTATACTTTTTTTCCCTGTGTCATTCCTCTTTATACGCATAACTTAATTTATGGACTTTAATGTTTGGATTTCTTTATGTGTGTGGATTTCTTGAGTTAATACCAAAGTCTTTTGAAAATTTCACGTGAATACCCTCATCAGAAATATATTTACTGAAAAAAATGTTGACACCTTCAATACTTATTTCCCCCACAGTATATATATATATATATATATATAGTGAGGAAAATAAGTATTTGAACACCCTGCTATTTTGCAAGTTCTCCCACTTAGAAATCATGGAGGGGTCTGAAATTGTCATCGTAGGTGCATGTCCACTGTGAGACATAATCTAAAAAAAAAAATCCAGAAATCACAATGTATGATTTTTTAACTATTTATTTCTATCAGCTGCAAATAAGTATTTGAACACCTGAGAAAATCAATGTTAATATTTGGTACAGTAGCCTTTGTTTGCAATTACAGAGGTCAAACGTTTCCTGTAGTTTTTCACCAGGTTTGCACACACTGCAGGAGGGATTTTGGCCCACTCCTCCACACAGATCTTCTCTAGATCAGTCAGGTTTCTGGGCTGTCGCTGAGAAACACGGAGTTTGAGCTCCCTCCAAAGATTCTCTATTGGGTTTAGGTCTGGAGACTGGCTAGGCCACGCCAGAACCTTGATATGCTTCTTACAGAGCCACTCCTTGGTTATCCTGGCTGTGTGCTTCGGGTCATTGTCATGTTGGAAGACCCAGCCTCGACCCATCTCCAATGCAATAACTGAGGGAAGGAGGTTGTTCCCCAAAATCTCGCAATACATGGCCCCGGTCATCCTCTCCTTAATACAGTGCAGTCGCCCTGTCCCATGTGCAGAAAAACACCCCCAAAGCATGATGCTACCACCCCCATGCTTCACAGTAGGGATGGTGTTCTTGGGATGGTACTCATCATTCTTCTTCCTCCAAACACGGTTAGTGGAATTATGACCAAAAAGTTCTATTTTGGTCTCATCTGACCACATGACTTTCTCCCATGACTCCTCTGGATCATCCAAATGGTCATTGGCAAACTTAAGACGGGCCTTGACATGTGCTGGTTTAAGCAGGGGAACCTTCCGTGCCATGCATGATTTCAAACCATGACGTCTTGGTGTATTACCAACAGTAACCTTGGAAACGGTGGTCCCAGCTCTTTTCAGGTCATTGACCAGTTCCTCCCGTGTAGTTCTGGGCTGATTTCTCACCTTTCTTAGGATCACTGAGACCCCACGAGGTGAGATCTTGCATGGAGCCCCAGTCCGAGGGAGATTGACAGTCATGTTTAGCTTCTTCCATTTTCTAATGATTGCTCCAACAGTGGACCTTTTTCACCAAGCTGCTTCGCAATTTCCCCATAGCCCTTTCCAGCCTTGTGGAGGTGTACAATTTTGTCTCTAGTGTCTTTGGACAGCTCTTTGGTCTTGGCCATGTTAGTAGTTGGATTCTTACTGATTGTATGGGGTGGACAGGTGTCTTTATGCAGCTAACGACCTCAAACAGATGCATCTAATTTAGGATAATAAATGGAGTGGAGGTGGACATTTTAAAGGCAGACTAACAGGTCTTTGAGGGTCAGAATTCTAGCTGATAGACAGGTGTTCAAATACTTATTTGCAGCTGTATCATACAAATAAATAGTTAAAAAATCATATATTGTGATTTCTGGATTTTTTTTTTAGATTATATCTCTCACAGTGGACATGCACCTACGATGACAATTTCAGACCCCTCCATGATTTCCAAGTGGGAGAACTTGCAAAATAGCAGGGTGTTCAAATACTTATTTTCCTCACTGTATATATATATATATATATATATATATTTATTTTTAACTTTTAAAAAAATATATTACAAAAGAATGAAGACTTATGCAGGGTCTAAAGAGAATCAGTTTTTTATTTTGTATTTATTTGAACTGTTTTATTTTTATTAGATGTCCAAACATACAACCAGAACACGTCAACTTCAACCAATGTAATCATGAATGCTGCCGCATTATGTAACTGTACCGCCTATGATTTTACCTCTATAACACAATCGTGGCAACAAATATATTGCAACACACAGTGTCAGTACCAGCCACAGTGCGCAAAATTTTTTTTGTGAATCTGCTGGATGTATTATACTCTCCATATGTAACCAAATGGACAAACAAACAATAAGATAAGCAAGTTTCAAAACCTGTGACCTGTTGCACTAGAGCCAAGCACACTGCCCTAAGCTATCAGTCCACATGTGTTTTTCAAAGAACTTGAGGTTTTCTCTACTCCCTCTATCCTCTGTAACTTTAAAGGCATATCACATATAATAACAACAAAATAAGGACATACATTGATGAGCCAAAACATTATGACCACCTGCCTAATATGCTGTAGTCATCCATGTGCCGCCAAAATGGCGCCAACCCACAGAGGCATGGACTCTACAAGACCTGAAGGTGCCATGTGGTATGTGGCACTTGGTGGCATTAGCATTAACATTAGCAGCAAATCCTTCAAGTCAGGAAATACCATTACCACGAAGGGGTATACCTGGCCTGCACGATGTTTAGGTAGGTGGCATGCATCAAATTGACATTCACATGAATGGTCAGACCCAGGGTTTCCCAGCAGAACATTTCCTATAAAATCACACTCCCTGCACCGGCTTGTTGTCCTCCCCCAGTGCATCCTGGTGCCATCACTTCCACAAGTAAACAGCGCACAAGTACATGGCCATCCATTTGATGTAAAAGAAAATAGACTCGTCAGACCAGGTGACCATCTTCCACTGATCATGGGCATGCTGACTCGTCTGCGGCTAAGCAGCCCTAAACGCAGCAGGGTGCGATGCATTGTCTGTTGTGACACATTCCTCCCCATAACCATAATTATGTTTTTCTGTGAATTGTGCCACAGTAGACCTTCTGTTGGTCCGGACCAGATAGGATAGCCTTCGCTGCACCTTTAATGCATCGATGAGCCTTGGGTACCCAAAACCCAAGGTTTGTCCCTGGTTTGTCCCTTCTCAGACCACTGTTGGTAGGTACTCACCCCTGCTGACTATGAGCATCCCACAAGCCTTGCTGTTTCAGAGATGCTCTGACCCAGATGTCTGTCCATAACAATTTGGCCCTTGTCAAAATCGCTCAGGTGTTTACTCTTGCCCAATTCTCCTGCATTCAACATGTTTACTATGAGAACTCACTGTTTGCTTACCATCTATCTAACCCAGACTATGACATGTGTCCTTGTTAGGAGATGATCATCATTATTCGCTTCACCTGTTAGTGGTCATAATGTTTTGGCTCATCAGTGTACTATATAAATTTCATTCAACTTATGAACAGGATTTCAATTGAACCACTCTTTTAGTCTATCACTACCAACTAGCCAGGTCAGTAATAACATGGGTTAATGCCGTTAATTACATGTATTTTTTTTGTGTGTTTTTTTTAGTAGATCTATCAATTAAAATGATGAATGTTCACAATTTATTTTCATTTAGATATTCAGGTTGTTAATTGATTAACTAATCTAACATGGGATATTGCTTTTAATTAAATGTTTTGCTGTTGATTTTTCAATATGGCTAACAAATTTTTAGATAATTTTGTCAATGTATTTAATTTATTTTCTTGATCTTTAATCCCTGTCTCGATGTGGCTAGGCTGAGGGAAGAAAGAAATGACACAGACACCCACCCAGTGCTATCAAATCCTTCTTCAATGTTTATTGCTCAGCACTTTGTTATATGGTCCA
The DNA here is from genome assembly GCA_032164185.1 of Moxostoma hubbsi. Lineage (NCBI taxonomy): Eukaryota > Metazoa > Chordata > Actinopteri > Cypriniformes > Catostomidae > Moxostoma > Moxostoma hubbsi. The sequence goes on along the minus strand of JAVLUX010000014.1, from coordinate 44,644,068 downwards.
GAAAAACCACATTCCACTGGACCCCCACCAATAAAATAGTTCTTTACCTTATATGGGTATAACATATACGTTTGATCTACATGGGATATGTAGACAGGAAACTCATTCCTATAGAGCATAGTTTGAACAGGGAGCAGCTGCAGCTACACCAACAAAATAAGTTTAAAAGAGGCCTCCATTATTCCACACAAATAAAATTTCAATTACAATTTTGATTTTCAGGAAGATAATTAAATAAGTAATAACAGTTAAAGGGATACTTCACCTCTGGGAAGATGAATGTGTATTTAAAATTGGTCATAAAATTTCAATTACAATTTTGATTTTCAGGAAGATAATTAAATAAGTAATAACAGTTAAAGGGATACTTCACCTCTGGGAAGATGAATGTGTATTTAAAATTGGTCATTTATATAGTATAAATGTGAAATTATTTTTGAATTTGAAGCATTCTAGACTGAGAAAAGGCAGAAAATGTATTTTTTACACATGTGGCTGAAAGACAACAACTCCCAAAATGCACTTGCTTTGCTGCCCTTACGAGGCCACTCCCAAACCACGCCTACCGGTTACAGGCTGCAGTATCTGAAAATTTGATACAACTAGGCTTGCTTTGATACATTGTGACTTTATAAATCGTGAGTTAGTTGATAAATTGACTGACTACGCGGGAAGAACATTATGATAATTCCGGGTGTCCAAACTCTGTACATGACGTTTTAGTAACAAAAAGAAAAACAAACAAAATACTCACTTTACACTAAACGCTCGGTAATTCGAAAATACTACTGGTTTTCTACTGATAAAAAAAGCTTAATGCTAAATCCTGAAGTAACCCTTTAAATAAGCATCAGTTTCATTAATTGAAAAAGGCTGACATTCTATAATTTTTTTCAAGTGCTTTACATAAAATTAATAAAGAAAATACAATATATAATAAATACACTTTAAAACCAATTAAGAACTAGAAATACGAATAAGAAGTAATAAAATAAATAAAAAAGTTAAAATTATTCAAATTAATTAAAAAGGAAAAGAATACTATTCAAAACACTCCATTGTATCATTATTCTACATTGCACACTACTGTCTTACACATACTGTCTATTTTTGAGAGTAAAAATGTATCTTACACAAATGATTATAACCTGATGGAACCTTTAAAATATAGTGACTTTTAATCACTTTTATGACTGAGAAATTGATGATTATGAATTTGAATCTTGTATTATCTATGTTTTAATAGATAGTTAACTATTTTTCATTGTAAACGTATCGTGTCTGGTATGTAAGACATACTCCTTTACATGAGGAGAGCAATGGGTGAAATCATTTTGTTGTTATAATTTGTTTTGTTTAAGATATAAAATGTATTGTAAAGTGGAGGAGGGCAGGGCTGAGTTGGAACAATGCACGCCCGGTCCCCAATCAGCCTGATGAATATTTTATGAAAATATGTTAAGAAAATGCGATAAATCCAGTTTGCCATACTTGGGTCAATTTTCCAAGACAAGCGTTCATTGAAAAACATCCAATAGCACTTTGTCCATAAAAGCGATAAATCAGAGAAATATTGATATATTCTCCATTGTTTACATGAGATCTCGCCTGAAAGAATTAATCTTCGTCATCATTATTCAACAAACTATGCAATCTGAGCTGCATTCATGTTGTAAAACTGTATATTGTCTCATAAACAAAACTAGCCTGTCTCCAAAGTCTATTTTTAAAAATGGGGTGTAGTTTTATTCATAATAGCCAAGCAGTGCAGTCAGATTTTTTGTCGTCTTAAAAGGCAGAGCCTTAATTTTATTCTGTATGCTTCCAGCAATTTTACAGAGAAAAAAACTTGCAGGAACCTAATTTTTTGTTAGATCATCTCCAAATTTGAAACATTACTTCTTTAGACTTGTGGCTATGAGAACATTGCATTTCTGGGTTGTCTTGGCACTATTATTATTGTTTTGTTTAGATTATAAAAACATAATATTTCCATTACTATAAACTTCAGCTTCTCTAACTTTAAATTAATAACATATATTAATTGTGAAACTGAGAAATATAGCCTAAATTGTCTTCTTTCTAAAGATACTACAACTGCGTCCATACTCCAAATGGTCCAGTAAATACAAACATTTAAGTTCAGGTATGTCATTTTCATGGTTAGTGCTCAAAAAGGGGGTGTGTATCAACAGGTTAAACTATTATTTATATTGTCAAGCTGGTTCTCACCTCCTCCTTTCCCTTGTTCCCTTTACACTGGTGCCGAAGCCCAGGAAGGAGGAGAGATGCCCGTCAGAGAGTCCTCAACACTGCCATCCACCCAGGGAAGCGCTGCTGCCGTCCGCCGGGGGATGGAGTTCCCAACCGCCCGGACGCAGAGAACGACCTCCGTGGGGCGAGTGGGGACTGGACTCCCCGACCATCTGGTGTGAGAGCTGCTGCCAGGAGCTCTATAAATTGTGAGCAGATACAACAAGCCTTTTATATTACATATTTAATGGTGGAGAATTTTTATTCAGATTTCTAATCTGATCATTTGTCATTCACAGGAACAATTACACTTGGATTTGGACCACAGCCCAATTTAAAATTAGATTAAAACCACCTTCCACATTTGGGCTGATTGCTTAGTCCGAACCCAAGTTCTTTTCCTCCCCCTGCTGTTCATATCATATTATTTGGGTCCGAACTGTGGTCTGATTACATCATCGATGTGAGAACAAGTGGTAGCTGTTTACCACTCTAACTCCAACTCAAGAAGACATCAGCTTTACTTTGTTATTGAAGTACTCATGAATTATATTATAGGTACTGAATGGTAGTTTTCATTATGCAGATTAAAAGGTGCACTCAGTAATATTTTTCTCATTAAAAAAAAAGATTTACTCAAAGAAGTTAATAATAATTTTAAACAAATGTATATAAGCAGTATGATTCACTTGAGAAGAAGAATTTAGTCATATTAGTAACCTTATAAAAGCGGTTTTATTGTACACAGAGCGGGTCTGCACATGGGGGCTGCCATGTTAGGATCACATGACCAGCCGAAAACAACCCCCACATGGGACGAACTCGACTTCGTGCCGAGGACCCGGACACAGCTTCTCGCTTTGGACGTACAGGGATTGGATCGCCCTAAGAAGGGACCCCCTCACCCTGTACTCCCACATCACCTCCAACAGTCTATCCCGGGGGACTCGGTCATACGCCTTCTCCAGATCCACAAAACACATGTAGACTGGATGGGCATTCTCCCAGGCCCCCTCCAGGATCCTTGCGAGTGTAAAGATCTGGTCCGTCCACGACCAAGACGGAACCCGCATTGTTCCTCTTCAATCCGAGGTTCGAAAATCGGCCGAACCCTCCTCTCCAGCACCTTGGAGAAACTTTACCAAGGAGGCTGAGAAGTGTGATACCCCTGTTGTTGGCACACACTCTCTGATCCCCCTTTTTGAAGAGGGGAACCACCACCCCGTTCTGCCACTCCTTAGGCACTGTCCCAGACTTCCACGCAATGTTGAAGAGGCATGTCATCCATGACACCCCCCCCCACATCCAAAGCATTCAGCATTTCTGGTCGGATCTCATCAATCCCCGGGGCTTTGCCACTGCGGAGTTAACCTCAGTGACCTCCCCCAGGGAAATAGAATCTGATCCCCCATCAGCCTCAGGCTCTGTCTCTAGCATAGAGGGCGTGTTGGGCTTTAAGAGTTCTTCAAAGTGTCGCACTACTCGCTTGGGCTTCCCAGGTCTGTCCAGAGTCTTTCCCCACCCCCTGACCCAACTCACCACCAGATGGTGATCGGTTGACACCTCCGCCTCTCTCTTCACCTGAGTGTCCAAAACATATAGCCTCAGATCCGACGACATGATTACAAAATCTATCATCGACCTTCAGCCTAGGGTGCTCTGGTACCATGTACACTTATGAGCATCCTTATGTTCGAACATGGTGTTTGTTATAGATAATCCATGGCTAGCACAGAAGCCTAATAACAAATATCCGTTCGGGTTCAGATCGGGGAGGCCGTTCCTCCCAATCACGCCTTTCCAGGTGTCCCTGTCATTTCCCACGTGCGTGTTGAAATGGGTGACTACCCAGCATCACTATGGAGTCCCCTACTAGGGCCCTATTCAGGACTCCATTCAGGGTCTCCAAGAAGGCTGAATACTCTGAACTGCTGTTCAGTGCATATCCACAGACAACAGTCAGAGTTTCCCCCCCCACAACCCGTAGGCGTAGGGAGGCGACCCTCTCATCAACCGGGGTAAACTCCAACGTAGCGGTGCTCAGCCAGGGACTCGTGAGTATCCCCACACCCGCCCGTCACCTCACATCCTGGGAAACTCCAGAGAAGAATAGAGTCCATCCCCTATCCAGGAGTATGGCTCCAGAGTCAAAACTGTGCATCAAAGTAAACCCCACCATGCAGATTATATAGTTATTTAATTTAAATCACAGACATTTCTGTTTAAAAATCACACTATGACATTGCAATTTTAATTAGATTACTTGTTCATTCAAACATTCTTTTTTCTACCAAGTATTTAAAATTTTGAGACATTCCATATTTTATACATGTACTGTAGCTAATACCAATTTTATGACTGGATTGATTCCACATTGCTGAAATCATAGGTCGCTGCATAGGTCGCTGCAAAATTAACTAACACCTGTCGTGGAAAATCTTCGAAGAATCTTAAGATGCAAGAAATCTCTCAGAGTCCAGGGTTCCAAATGCAAAAGTTACAGTTTATTGAATCACCAACAAACATGAGAAGGGTCAGCTGTCCATTCTGAATACACACTTCCAAGCTCTCAGTTATATACCTTTTGTTGTCCTATGTCCACTATCTCAGACCAATGGGCCCACTGCCCGTGTCCTTTCTTTTGCCACCATTATCTTTTAGAGTCTCTTCTTTTTAACTATTGGTGGAAAATCCGTCTATTTAAAAAAGAAAAAGAAAAAAGAATGTACATTTGACTATCTTCCATAGAATGAACTCATGTCATTGTTTGTGTAAGGGACACGTAGTCTTTAAATCATGTCACTGTTTGTATAAGGGTTTGCATAAGGGACACATGGTCTTAACTCATGACATACCTTTGCCCTCCATAACCTTTGCCCTACATTGCAATGTTAGAACAAAAAAAAATATATTTTTCACTTTATCAATACTTAAACAATTTAATCGGAACAAAGCAGAGATGACAGCAGATGAGCAGAGAATGTATGGTGCAGGGCTTTATGACAGTCAACCATTGACGGTTTCACATTATGCATCAAAGGGCAACGACAAAACAATACATGTGTGTATTTATCCTGAGTCCTCATCATTACCATGTTTTTGTACATGAACAAAACCAAGTCAGCTTCACAGTCAAACTTTATTATAAATTATTTTCCAGGACATTTAGGTCTTTTTCTCATTTTCCATGACGTTTTTCAGGAAGTGTGGAAACTCTGATGTATTTTTGTGGTCAGGCAAATCATATTATTCCTGCATATCCAAAGTTTAAAACAATAACAAAATGAGGACAAACACTAAATATGGTCTGGGCACCAAAGTGCATGCAGGGAGATCAATAGATTTTCAAGGGACTTTGGGCTTTTAAATGAAACTGAGCATGGATGTAAGGTGATATTTGCTAAAGTTAGATATGAGAGAGAGAGAGAGAGAGAGAGAGAGAGTGAGTGAGTGTGTCCAACCCCAGGAAATCAATTAAATAAATGAGAAAAAATTACACTGTTAGAGCAGATATGAACATTTAAGTAAACTTTAAAGGAAATCAATCATATAAATTAAAAAGTAAACAGCTTGAATGCCTTCAATCTCCCACATTGTTTTTAAAAAAAAAAAAATTATATATATATATATATATATATATATATATATATATATATATATATATATATATATATATATATACACTTTGCAGGTGGAATAAAGATAAATTAATTTGCTCTAGTTGTGCACACTTTATTCTTACAACAGAGCATTTTAGATTGGAATTTTAAGAGATAAAGCAGCTCAATAATTGGTCTTGTTAATGTTAATTGAGCCTGTCAACCTTTATACTGTGCTTTTCCTGTGAAGGGATTCTGGCTTCATGCTTTATGAGTGTCTGTGGCATCTAAGGCATGCTTTTATTTTCTTGATACACAAAGCAGCTTTTTTTCTGCCTGCTTCCACTACCAACAAATCCAGGTGACAACAGCACCAGAGATCCAGAAATACAGGTGTGCAATTTAAAGGATGAGAGAAAACGAAGAGACATTAGGAGAGAGCAGAAGAGGAAATTATTACAGACAGGCTCATTTAACAGCAGCAGCACATGAGGTTAAGACATTATGACAAGAAAAGTGTATGGTAATGCAAAAAGTTCTAAATAAGAATAAATAATTCTACACAAGCCGTTTTGTTCAGAAGCTGTAAATTATACTTATTGCTTTAACATCAATTGTATAATGCTGAGCTCTAAATAGTGTAGATAATTGTAAATAGTGGATATATGCTTGTAAAATACAACTCAATTCACAAACGTGCAGCCAAATAGCATTAAAGTGTTTGCATCATTTGAATGATTAGGAAGGGCATTGTGGCTCAATGGTCACAGATTCTACCACACACATTGTCCATGCATACAGACATCCCAGGAGCCTATCCCAGCTAACATTGGGCGAAAGGCAGGGTACACCCTGGACAGGTCGCCAGTCCATCACAGGGCCACACATAGACAGACAACCACTCACACTCACATCCACACCTAGGACAATTTTTGGAGACATCAATTAACCTAGCCTGCATATCTTTGGATGGTGGGAGCACCCGGAGAGAACCCACACAGACACAGGGAGAACATGCAAACTCCACACAGAAAGGCCGGGGCAACTGGGATTTGAACCCACAACCTTCTTGATGTGAGGCGACAGTGCTAACCACTGCTCCACCGATATTTCTCAAAAAGCTCATGGATATGTTACTGTATGCATCAACTATGTATACTTGTATATTTCTTCAACCAGACTAATTAACAACTACCATTGATTCTTTTATAAATTGTGTGCCACCACAGTGGCCTGTACTCTTCACTTTTAAATATTTTTTGTCTCTTCACCTTTGTTGCATTCATGAGATGTGGGAATTGAACAGTGGCCTGAAGGTAGAAGGTCAATCCTACCAGCAGAGGTGAGAGCGGCTCATCTGTTTTGTAATTATGCAGAGAGACATGTACCACTCCAACCCAACCTGTGCCACCATTTCTTTTCTACTGACCTGGTGTCAGGTGCAAATGTTGGAGAGGTGTTGAAGATTGTGTGATGATAGGTGTATGAAATAATAATTTGCCTTTTTAAGGGGTAATGCAGTAGTGAAAAGATAGGGAAAATGTGTAATGAATTTGTTGAGAGCTGCCCAAATGTCAAACAGCAGTTAATAAGGAAAGATGGGGACATGGGGACATTACTGCATCATCACTTGCACACTAAAGTGTACTCCATGAAATTACAAATCCAAAAGTCACACCACAATGAGTCATATATTAATACATATATCCCTCAATCTGGCATTTGTATGTTCTTTCCTTTATTTTAGTCAGAGATCTGGAAAGAAAACATTGGGATGAGTGTTAGTGGTAATGCCTTTATTGACATGGAGGCCAAGATAAAGTTCTTTAATAAAATTCCTGGGTACTGCAGAGTTCCCATTCTTCTGCACTTGTTGTTGTCTTTCCACAATTACCCGTTTTTTTATTTTTATGTTTTTACTTTATTTTATTTTACTTTACAGTGATACCCCACAGACAAATAGAAAGTTGTGGATGCTTTATAAACAGATGTGTGGATGCCCACTGCGAAGGAATATTATTTCATTTTTGTGTTTCAGGAATGATACTGTGGGTTTCCTTATTATAATGTTAAATTATGCTTCTCAGGCAGGCATGCACTGTACTGTTATCCAGTCCCAAACTTAAGAGAAAAAAAATAAGTTTTCTCATGCTAGTAAATAAGCAGATGTATGTGTGGATGCCCATTAATTTGTTGGTGTGCAAAAAGGAAAATTATTTCATATTTGTGTTTGAGAATTATTGGCAATGGATGAGAACACATTTCCTGGCCTCTGTCTTTATTTGTGCTCCACCATTTGAGCTGTGATACAACAATGTTCTGTTTCTTTTTACTGTCTGGGACTATTTCCTCTAATGGCAGAATGGCATTTACTGATTTTCTAAAATAAAATTTGTATTAATATTTTTTTATTTATACAAAATAAAATGAAGTGCCTAAAGTATCCGAATCAGCAGTTGAAAAACTGGCCTTATTGGCCACTAACTTATTGACCATTATACTTCTACACTAGATACAGTAACCTGTGTGCACTCTAGGGGGTAGATGGGTATGTAGCCAATGTATGTCTAATGTATGTATTATTGTCATGTTTATTCTGTTGGTTCCTGTTTTTCATGTCTCTTATTTTGAAAAGTTCATGTCATGTTTTGTTCCTGTCTCCTTGTCATGTGATCTTCCTGTTTCCCACCATGCTTATGTATCTTGTTTTCATTGGTTAATTGTTTGATTATCTTGATTAGAGTTCTGTTTGTTCATTGGTTTCATGTTTACATGTTTCCCCATGTATTTAAGCCCTCATGTTTGCCATTGTCTCATGTCAAGTATTGTTAATGTATCGTTGTTGATGTATGTTTAGGTCAAGCCATGTTTATGTTTAGTTCTGTCTAGTTTATTTCAAGTTTATTGTTAGGGCTTTGGATTTCATGTTAATTAATAAAACTGCACTTGGGTTCTACACATCGTCTTTGTCACTGCCATTGCCAGCTACAACAAATGCTACAGAATACTTGAACCGCCCATTATGGACCCAGCAGTTCGACACCTGCATCTTCGTCAGGGGAATCAACCCCTGAAGAATTACGTGGAGGATTTTTGTACTCTGGCAGACCAAGTGGACTTTAATGAGGTTGCCCTCAAAGACATTTTTTGCTTTGGACTATGTGAGTCAATCTCAACTTTGATGCCTGGCAGTCGCAGTTCCCTCAACCTGGCTCAATATATTGACCTCAACCTACAGATCACTGGTTCCACGTTCACTGTGGGGGAGGCGGATGCCCAGCCAGAGTTCCACGTCATGGCCGCCGCCCAGCCAAAGTTCCACACCTGCCACGGTCAGCGAGCCAGAGCCCACGCCTGCCACGGCCAACGAGCCAACGCCCACGCCTGCCATGGCCAACGAGCTGGAAGTCTCATCCGTCCCAGAGCCAGCGTTGCCAGCCTCGTCAGTCCGGAGGAGGAGGAGGAGAAGAAGAAGAAATGCTTCTGTTTCCACATCTCCTGAGCCTTCCACGGCTCCGCCTTCCAAGCCGTCCACATCTTCTGAGCAGTCCACGGCTCCGCCTTCCACGGCTTTGCCCACAGGGTCCTCCATGGCTCTGCCTTCCATGGCTCCGAAGCCAGAGTCAGCTCCATGCCCCGTCACGGCCACGCCAGAGTCAGCTCCATGCCCCATCAGAAAATACTTCAAGATGACTCCTGCAATGCTGCCCCAGTTTTTGCCAATATGAGATATCTTAGTAGGCAGCATAATTTGCTGGTAACTGTTTGGACCAAACAATAACCAGGGAAAAATGCTGTCAAGGTGGGCAGCTCATCATGTTTTGAAAGCGAGCCAACATATGCAGTGTTTATGTCTGTCAGATGGAAGCCTGGAAATGCCTACTCTGATCTGAACACATGAAGTAATTTTTTTTGTCCATTCACAGTTTGTGAATAGCAGTGTAGTGATTAAACAGAATTACACAGTAATCACAAGGGCAGGCTTTCTATAACAATACCATTTTAACATGATTAAAGGGACTGTGGTTTTGAACTTCTGTAAAATAAATAACACGATGAATCGTTTGACAATATGGTGCTTATTGTGTTTGTCTGATAATGCACCATCAATAGAAACACATTTGATTCTTTATTGTTTCTGTAATGCATGTACATAGGTGGCAGTAATTAGATTAGGGCTTAATCTAATTAAGGGCTTTGGTGACCAATGCAGTCCCACACAGAATCTGTGTCTCAGAACTCTGCATGAAATTCAACAAATTTTAAACATGATTGTTTATCACATCCACCAACCCATGCATAGTAGGTTCGAAGGCATTTTAGCTAATTGCATGGTGCTCTCAGCAACAAATAAGGCCCGTTTCACCTTGCACACATAAGTGGTTGTGTGCAACAACAGGTTTCACACTGACAACGGTTCTGGAAAGCTATTTCTGGGTTACCAAAATGCTGATAACTTCCAAATATCTTTGTTTCTTAAATTGTCAGATTTTTTTGAAATTAGTGTGTTCATTTAATTTAATCATCAGATTATTCTCTGTTTTGACTTCAAAACATACAGATGCAACTTTTGAAGGGAAACAGATCCTGTGATTTCATACAGAGGACAAAATGTTAGGTGGTGCAAGCGAGACATGATCATAGAGGGCAGTTGCGTTTCATTCTCTGAACAAACAGAATGTTAATGATTTAGTCAGTGAGTTCATTTCTCAAATGGGACCATCTAATTGCCAAGCTGTCCGTAGAAAACTGAAGTGAAAACAAAAATCTCACAGAAAGTCACAACAACCCTTGCAAAACTAGAGAGTTCATGACAAACTTGCCGCAAATTTGCCACTGATACTTTTCCCATGCACAAGAGCTTTGCGGCAAACTTGCAGCAAATTATCCATTGTTGCTGCTCCTCTACCGGCGAAGGGGTGCAAAATTCTGGCAAACATTTGCGGCAATTCAAAAGCTAATTTGTATGTGAAAATAACGAGCGGCAAATTTGCGGCTAGTTTAGATTTTTTTGGAAGGGAAGTGATATTGATCAGCAATGACAATAAGCTATAGGCCTACTACTGCTGACTTTAATACATTTTTACTTATAGTCAGTGATATAAAGTCTTGCATGTTCTGCTTAGACATACATTCCTTTATCACCTTACCGTGAAGCAGGATGTGTTTAATCGGACAATATGCAAGGTAGAAAACGTATTGTTGGGCACCAGATAGGTTAAACATCAATTAAAAAAAATGTCAGACTAACTAAAGTACACCAGTTACACAAACCTAGAAAAGCAAACATGAAATAGAATCACTCTTCACAGACTCAATCTGTCAAAAAATTACAAATATTAACAGACTCAACACCAAAGAAATTCAGGTTTGAGAGGCCATGTTACTACAAATTCCATTAAGTCCATTTTTTAGGCCCCAAAGTATGTAAATAACTCAAACGTCCAGAAGAGTCTGTGATTTCAACAATTCTTTGTATTGTTAAACAAACATGCAGGTAACATACAGGCAAGTGTAAACTTAACTCTTCACAACCGCTTTGCCCCTGAACTCCCCGGGAACGCCCCTTCGTGCACGCGTAGGGACGTAACAGAATACCCTTAAAGGTATTAAGCCACATTTACATGTGCACCTTGTATGACATCTCCCCTTTTAAGTTTTGTTTCTTTCTCTGAGACAGTTCCTATAACTGAACATTTGAACGGTACTGCATTTAATTAAACAATAAGGCACTGATATCCGTAGGCTCTTCACAGTGTCCATAAACTTTTCAGCGCACAAAATCAATAAACAATTCCCTTTAGTCCTCTTTTCCCCACCCTACAGTCAATGGATAAACATTTTTTTTTTTAAATTTTTTTTTTTTTTTACAAAATAGCCACACCTTCACAGATTCAACCGTTCAACTGGTTTACTCAGTCTACCAGACCGGGTATGGAACAGTCCAGTCTGTGTCTCTGGCGGTTTGACACTGGGGGTTGGCGATGCAGCGTCAGCAAAGACTGCAGGGTCAGGCTGCTGTGTGGCAGCTCCTTGCTGTAGTCCATCTGGAACTAGAGGGTGTGTGTATCCAGCCACCGGAGGAACATGCTGCAAGTGACGCCGGTTGCGTCTCAAAGTCGCTCCCTGAGGTGTTTCAATAACAAAGGAGCGTGGTGTGGTGCTGTCTCCAGTGACAACGGCAGGTGAACTCCAGGCCTTCTGATGGTCCAGCTTCATGAGAACAGGATCACCTGGCTTTAAAGTAGGCAAGGGCCTAGCTCCATGGCGCTGATTAAAATAGAATGCTTGTTTCCCCTTTTCCAATGCATCCTTAGTCCTGACCGTTTCCAGATCAGGCCATCGGGGCTGAAGATTTGCCTCCAGTGTTGGAAGGGTTGTCTTTATCTTCCGGCCCATGAGTAGCTCTGCCGGGCTCACGCCAGTGGCGGTGCAAGGCGTTGACCGAAAGCACATGAGAGCGAGCAGAGGGTCTTTCTGCTTCAAGATTCTTTTAGCAGTCTGAACTCCTCTCTCTGCATGTCCGTTCCCTTGAGGGTTGTGCGGACTTGAAGTGAAGTGTATAAAGTCGAAATCTCTCGCAAACTCTTTAAATTCCTGGCATGAAAATTGAGGCCCATTGTCAGATACAACCTCATCTGGACAGCCAAATCTTGCAAACACTGTCTTCAACTTCAAGATTACCTGGGAGGCAGTGGTTGTCGGCAGGTGGAGTATTTCCAAGAACCGGGAAAAATAATCTGACACGACAAGGTAAGTGTGTTTGTTATGATCACACAGGTCCATCGCAAGTCTCTTCCAAGGCCGGTCAGGAAGTGGGGTAGAGATCAGAGGTTCTTTCCGCTGGCTGGGTTTTAGCTCACGGCATACCTGACAGGACTGGACCTTTTGTTGGATTGCTGATGAGATGCTGGGCCACCATACGGACGCATGGGCTCGCTCTCTACACTTTGTCAAACCCTGGTGTCCGTCGTGTATTCGGTTCAGGATGTCCGTTCTCAGCACATCTGGAATTACCATACGGCTGCCTCTGATGACGATCCCATTGCATTCAGATAATTCAGCTTTCATGGGAAAATACTCTCTGATTGCTGCTGGGACCTGGCCTATGTACTCTGGCCACCCTGACTTTATGTACTGCAACACCAATTGTAGGTTACAGTCGGCTGCTGTAGCTGTCTTTATGGCCTCAAGCCTGCGTGGGGTTGCAGGCAGGGCGTCTACAACGGCTGCTATATAGCATGCTACGTCTGAGTGAGTGTCAGTCTCCGTTTCCAGGTACTGTAGTGGACTCCGTGAGAGTGTGTCGGCCACTGTTAAGGTCTTCCCTGGTGCATATTCTGCCATCGGTTTAAATCTCATAAGTCTCATGAGTAGTCTTTGGCACCGTATTGGCACGTTGTCCAGGTCTTTCTGATTCATTAGTGGCACCAGAGGTTTGTGGTCGGTGACCAATTTGAAGCTCTCAAGGCCACACAGGTATTTACCAAATTTCTCACAGGCCCAGACGCTCGCCAAACACTCCTTCTCAATCTGTGCATATCTGGTCTCGGCCTCAGACAGGCGACGTGAGCAGTATGCCACAGGTTTCCATTCCCCTTCATGTAGCTGCAGCAGTACTCCACCTACGCCATAACTGCTGGCGTCAGCTGAGACAGCAGTAGGTCGGTTCACATCGTAAAACTTCAGGACTGGAGAAGTGGACAGGATGTCTTTAATCCGCTGGAATGCCTCCTGCTGATAGTGGTCCCACGTCCATACTGACTTGGACTTTAACAGGTCATAAAGTGGCTGACACACTGTGGACAAATTTGGAATGTATTTCCCTAAATAATTGAACATGCCCAAAATACGCTTTAGGTCTTGCACGTTCTGTGGTGGAGGGAGCTCGCGAATTGCCTTGACTTTGTCAGGATCAGGTCTCACACCTGATTTGTCAATGACATGACCCAAGAAGTGAAGCTGGTCCTGCCTAAACTTACATTTTTCTTTGTTTAGCTTCAGGCCGGCTAACTCGATCCTTTCCAGCACCTTGCTGAGACGTTGATCGTGCTGCTCTGGAGTATCTCCATACACGAGGACATCGTCCATGAAGATAGCCACGCCTACCAGGCCGTTGAGGGTCTCTGTCATTTTACGTTGGAAGATTTCCGGAGCACTCGTGATTCCAAATGGGAGTCTTTTAAACGCATATCTCCCAAAGGGTGTTATGAAGGTGGTTAACCTGGTGCTTTCTGGGTGTAGAGGTATCTGCCAAAACCCAGAGGCAGCATCCAATGAGGTGAACATGGTAGCGCCACTGAGTTTAGCGGTTATTTCCTCAGCAGTAGGAAGGACGTACCTCTCTCTCCTTACAGCCTCGTTTAACCTCTTCAAATCAACACAGATGCGCACCTTCCCATTTTTCCTTGGAACTGGCACCATTGGCGCACACCAGTCAGTGGGCTCAGTCACAGGCTCAATCACCTCATTTTCCTCCATGCGTTTTAATTCCTCTTTTACTTTTTGCAGTAGGGGCAACGGGACGCGACGAGCTGTGTGCACTGTGTATGGCTCAGCATTATCTCTTAACCGGATTTTAACAGGTTCGGTTTTGAGTGTTCCGTGCTCACCGAATGCTGCGTGGACCTCCTCGACACGTTTCACAAGCCCCATCGTCATTGCTGTGGCTCTGCCTAGCAGATTGTTCGCATTTCGCCCACTGATGACATATACTGGAAAAGAGTATGGCTTTCCTTTATAATCTGTGCTGGCTTGGAACTTTCCTAAACAGTCCAACTGACCACCTGGGCTGTACAGTGTGATATTAGATGACTCCAATTTCTTGTTGGGAATTATTTTGTTGAATGCCTCTTCTCCCATAATGTTTACATCTGCGCCCGTGTCAATCTTGAATTTGACCGGCGTTGTTCCAATTGTAAACTGTATAGTCCATTGTTCATCACTTCTATTTTCATTTGTGACTGCACCCAGGAAGTATGGTGTCTGTGAAACAGTCTCCGTCACTTCTCTGACTGATTTACTGTAACATTTCTTTTCCCAGTGACCCACCTTCTTACACTTGTTGCATGTAGAGTTCCTGGCTGGGCACCTTTCTGGATCACTGTGTTTAAATTTTCCGCATTTTCCACATTTCGAGTCCCCTTGATCACTTTCTCTCTTTTTAGGTTTCCACTTGGGCTTTCCTCTGCCTAATCCTCTCCCGCGGATCTCCTGTACCGCTGCATGTGACTCCCCCTGCAGGTGAACTTGGAGTGCAACCTCCTCGGACTGGCGAACAGTTGTAATGGTTTGGGCAAGTGTAAGATCAGCCATTAGCTGCAATTTACGAGACAGTTCCTTGTCTAAAATGCCCACAACAATGCGATCGCGGATGTGTTCGTCTCTGTTTACACCGAAGTCACAATGTTCTGATAACTCATACAGGGCTCTAATAAACATTTCAGCTTTCTCACCGGGCCGCTGCGATCTCTGGTGAAAACAAGCGCGCTCGTGAATCACGTTGCGTTTAGGATAGAAGTATGCGTCGTATTTTCCCAACACAACGTCAATCTTCTTCTCATCCCCCTCCGTTTCAAAGGTGAAAGACTTGAAAATGTTTTCAGCCTCAGGCCCCATGGCATAAATCAGCGAACTGACCTGAACTTCGCCGTCCTCTTTACTCAGTTTAGTGGCCAGCCGAAATCGCAGGAAACGTTGCTTCCAGTCAGCCCATTCATTTGGACGATCAAAAGCGAAACTTTCCGGAGGATTAAACTTGGCCATCTTTCAGAAAAGCAATGTGTCCGTCAAACGCTTCTGACACCATGTAAATAACTCAAACATCCAGAAGAGTCTGTGATTTCAACAATTCTTTGTATTGTTAAACAAACATGCAGGTAACATACAGGCAAGTGTAAACTTAACTCTTCACAACCGCTTTGCCCCTGAACTCCCCGGGAACGCCCCTTCGTGCACGCGTAGGGACGTAACAGAATACCCTTAAAGGTATTAAGCCACATTTACATGTGCACCTTGTATGACATCTCCCCTTTTAAGTTTTGTTTCTTTCTCTGAGACAGTTCCTATAACTGAACATTTGAACGGTACTGCATTTAATTAAACAATAAGGCACTGATATCCGTAGGCTCTTCACAGTGTCCATAAACTTTTCAGCGCACAAAATCAATAAACAATTCCCTTTAGTCCTCTTTTCCCCACCCTACAGTCAATGGATAAACATTTTTTTTTTTAAATTTTTTTTTTTTTTTACAAAATAGCCACACCTTCACAGATTCAACCGTTCAACTGGTTTACTCAGTCTACCAGACCGGGTATGGAACAGTCCAGTCTGTGTCTCTGGCGGTTTGACACTGGGGGTTGGCGATGCAGCGTCAGCAAAGACTGCAGGGTCAGGCTGCTGTGTGGCAGCTCCTTGCTGTAGTCCATCTGGAACTAGAGGGTGTGTGTATCCAGCCACCGGAGGAACATGCTGCAAGTGACGCCGGTTGCGTCTCAAAGTCGCTCCCTGAGGTGTTTCAATAACAAAGGAGCGTGGTGTGGTGCTGTCTCCAGTGACAACGGCAGGTGAACTCCAGGCCTTCTGATGGTCCAGCTTCATGAGAACAGGATCACCTGGCTTTAAAGTAGGCAAGGGCCTAGCTCCATGGCGCTGATTAAAATAGAATGCTTGTTTCCCCTTTTCCAATGCATCCTTAGTCCTGACCGTTTCCAGATCAGGCCATCGGGGCTGAAGATTTGCCTCCAGTGTTGGAAGGGTTGTCTTTATCTTCCGGCCCATGAGTAGCTCTGCCGGGCTCACGCCAGTGGCGGTGCAAGGCGTTGACCGAAAGCACATGAGAGCGAGCAGAGGGTCTTTCTGCTTCAAGATTCTTTTAGCAGTCTGAACTCCTCTCTCTGCATGTCCGTTCCCTTGAGGGTTGTGCGGACTTGAAGTGAAGTGTATAAAGTCGAAATCTCTCGCAAACTCTTTAAATTCCTGGCATGAAAATTGAGGCCCATTGTCAGATACAACCTCATCTGGACAGCCAAATCTTGCAAACACTGTCTTCAACTTCAAGATTACCTGGGAGGCAGTGGTTGTCGGCAGGTGGAGTATTTCCAAGAACCGGGAAAAATAATCTGACACGACAAGGTAAGTGTGTTTGTTATGATCACACAGGTCCATCGCAAGTCTCTTCCAAGGCCGGTCAGGAAGTGGGGTAGAGATCAGAGGTTCTTTCCGCTGGCTGGGTTTTAGCTCACGGCATACCTGACAGGACTGGACCTTTTGTTGGATTGCTGATGAGATGCTGGGCCACCATACGGACGCATGGGCTCGCTCTCTACACTTTGTCAAACCCTGGTGTCCGTCGTGTATTCGGTTCAGGATGTCCGTTCTCAGCACATCTGGAATTACCATACGGCTGCCTCTGATGACGATCCCATTGCATTCAGATAATTCAGCTTTCATGGGAAAATACTCTCTGATTGCTGCTGGGACCTGGCCTATGTACTCTGGCCACCCTGACTTTATGTACTGCAACACCAATTGTAGGTTACAGTCGGCTGCTGTAGCTGTCTTTATGGCCTCAAGCCTGCGTGGGGTTGCAGGCAGGGCGTCTACAACGGCTGCTATATAGCATGCTACGTCTGAGTGAGTGTCAGTCTCCGTTTCCAGGTACTGTAGTGGACTCCGTGAGAGTGTGTCGGCCACTGTTAAGGTCTTCCCTGGTGCATATTCTGCCATCGGTTTAAATCTCATAAGTCTCATGAGTAGTCTTTGGCACCGTATTGGCACGTTGTCCAGGTCTTTCTGATTCATTAGTGGCACCAGAGGTTTGTGGTCGGTGACCAATTTGAAGCTCTCAAGGCCACACAGGTATTTACCAAATTTCTCACAGGCCCAGACGCTCGCCAAACACTCCTTCTCAATCTGTGCATATCTGGTCTCGGCCTCAGACAGGCGACGTGAGCAGTATGCCACAGGTTTCCATTCCCCTTCATGTAGCTGCAGCAGTACTCCACCTACGCCATAACTGCTGGCGTCAGCTGAGACAGCAGTAGGTCGGTTCACATCGTAAAACTTCAGGACTGGAGAAGTGGACAGGATGTCTTTAATCCGCTGGAATGCCTCCTGCTGATAGTGGTCCCACGTCCATACTGACTTGGACTTTAACAGGTCATAAAGTGGCTGACACACTGTGGACAAATTTGGAATGTATTTCCCTAAATAATTGAACATGCCCAAAATACGCTTTAGGTCTTGCACGTTCTGTGGTGGAGGGAGCTCGCGAATTGCCTTGACTTTGTCAGGATCAGGTCTCACACCTGATTTGTCAATGACATGACCCAAGAAGTGAAGCTGGTCCTGCCTAAACTTACATTTTTCTTTGTTTAGCTTCAGGCCGGCTAACTCGATCCTTTCCAGCACCTTGCTGAGACGTTGATCGTGCTGCTCTGGAGTATCTCCATACACGAGGACATCGTCCATGAAGATAGCCACGCCTACCAGGCCGTTGAGGGTCTCTGTCATTTTACGTTGGAAGATTTCCGGAGCACTCGTGATTCCAAATGGGAGTCTTTTAAACGCATATCTCCCAAAGGGTGTTATGAAGGTGGTTAACCTGGTGCTTTCTGGGTGTAGAGGTATCTGCCAAAACCCAGAGGCAGCATCCAATGAGGTGAACATGGTAGCGCCACTGAGTTTAGCGGTTATTTCCTCAGCAGTAGGAAGGACGTACCTCTCTCTCCTTACAGCCTCGTTTAACCTCTTCAAATCAACACAGATGCGCACCTTCCCATTTTTCCTTGGAACTGGCACCATTGGCGCACACCAGTCAGTGGGCTCAGTCACAGGCTCAATCACCTCATTTTCCTCCATGCGTTTTAATTCCTCTTTTACTTTTTGCAGTAGGGGCAACGGGACGCGACGAGCTGTGTGCACTGTGTATGGCTCAGCATTATCTCTTAACCGGATTTTAACAGGTTCGGTTTTGAGTGTTCCGTGCTCACCGAATGCTGCGTGGACCTCCTCGACACGTTTCACAAGCCCCATCGTCATTGCTGTGGCTCTGCCTAGCAGATTGTTCGCATTTCGCCCACTGATGACATATACTGGAAAAGAGTATGGCTTTCCTTTATAATCTGTGCTGGCTTGGAACTTTCCTAAACAGTCCAACTGACCACCTGGGCTGTACAGTGTGATATTAGATGACTCCAATTTCTTGTTGGGAATTATTTTGTTGAATGCCTCTTCTCCCATAATGTTTACATCTGCGCCCGTGTCAATCTTGAATTTGACCGGCGTTGTTCCAATTGTAAACTGTATAGTCCATTGTTCATCACTTCTATTTTCATTTGTGACTGCACCCAGGAAGTATGGTGTCTGTGAAACAGTCTCCGTCACTTCTCTGACTGATTTACTGTAACATTTCTTTTCCCAGTGACCCACCTTCTTACACTTGTTGCATGTAGAGTTCCTGGCTGGGCACCTTTCTGGATCACTGTGTTTAAATTTTCCGCATTTTCCACATTTCGAGTCCCCTTGATCACTTTCTCTCTTTTTAGGTTTCCACTTGGGCTTTCCTCTGCCTAATCCTCTCCCGCGGATCTCCTGTACCGCTGCATGTGACTCCCCCTGCAGGTGAACTTGGAGTGCAACCTCCTCGGACTGGCGAACAGTTGTAATGGTTTGGGCAAGTGTAAGATCAGCCATTAGCTGCAATTTACGAGACAGTTCCTTGTCTAAAATGCCCACAACAATGCGATCGCGGATGTGTTCGTCTCTGTTTACACCGAAGTCACAATGTTCTGATAACTCATACAGGGCTCTAATAAACATTTCAGCTTTCTCACCGGGCCGCTGCGATCTCTGGTGAAAACAAGCGCGCTCGTGAATCACGTTGCGTTTAGGATAGAAGTATGCGTCGTATTTTCCCAACACAACGTCAATCTTCTTCTCATCCCCCTCCGTTTCAAAGGTGAAAGACTTGAAAATGTTTTCAGCCTCAGGCCCCATGGCATAAATCAGCGAACTGACCTGAACTTCGCCGTCCTCTTTACTCAGTTTAGTGGCCAGCCGAAATCGCAGGAAACGTTGCTTCCAGTCAGCCCATTCATTTGGACGATCAAAAGCGAAACTTTCCGGAGGATTAAACTTGGCCATCTTTCAGAAAAGCAATGTGTCCGTCAAACGCTTCTGACACCATGTAAATAACTCAAACGTCCAGAAGAGTCTGTGATTTCAACAATTCTTTGTATTGTTAAACAAACATGCAGGTAACATACAGGCAAGTGTAAACTTAACTCTTCACAACCGCTTTGCCCCTGAACTCCCCGGGAACGCCCCTTCGTGCACGCGTAGGGACGTAACAGAATACCCTTAAAGGTATTAAGCCACATTTACATGTGCACCTTGTATGACAAAGTAAACATCAAATAAGTCCATCAGTATATTCAGATTTACTTTACAAAGACAAATGTTCAATTTGAACCCAAAAGCAAACAAACAGACAAAAATAAATAAATAAAATACTGGCCATGTTCAAAATGTAAATTCTAAAGTTTTCAGATTTTTCTTTTTTGAAAATTGTTTAGAGGGTGTTCATGGATTCACAGAGGGTGTTCACGGAGGGACAGAGGGGTAGGAGTTAATTGAAAAAGTAGTTTGAGCAGTATTGAAGAAGCAGGTGAAAACTCATCTTCAAACAAACAGCCAGCCCACAATCAAAGGGGCATAATTCTCCACCAAATCCATGAAGCAACAGGCAGATAAAGAATATAAACAATCAAACCCATTCCTGAAGAGGTGATTTTGGAGTTGCAATCCACTGTAGTGAAATTCAAGTTGGTACTGAGTGTCTAGACTTTGGTGTTCACACTCTCCTTGTTCCTCACCATTCCATTGACAAATTTCTGTTGGGCCTACTTCATGTTAGTATCTTAAAGGGCTAGTGAATAAAAAAAATGTCTCGGGTTACATGTGTAACCCTTGTTCCCTGAAAAAAGTGGAACGAGATGCTGTGCTTTGCTAAGCGCTATGGGAACGATCCTAGTTGTGACCAAGCTGTGAATATGTGTGTAACACGTCAATGAACATTGACCAGAATTTATAGCCTCGGCTGATGTAGTCATTAGACGCACCTGTGGCCAGGCTATAAATGGTTGCGTCACCAGGTGTCGTCAGATACTTTTTTGAAGAGCAGTCCTGGGACGTCCCAGTGCGGCAAAGAAGCGCAGCATCTCGTTCCGCTTTTTTCAGGGAACAAGGGTTACACATGTAACCCGAGACGTTCCCTTTACAAAAAGTTCACTATGATGCTGCGCTTTGCTAAGCACTATGGGAACGCAAAACCCACGCCGCCGCACTGGGGCTGTCCGGACCCCTACGGTTGTGAAGTGTGCTTCAAGAACGCGAGAGGTCTCAGACATGAGCTTGAGATGTCGACTCAAGGGCATAAGAGCCCGGAGTAACATAAACATCTAACCCATAAAATTTGATGAATGTGTGCGGAGAGGACCAGCCTGCCACATCACAAACTTGTTCAGGCATGAGCTGAGATGTCGACTCATGGGCATAAGAGCCCGGAGTGGCAAGAACATCCAAACTATAAAAGTCTAATGAATGTATGCGGAGAGGACCAATCTGCCGCATCACAGACTTGCTTATACATGAGCTTCAGATGTCGACTCAGGG
The DNA here is from genome assembly GCA_032164185.1 of Moxostoma hubbsi. Taxonomy (NCBI): domain Eukaryota; kingdom Metazoa; phylum Chordata; class Actinopteri; order Cypriniformes; family Catostomidae; genus Moxostoma; species Moxostoma hubbsi. Next base: position 44,622,540 of record JAVLUX010000014.1, on the reverse strand, counting down.
GCGTAAGAGCCCAGAGTAGCATGAACATCCAAACCATAGAGCCTGAAGAATATGTGCGGGGAGGACCAGCCTGCCGCATCAAAAACTTGTTAAGGCATGAAAGATTTAAGCCATAAGATCTAAGAATGTGTGCGGAGAGGACCAGCCTGCCGCATCACAAACTTGCTTAGACATGAGCGTAGATGTCGACCCAAGGGCATAAGAGGCCAGGGTAGCATGAACATCTAGTAACATGACCATAAAACCATGTGCGTGTGCGGAGAGGACCAGCCTGCCACATCACAAACTTGTAGAGACATGAGATTGAGATGTCGACTCAAGGACATAAGAGTGGCAAGAACATCCAAACTTATAAGAATCTAATGAATGTGTGCGGAGAGGACCAACCTGCCGCATCACAAACTTGCTGCAGAGGGAGACCTCTAGCCAAGACTTTAGAGGAGAAGAGCCCTCGGGTAGAGTGCACCCTAAAACCAACTGGCGAAGCTTGACCGCGCACCTCGTAGGCCCGGGCAATAATGTCCCTCACCCAAAGTGTCATAGTCTGCCAGGAGGTGACTGCCCCCCGGTCACGGCTTCCAAGTGAAGAATTGCTGCCCTGACTTTACGCCACTAGCAAAAGCGGTGGACATAAGTCTCAAGGGTACAGACTGGACAAAGTCTGAGAAGTCTTAGCTGCTCCGGCGCTACAAATGGCAGGGAGCAGAAGGCTTTGAAAATAACTGGCCAATGGTTGCGAAAGGCACCTTGGGCAGGTAGTTAGGGTGAGGGTGCAAAGAATGCTTTTGGTAATAGCTGGGGCAAACTCTAAACAGGCCGGCAAAAGAGACAGAGCCTATAGGTACCCAAGTCTCCTTAGAGACGTAATTGCCATAAGAAAAACCATCTTGAGAGTCAGAAGTCTACCAAACGCTGACACTAGAGGTCTAACAAGGGGGTCTTACCCTATGAAGAGGTCCTAGCAAGGATGCCTCTTAGGCAAGGCAAGGCAAGGCAAGTTTATTTATATAGCACATTTCATACACAATGGTAATTCAAAGTGCTTTACATAGTAGAAATTAAAAAGAAAAAAAAAAACCAAGAATAATAAAATAAGAATAATTAAAACAGTTTAGAATAAAAAAATAAAAAAAAATAAAAAAATCTAATAAAACACAGTACAAACAGTCGGACACACAGTGGCACAGTGCTCATTCAGTAAATGCACAGCTAAACAGATGTGTTTTGAGTCTGGATTTGAATGTGACTACTGTAGGAGCACATCTGATCTCTTCTGGAACCTGGTTCCAGCTGCGGCTGGCATAATAGCTAAAAGCAGACTCTCCTTGCTTAGAGTGAACCCTTGGTATTTCTAGCTGATGTGATTCTAATGATCTGAGTGATCTGTTGGGTTTATATTCAGTGAGCATGTCTGCAATATATTGAGGTCCTAGCCCATTGAGTGATTTATATACCAGTAATAATACTTTAAAATCAATCCTAAATGTAACTGGGAGCCAGTGTAAAGACCTGAGGACTGGTGTGATATGTTCATATTTTCTGGTTTTGCTCAGAATTCTGGCAGCAGCGTTCTGTATGAGCTGCAACTGTCTTATGGTCTTCTTGGGAAGGCCCGTGAGGAGTCCATTACAATAATCCACCCTGCTGGTGATGAAAGCATGCACAAGTTTCTCTAGGTCTTGACTGGAAACAAAGCATCTAATTCTTGCAATATTTTTCAGATGATAGTATGCTGATTTAGTTATTGCTTTGACATGACTACTGAAACTAAGGTCTGACTTTAGAGACACACCAAGATTCCTGACTTGATTTTTAGTTGTTTGACCCCTACCGTCAAGGTATGCATTCACCTTGAGAACTTCATCTTTGTTTCCAAACGCAATGACTTCAGTTTTGTCTTTGTTTAACTGAAGAAAGTTTTGGCACATCCAACTGTTTACTTCATCAGTACATTGGCACAGGGAGTCAATGGGGCTGTAATCGTTAGGTGATAGGGCTAAGTAGATCTGTGTGTCATCTGCATAGCTGTGGTAAGCCATTTGGTTCTTTCTCATTATTTGGCTAATTGGGAGCATATACAGGTTGAACAGGAGTGGAGCAAGAATTGAGCCTTGAGGGACTCCGCATGTCATGGGCGTCCACTCAGACTTATGGTCTCCTATACACACATAATAACCTCTCCCTTCTAAGTATGACCTGAACCATTTTAGGACCATCCCAGAAAGCCCCACCCAGTTTTCCAGCCTTTCCAGAAGTATGGTGTGATCGACAGTGTCAAATGCAGCACTGAGGTCGAGTAGTACCAGTACTGATAATTTGCCTGTATCAGTATTTAAGCGAATACTTAGGGGGCACCCCGCCCACCAAGGCATGGAAAACCGCAGTGGAGGCCACATAGAACCTGGCAGTGGCGAGGCAAGTGCCCACTGACAGTTCTTTCTACAGAAAATCCAGAACTGAAGCAAACTGGCAGTTAGCCGGTTCTGTAATATGAACTTAGTAGAAGGAAACGCATGCAAGAGCATTTGTGCCATGTATGCGTCACCACGATCAGGGGGAACTGGGTGACTCGGGGAGAAGTAGAGGAGACATTGCGCTATCAACAGAGGCAAAGAGGTCCTATTCTGCCCTGTAAAATCTACCCAGATCAGTTCCAAGTGGAGGGAGCCCTAGCACTTGAAATGGTCTCGATAACCTCAAGAGAAAGCCCTGTGAACCTCAGTCGGTACCCTTAGGGGCCAAGCATGAAAGGTTTCACAATTCGGGCCAGTGATGAGAAGGTCAAGCTCCCTGTTCAGAATCGCCCAAGGCGAGCCGTCGAGGAGAGGTATTCGAGAGACATATCCTGTTCGGCCTGTGCAGCGCCATTAGGAGGCAAGACCCTTGCTGGCGAACCTTGCCAAGACTCCCGGGAGCAGAAAAACCGGGGGACAAAAACGCATACAGATGCATTCAGGGTCATGTATGTGCCTTTAAGTCCAGACCCAAGGGGGACTGGGTGACTTAGGGAGAAGTAGAGGAGACATTGCGCTATCATAGAGGCGAAGAGGTCCTCTTCTGCCCTGTGAAATCTCACCCAGATATGCTCTCTACCTCAGAGTAAATCTGCTCCCACACACACGGGCATCCAGGGACGAAACTGTCCTGAGTGTCAGGAGCTGCCCTGGGCCCCAAGGAGGATCCAACGTGCCAGAAATTCAGCTGACGTGAACGTGGATCCCCCCGATGGTTTACGTAAGAGGCTACTGCTGTATTGCCCACCCGCACCAAGACATGGCAAGATCAGGAGGAAGTATTTCAAGGCCAGAAATACGGCCATCAGCTCGAGACAGTTACTGTGACAACCGAACTGACGACCCTCCTATCCCTTCAAGCCGGACGACCACTTAAGGCCGCTACCCAGCCCGTCAGGGAGGCGTCTGTCGTTAGCAGCCTGCGATGACAAGACGCACCTAGAGTGGGACCCAAGGTAAGAACCGGGGTCTGAACCACATAGAAAGGGATCGAAGCATGTGCCGCGTAACCCTTATTTGCCTTAGGGGACCGGCCCTCGGATAAAACCCCCTGGCTTCTAGCCACAGCTGAAGAGGTCTCATGTGCAGAAGGTCCAAAGGGATCACCGCGGACACCAATGCCATGAGACCTAGTATTCAATGATACTGACGAGCAGTGCAACCTCGACCTAGCCTGACCTTGCTCAGGGTGTTCTGAATGGAAACGATTCGTGCGGGAGACGATTGTGCCTGCATTATGGCTGAATTCCATATAACCCCCAGATGCGTCAAGACGATATCCCTGTGCTGATCTGCCAGTTCTTGGAACTGCGCTAGGATCAGCCAGTCATCTATAAAATTCAGAATGCGGATGCCCTGGAGTCGCAGAGGAGCCAGTGCTGCATCCATGCATTTCCTGAATGTGCGAGTTAATAGGGCTAGGCCAAATGGAAGAACCCGATACTGGAAGGATTCACCCCCGAAAGCGAACCTCAGGAACTTCCTGTGCTGTGGCTCTATATGAAGATATGCGTCCATGAGATCGATGGTGACCAGCCAAATGTGATGTTGGGCTTGTGACATGATCGTCTCGATAGTTAGCATCTTGGACTTGAACATCGAGCGGTTCAAGCCTCGAAGATCTAGAATCGGACGCAACCCCCCACCTTTCTTGGGAACCAGGAAGTATCTGCTGCAATAGCCTGACTCTTTCTCTGGAAGGGGAACATGTTCTATGGCTCCTTTGACCAAGAGATTTTGCAGTTCTTTCCACAGGAGATATGCTTTGTGGGGAGAATAGGTCTCTTTAACGATGATGCAGAGCCAGGCGACATCACCGAATACCCCTGAGCTTCAGCACCCACAATAGTTGAATACACCAACGTCGAGGGCACGAAGACACGGGAAGTATAAATTTCCTTCATAAAGAAAATACTTGTTATGGATTTCATAGAATAAAGGAAGGGACTGATATAGAGTTCCATTCCCTCTTTTATTTATTTAATTATTTTGGCCACCAGACAGAAATTTGTCTTCTAGTTTGGAGCGTTTGGGGGAGGGTCTCTTGTTCGCGTGGCCAGTCTAGCTGTAGTCTTGCCACAGCCAGCATAATCACCTCGAGTAATTTCTCAGCCACTTTTTTATTGTGCGTGAAATGTACAGAGGTTCAGCGCCCCGCCCCCCTCGTGAACCGAAGAGGCACCGAAGTGCGCTTCGAGATCACGGGAAGGACTAGCTGGGTCTGGGAAGAGAGCGAGGGAAAGGGACGAACCCATCTCTCGCTCTTCAGCCAGATCCGTGCGAGAGCCCCACGAATGAAATGTGGGCGCTGACTCCCGGAAGTGAGCGAGGCGAGTGCGAAGCATTTTGCCTGAAAGCAGATCGCAATGCTCGCATTTGTCTCTTAATTCCACAGCCGCTTTATTATTATGCGCGGGATTTACAGAGGTTCAGTGTCCTCGTGAACCGAAGATGCGCCGAGGTGCGCTTCAGGCTTACGAGGATCAGCTGGATCTGGGGAGAGAGTGAGCGAAAGGGATGAACCCGTCTCTCGCTCCTCAGCCAGATCCATACGCGAGCCCCACAAATGAAGTGTGTGTGCTGACTCCCGGAAGCAAGCGAGGCGAGCGCGCAACATGAGAGCAGTGTGCTCTTCCCCCAAACAAACAGAGCAAAACTGATGCGTGTCCTCTTCAGCTATAGAGCGAGAACAGGGGAACACACATCGTTTACGGATTTCAGTCATTCTCTCTTTCTTTTTAAAAATATATTTTCTAGACAGAAGAGAAAGGAGAAAAGTTTCACTGCACACTTTGTAAAACACACACACACACACACACACACACACACACACTCGCTCTGAAAAAAGAGGATCTGACGACACCTGGAGACGGGTTCATCCCTTTCGCTCACTCTCTCCCCAGATCCAGCTGATCCTCATAAGCCTGAAGCGCACCTCTGCGCCTCTTCGGTTTTATAGCCTGGCCACAGGTGCGTCTAATGACTACATCAGCCGAGGCTATAAATTCCGGTCAATGTTCATTGATGTGTTACACACATATTCACAGCTCGGTCACAACTAGGATCGTTCCCATAGCACTTAGCAAAGCGCAGCATCACAGTGAAGCTTTTTGTAAAGGGAACAGCTAAATCTGCTTCAAGGTGACTATATTTATACCAGCCTGTCACACTCTGCCCCCCTGGAAAAAACACCCTTGGGGGTAAAAGACTAGCAACTGTAAAGCCAAGGAAATCTTCATCAGATATCTCCTGAAAAATGACAATGAGTTTCTTCAGAATATCTTCAGCAGTGGGATAAAAAGGTTTCAGACATGAACAGTCCTGCACATCTTCACCAGAATCCTCCAATACCACTTGATAATTGAGGGGTCCCAAATGAGCAACAACTTAGTAAGGACCCTTTAATCTTGGTGCCAACTTAGCAGTGAACTTATCCTTACTACAGGATAGAGGGAATTTTCTGACCCATACTCGTTCTTTTGGTTTGAATCCAACAGCCTGTCTTTTTTGTTATAGTTCCTTTGTTGACATTGTTGTGCTTTTTTTAGCACTCTCATTTACTTTAGCATTAAGTTGTTTCAACTTGTAGACAACATCATAACTAGAAACATCTGGTGTAGGGATTTGTCTTTGTAGAATTTTGTCTTTTTAGCTTCCGTCCCATCTGTTATTCAGCTGGCGACACACCAGTTGTTTCCTGAAATGGCAGAATTCAGTGCAAATCGAAATTCTGGAATGTATTTGTCCCAGTTTTTGTGGTGATCCTTAACATAAGATGCAATTATATAATGCAATTATGCAGTGTATGATTCACTCGTTCTGTCAAATTAGTTTGTGGATAAGATGTGGTAGGTTTTGGTGCAACCATCCATTTTTCAACCTCTTCATGTTAGACAATGTCGAATGCAACTTGGTGCTTTAAAATTTTTATAAAACGGGGTCTCATGGGTGCCATGCAAGGGCTGGACTTGTGAACAGCAAGCTCTGCACACTTTGCTAGTTTTAATAATACTTGTGTCACAAACCAGTAAGATTCAATACACTCTGATCCTTAATTTTTTTGGTAAGGGAACCTAATGGCTTTGTGGAAATTTTCCCATTCATTTCATCGGCCATTGTCACCATCATGGAAGCATGGGACGATTCAAGGTTTGTGTACCGCCGTGTAGTCGATAAACTAAATTACCAAATGGACATTATCTTTTTTCGAGGGACCATTTTTCCAGATACCTATGGGTCCAGTTTACATGGTCAAATGGACCCATACAAACTTAGATAGGGGGCGACAGTGCGCTTTGGTAGCATCTCCACTGCCCCCTGAGCCCTCCAGTGTCCCACGATCCCACTATCTGCCACCTAACCACCTATTCTGCATAATGACCATAGTGAGAGGGTCAAGGCTGTCCACAGACAAGCTATCCTCCCCCTTCCCAATTGTTTTGAGCAGGGTATACCCGCGTGCCGTTTTCGGGGCACACGGGTATTCTCAGGGGCCCCCTAGTCCGTGTGCAAAGTTTCAAGTCCCAACGACTTCGTTAAGTGCTTCATTGGCTGACTAATGAGTGAAAAGTGACATTTGTTTTCCTAGAATATTTTTCTTGATTTTTTTTAAAGTACTTCCTTAACTCTGAGGGACACACATTTTTAATATGTTGTTTCTGAGGGCCCAACAATGAAGCATTCGAAGCCCCCAGGTCTTAGCACCAATCTAAACCAAGTCCACGAAACCACTGTAGAATTGCATTGGTTTAATGGGCAAGTGGGACGTCTAGTAAAGTGGGTTCCGAAGGTCGCAGAACCTTGAAATTTGAGATATTCGATCGTCGGGAGCCCCCGAGTCAGGTCCTAGATTTTGGAGGCCTGGAGGCTTGCTAAGTATTAAAGCCTCTGATGAATGTACTGTTGCACACAAGGCCTAAAATGGAGCCTGTCTCATTGATTCCTATGACAGGCAGAGAGATCTGTTGAAAATAATGAAAAATACTTTTTTGCATCCCAGTCCTCAGTCCTCTTAGTATGCCGATAAGGAGCCCTTGACGTGTCCCCGTGTGAAATTTGGGGTCCGTTGGACCTCAGGGGGCAAAGTTAGAGCACATCCCACTTTCCATTTGAACCATTCATTTTCACAGCGGGTCCGTGGACATGGCTCCGAAAGGTCCAAACGACTCCGATTTTAAATCTGTGGCTTCTCAGGGGCCCCCTAGACAGTTTGCAAAGTTTCAAGTCCCAACGACTTTAAGTGCTTAATTGGCTGACTAATGAGTGAAAAGTGACAGTTAATTTCGCGTAATATTTTTCTCTATTTTTTAAGGTACTTCCTTAACTCTGAGGGACACACCTTTTTAATACATTGTTTCTGAGGGCCCATCGATGAAGCATTCGAAGCCCCCAGGTCTTAGCACCAAATTAAACCCCATCCACAAAACCGCGGTAGAATTGCATTGGTTCAATGGGCAAGTGGGACATCTAGAAAAGGGGGTTCCCAAGGTCGCAGAACCTTGAAATTTGAGATATTTGATCGTCAGGGGCCCCCGATTCAGGTCCTATATTTTGGAGGCCCTGGGGGCTTGCTAAGTACTAAAGCCTCTGATGAATGTACTGATGAATGTACTCTGATGAATGCACACAAAGCCTAAAATGAAGCCTGTCTCATTGATTCCTATGACTTCACTGAGTGACATTAAATGTGATTATATGTCATAAATTTGATACAGGAGTTATAAAAATAAAGTCCATTATGTGATGATTTTGGCCAATGCAAATAAATTGGAAGTGGGTATGTGGGAAGTCCCACTTCCAATCAATTCAGTGGGCCTAAAATCATCACTTGGTGGACATGATTTTTATAACTCCAGGATAACATTTATGACATATAAAGACATTTGGGAGACTGTTGGACTCCCCCTGAACATAGTGCACCCTTTAAAACATAAAAATCCCACTGTCCATGTGTTGGTGTACACAGGGGAATTACACCAATACAATCACTGGCTAATGGACAGTGATTCTGTACACAGAGCTATGTAATCACTTGCTAATGGACAGTTATTCTGTACATAAAGCTATGTACACACAGCTATGTAATCACTTGCTAATGGACAGTGATTCTGTACACAGAGCTATGTAATCACTTGCTAATGGACAGTTATTCTGTACACAGAGCTATATAATCACTTGCTAATGGACAGTTATTCTGTACATACAGCAACACAATCACTGGCTAATGGACAGAGAGTCCTTTGGCCCATTAAATTGATTGGAAGTGGGACTACCCACTCAAGTTATTCTGTACCTAAAGCAATACAATCACTGGCTATTGGACAGAGATTCCTTTGCCCATTAAATTGATTGGAAGTGGGACTACACACTACAGATATAATGTGCATACAGCAATACAATCACTGGCTATTGGACAGAGAGTCCTTTGGCCCATTAAATTGATTGGAAGTGGGACTACCCACTCAAGTTATACACAGACCTGTACAATCACTTGCTAATGGGTTTTGAGTCTGTTGGTGGACACATACACCTGTAGATTCCCCCCCAAGGCGGTCAGGGGGTCTCATTGGTCCATTTTGGAAAAATAGTGGGTCAGGGGGATGATAACCAGTCCGTGGAGAGCCCCGCCGCCCCCCCCCCCCCCAGGGTGGCAAGGGGGTCTTCACTGGGCACTGCGTCCCACTCCCCCATTAAAAGAATGCAATGAAACAAATTGAAAGTGGGACAGCACTGCCATCGAGAGGTGCCCACTTGCCATCGAAATGAATGGTGAAGGCTCCCATTCATTTAAGCCTGAAGGCGGACGTGAGGCTGCCTCCCCTCTGGTGAATGCTTAACTGTAATTTAAATGCTATTTCTAAGGGGGTAACTTTAGGTGCCCGTGGCGGGGGTCCGCCGCAGCCCCCAGGCGGGCGCCCGCCTTGAAGAACTTCCCCATGGGACCCCCCGAACGCGCGGATGTCGGTCCCGCGCCCGTGAAAAATTCTGGGGGCCCGGCGCGCAGTGTACAGGAACCCACGTACAATCCCTCATTCCCCAACGCCCGATTGACCGCCTTTCGAAAGTGCTTCCCTTAGGTAGGGAAGACAATGTGTCAAAGAATTCAAAATCCTCAGGCTCTGGAGATATTAAAAGACACTTGGAGGTCACGTGATGCCATGCAAGAAGCGGATGTGTGAGCATCAAGCTCTAAGCACTTTGCAATTTTTTAAATATTCTCATGTTATAATCTGGTGAATTCGATACACCCAGTTACACATTTGCTCTTTGAAATAAAACATGGCAAAAAAGTCAAAATCCTTGGGTTCTGGAGACATTTAAAAACACTTACATGTTCAGGATGAAAGCCCGATAGGCCTACAGACCGGGGACTCGATTTGGAAGGTGAGGCAGCAGAGTAGATCCAGCGCCAACTGTCCAACATGTTCTTGCTGACTTGGAGGATCTCGCTGTAATACGGCGATCAATCGATTACGGCAATGGAAATACATTTCTGAGTTAGTTACAAGAGTGGCAGATGTTGAGAAACAAGTCTATTATCTGGAGTCATCGGAGAGGGAATTATCTGCTAATCCGTACATGACCAAAGTTGATATGGAACATATTCTTGAAAAGCTTGAAGATTTTGAGAAAATAAGCTGCAGAAATAAAATTTGAATTGTTAGAATTCCTGAGCATGAGGATCAGCACAGTGATATGGTGAAATTCCTAGACGAGCTCTTACAGAGAAAAGTGATCAGTTCAGGGAATGCAAGAAACTCTTGCTTCAACGAAAAGTATTTACATGTCCGAAACAGACGTTGTCTTTTATCGAATCAATGGGTAAGTAATCCTTTGGGTGTTTCTCATGTGCGTGGGTCAACTCGCTGTACTTACTCTGGCTTTTTGAGGAAGCTGGGCATAATTTTTGTCTCTTTTTGCATTGGCTCCGCCTAGCGGCTGGAGTTTTTGTTTTGTTTTGTGGATTAAGACTTTTCCTTAAGAAGCTTTTGCATTGATGGAGGATCACTTTTACACTGAAGTTCACGGCCAGATGGAGAAAAGACACTATGGATGACCGCAAAATATCTACATCTATATCTCACACAAAGGATGTCTTTTATAAAGTTCATGGACTGTGTAAGTCATGGTATATACTTCTATGCGGCCTCCAAGTGAATAGACTTGACCATCTGAGGAACCGGGATGCCTGTTTTGTTTCTTTTTTTGTTGGTTCCACCTAGCGTTTGGAGCTTGTTCTGTTGAATATCACTGCGCTGGAACAGCTGTGAATGATTCTGTTTATTCTTTGTGCGTATGCCTCCTGCTGGCTGGAGTTTGTGTAGAATTTTTACAGGACATTGGAATGATTAAATCATCTGCTGAACTCTTAACAGCTGGCTCACTGAACATTTGTTTGTCTGTCTGAGGAAACGGAACTATTTTATATCGGCTGGAATTTGTTTTGTGGAGGACCACACCTTTGAGACAGTTCTGTGAATGAATCTACACATTCTTTATGTTCATCTGCCTATTGGCTGGGGTTTATTTTTCAAGTTCTTTCTGTTGTGTAATTTTGCCTCACAAATTTGAGTTTAGAGGGATTGATGCTTTTCTTTTTTCTGTTTGTTTTGTTCTGGGGGAAGTTCAGGGTTTGATTGTTTCACTAATGGGGAATGTGGTCTGTATAATCTTGTTTTTGACACACAACTAATTTTTTTCTAATATGTCAAAATGTCAAATGTTAATATTTGTAAATATTGTTTTAGCAGAAATTCAGGGGCAAAGGTTGATTTTGGCTAATATTTACATTCCTAATGTTGAAGATCTGGGCTTTTTTATAGATCTTGAAGGGATGTTGCAAACCGCTGGCACCCCTCATGATACAATGGGAGGAGACTATAATGGGAGGAGACTTTAATCTTTTGATGGACTCAATATTTGATCATAGTGAAGCAAAAGGATGTATTCCCCTAGAGCAACATTGGCGCTTCACAGGATGTGTAAAAATCTTACAGATATTTGGAGACTTTTTAAACCATCTGGGAAGGACTATACATTCTTTTGATTGATCAATAAGATTTATTCAAGAATAGATGTTGTTTGAAGGTATTTCCTTTGTTTTTTTGGAATCAATAAAAACTGTTAAAAACAAAAAACCCATCCATTTTTCACAGTGTCTTGAAGTTTAAGATTAAGATGCAGTCTGGAATGCCCCCCATTTCTGAGAATCTGAGGAATAGTCAAAAGGGTAAAAGTTGGGTGAAGTAATCCACGTACTCATTCCTGTCAGGACTATTAGGCCTCATGAGGTCTCATGATGTCCACACCCAACATCACATTAAGTTCTTCTACTCTATTGAATATTCCCTGCAGGTTTTTGGTTGTCTGCTTTAAGAGATTGACAGGTTATACAGCTTTTGATGCTTGACATCCCTCTACATTCCTGGCTAGAAAGCAACATCTTTGAGTCTTTTATATGTTTTGAAGATTCCAAAATGGCCACTTAAAGAACTTGTATGGTAAGCTTAAAGCATGGGTTGGACTCCACTCTCTGGAATTTACAAACGGTAATGAACTAGTTTGTCTGACATGTTGTTTTTATAGAAGAGATTGTCTTCTAGAACAACATAATTTGGATCAACCACCTCATCACTTTCTGCAAGAGACTTGAAGATTTTCTTGATTTTTTCTTTGCGTTGTTCCTACTGTCACTTGATCTAATATGGTAAAAGAGTGCTTGTGTCTTGTGTCTTTTGCATTTGTGTAGAGATTGCAGGAACCATAGGCAGGTCCTCTGGAAAGTGCATCCGAAGCTACATTCATTTTTCTCTATGATATGCCACAACACAATCAAATCACTGCAGAAGTAGAGCCCACCTGATAAGTTGGCTTGTTGTCTTGGAAAAAGTAAGGATCCACTGGATAGCAGCATGATCAGTGACAACTGTAAAAAGTTTAGGCTCAAGGTAATGCTGCCATTTCTCAAGAGCCCAGACTATGGCCAGACATTCTTTTTCTGTCACGGAATAGTGCCTTGGTACTTTTAGGTCCTACTGCCATATGCAAGTACCTCTTCTGTGCTGGTATCCCTTTTCTGAGCCAACACCACACCTAGACCCATTTCACTTGCATCAGTGTAATGATGATAAAAATTAAATGATAAATTGCAGGTTGTGATCTTGGGGACCTAGAATTTGAGGAGACAACAGGTATGCTTCAGTTGTTGAAAAGCAGATTGGCGTTCTGGACTCCAGATTAATGGTTTTCTTTTCTTCTTTAGGGCATTGATGAGCTCTGCAACTCTTGAGAAGTTGGGCACAAATCTATGATACCATCCAGTAAGACCAAAAATTACTGAACCTCTGAGGTTTTTTGGTTCTGGGTAGCTTTGTACTGCTTGTACTTTGTCAGGATCTGCAGTAACACAATTAACACCAGGGTTGAGAGGGTTACTTTTGAAATGCATTCCATTACAGAATACATGCTGTAAAATGTAATTTGTAACAGATTAATCAAGGTCAGTCACATATTCTAAAACTTCTTCAGCACTGGTAGATTTTTTAACACTTGTTTTTACTATAAAAACTAGCCAGAACTGTAAGACAAAATACATGTTAAAAATACATTCACCGGAAAACCTCAATATCTTATGCATTGTTGTTTTAGATATTTTTAAAGGAAAACAATACAAAAATTATCAAGAATAAAAATGTTTTGCCCTAATATCAAATGGTCTTACTAGAAAAGAAGAAATGATGATCCAATGTGAATTGCCTTGATACAAAAATATCCCCAACCCTGGTAACGTGCATGTAAAATGGCTAGAAATAGCATTTTAGCTTAGTGTTAAGCTGACAATTTACACAAGATTTATTTATATTTCTTCTGGGGTGGCTGTGGCTCAGTTGAGCAGGTCGGGTCGGCCACTAACAGGGTTGGTGGTTCGAATCCCGGCCAACACGACTCCACATGCCGAAGTGCCCTTGGGCAAGACACTGAACCCCAAGTTGCTCCCAATGGCAGACTAGCACCTTGCATGGCAGCTCTCCCGCCATTGGTGTATGAATGTGTGTGTGAATGGGTGAATGAGTCACAGTGTAAAGTGCTTTACATACTGTTAAGGTTAAAAAGGCGCTATATAAGTGCAGACCATTTACTATTCTGTTTCAAACTGTCTGCTTCATAAGTGTATCATAACACATCATAAGTGTTTCACCTGTTCAAATGCACTTTGGATCGCATCAGTTATATGTATAAATATTTTCCATCTGAAAAGATTAAATGAAAAAAGTAATCTCTTCAGTAATCAAAATACTTTTTGAATGTAACTTTTTTATTTAAATTGTAACTGTAGTGGAATACAGTTACTTATATTTTGTATTATAAATACGTATCCCTGTACACGTATTACGGTAATCCCCAATCCTGAATAAGATTGACAATGTGTCCAAGGAATTTTATTTCTTGAAGACAGAAGAGTGATTTCTTCAGGTTAATAGTCAGGTTGGCTTGCTGAAGTCTGATCAAGATATTTTGAAGATCCTGGAAGTGCTGGAAAACAGATGAAGAATAGATAATAATGTCATCCAAATAAACAAGACAAATCTTTCCCCTCAACTCTCCATTAACCCCTGAAAGGTAGTTGGGGCATTTTTTTAATCCAAATGGCATAACATTGAATTGGTATAGCCCAAATGGAGTAATAAAGGCTGTCTTGTCTTTGCTAATTGGATGCATAGTTACTTGCCAGTAACCACTATTCAGATCAATATTTGAAAAGATGGCAGCGCCTGAGAGAGACTCAAGGATTTCATTCATATTCGGCAGAGGCTGTGCATTTATTTTTTGAAAGTCTACACAGAACCGATGTCCACCATCTTTCTTTGGTGCTAAAATGGCAGGCAATGCCCATCCTGAATGTGATGGTTCCACTATTTAAGATGTAAGCATTTCTTCTAGCTGCTCCTTGACTATGGCTTTTTTTTCAGGGGACATTCGAAAGGCTTTGCTAAGTTGGCTGATGTGTAGTTGCAATGTTGTAAAACTTCAGTTATTCCTAGTTGATGGGTGCACACTTAAGGGTCTTCCAGATGTGAAATAGCAACAGCACGCTGGATATAATCTGAGACATTCAAGTGGACAGGTTCCAAGGACAGTACTGGAGGAGGTACGGAACTCATCAAGAACAGACATGGGGGTAGTTCTCTTTTCCTGACTGAATGTGAATCGTTTTTCTTGTAACCAGATCTTAATTCAGGTATTTGTGTACCACCAGGCTGGAATGGATAGAAAAAAGGACATGATTTAAAACTGTATTTACCATCAACAACATTAATTTGCAGAGTGCTGAGGAAAATGTAGTCATGGCCAAGAACAATCCCATAGGAAAGAGCCTTTGGGGTAAGTACAGCAGCAGATAGGTATACAACGTTTCCTTGTAATTCTACTTTCACATCCATTATTGCCACTGGAGTCTCTTCCTTCCCATTTGCCATATACAAAGAACCATGATTCCATGGTTTAAGATCAGGCCTCCCCTAGCTGCACCCAGAGATACTCATGAATTAGAGTATAACTAGCTCTGGTGTCCACTTTGGCTTTTCCATGCTGGGTACATATGATTGTTGTACATACCAGTTGTTGTGGGATTTCAAGTGGACTTTCTATTGGTGATTGGTTGGTTACCAGTGAGGTGGTTGGTGCTCAAATTTGTTTGTCTTGTTTGGTCCTTTTGGAAGTTACTGTTGATACTGAAGGATTGTGAGGAGGTCCCATATATTTTTAGAAAAATGAGAGGTTTGTGTATACAGTTGCAGGGAGGATGAATTGTGTGAGTCGGAGGAGGCTACAGTTTTATAATGAGGGCAGAAACCAGGAGTGCTGTCCCTTACATCTCCAGCAGAGAACAGGTTTGTCAACTGGCTGATTGGCAAAACCAACTTTACAATTTGCACAGAGATGCTAGAAGTTCATAATCTGAAAGAGGATGCAGTGCAGTAGACATGCTTGTTCCGGTTTCGAGACTTGTTACGGTAGTGGAGACCACTCCATTGAAATGCGGAGGATGGCAATCGAATTGAATTCTTTAGCCTTTTTCTACTGTTCTTAGAACCCATATAGAAACACCTGGCAGTAGCTTCCACGCTGCCAGGTTCTCTGAGATGGGTATCAATTTTGACACTTCCTGTTGAGGGGATGTCGAGTATTCCGCGTTCTGGACTAAGGCAATAATCAACGGAATACACAAAATTTTTCTGGAAACCTCTAACTTCCGAAACACCAGAGGTGGTGGGAATGGAGAGATTTTGTGGGGGTATTGGGAAGGTACAGGTGAATGCTTCACATGCCCCGAACCAAAGGGGGGGGGGGGGGGCTACCCGCACAAGACCGGGCACAAGACCATCAGGGATTTTTCTTCTTAGAAATGACTGCCCTGAGATTTTGCTTTAGGGGCTGCTGAGGCCCCCAGTATCTACGAGGGAGAGCACGACTCACCACGCTTTGTTTTTGAGCCTTCTAGAAGGACCGGGGTGGGGCTGGGTGGCCAGCGGCCCCTCCCCCTGAGTGCGGCGAGGAAGGAATTGCCCGAAGGCTTCCTCGTGACTGTTTGCCTCCTGGAACCTGGTGATAACTACATTCATAGTGTCACCAAATAAGCCAGAAGGCGAAACCGGGGCATCAAGTAGGAAAACTTTGTCCTTGTCTCTGATGCCCGACAGGTTGAGCCATAAGTGTCTTTCCATGCTGACTAAAGCAGACATAGACCGGCCAATGGCGAAAGCCGTCTGCATGGTTGCGCGGAGAGACAGACCCTTGGCTCGACGAAGCTCAGAGAAAGCCTCTTCATCAACCATGGTACCCGCTCTCAGGTCCTTCAACAGATCAGCCTGGTACACCTGTAACACTGTCATAGTGTGCAAGGCAGCACCAGCCTGACCTGCTGCCTGATAAGCATTCCCCACAAGCTTGGAGGTGGTCCTGCACGGCTATGTGGGGAGAGTGGGTCTCTTTAGCGATGATGCAGAGCCAGGCGAGAGATAACCCGCAAGTGTCTCTTCTACCAGCGGCATCACCGAATACCCCCATTCCTCGGCACCCACAATAGTCGAATATCTCAACATCAAGGGCATGAAGACACAGGAAGTATAAGGTTTCCTCCATGAACGAGAGTGCACGTCATGGGGGGGTGGGTCTCTTGTTCATATGGCCAGTCTAACTGTAGTCTGGCCACAGCCTGAGTAACCACCTCGAGTAATTCCTCAGCTGCTTTATTATTGTGCATGGAATGTTCAGAGGTTCAGCGTCCCCCTCGTGAACCGAAGAACGCTTCAGGCTTACGAGAAGGATCAGATAGGGACGGACCCATCTTTTGCTCCTCAGCCAGATCTACGTGAGAGCCCCACAATGAAAGAGTGGGCGCTGGCTCTTGGAAGTAAGCAAGACGAGTGCAAAGCATTTTGACTGTAAACAGATCGCAATGCTTGCACTCACCCCAACGCAAGAGCAGCATGCTCTTCCCCCAAACACACAAAACGTCTCGGGTTACGTGTAACCCTTGTTCCCTGAAAAAAGCGGAACGAGATGCTGTGCTTTGCTAAGCGCTATGGGGAACGACCCAGTCGTGAACGAGCTGTGAATATGTGTGTAACACGTCAATGAACACTGACCGGAATTTATAGCCTCGGCTGATGTAGTCATTAGACGCACCTGTGGCCAGGCTATAAATGGATGCATCACCAGGTGTCGTCAGATACTTCTTTTTGAAGAGCAGTCCTGGGACGTCCCAGTGCGGCAAAGAAGCGCAGCATCTCGTTCCGCTTTTTTCAGGGAACAAGGGTTTACAAATGTAACCCGAGACGTTCCCTTTACAAAAAGCTTCACTATGATGCTGCGCTTTGCTGAGCGCTATGGGGAACGTAATGCCCACGCCGCCGCTGTCTGGACCCCTGTCTGGACCCCTACGGTTGTGAGAGGGCTCAGACATGAGCTTGAGATGTCAACTCACGGACGTAAGAGTCCTGAGTAGCAAAACATCCAACCCATAAAATTTGATGAATGTGTGCGGAGAGGACCAGCCTGCCGCATCACAAACTTGACCAGACATGAACTCGAGACGTCGACTCATGGGCATAAGAGCCCAGAGTGGCAAGAACATCCAAATTCTAGAAGTCTAATGGATGTGTGCGGAGAGGACCAGCCTGCCGCATCACAGACTTGCTTATACATGAGCTTCAGATGTTGACTCAGGGGCGTAAGAGCCTAGAGTAGCATGAACATCCAAACCATAGAGCCTGAAGAATGTGTGCAGAGAGGACCAGCCTGCCGCATCACAAACTTGCTTAGACATAAGTGTAGATGTCGACTCAGGGGCGTAAGAGCCCGGAGTAGCATGAACATCCAAACCATAGATCCTGAAGAATGTGTGCGGGGAGGACTAGCCTGCCGCATCACAAACTTGTTCAGGCATGAAAGATTTAAGCCATAAGATCTGAGAATGTGTGCGGGGAGGACCAGCATGCCGCATCACAAACTTGCTTAGACATGAACGTAGATGTCGACCCAAGGGCATAAGAGCCCGGGGTAGCATGAACATCTAGTAACATGACCATAAAACCAAATGAATATGTGCGGAGAGGACCAGCCTGCCGTATCACAAACTTGCTGCAGAGGGAGACCTCTAGCCAAGGCTTTAGAGGAGGAGAGCCCTCTGGTAGAGTGCGCCCTAAAACCTACTGGTGAAGCTTGACCGCGCACCTCGTAGGCCGGGGCAATAATGTCCCTCACCCAAAGGGACATAGTCTGCCAGGAAGTGACCGCCCCCCAGTCATGGCTTCCAAGTGAAGAATTGCTGCCCTGACTTTACACCACTAGCAAAAGCGGTGGACATAAGTCTGAAGGGTACAAACTGGACAAAGTCTGAGAAGTCTTAGCTGCTCCGGCGTTACAAACAGCAGGGAGCAGAAGGCTTAGAAAATAACCGGCCAAGGGTTGCTAAAGGCACCTTGGGCAGGTAGTTAGGGTGAGGGTGCAAAGAATGCTTTTGGTCATTCTGGGGCAAACTCTAAACAGGCTGGCAAAAGAGACAGAGCCTGTAGGTACCCAAGTCTCCTTAGAGACGTAATTGTCATAAGAAAAACCATCTTGAGAGTCAGAAGTCTACCAAACGCTAACTCTAGAGGTCTAAAAAAGGGGGTCTTGCCCTATGAAGAGGTCCTAGCAATGATGCCTCTTAAGGCAAGGCAAGTTTATTTATATAGCACATTTCATACACAATGGTAATTCAAAGTGCTTCACATAGTAGAAATTAAAAAGAAAAAAAAAAAAAAAAGAAGAATTAAAACAGTTTAGAATAAAAAAAATAATAAAAAAAATCTAATAAAATCTTAGGGGGCACCCCGCCCACCAAGGCGTGGCAAACCGCAGTGGAGGCCACATAGAACCTAGCAGTGGTGAGGCAAGTGCCCGCTGACAGTTCTTTCTACAGAAAATCCAGAACTGAAGCAAACTGGCAGTTAGCTGGTTCTGTAATATGAACTTAGGGGGGAAACTGGGTGACTCGGAGAGAAGTAGAGGAGACGTTGCGCTATCAACAGAGGCGAAGAGGTCCTCTTCTGCCCTGTAAAATCTACCCAGATCAGTTCCAAGTGGAGGGAGCCCTAGCACTTGAAATGGTCTTGATAACCTCAAGAGAAAGCCCTGTGAACCTCAGTTGGTACCCTTAGGGGCCAAACATGAAAGGTTTCACAATTCGGGCCAGTGATGAGAAGGTCCTTCCTGTTCGGAATCGCCCAAGGCGAGCCGTTGAGGAGAGGCATTCGAGAAACATATCCTGTTCGGCCAGCGCAGCGCCATTAGAAGGAGGCAAGACCCTTGCTGTTGAACTTTGCCAAGACTCCCGGGAGCAGAAAAACCGGGGGACAAAAACATAGAAAGGGAACGAAGCACGTGGCGCATAACCCTTATTTGCCTTAGGGGACCGGCCCTCGCTTCCAGCCACAGCTGAAGCGGTCTCATGTGCAGAAGGTCCAAAGGGATCACCGCGGACACCAACGCCATGAGACCTAGTATTCAATGATACTGACAAGCAGTGCAACCTCGACCTAGCCTGACCTTGCTCAGGGTGTTCTGAATGGAAACTATTCGTGCGGGAGACGATTGTGCCTGCATCGAGACTGAATTCCATATAACCCCCAGATGCATCAAGACGATATCCCTGTGCTGAACTGCCAGTTCTTGGAACTGAGCCAGTCGTCTATATAATTCAGAATGCGGATGCCCTGGAGTCGCAGAGGAGCCAGTGCTGCATCCATGCATTTCCTGAATGTGCGGGTTAATAGGGCTAGGCCAAATGGAAGAACCCGATACTGGAAGGCTTCGCCCTGAAAGTGAACCTCAGGAACTTCCTGTGCTGTGGCTCTATATGAATATATGCGTCATGAGATCGATGGTGACCAGCCAAACGTGATGTTGGGCTTGTGACACGATCATCTTGATAGTCAGATCTAGGACTTGAACACAGAGCGGTTCAAGCCCCAAAGATCTAGAATCGGACGCAACCCCCCACCCTTCTTGGGAACCAGGAAGTATCTGCTGTAATAGCTTGACTCTTTCTCTGGAAGGGGAACATGTTCTATGGCCCCTTTAACCAAGAGTTCTTTCCACGGTAGACATGCCTGTCCCGGTTTCACGGTAGTGGGAACCACGCCGTTGAAATGGGGAGGACGGCAAGCAAATAGAATTCTGTAGCCTCTTTCTACTGATTCTAGAACCCACATAGAAATACCAGGCAGAAGTCTCCACGCTGCCAGGTTCTCTGAGATGGGTATTATTTCTGACACTTCCTGTTGAGGGGATGTCGAGTGTTCCGCGTCCTGGATCAAGGCAGGAAGCAACGGTACACCCAACTCTTTGTTGGAAGCCTCTATCACCCGAAACACCAAAGGCGGCGGGAGTGAAGAGGTTTCGTGAGGGTATCGGGAGGGCCGAAGTGGATGATACACGCGCCCCGTCCCAAGGGGAACTACCCCCACAAGGCTGGGTACAAGACCGTCAGGGTTTCTTTTTCTTAGAAATCACGCCCCTGAGGTCTTGCATTGGGGCTGCTGAGGGTGACGAACTGGACCCCAGTCTTTACGAGGGGGAGCACGATTCACCACGTTTTGTTTTAGAGCTTCCTGTCTAGAAGGACCGGGGCGGGGCTGGGTGGCCGACGGCCCCTCCCCCTGAGTGAGGTGCCCACACTCAGGTCCTTCAACAGATTTAGCCTAGTGCGCTTGTAACACTGCCATAGTGTGCAGGGCAACACCAGCCTGACCTGCTGCCTGATAAGCTTTCCCCACAAGCGTGGAGGTGGTCCTGCACAGCTTTGTGGGGAGAGTAGGTCTCTTCAGCGATGATGCCGAGCCAGGCGAGAGAAACGATAGATGAATACACCAATGTCGAGGGCACAAAGACACAGGAAGTATAAATTTCCTCCATAAGGAAAATACTTGTTATGGAGGTCATAGAAGAAAGGAAGGGACTGATATAGAGTTCCATTCCCTCTTTTATTTATTTAATTAGTTTGGCCACCAGACAGAAATTTGTCTTCTAGTTTGGAGCGTTTGGGGGAGGGTCTCTTGTTCGCGTGGCCAGTCTAGCTTTAGTCTGGCCACAGTCTGGGGAGAGAGTCTGGGGACTGGGGACCTTTTAGTCTGGGGAGAGAGCCCCGAAAGAAATGTGGCGACTCCCGGAAGTAAGGGAGGCGAGCGCGAAACATTTTGCCCGAAAGCAGATCGCAATGCTCGCATTTGTCTCTTAATTCCGCAGCCGCTTTATTATTATGCATTTATGCATTTCTGATTTCTGATTTACAGAGATTCAGTGTCCTCGTGAACCGAAGAGGCGCCGAGGCGCGCTTCAGGCTTACGAGGATCAGCTGGGTCTGGGGAGAGAGCGAGCGAAAGGGATGAACCCGTCTCTCGTTCCTCAGCCAGATCTATAAATTAAGTGAGTGCTGACTCCCGGAAGCAAGCGAGGCGAGCGCGAAGCACTTTGCCTGAAAGCAAATCACAGTGCTCGCACCCCCACTGCTGCAACGCAAGAGCTTCCCCCCAAAAAAATGATTCTCTGTTTCTTTTAAATATATATATATATATATATATATATATAGATATATATATATTCTAGACAGAAGAGAAAGGAGAAAAAGTTCACTTCACACTGCCTCAAATTTTAAATTCTAAAACCTAGCAGAGGAAAGAAAGTTTTGACAGGGTTTGTGTAACACACACACACACACACACACACACACACACACACACACACACACAGAATCGCTCTGAAAAAAGAGGATCTGACGACACCTGGTGACGCATCCATTTAGAGCCTGGCCACAGGTGCGTCTAATGAGTACATCAGCCGAGGCTATAAATTCCGGTCAATGTTCATTGACGTGTTACACACATATTCACAGCTCGTTCACGACTGGGTCGTTCCCCATAGCGCTTAGCAAAGCGCAGCATCATAGTGAAGCTTTTTGTAAAGGGAACAAAACTGGTGTGTGTCTGTTTCAGCCATAGCGCATAAACATGAGTACACACACTGCTTGCTTTGTTTATCAGTCATTCTTTTTCTTTTTTTTAAAAAAAGAAAATAGAAAGAGAAAGGTTTCTGCACACTGCCTAACAATTCTAAATCCTAACAGAGGAAAGTATAAAGTTCTGACAGTCAAGAAGCATAACACACACAGAATGATCTGAAGACAAAAGATCTGACGATGCACCTGTGACGCATGTATTTATAGCCCTGCTACAGGTGCATCCAATGATGTCACCAGCAGGGGCTATAAATTCTGGTCAGTTTCATTGACGTGTTGCACACATATTTACATCTGGTCACACCTAAAGTTGTTCCCAAAGCGCTAAATCAGCACAGCATCAAAGTGTAGCTTTTTGACAGGGAACATGCATTTTCTGCTGAATTTCTCCTTGTAACTGCTCCACCATAAAACAAATTTCAGACAAAATTGACATTTCAGATTTTTTCACTTCCTCTGAAGTAGTAGATTTTACCATTGTCACAACATGTTCCAGTTCATTATCAACGTTCTCTCTCTTAACATTCATTTCTGATTGAAGCTTAGTTCCTTTATTTCTCTCCTCTGCATTTATGGTATATTTTCATGTTAACAAACATTATGTCAGTAAAGAAACTGATGCATGGGATGTTCATATGTATATTATAAGTACAGCCAATGATCAGATGTATGTTGCATGGTCAACCAATATGTAGGTCAAGAAACGGATGCTTTTTGTATGTGCATAGATGACTATTGTATACATATGAGTGACTATTGAGGAGACATCTGAGGTGCAAGCAAAAACAAAAAAACAAAGCAGGCACTGTTTCCACCAATAAAAAGAAGTAAGATGGCCTACGAAAATAATTGTGGTGAGATATGATGACGTAAGAAACAAGCTCATTGGCTAGAAATAATTAATTTGAACGATTTATAGTTACAAGGTAGAAAACTAAAGTGTATGAAACCTGAGAGGCTGGAACTGGACGACAGAATGCACAGCTGGCCTTCTCTGGTTTATTGAATGCTCAATAATCTTATTCCTTTGACATCTGGGACCCCTGACTCTGAAACCCTGAGATTTCTTGTGAAGAGACAACCATAGCCTTTTTTGAAGAGAGCCAACAGTCTTCAACCGTAATCCACAACACATTTCCAGTCCATCATTCAGTGGCTTCTTGAAATCTTGTTGCCAACAGAGTAAAATTACCTGCAGGTGTGGAAAGAATACCATGTATTTCACACTGAGACACATGTCTGATGACAAAGAAGATAAAGATATCCTACCAGTGTCTTGTGATTCAGTGGCAACTGGTTCATTTGATACTGATGGTGGAATGGTGCTGACATTTACACAAAACTGCACATGGCATCCTTCAGAAGAATAGGTTAGTGTCTGAAAATATGATTGAATGAGTTTGAATATCAAAAACACTAGGATCCTCAATATCTAGTGAAAATGAGTGTGGGTCACGTTGTGGATATTCAGACACAGACATTTTTTACACCAATTATATAGCGGGATCTGTTTAATCGGACACACAGCAATGTGAATTGTTGGGTGCCAGACAGGCTAAACCTATCAATTAAACAAAATTCAGACTAGCTAAAAATATACCTGCTACACAAACCTGGAAAAGCAAACATGAAATCTTCACAGAATCAATCAGTTCAAACAATTCATTAACAGAAAATTTCACAAAACTCAACACCAAAGAAATTCAGGTTTGAGGGGCCAAGTTACTTCAAAGTACACATCAAACAAGCCCATCAGTAAACTCACTTCAAGACAAATGTTCAATTTGAACCCAAAAGCAAAATAAAATTAATAAAATAAAATACTGTCCAGAGTTCAAACCAAAAATTAAATTTAAAAAAAGTTTTCAAATTTGTATTTTTTGAAAATTGTTTAGTGGGTGTTTATGGATTGTTGGAAGGATTGGTGTTCATTAAAAAGGTAGTTTGAGCAGTATGGAGGAAGCAGGTGAAAACTCATCTTCAAACAAACAGCCACTCTTATCAAAGGGACATAATTCTCCACAAAATCCAAGAGGCAACAGGCAGATAAAGATGGTAAAACAATCAAACCGGCTACTGAAGAGGTGATTTTGGAGTTGTAATCCAGTGTAGTGACATTCAAGAGTTTGTTGTTCACACTCTCGTTGTTCCTCACCATACAATTGACAACTTCCTGTTGGGCCAGCTTCATGTTAGTATCTTAAAGGCCCATTGTAAAAAAGAAACCACAAAAGTCAAAAATGGTGCTGTTATTGTGAATAAGATGATGTTCAGCTTGTGTGTAGCCGGGGAATCTGTGTACCTCTCTCCGAACTATAATGCAATGAGCAGTGGCAAAGCACTTTAAATGTGGACAAGCCAAATAACATTTTATTGTGGGGGTATATTGCACATGTTGATAAAACACAAAAAATTATTTTACTCATTGTATTTTTTTTTAAACATTTGGCATGTACATTCTGATTATTAATGAATATATTTGTGCATTACATAGCCCTTTGTTTTATAATGCTCCAGTTTATGAAGCTCAAAGGACATTCTAAAACATATAACGTGGCTAATTGCTACACAAAACAACAAACAACCAGGAAGAAAAATAATTATCACTCCTTGATTTATGCACTATTTACTGCAATAACAACAACACCGTAATCCAAGAAGAATAAGATTATATTTTTGTTACATGTTTTCTACCCCAAAGAAACCAATTAAACGCTTTCCAAGACAGTGGTCGTGAAAGACACTTTTTATGCACCTTATTACTGTTTACTAGGCTTGGGATAGATGCCTTTTTCACACATCGATAAGATTTACCCTATGATCATCAATATATATCAGGATTTTTTTTTATTTAAATGCTCACTGAACAAGTCTGTCTTTCAAACATATTTCTCAACACAATGGGCATTCACAGGGATGTTCGCAGATGGGGAGTGTCATGCCGTGAATGTCAGCTGGTGAATCCGTTGACCACCCCAAGAGCACCTGTTTCCTTTGATCAAGGTCCCCTTCTAAAGAATTGGTATCGACCTTGTCTGGCCATTAGAGCAAACAGCGCACGGGCAACACTTTATGTTGTTTTTGGTCAACTGGTTTTTATTGTATAGCGCTTTTCACAACACACATCATTTCAAAGCAGCTTTACATAAAATCATGCATTTTAAAAAAATGAAATTTAATATCTATAGGTCTTAGAGTGATCATTATGTAGTTTGATTAAATATAATTGTAAACTGTGTACTTAATAAAATAATTGTATTTAGAAACCCTGTGAGCAAGCTGAAGGTGACTGTGGCAAGGAACAGAAAACTTCATAAAATGCTCGTTAATGGAGAAAAATAACCATGGGAGAAATCAGACTCACTGTGGGTGCCAGTCCCCTCTAGCTAACCAGCATGAATATAATGCCAATATTAGCTATTTCTATGCAGTGCACATCATGGTTTAAGATTAGTAAACTAAATGTTAAGGTCCAGTGTAAGATTAATGACTAATGTCTTTGAAGTCAATCCTGGATTAACTGCAGAAGTTCACATAGATCCCCTTTGTTAGTTGGCTGATAAAGGGTTTTGGTGGCAATTAAATGATAGTCTATTTATTCCATTTCAAGTGTGTAGTCCATCAATAGACAAAAGTAATGCAGGCAGAGATCAATGAGGTACATTGCAGTTAAACCAGCTGGTCAGTTCGGTGGAGTTCATCCTAAATCCAAGGTTCAGGTAGTGGCATATAAAGTATCTGATGTCTTACAGTTGGAGTTGGCATAATTTCATCCTCTGAAGTCCAAAAGACTGAAGTGATGTTTGGCTAGCAATGACTGCATTTAGTTGTCATCACTCATAAACACATAGCAGTGGAGTCTGACACCAAGCAGGAACAGAGCTTGATCAGGCTGGCTCTGGTAACCTCGGGATATGAATCCTGAGTTTGAAACATGGAAACTAATAGAATAATATTAGCATAGATGTCATTCAATGTTATGCAGATCATGATTGATGTTTCTGGTTCCGGCAGACCTAACTAAAGCATCCCAATTGTGAATTTATGGATAAATTAGGTGTATGCCTGGCTAAATAGATGAGTCTTTAGTCTAGACTTAAACTAGAGTGTGTGTATGTGTCCCAGTGATATTGAGGATATTCCATAGTTTAGGAGCCAAATAGGAAAATGATCTACATTTTGTGGACTTTGATATTCTAGGAACTATTAACAAGCCATATTTTTGTGATTGTAAAGAATGTGATGGAATATAGCATGTCAGAATTATGTACTGCGGAGCTAGAACATTCAAAGCTTTGTATGCAGTTAAAATAATTAATACATAATTTAACAGGTAGCCAATGTAACTGATAAAATGGGGTTAATATGATAATATTTCTTGGTTCTAGTCAGCACTCTAGCATCCTCCTAGTAATGCATTACAATAATCTAGTCTTGTGGTCATGAATGCATTAATACATTTTTCGGCATCAGCAACAGAGAGTATGTGTCGTAAGGTGAAAGAATGCTGTTCTACAAACACTGGAAATTAGTTTAGTTATTAACACTTTTATTGATTACAAACAAAAAACGCAAAAAAAAAAAAACATTCACATTAATTTGCATTGCCATCGGCATTGATTTTTCTACCAGTCATGACTCTGACTAGGACCCAACTTTTTAAACATTTGTCCCCAATATTAACATCTGTCCCATCACCCAGGATATGGAGTCTGGGGCTAAATGGAAATTCAGTTTCCAATATCCAATACCTCAGACAAAGTTTTGAACCCCCAACCAAAACTCTTGGATTTTTACACATCCCAAAAAACAAGTCAATCAACAATCTTCTGATTGGCACCACCAGCAGGTGGGTGTGTCTTTAAGACCCAATCAATCTAGAGGGGCTCCAGTAGAATCGATGCAAAATCTTAAATTGCATCAGACAGACTCTTGCATCTCTAGATGTCGACTTGATGCTTTTTAGAATCCTAGCCCACAATCCCTCCTCCAATAAAAAAAAGAGTAATGCACAGATGCTTCATGACCTTTTCCAAAAGTAGTAATCACCATTTCCAGTAGTATCTGCCGCTTTAGGAGGGTGTAGACTACTCCCCAAAATACTAACAGAACAGGTGGCAGAGCAGTAAATACCTAAAGAACTGGGATTTAAGAATCTTGTTGAACCAAATTTTCAAAAGATCTCAACACTCCACTCTCATATAGGTTACCGAGTGTATTAACCCACTTCCCAATCCACTCTGACCAACAGAAAGGGGACTTATTAATATATAATTTAGGGTTCAGGCATATACTTGAGTAACATTTACATAAATGTCCGAATTAAACACTCTGGACACTTTTGTGCATACCACATGCAAGAGATAACGGGGTGTGACTTAACTTCTCTGGTTAGTTTGATAGAAAGGCTTTGCAATGGAGAAGTAGGGTCAAGGACATCCTGTTCAATATGAAACCAAGGAGGGGCTTTCTCTGGTGGAAGCGACCAATGATCCAAATGACTGAGACCATAATATAACAAAAATCTATATAATAAAATATCATCTGCGTAAAGCAAAAGCTTATGTGCCACACCTCCCGCCATCACCCCTGGAAAATCATCCTCCTTTCTTATCGCGGCTGCTAATGGTTCCAGGGCAAGACAGAACAATAATGGGGAAAGAGGGCAACCCTGCTAGGTGCCCCTCTCCAGAGTAAAATAATCTGAAGTTAAACCATTTGTTTGTACCACCACTACCATGTGTCTATAAAGTAACTTAATCCATTCAATAAAAGTATTCTCGAACCCATACATTTCCAAAATCTTAAAAAGATAATCCCGTTCTACAATATCAAATGCCTTTTCAGCATCAAGTGAGATGGCAGTGAATGGAACCTGATAATTTACCACTGACAACATGGTATTGATGAAATGTCTAATGTTAGCTGCTGCCCCAAATGAACCCCACCTGATCTGTATTTATAAGAGAATGTCATAACTTTACTAAATTGGTAAGCCAAGATTTTTGACAACATTTTAATGTCTAGCTCTGTTACTCACAATTTTTTTGTAAGTAGGCCCCTTTGAGATGAGACAATCATTTAGAGGGCCGCACCAGAAGTGTAGTCCAGGGCATATGCAGGCATATGCTGTATGCCCACCTATCTTCCTTAGGATTTTGCGTATGCCCACCTAAAATAAGTAATGATACGTATGGCCGCTAGAATGAGTAACCTGGAACGTTTTCAATCTAATAACATGATGCATGTTGTATCTTACAATATGATCAATTATCAATTGAGAGCAAATTCAGAGCAATAGAGCACATGCAATTGATTTGATGTACAGCACGTCACAAATGTATATATGCAAACATACATACATCAAATAGGCTACATCACATGTATAAGGCCCATATTAAGGCTTACCTCAGTGGTTAGATTAGTGAAAATGTCCCTTCTGCCCCTTGACTGAATTTATTCTATATTTATAGTTGTTGCTATCCATGTGAGGCAACCCAGTTGTGTAATGGTCAGTCTGTTTCTCCGTTTTTGTTTCAAAATGTTAATTGTTGCTTCATAAGTGCTGACAAAAAATTATGTCACCTTTAGTACACACTGATTCAGAAGTGGATACTCTATGTCTGACACAAGGCTCCAGAAATGGGTAACACCTAATCTTATTTCACCTTGCAATGTGTCATTTGCCTGCTGCTCTACTATCTCACACTCTATTCCAGCACAGTCAGGACAGAGAGCTGTGATGACTGGGGTAAGAGATGACACTGGCACATGAAAGGGTTCTCAATGAAGTTGAAAAACTCCTTGTATTCCATGATATCCTTGAATCCTGATTCAAACTCCAACTTCAACTCTTACTAGCAAACTGATATGTGTCGGTTGCTGTATCTGAGCAGTTGTTTTCTATTTCAGCAGTTGTGTTCAACAGCTGTGCTATACTGCCATCTATCTGCCGTCCAGGGAACAATAGATATTTTAAATGACGTGATTCAAGCCTGCATTAAACACATTGAATTGAAATTGTATCTTTATGTATAATTAATGGAAAATGAAGGGCTCATGGGCTGAATGCAGCCCCCGGGCCACGCAATGAGCACCACTGGTCTAGCTGGATCAGGAAAATTGGATGGTAACTCTTACACTCGCTGGAATCTTTGTCTGTTTTAAGAATTAGACTGAAGATCTTGTGTCATAGTGGAAGCATTCCATTCTTTAATGATTCCATATAAACTTCTAATAAAAGTGGAGCCAGTTTTGTAGCATAAGATCTAAAACAAATTCGGCAGCAAAGCCATCTGGCCCTGTAGCCTTGCCTGTAGGCAGGGCCTTAATTAACTTGTCAAACTCCTCCAAGGTTATATCAGAATCAAGAGATTTTTTGCTCAGTTGTCAGTTTAGGGAGATCTAATGGTTCCACAAAGTTTCTAATATCTTCATCAGTAGATGAAGACGTGGAACTATAAAAATCAAGATAGAATTCTATAAAAGCATTATCAATATCAATGGCCAAGGTGAAAATTTCACCACAAGCAGATTTCACTGAGGGAATGGTAGAAAAAGACTCTCTGCTTTATATATCTAGCCAAAAGCTTCCCTGCTTTGTCCCCTGACTCAAAATATGTCTTGCCCTAAATAACCAAAACTCCACCTTCCGCATCCAAATAGTATTACTATTTATTAGTATTACTATTTGGATGCGGAAGGTGGAGTTTGAAATTGTTACATGCAGAATGAAATACAGATTTAATTCAGCATTTTACAGCAAGAGCCTCTAAGTCAGCAACAACTTTCATGCTCGCCAGTTGCCGTTGGATTTCTCCTGCCGCACTGTCCAAACTGAGCCCCTGGTCTGCGGGCCTGTCCGAGGTTTCAGCTTGAGCATATAAGTGTCTTTTAATATTTCCAGAGCCTGAGGATTTTGTAGCAGGGTGTATCGAATCTCACTGTTTTATTTAAAAAAAAAAAAAAGAATGAAAAACTAGCAAAGTGTACAGAGCTCACCATTTACACGTCTGCTCCTCGCAAGGCATCACATGACTCTCCGGAAATTAGATTTTCAAAGGACATATTGGTATCAAATATAACGTCCAATTCTTCGCTGTAGAAGATGGCATTCATCGAGAGTCAAATTATATACCTATGCCATAGAAGGATTGAAGTTACTCATAACTAGACTGGACTACAGTAACGCTCTCATTGCAGGCCTCCCTGCATGTGTAATTAGACCCCTGCAAATGATCCAGAATGCAGCAGCAGATCTGGTCTTTAATGAACCATAGAGAGCACATTTTACACCACTCCTTGTCTCTCTCCACTGGCTGCCAGTTGATGCACATATCAAATTCAAGGCTCTGATGCTGGCATACAGAACATTCACTGGGTCTGCTCCAACATACCTAAAATAATTTCTGCAGAGCTACACACCCACTAGAAGCCTGCGGTTGGCTAAGGAACATTTACTTGTTGTACCAACATAGAGGCACCAAAACACTTTCTCTGACTTTCAGCTTCATCATACCATGTTGGTGGAATGACCTTCCCAACTCCATCCATGAAGCAGAAAAAAATGTGCACTTGTATGTGCTTTGAATCCTATTCTGATGTTAGTGAAACTTTGTAAAATGGCACTTTTGTGCCACTGTCTCCTTAATATAATTTGCTTATATTTTCCTCTTTTGTAAGTTGCTTTGGATAAAAGCATCTGCCAAATGAATAAATGTAAATATTTTATGTACTGGCTTTGTCGATTTTAAATTCTGCCTGTAGGTCCGAAGAAGATGAACCAGACAGTGATCAGAGTCCCAAAGCTGCACTGGGACAGAGTGATATGCATCCTTTATTGTTGTGTAGCAGTGATCCAGTATATTCCTGTCTCTGGTGGGGCATTTAATGTGCTGTTTGTATTTGGGCAGTTCACGTGTGAGATTTGCTTTGTTAAAATCCCCAAGAATAATAATAACTGAGTTTGGGTATTGTTGTTCTGTGTCTGTGATTTGATCAGCTAGCTGTTGCAGCGTTGTGTTACCACACACGCTTGGAGCGATGTAAACACACACCAGAATAAACGAAGAAAACTACCGTGGTGAGTAGAACAGATTACAGGAGATGTAGTTCATCCATTTTGTTAGGAAGAGAGTGGAGATTCACTAGATGAATGCTCGGCAGTGCTGTTCGAACGCCACGCGGATGGAGTTTAATCAGTGCACCAGCTCATTTTCCTCGCCTGCGTCTCGTAACATGTTTAAGCAACACAGCTGCGCCTCTGACTAAAATGTCCAGCAAAGACATTTATTCAAAAACCGGGAAAAGATTATCTGGTTTGGGCTGCTGAATGTTCAGCAGTTTGTCCCTGGTAAAACTGACTGGAAAAAGATTACTAAAACACAGGACAAACAAACAAAAATTGCAAAAAAATTGGAGAGCTCCACACCAAGGTGGCCATCTGCAGTGCCATAATTGTACAGATCTTATTTATTTTTTTTTATCTTTTTATAAAAAAAATTCTAAACTGGGTTTAGTGAGGGGTTTGTGTTTAGTAATTCAGGGAACAGTTACGGTCTCTATATGATATCTAGGTGATGCAGTCTCTATGTTTTCTGGTGGAATATGCAACTCAATATCCGGAAGCAATGCCTTTGTGCAACATATCGTAGTATTGTGGAGGCACTCTTCAGAATTATCTCCCGAGTGGGGATTCCGAAAGAAATCCTTACTGATCGAGGCACTTCTTTTATGTCACATA
Source organism: Moxostoma hubbsi (assembly GCA_032164185.1). Lineage (NCBI taxonomy): Eukaryota > Metazoa > Chordata > Actinopteri > Cypriniformes > Catostomidae > Moxostoma > Moxostoma hubbsi. The sequence continues at coordinate 44,590,727 of JAVLUX010000014.1, read as the reverse complement.
CACTACGCGAGGTGTAAGAATTACTGGGTATTAAATCGATTCAGACAAGCATCTACCACCTGCAAATGGACGGCTTGGCTTAATAAAAACCCTGAAAAACATGATTCATAAGTTTGTGCGCAAAGATGCTCGGAATTAAGATAAGTGGCTTGAACCCCTGTTAGTCACAGATTGAGAGGTCCCGCAGGCCTCCACGGGGTTCTCCCCATTTGAATTATTGTATGGCCGTAAACCTCGTGGTGTCTTAGATGTCGTGAGGAAAAATTGGGAGGAGGAACCTTCAAACAGCAAAACTAAAATTCTACATGTTCTTGACCTGAGAGCAAAACTCCACACATTGGGGCAACTATCACAGGAGAATTTGCTACAGGCTGAAAAATGTCAGACCCAGCTGTATAACAGTGGAGCTTGGCTACGGGAATTTACACAGGGAAATAAATTCCTCTTATTACTACCCACATCAAGGTCTAAATTACTTGCAAAGTGACAAGGGCCCTTTGAGGTCACATGGTGAGTCTGGATGTCGATTATGGTAAATGGTCTGCACTTATATAGTGCCTTTTTTAACCTAACACTAACACTCGTACACAAATGACGGCAGAGCTGCCATGCAGCTTGTGGTTCGGTGTCTTGCCCAAGTCTAGGCTAAGGACACTTCGGCATGTGGAGTCAAGTGGGCCGGGAATCGAACTGCCAACCCGCTCTACCACCTGAGCCACAGCCGCCCACATTATGAGGTTAAATGAACGGATGGGGTGGATCTGTTATTTTTCTTGTTACCACTGACATCACTGGACTTCTTGTTGCTGATGGCATGCTGCACGAGTGTTTGTAGCCTGCTTAGGCTGCTTAGCATTGCCATTCTTATTTTCATATGTCCATCATTTTATCCCTTGTCATCTTACCGCATGTTTCATGTTTTTCCCCTTTTCCGCTTTTCATCTGCGTGTATTTTTCCTGTTGCTACTGGCGCTTGGCTTGAGTCTGTGTTTGTAGCCTGCTAGTTTTTTTAACCATCGCTTAAATATCTGTTTTCAGCCTTTAATCCTTAACATCTGCAATTTTTCAGGACGCATCCGTTTTCCCCTGCATTCACTTACCGCGCGATTCAACTGCGTGCATTTTCCACATGCATCCACTGTCTATTTTTATTGTGATTAAACTGTGTGAATTTTTCAGCACACAGCCGTTTCTCTCCTTTGTGTTTCACAGATTACTGCATCAATCTCAAAGCACCGCTTATCAAGAACATCCAAAAACAACAAACTATTGCGTGAGGGATTCACATCAATCTCAAGCCCTCACCGCTCAGGAACAACCAACAACAACTAACAACTGCGGTAAGTCATGGCATCCACTCATGTTATTTCATCCTGCATTGCATTTCACATGTTTCAATAGCCTCCTCCGTCAGCAGTGAGGGATTAACATGTGATAAATGTAAGGAATTACACATTTTGGTTCCGGCGGTAAAGCCCTCACAGAAGGGCATTTGGGGGATGTCTCGGCGGCATACTCGCTCAGCAAAGAGACACCACCCTCCCCTTCCTGTTAGGGTTTCCAATCGATTTTCTCCACTCAGTGATGCACCCACTTAGAATCATGTTGAAAGAGCCCTTGTTATTGGAGATTCTATTTTAAAGAAAGTGGAAATAGAGACTCCAGCCACTATTGTTAATTGCATATCGGGTGCCAGAGCATCTGACATCAAATAAAATGTACAAGTGCTGGCTAATGCTAAACGTAGATTTTATAAAATTGTTATTCATGTCGGCCCTAACGATGTCTGGCTTTGCCAGTTGGAGATCACTAAAGATAATGTTAAAGAGGTGTGCAAATTTGCAAAAAGGATGTCAGACACTGTAATATGCTCTGGTCCCCTCCCTGCTCATTGTGGTGACAAGGTTTATACTAGATTAGTGTCACTGAACGGCTGGATGTCTGAGTGGTGTCTGGAGAATAGAATAGGATCTATAAATATAAAGTCTATAGACAATTGGAAGAGTTTTTGGGGTAGACCTGACCTGCTAAAGAGAGACAGACTCTATCCCTCCAGGGAATGTGGCACTCTCCTCTCTAGTAATTTGGCTCAAAATCATAGTTATTGTATTTGACTAAATTCTGCCCAGGTTAGGAAGCAGACAAACTGGTTAATCCGAACGTCTGAACTACAACACATAGAGACAGTATCGCCTAGATATCTCAAGAGACTATCTATTCCCCAAACTACCAACCACAAAACCCTCACTAAATCATTTAGAAAAATGTTTAAGTTCAAACTTGAACAAAACAAACAAATTAAAGATAAAGATTGTGCAACTAAACATTAAATCTCTTTCTACCGTCGCATTAATTGTTAATGAAATTATTACAGATCATAGATTGGATGCGCTCTGTTTGACTGAAACCTGGCTTAAATTGGACGAATATATTAGTTTAAATGAATCTACTCCCCCAGGTTAGCCTCGTCTGAAAGGTTGAGGAGAAGGTGTTGCTGCAATTTACAGTGAAGTTTTTGGTGTTACTCAGAGGACAGGATATAAATTTAAGTCTTTTGAATTAATAATGCTTAACGTGACACTGTTAGATATAAATAAAAAAACAATGTTTTTTACCGTACTGTACTTTGTACAGATCACCCGGGCCTTTTTCTGATTTCTTTGGTTAATTTGCACATTTTTTTATCAGATCAGTAGTTACTGTAGAGCTTTAATTGTTGGTGACTTAAAAATTCACATAGATAATGACACATTGGGATTAGCATTTATCCATATTCTCAACTCTCATGGAGTCAGACAAAATGGACCAGGACCAATTCAGCACCATAATCATATGCTAGATTTAATTCTTTCATATGGAATTAATGTTGATAATATTGAAATTCTGCAGCAGAGCAATGACATCTCAGATCATCATCTCTTGCATGCTGAGATCAGCTAATGTTACTTAATCTACACCATGCTATTGTTCAGGTAGAACTATTCTTTCGACCACTAAATATAGCTTCACTAATAATATTCCAGTTCTATCTCATACACTTAGTAAACCCCAATGCCTAGAAGAACTTGATGAAATAAATTAAAATATTGTAAGGCTCTCCTCTTTGGGGTGCTGTTCTCCCCCAGACCAACAGAGGGCACTCACCCTGGACCTCCCATGCCATGCTCCGCTCCTCTCCTCTCCTGCAGATGGCACCAACGCCCATAACCCTTTTTAACCATCTGCTCATCAACCCTCATTCCCTTCACCTGTACATAGCTCTATATAAGCCTGCTTGTTTCTCACCCATGTGTTCAGTCTTGAGCCTTTGTTCCGTGTTCCTCCTGTTTCCAGAGCTCAAGTTAAGTCTCATCCTTGTAGTACCTTTTTTGACCCTTGTCTCTCTTTTGTTTCTCAGTTTTGGTGAAGCTCGGCTTTCCTGTTTTATTTGTACTTTATCACTACAATTAAAAGATTATTTATTTTTTGGAAGAAAAGCAAGTTTCCAGACTCTTTGCTCTTCTGCTCTTGCGTTCAAGTATTGGGGAGTTAGCTCAGTGGTAGAACACCATACACTTGAGCACTACAGACTTGAGCACTTTGATCCCCGCCTACGGCAGCCTCATTACAAATATAAGTACAGTTTTCTGTAGTGCTCTTGATTGTGTCACCCCCCTTCGATTAAAGAAAAAAGTCCTGCTCTATGGTACAATGATCACACTCATGCTCTCAAGAGAGCAGCTCAGAAAATGGAGTGCAAGTGGAAGAATACAAAATTGGAGGTATTTTGTGGTGCATGGAAGGATAGTGTCTGTAGCTACAGACAGGCAGTGAAAGCTGTCAGGTCAGCATATTTTAGTAAACTCATAGAAAATAACCACAACAATCCTAGGTGTTTATTCAGTACTGTGGCTAAATTGGTTAAGAATAAGGCCTCAACAGAACCAGATATTCTGTTGCAGCACAAGATTAATCAGAAATAAAATTGGAATTATGCAATCATCTGTCATAGCTCCTCAGAAAACAGTGTCTCATAATTTTCCTCATGTGCAACTTCAATCCTTCACTGTCATATGTCATGAAGAGCTAACAAAACTTATCGAAACATAAAAAGCCACAACATGTTTGTTAGATCCAATACCAACAAAACTCTTAAAAGAGGTATTTCCTGTAATTTAAGAACCTTTTATTAATATTATCAATAATCCTTAGGACATGTCCCAAGAAACTTTAAAATATCAGTTATCAAACCTCTTATTAAGAAGCCACAGCTTGATCCTGGAGAACTGGCTAATTATAGACCAATTTCAAATCTCCAGTTTCTGTCAAATACTAGCATAATTTCAGTCAGGATTTAGGCCTCATCTCTACAGAGACTGCACTTATCAGAGATACATATGACTTGCTCTTATCATCTATTATCAGGAATCATGGAATAAGTTTACACTGCTATGCCAATGATACCCAACTTTATATTTTTTCAAAACCTTATAAGTTTTACAATTCTCCAAATTAGCAGAGTGTATCAATGAAATAAAATCAATATTTTTGATTGAACTCATGTGTTTATGACATCAAGACTAGATTATAATACAGTAATGCATTACTGGGATGATGTCCAGCAAGATAAACTTCCAATTGGTTCAAAATGCAGGTGCCAAAGTTCTGACAAGAACAAAGAAATATGATCATATTAGCTCCATTTTATAATCATAACATTGGCTACCTGTTAAATTTCATATTCATTTTAAAATTCTGTTAACTACATACAAAGCTTTGAATGGTCTAGCTCTGCAGTACTTAAGTGGCCTTCTACCACGCTGTATTCCATCATGTTCATTACGATTGCAAAATTCTGGCCTGTTAATAGATCTTAGAATATCAAATCCACAAAAGGAGGTAGATCCTTTTTGTATTTGGCTCCTAAACTATGGAATAGTCTCCCTAACACTGTTCAGGATGCAGATACACTCCCTCAGTTTAAGTCTAGACTAAAGACTCATTTATTTAGCCAGGCATACACCCAATTTATCCTTCAACCCACAATTAGGCTGCTTTAGTTAGGTCTGCCAGAACCAGAAACATTGATCATGATCTATAACTCTGCAATAATTGAATGGCATCTATGCTAATATTATTTTATTTGCTTCCCTGTCTCAACCTTGGGACTCCTCGATGCACCTCACAGATCTCT